>OY284484.1:10210463-10355463 GCA_958336345.1 Dorcus parallelipipedus
AAGTTAACTGACCCCCAAAAGGGGTGACCGGAAACGAACACGTCCTCGATTTTTCTTCGTTTCTTCTTCACGTCGATATATAACTAAATTTTTCACCACAGCAGCAAGTTTGTCGACTCTGTTTTTAACGTCTTCCACACGCTTATTCAAATCTATTTGTACTGAATTTACTTGTCCTTTAATTTCTGTTTTCACTTCATCTTTCACAGACGCGTGTGCACCCTCACTTATTTTCTGTTGCCGGATTTCATCAATGGATCGCTTAACGCGTAAAGCTGTTTGTGCTGCATCGACTGCGTCCGACAACGTTTCTTCTGCTGCTTCCAAATCCAATCCGATCAAAAATTGTTTTAATAACAGTTTCTCGCGTGTCATTTCATTGTGATCAGGAAATGCACAATTACCAACCGTTCTTAAACTAGCAGCGAATGCCGCAATCGTTTCTTCAGGCTTCAGTTTACGAGCACGAAATATTTCCTCAACACCATCTTCCTCGGGCTTAAAAAGTTGTTTAAGGACTTCACATGCATCAGTCCAGTTCGTGCGCTGTGTCGATGATAAACTTTGATAAGCCTGTTTTGCTGCACCTTCAAAAAACATCAACAGTACCACCGTCTTTCTTGCTTCATCCCATCCTTTTAGCTGAGTGAATGCATTAAAAACATCTAACCATTCCGTAAAATTTCCGGTACTGAATCGCGGGCACTGAATGTCATTTCCGCAGACATTTTCCGAAGACATTATCCACAGTATACAATCTTCACTGGACGAATCCCGCCGCTGTCACCAAATGTAGCGTGTCCGAAACAGGTAGAAGAGTTTAAAGTATTTTGCAATAGTTAAACTAACGTTTATTTTAGATGTTCTTATAACTTCATTAAATGACATATTATATCATATATTATATTATTCTATTTTTCCAACCGTCCCCATATAAATAGCGGCACATAACTCGAACTGTTATTTTCAAAAGCCACTACAAAATATTAATTTTCTTATTGTTGGGAATAGTGGTTGTGCGTCACAAGTAAGGCGGATTGCCTAATGTTGGATGCTCGGGCATGGAATCTCAAATCGTCAAGGCCATGCCTGTATGTTTAGTTCTGCACTAATTTACTGGATGACACTAGATGGTGTTGTTTAGAAATCTGTAAAAATGCTGAGAAGTACAAATCCCAAATAACAATGTATGGTGCATTAAAATGGTTAATTACGTTTATAATTGAATTTTAACATCATACTTTGCGTACGAAGGTACACAACGAATCTATTTTATGGTCTGTTTAGATTGGTTCAAAAATGACAGCGTTCGATAGTTTAAAAACAAAAATGGACATATTTTTTGTTTGGCCACAATTAAATCTTAAACTTCAGCTCCGCGTACAGTAGGACTCTCGCTTCGTTTTTCTCAAAAATGACAGCGTTGTCTTATTTTTAAAACAAATGTTTTTAGACGAAAATAATCTATTAATAACTAGGCTTTCGATAGTTTAAAAACAAAAATTGACATATTTTTTGTTCGGCCACAATAAAATCTTAAACTTTCGTTCCGCATATTCCAGGACCTCAATAATCTAAGATGATTTGGAAACTTGCTCAAAATAAGTATGTAATTGAAAATAAAAAGATACACAATGCTTTTTTTACAGTATTAAACGCCTCTTATTGATTTATTTGATTTAAAAATAAGACAACGCTGATATTTTTGAGAAAAACGAAACGTGCGTCCTGCGGAACTAAAGTTTAAGATTTAATTGTGGCCGAACAAAAAGTATGTCCCTTTTTGTTTTTATACTATCGAAAGCCCCTTATTGATAGATTATTTTCGTCTAAAAATATTTGATTTAAAAATAAGACAACGCTGTCATTTTTGAAAAAGTTGAGTACGCCTCGCGCATTACATTTTAAGTTATTGAATATTGATTAATTAGTAGATTTTTATACTAATACATAAATACTGAAATACTGGTTTTATTTTAGAATTTTTTCTTTATTGCTGAAAATTATTGCTAACTTCATACCGGCTTCAAAAGAAATAAACTTCTATGATATTTTCTTAAACTGTGGCCTTTTACATTCTGGATTTAATAGTTATTTATGTACCAAGGTGGCAAAGTGGCACTTTATCAAACGAGTTTGCAAATTGCGAGCCAAGGCGAAGCCACGGTGAGCAAGCAAACGAGGTCGATAAGAAAACTTTGCTGCCGTGGTGCATATAATATTTGTTCGACTACTACATACTCAACCATTTATTTTGAAATATCCAAACTTTGCAGATTTACATCTATGTTTATATCTTCGTAAATTTTTGAAAAATTGATTTCATTTACCTTATAGTACGTTATAATGTTAAAAACGACACTGGCGTTTCGATGACACCAAAAGATGTGACGCCAGAGCAAAAAGATTTTTACGTTCTCCAAACAAAAACAGTCACTTCGCGTCATGATGTTTGTCACGTACTTAATTATCAACATTTTTTAACAATTTTCGAAAAAATATGTAGATACATATTTACAAAGAAACATATTTACCGCCGATTTTTCTTTTCCTATATGTGACTTTCTTGTTAATGGAGTTTAATTTACCCATGTTTACAATTTAAATAAATAAAATAATGAATTGCATTACAGTGTTGAGCTGTAGGTAATATTAAAATTGGGCATGCGCATGAAAGAGGAGTATACGTAAAATTTTTAGTGTTGCAACTCCAATGCTCTTCAATATTTTTACAAATATAGGTAACTACTTGTTCCTTTTCTATTATACGACGCTTACGTGCAATTAAAAATAACGTCTATTTTGAACGATAATTGCGTCTTATTACAAATTACCGTAAGAAAATGTGTAAGTATTTGAATATAATTATGTACAGTCGCAGCGCAATGTAATGAAAGAGTAATGGGGGGTAACCGGCCAGCCGACTTCGCCCGACGGAGCTGTAGCTCCGCCCGTCTGAAATTCTTAGTAATAGGGTACCAATTTCACTGAAAATTGATTATAACGCAAGCACGCATTATTCGTTGATTTTAAATAAGGTTTGTTCATTCCATGAACAGAACTGCGATAGATAATTATAAAATTTAATTAGCCGACATCGTAATTCGTGTCGTAAATATTCTAAATATTATTGGACATTAAAGTAGCGATATCTTTCTATCGCTTGTTGACCTGAAACAGCTGTACAGAGCCTGCTCGGGGAATCCGCTGCAATCAAAACCGATTTGCACAAAAATTTTCTAAATATTATTAATGAAAATATTTATATCATTCGTAATTAATCTTTAGGAAATAATAATTATTTGATGCTCTTTCATAAAACGAAATAAAGCTATAATAAAATATAATAGTTATTGCGGAACAAAATTATTAAATCTAACTGACGCAGAAAGAAAAGACATTTAATAAACAAATGTTGTAATTACTAATTAAAACAGAAAACAATAACGATGAGATAAAAAATCGTTGCCTGTCAATAAATAACCATTTCAGATTTGAAATATTAAATTTTTAAGTTACTGCAAAAATTTACGTGATTTAACTAGAATTATGTGAATTTAAATTATGAACACCTTTTGAAGTTTTGTAAATGTCATTTTGAATAAGCATTTGTGTGAATTGCTCTAGAGCGATTTGCGGTAGATGATGTTAGAGAGATTTTTTTTGCTCTCTGATATTGTAATATTTCAAAAATTTGAAGCTAGACATTCATACTTAAATATTAATCGATTAGTATGTTTTAAAATATGAATACAAAAAATCTCGCTAAACTACTTCAACGCAACATGCCAAAGAAATGCTAACGTCAAGAATTACACTGCCTCTTCAAGTATTTATGAACGGTAAAAAGTTAACTGAAGTTAGTTGTGTCATTGGTGACTGAAACAATAACCTATATCTATCAAAACTGAAAAATGAGCCGTGACCAAAGATTTGCAGCTATAATTGCAATTGCAAATTGTATTGTATTGATAGTGTAAATAGTATTGTTTGAAAATGATGAATCAGATATAGATACAGATACAGAAGACGTAATAATAATAAGTGGTTTAAAGAAAAGTAAAGAAACTTTGTACTCACATTGTTTGCATTCATTTTAAACTTGAATTCCGTCGGGATGATTACTTAAACATAACCTCAATTACGGTTTTGTCCACTTGTACCAAGTTTAGACCGAGTACGGAAGGACGCGCTTCAAGCATTTACTCTATCTATTTCTGAACTCATAAAGCTGATTACCTGGAGTGCGATTAACCTTTTTCTGAACGCTGTAAGAGTACATAGAGCGCGCTCTCTTTAGTCGGAGCGTTATTCCTGAACGCACCCCTGTGGTGACATCACCGGTGACATTGTGCTGCGTTCATAAATTACACTTTCAAGTGTATCTTCAATCACATCATTCTTACTCACGATGTATAACATATTATTAACTCTCCTCCATTGTCAGGTTAATTAACAGTACACCACAAGAGTTAATTGTATATTTAATAAGTAACGCCAATGTTTACAATAACAAATACGCCTATTACGCCAAATATTATAACCTTAAAGTCCACCCGTTACGCTCACCGACATAACTTGACTACTACCACCGGTATTCTCTTCTTTTATTTTAAAATGTAACCGTCGCTAACAATATTTCGTGTCTCGCTCATCCGCTTCAAAGAATCTTGTGTTTGTAACAAGTGTTCAATTGAAGAGTACATCAAGTAAGTTGGTTTTGATTTTTTAATGAAAGAACATAGAGCGAAAAAGGGATGACTTTCTAAACCGATTGACGTTTAATGGATGACAGTTGACAGTTGTAATGTTTTGTCTCAAGGTTACTAAAGAGAGAAGGTTGCCTGGTAACTTTCAACGTTACTCAGTAAGCCGATTTAATGCATTTACACAAATATCCTACTGGATGACGCGCCACTTCACAAGTTACCAGGCAATCTTCTCTCTTTAGTAACCTTGGTCTTGCTTAACGCGATTTATTAGCGCTTTCGCTTGCTGCATTTATGCGCACTCAGGTATCAACTTGTATTATTTAATGTATGAGCAATGATTATAAGAGTATTAAGATACCTAACCCAATATAAAATTGCGTGACTCTACCTATTCCGCACCCCTTCGCGTCTTGCCATCAATTTGCCGGTAAGCTGATGGCTCCCTCTAACGATATAAAACATCGACATGCTAGATAAGAACCACGGCTTCCTAGATTAGTAAAGCCCAGTGTGCTTTACCCGGCTAGCCGCATTTCAAAAAAAGTTGTTCCTGGAAAAATGACCTTGACGCACTGTACTGTATCGCCCTCTGGACAATTTTCAAGTAACTACGTGTACACGTCAATTTGAAATATTTATGATTTGACGGACAATTCAAATAATTCATTTTAAATTTGATTTCGTTATAAAAAAATGCCTTTACGACGGAGATGTTCCGTAAGCAATTGCAATTCGGAAGACAATGTTTCTTTCCATTGCATATCAGCAAATATGGAAGTAAATTTAAAATGGAAAGAGATTTTGTTAAATCATACAGGTACAACATTAATGCTGTAAAATTACTTTATGTTAAAAGTCGTTACGTTTCTTTAGATTTTGCACCTTTATCGGAGTATGCGGTAGTTTGCAGTAAACATTTCTCCCACGACAGTTTTTTAGTTACGCAGAAACGTAAATTATTAACTGCAGAAGCTGTGCCTTCTATATTTGAGGTTTATTTATTAAAATATACACATACATATCAATTACATTAAATAATAATTTTAGTTTGTCGATGAAAATCTTACTTGTTTGGAAAATTTAACGCCTGAAGTACCATATAAAATATCTGGTGCAACTCAAACATCAGCACCAACCATTGAAATAAAAGATCTAATATATACTAACAAATGTCTCACACAAAAATTAAGACGTCTACAAATACAGTATAATAAAATGAAAGAAGAATTACAAACACAAAAGCAGAAAACACAAAATGTATATTGGAAACATTTAGAACAAATTACAGAAGATGCCAATCAAATGAATCCTCGTGCAACATTCATATTAGATCAAATTCGAAATTATAAAAAAAAGCTTCCCAGATGGTCTGAGATTACAATTCGACATTGTATTGCTTGGAGATTTTGTTCACCAAAAGGATATAAATTTCCAAGTAATTCAATTCTTAAGTTACCAAGTCATACCACTCTAAAGAAATATATGGGAACTGACAACAAAAATTTAATCAAGGATCGTTTAACATCAGAAATTAAAACGTTACGAGCCTCAGAGAGAGTATGTTCACTAATTCTTGACAACATGGCAGTACGTGAAGCAGTGTTTTATTCCAAAACAGAAGATCGTATATTTGGCTTAGAGACTATTCCTCAATCTCATGATGAAATAGGAAATAAACCTGTTATTGCTAATCAACTGCTTTGCTACGTAATTCAGGGAATGTCAACAAAATATATAATACCAGCAAGTTACCATTTTCATAGACATTTAAACAGCAAAGATTTATACAAATTAACATTAGATGTTTTAAAATTACTGTCCGACTGTGGTTTTATCGTGATAAGAATGGTAGCTGATAACCACAGATCCCATGTAGCTCTTTTCAAGCATTTCGGCAATGGAATGCTTAAAAATGTTGTTTCGCATCCTTACAATCCAGGATTTGAGCTATTCTTCAGTTTTGACCATTGTCATGCAATAAAAAATGCGAGAAATTTAATGCTGGCTCATGACATGACATCATCCGATGGTATAATTTCAGCTAAATACCTCTTTGATTTGGCTGAAAGTCAAGAACACCTTGTGATTAAACCAGTTAGATACTTAACAAAGAAACATCTTTACCCTTCTAATTTAGAGAAAATGAAAGTGAATTTGGCTGTTAATCTGTTTTCTCCTCAAGTAACAGCAGCTTTGAACATATTATACAATAACTCAGCAACTCAACTGCTACGGTCACATGAACAGGCCCTATTGATTTAGTTGAAGCAACAGTTCCAATGTGTCAGATCTGAAGTTGCAAACTAATAATAAATTATTTTCAAATGTACAAAATACACATAACTTGCAATGCTTAAAGGTGTCTTCCACTTAGCATTAAATTTTATGCTTCAATCACATCAAAACTCATAGTCAGAATTGAAGATTTCATCGTTATGCAAACACCCATCACAATAACCATTGCCGAAGCCAGCCAGACCAAAGCTTAATAAACGATCATTGCTGATCGTGTTGATACTGCTGCCATTACACAATTTATTTAAGAGCACTAATAAACGTATGATCATGACTTACTTCAACATCATCCAAAATCAACTTTGAAATCGTGACTTGACAAATAAGAAATGTCAAATGATGTTTTACTGTACTGTAGCTCCCTCTAAGCACAGAAAAATAGCTTTGAACTAAGAATGCGGCTAGCCGGATGAAGCACACTGGGGTTTCATTAATCCAGGAAGCCGTGATAAGAACCATACCTACTTTGTAAGGAAGATTATTATGTAAATGAGACCACAAATATAACGAGCGGCTAAAATCTGTAGATACATGACTTCGTATGATGAGAGTGTGTTGGCGCTTAATTTGAATTGTGCGCTAGAGGGATGGCTGTGTAAACATGTTCCTGAATGCATATTTAATGGTAATATTAATTAGAAATTAAGATATTGTTACGATAATATTTGAATTCAGGTAAATGAGGGGCATAGCTTTATAAAACAACACATCTATTAATTACTTACATTATTAATATACACCACAAGAGTTGTTCACTCTAAACACAAAGTCAATCTAATACTAAACTGTGCAATATGAGTTACTATTATATATAGGGGAAGAACTATTTTTAGTTAGTGCTGGTCGCGATATATGATTTATTGACAGATTGTTGATGCATTGCGCTTATATGGAAACGTCAACGTTGCCTTTCTATATTTATTTCTGTTTTTCGCGGAACCCTGATGTATCGTTTTATGCAAGTTCAATCTCGAAAGTTCTGTACTGCTTCCTTTGTTACATTTTCCCCCCTCGCAAAAAAAAAAAAATTTATCAAGTTGGTTGGAGCAGTAAGGCAACGTTCACAAAGGACCTATTATACATTAAGAAGGTAATTATAAACAAGAGTCTTGTCGAAGATAAGGTTTGCTTATGGTGTAGGTGAAGCAAATGCAAACGTAAGGAAAAATGCATACAGTACTTAGAGTTAATTGTTAAGTTAGTTTTGTTGAAGACGTTATAGTTGAAGGGTAGTCCTTAAGTGGTTTGCAATATGCGGGTTTCCGTGATATTTTCTATTTTGTGCTATCTCCTCGGTCGGGTGGTGGACCCGGTGTTGCGTCGGCGGGGCCTGAACGCTATGACGTTCGTGTGCAGCGTCCTGTTGACGTCGCATAGGGTGGCGTCACGAAGCGTCGTGGGCCGCGGGATCCATCGGGTGCGGCGTTTTTGTAGAAGCGTGCGTCGGCGGGTTTCCCAGCGCCAAGATATGGACGCTGTTTTGACCCTTCGTTCTGGGGAGTATGGGCCATGGTACCGGCAATACCGATGGGGCCTATGGGCATCCGCGGCTGGAGCGTCGCAATCCAGGAGGCAACGCAGCCGTTGGGTACGGCTTGCGGAGCGAAGCCGGTGGCGTCCCGTATTCGGCCTTCCCGTCGAGGGAGCAATGGTTCCTCGCAGAGGGGCACCGCCAATCGTCCTCTGTCCTCCCAACCTGGGCCGTCCGGGTTGCAAGGGGTGCCGTGGGTGATGGGGTCACGGCAGGTAACCCAGGACGGTAACGTGTTGCGGGTTACCGTGGACAATTTAGGGGCACCCCCGAGTGGCCGCTTTCCGCCATCCAGATCTGAACAGCCGGTGGGGACCGGTCCTGACCTGGTGGACGAGGTTTTGGCGGGCATGGACGACACCTTTTTGCAGCTCGACGACGTGCCTCTGATGGAGGAGATAGACGCTCTTTTGCGCGAGCTCGGGGATGTGTAGACTGTAACATAGGTTTTATATAGTTTTAAGTGAGACATCGTGTATATATAGTTTAGTGTTTTCTATAAACATTTTTAGGTGAGTTATTCTATCTTATACTAATAACATGCATGAATTTAGTAATTAACATAGATAAAAACTTACGTTTTTTATGATATAAAATTAATTTACTTAAACTCCGAAGTGTTAGTTTCATAGTCGACATGGTTTGTTCAAAGTGCACTGAGAACTGAGGTTTGTCGTGTAGATTAATTCGGCAGGGCCGATAGGAAATTTGAAACTATTTAGACTTCTTTTATCTTAATTTTATGTTTACAAAAACAAACTTATTCAAGGTGATTGAATGTCCGAATTATCGTTTGGTTGGTTTGTGCGAACATTGCGAATTTTATTGTTTAATAACAGTAATACAAGGTTATCCCAACACGCGGCCAAAAGGGCCCATTTTAACCCCGTAGAGAGAGATAAATTGTAAAGACGTTTATTAATATACTAATTAATGTTTTAATAATCTTAAAAATAACATAAAATCCTATTAGAAATGAGATAATGGATCCAATATCTTTTGCGGAATTCCAGAAATATGTAAACGCTGAGTTAGCAAATTTTTGGAATTCATCTGGATTAAATAAGGAAATTGTAGAAAAACCTTGTGAGTCGGTATTTAGTCCTGCCATTTTACGAATAATTATATTGGAAATAGCAGGACGTTCAAAATTAAACATTAAATTATTTTGCAATTTTTTCATTTCATCGTACGTGTAAATTCCTCCTGAACCTAAAGGTTGGATGCTTTGAAAATTAAAATCAGGTTCTTGATCGACTTGTAGTAATATTGGTTTTGCTGATGTTTCCGGATGTGGATTTAATGCGATCCAATTATTGTTGATAAAATAAAGAGCAGGTGTTGGTATATTACATTCAATTTCTTCGGCGTGACGACGTAAAATGTGTGTTATCGGTGACATAAATAAGCAGTCGTTATTTATAGAGACTGGCAATTCTTTATAACAGTGGTCCGCTCGTCGGATGTTTACTTCTCGTGGAATGCATTGCATGATATACATTACCTCGCCAGCAGGGAAGGCGATTGTCCCAAGTTGTTTAGTAATCAAATTACTTACTGCCGTTGGGCTGTGATGAGATAAAATTAAACGATTCTGTAAGATTTCACGATGTAATAAACAACGTCTATGAACTGCATGTATATAGTAATCTGCGAACATACTGTCATGTTCGCAAGGACACACAGTTTTCGGATTCTTCAAATAAGCAAAGAGTTACTTCCAATCTTCACATACAAAGGAAATTCTTCACCTACAACAATAAAACAAAGATCTAAATATTTATTTTACAAATAAAATGTAACATACCTTAATTGTATGAGTATTCTTTAAACCATGCAGAAGTTCCTTAAGAATACCAGTTTTCTTACTTCCAACACGAACATTAGATGAAAAACTTAAACTAAAACAGAAACACAGGGGCAATTTAAGTATATATTAAAAATTATACTAATTAAATTATATCTTACAGTGTCCGATCCAGAGTCTTCAATTTTGTTATTGAATTCACCTACACAAGAAGCATGGGTTGCTAATAATATAAGAAGCTTCTGTAACTGGCTCGAGGAACAGGCTAGGGAGTTGGCAGACAGGAAACAAGATGCGCAGCAGAACGTTTCTGGACGTAATCTTGATGTGCCGATGTTGAAGGTCCAGGAAAATGTTCCGGTGACAGCTGTCATGTCGACTCATAAAAAGCAGGGAGATGATATGAATTTCAGGCATAGAAACGGCCGATTGAGAAAGTTCGTAGTTAAATTGCCAAACGGAAAAAGCCTAAGAATAAAAAAACACGAGGCAATAAAATTAGGATTTATTAATTAATTTTTTTTGTTATGTTTGAAAGAATTAAAGTTTGATATTGAGTAATAGTTCAATCTAATGTTTTAACTTACCGAAATTTGTTCAAATTGATGAAAAAGCCACATAATTTGACAATCACTGACACGAGCATGTACATCGTTATGACAAATAACAAGATGACAGGATAATCTCGAACTAGGTAGGATTCGTGACGTCATTTAGCCTCGAACCCCTATTTTTAGATTCAAATTTAAGAAAATCAAAGGCAAAGTTAAAATATTTTATTATGAAATCTTAAATAGAAAATTATTTTATGATTGACGAAACACACGGACAAAAGATTCACTGAAAATTTATGGAATAAACATCAAAGGAAAAATAAAATAAATCATTGGCTTTTCAAAAATAAAAAACTAGCACCGACGTAGTGGGGAGGAGCCTATATAAAGCGCTTCGAACTGACGTTCGCTCTCATTGTGGCTCTCATTCACCTGACAAACACCAAGGAGTGATTAACTCTAACCATCAAACTTCTTCCACACAAAAGTAATTAACATTGAGTGATTAACTCATTACATTTATTATATGAACACGTATCATTGGGCGATTAGCTTATTACTTAAATACTCATCTATCTGACATTTATCACAGAGTGATTAACTCTAGACAATTTAATTTCCTACACACAAAAAAAGCAATTAACATTGAGTGATTAACTCATTACATTTATTATATGAACACGTATCATTGAGCGATTAGCTTATTACAGTTAATACACTTATCATTGAGCGATTAGCTTATTACAGTTAACACTTATTATTGATTGACTGATTTAAATAACTTATAATAAATTAATTATCGTTATCGATATTATTGTTATTAACATCATTGTTTTTATAAAACATTTAAAAATTTTGAATAAAATAAAAAAGTTTGAACATAAATCTAGCATTTTTATTTATCTCTACTGCTGCTCTTTCTACATAGTCCCACTTTATTTACATACAAAAGATAATTATAAAAAGAAAAATTGCTACTAAGTAAACCACAAGACTAATAAAAAAAGTAAAAGATAAACTTTTGACACATCAAAAGTCTGGTAATAACCAGTGGTTATACGTCATAGCAATACGTTTCATTGATTGTTCAACATACATAAATTTGGTGTTAATGTAGGTTATTAAATTTATATCGCTAATTTGTTTCGGCTTAGTTTCGGAAAATTGAAGTGGAGGAGATGTAGGTTTTTGAATTACTAATATTTGTGGATGTTCTGTTTGTAATGTTACTCTATGACAAAAAGTAGTAGATTTAGTAATAGTAAGGGCGAAAATGAGATTTTTTTGTTCAACTACTAAATAAGTAGGTAGTGTCGTTAAATTATTATTTTTTGTAACAGAAACAAAAGTTCCAGTACCTTCAAATAAGATTGAGATATGTGATGGGGAACAGGTATTTTGTATAGTGTTCCAAACAGATAAGCCTGTATTTGGGTTAATACAATAACCTTTTAAAAAGGGGCAAACGACATTTCCAAAGAGATTAATTTCATTTTCATTGATTTTTATAGGGGTACTGTATTCAGAAATTTGAATTTTAATAGAAGCTAAAACAATTACGTTATTCCAAGTTTCACCGAATTCTGAATAAGAAGCTGGGAAACATGTTCCGTCGTGTAAAACGTTGCCAGCTAGTGTAAAAGATGAAAATGTAGTGGAATTTGGTAAAATATTTGTGATGAGATGTTGTCCAAAAATGTTATAAGATTTATCAGTGTGAATTTGTAAGCAGTCGTTAGATGTTAAAGGTAAAATATAGCTGTAAAAGCCATTTGTGACTGCAGAGATGTGGGAGTGCATGCCACAATAGAAAATATTTCGAGAAATTTCTATAAGGCATGATTTAACAGTAGTTTGAAGTATGTTGTTTTGTTGTATTATTTGGACTTCTTGTTGAGTGGCGTTATAATCTTGTAGGGGATCAGGACAGTCAGCTACATTGCGTAGAGATATTATTGTTATGTTACTAGTGGGAGTTTCACAATCATATGCAATTATCGCGAAACTAAGGTGTCCGAACTGTATTAAGAAACCAACGGCTATGAAGAAAATCCTGAAACATATAAAAAATTATTTATGTATATTTATAAATATTTAGCAAAGATAATTGTAATTAAAGTTATTTAAAATTGATGGGAGATGAGAAAAAAAAAATTTTCTACATTTGTGGAGGCTGCCACGATTCGTAATAGGGTCTTATTCTGCTTACATGTACTACGTCGGTTTTTGAATTTTTATTTGGACCTTTTTGAACAATGTAATCTACGTCGGTATGTTTCTTAATAATGTAATACGGTCCAAACCAACGTAGAAGTAATTTTTCACTTTTACCGACTTTGCGTATAGGGGTGAAAACTTTCACTTTATCACCTTCTTGAAATTCGACATGACGGTGAGAATCGTCGTATCGTATTTTAGCTTTATTTTGTGACTGTTTAATATTTTCAGTAGCAGTATTCCGAATAGCTAAAATACGGTCCCGTAAATTTTTTATATCTGTTGCTTCGACATCCTGTGATAGAGTAGCTTCAGACGGAAGCTTTGGCTCACGGCCATAAATAAGGCTGAAGGGCGACATGCGTGTCGTTTCTTGGATTGCAGTATTGTAAGCAAAAGTTACATGTGGTAAATAAAAGTCCCAATCAGTTTGTTGAGAATTAGTATACAAACTGAGCATATCAGCTAGGGTTTTATTAAACCTTTCTGTCAATCCATTACATTGTGGTCGATAACTTGTTGTAAATTGGCTATTAACGCCCATAATTTTCAACAACTCAGCTATAAATTGTGACTGAAAAACTTTACCTCTATCACTTAAAATTTCTTTTGGGCAACCATGCCTACTTATTATATTTTCAAATAAAAATTTAGCGACTGAATTAGCATTACCGTCTCGTAAAGCTCGCGTTTCTACCCACCGTGTGGCGTAGTCGGTCGCTACTATAATCATAGTGTTTCCTTTTGAACTTCTGTGAAAAGGACCTAATAAATCAATTCCAAGTTTTTGGAAAGGTAACCCTACTTGAATGGGTTGTAATAATCCTGGGGGTGGTTTGTTAGTGTAATCTTTTCGTGCTTGACAATCTGGGCATCCACGAACATAGGCCTTAATATCTTTTAACATACCGATCCAGAAATAACGATCTTTAATACGATGGTAAGTTTTAGTAAATCCTAAATGTCCTGCTAAGGGTTCGTTATGATTGGCAAATAATATTTCCTCTTTTAAGGTGTCGGGAATTACTAATAAATTTTCAGAACCCATTGCATTAGGATTTTTCTTATATAAAATGTTGTCAGTTAAAACAAATTTTTTTATTTTTCTTCTCATAATTGCTGTTAAATCTTGATCTGGACTTAAAAGAGCATTTTTAATTTCACTTATGAAGGCGTCAGAGTCCTGTGAGGTTACAAAATTATCAGGAATTGAAACAAAAATTGGTAAATCTTGATCAACTTGCTCATCTTCTAATGAGGCTTCATTGACAGGGCAACGGCTTAGGCAATCACTATCTTGATTTAATCGTCCCTTTTTATGAATTATTTTATAATCATATTCGGATAATATGAGTATCCATCGTGCGGTTCTTCCTTTGGGATTTTTTAAAGTTTTTAAGAAACATAATGCGTGATGATCAGTTATAATTTCTACTGGTTTACCGTAAATTAGATGTCTGAGTGTTTTGAGACTCCAAATAATGGCTAATCCCTCGAGATGTAATACTGAGTAATTTTTTTCTGCTTTTGTTAATGTTCGAGAGATATAGGCAATAGGGTGTAATTCTCCGTTAAAATTTTGTAATAGAACAGCTCCAATTCCTTTAGATGAAGCATCTACCCTGAGTTCGGTTTTTGATTTCGGATCCAAAACAGGAGCTTCTATAAGTTTTTGCTTTAATAATTCAAAAGATTGTTGTTTTTCTTTATTCCAAATGAATTTTTCATCTTTCTTTAAAAGATTATAAAGTGGAAAAGCAATTTTTGCAAAATTTTGAACAAATTTTCTGTAAAAATTACAGAGGCCTAAAAAACGTTGGAGTTGTTTTATGGTTTTGGGTTCTTTAAAATTTTTTACAGCTTTAATTTTTGATTCGTTTGGACGAATGCCTTTTTCGTCTATTTCATACCCGAGTATTTTGATGTTTGTCTGTAAATATTTACATTTATTAGGATTTAAGGTTAAACCGGCTTGGCGGAGTCGTTGGAATACTTTTTGTAATCGTCTCATATGTTCTTCAAGAGTGTCCGAAAAAATAATAATGTCGTCTAAATAAATTAAAACTTCTTTCCATTTCATTCCTTCAAAAACTTTATCAGCTAAATGTTGAAAAGTTGCAGGCGCGTTACACAGACCGAAAGGAAGGACGTTAAATTCATATAAACCGTCTGTTGTTATGAAAGCGGTTTTTTCTTTACTTTCTTCTGTTAATCCTACTTGATAATAGCCGCTGAATAAATCTAGGGATGAAAAATATTTAGCTCCTTGCAAACAATTTAGACAATCTTCAATTAAAGGTAGAGGATAAAGATTCTTTTGACGAGTTACATTATTTACTTTCCGATAATCAACACAAAATCGATAAGTGTTAATAGGTTTTCTGACTAAAACAACAGGAGACGACCAAGGAGACTGACTAGGTCTAATAATTTTATTGTTTAACATTTCTTTTACTTGTTCACTAATAATTTCTCTTTCCTTATGTGACACTCTGTATGGTGTACTCGAAACCGGACTCGCTTCCCCCACGTCAATGTGATGTTTGAGTACTGTGGTTAAGCCAATTTGGGACATGTCTGAGGCAAAAATATCTGTAAATTTGGATAACAATGTATCGAGTTGATGTTCAAATGACGAAGGTTTTATAATTTTATTTGTAGTTACTTGGTGGAAAAGATCAGATTTATGTGAGGATGGGGGCAATGTTTCAAAGTATCCTATAGTTGTATTCGCAAATAATTTTTGAGGAAAGTTTCCTAAATTTGTTATTTCTAACATAAAACAGTTTTTTGTTCGGAAGGGGTTTTTTGTTATTGTTAAATTTTTTGAAAGGAGAAAATTGTCACGAGGAATAAAATTATTTTTGATGATATTTGTGGTACGTAAGTTGTTGTTTAGAATAATTTCAATAAACCGAGATTTATTGGGATGAAGGAGAACGTCTGTTTTAAGACTAATTTTAGCGTCGTTAGTTTCGTTTTGATCATTTTTGTTTCTCATATTTTTCTTAGAGTGGCGAAAAAAGAAATTATTTAATTTAGTAATGTCTTTACATAGCTGAACTCGTATATTACCACGGAGTTCTAAATAATTTTGAGGGAAATTAATAACTGCTTTTGATTTTCGAAGAAAAGAAGTTCCTAAAATTAAAGGTCTTGGTAGATCACGAACTACAAGAACTTTTAGTGGAAAAAGTGTATTAGAAATTCGTAAATTAATAAAGGCTTTGCCGATTACTTTTATTGGTTCGTTTCCAGCCGTAATTATATTTAAAGGACTTTGTAACGGTGTGTAGGTAGAAATATAACGAGAATTAATTACGTTATGTAATGCTCCGGTATCAATTATTACATTTAAGGGTCTGTTTGCTAAAATTGCGGGAATAGTAACAATGCCAGATGTAGAAAATGACTAGAGCCCTTTTTTGGCATCTTTATGGGCGACGCTGGACTCTAATTGCGTCGAACTTGCACGTTTGGGGTTGATTTGTTCGTGGGAACGAAATAACGATGACGTTGCTGTGAAGAATTTTGTTGGTTTGATTGATTAGGTTGTGGTCTTGCCCATTGTGAAGATGTTGGGTTATTTGAACGGTTTTGGAAATAATTATTTGAGCGATTTTGATTGTAATTACAAGTGTAGGAAAGATGACCATGTTTATTACATATAAAGCAGATCGCTCTTCCATCTGATGTTCTAGTATTACGGTACGAAGTAGTAGGTTTACCAAAATACGGTTTTTTGGGGGGAGCCTGTGTTTTATTTTGTTGTTGAAAGAAGAGTTCGGGATTTGCTAAGTGTGAAGCTATTGCTCGCTTACGTGTATCACTAAGCTTGGATACAATTGTTTTTAAATCTGAAATAGTTATGTTAGGAGTAGTAAGCAGAGAGAATTGTGTTATATAAATGGGATGTAACCCATTTTCGAAATAGTCTAATATCTGTTCCATGGTCATTTCGGGATTTAAATCATGGCACATTTCTAGAATGTTATACATATATTTTAAGATGTCCTCATCTTCGCGTTGAGTACGTTTTAATAATCGTGATTTTAATTCACGGATATATGAATCTGCTCCAAATTCTTTTTTGAAGTCACGGACAATATCGTCCCATGTATTGTTACTATTTTCGACTGCGGATAAATAGGAAGTGTACCAGGTACTTGCCGCTCCATGAAGGAAGGTTCCAAAAAAATTGATTTTATGTTCATTTGACCAATTATTAGTCGCGGCACATAAGTCGAAATTTTTCAAAAATTGAATAGTGTTTGAAGTTGCTGGAAGAAATATTTCGGGACTCGTAAATTTTGGGAATCGTGGGCTTTTGTTTGCTTGATTTGCTACATTTATGGTAACATTTAGATCCTGATTTTGTGCCATATTTATTATAGTAGCAGGAGCGCTAGTATTAGTGTTATTTTGAGAAAGTGGTTGAGAAATAGTGGTAATTTTAAAGGGTGTTTCTTGTAATGGAATTGTTGAAATGGGTAGTTGAATTTCCTTTTCGGGAGCTTGTCTATCGATAAAGATAAATTAGCTGGTACACTTGGAAATAATTCTTTAATTGGTGAAACAACAACGTTAGCTATTTTAGAAGGAAGTTCAATATTTAAGCGGGAAACGCTTTCTTTGGTTGGAGACCTCGATACTCGAGGACGACGTTCAAAAGGGCTTTCTTCAGGTTCCGGAAAGTCAAAAGATTTTTCTTTAGCAGTGATAGGTGCTGATAAAACTTCTGTACTTCGATGTTTAGGGAGAAAAGGAGTTGTTGATTTAACTTCCAAATTAAGTTTAGGTAATTTAACTTTTTTAGAACGTGTTACGTAACCTTCCGGATCGGACATTAGCACATTTTAACTAATTTGGAAAATTTTAAAAAGACACTAATTTATTTAAATGTAACTTACATATTTGATTCAGCACGAACGCGTCTGGACGGACAAATTATGTTGGTATGGACTTGACTATTACGATTATTATAAATAGTTTCGCATATCATTATGTGATGCGTAGGGGCGAGACATGTATTTAATAATGTTATTAAAATACCAATTATAAATATTTGAAGCTTAAAAATTAATAAAGAGATTAAATTTGAAAAAGGTAGCATTGATAATTATTAAAATTAAATAGCGCTTTTGGCGCCTCCACCAATAAATGTTACGATAAATCACATCATTCTTACTCACGATGTATAACATATTATTAACTCTCCTCCATTGTCAGGTTAATTAACAGTACACCACAAGAGTTAATTGTATATTTAATAAGTAACGCCAATGTTTACAATAACAAATACGCCTATTACGCCAAATATTATAACCTTAAAGTCCACCCGTTACGCTCACCGACATAACTTGACTACTACCACCGGTATTCTCTTCTTTTATTTTAAAATGTAACCGTCGCTAACAATATTTCGTGTCTCGCTCATCCGCTTCAAAGAATCTTGTGTTTGTAACAAGTGTTCAATTGAAGAGTACATCAAGTAAGTTGGTTTTGATTTTTTAATGAAAGAACATAGAGCGAAAAAGGGATGACTTTCTAAACCGATTGACGTTTAATGGATGACAGTTGACAGTTGTAATGTTTTGTCTCAAGGTTACTAAAGAGAGAAGGTTGCCTGGTAACTTACAACGTCACTCAGTAAGCCGATTTAATGCATTTACACAAATATCCTACTGGATGACGCGCCACTTCACAAGTTACCAGGCAATCTTCTCTCTTTAGTAACCTTGGTCTTGCTTAACGCGATTTATTAGCGCTTTCGCTTGCTGCATTTATGCGCACTCAGGTATCAACTTGTATTATTTAATGTATGAGCAATGATTATAAGAGTATTAAGATACCTAACCCAATATAAAATTGCGTGACTCTACCTATTCCGCACCCCTTCGCGTCTTGCCCTCACTTTGCCGGTAAGCTGATGGCTCCCTCTAACGATATAAAACATCGACATGCTAGATAAGAACCATACCTACTTTGTAAGGAAGATTATTATGTAAATGAGACCACAAATATAACGAGCGGCTAAAATCTGTAGATACATGACTTCGTATGATGAGAGTGTGTTGGCGCTTAATTTGAATTGTGCGCTAGAGGGATGGCTGTGTAAACATGTTCCTGAATGCATATTTAATGGTAATATTAATTAGAAATTAAGATATTGTTACGATAATATTTGAATTCAGGTAAATGAGGGGCATAGCTTTATAAAACAACACATCTATTAATTACTTACATTATTAATATACACCACAAGAGTTGTTCACTCTAAACACAAAGTCAATCTAATACTAAACTGTGCAATATGAGTTACTATTATATATAGGGGAAGAACTATTTTTAGTTAGTGCTGGTCGCGATATATGATTTATTGACAGATTGTTGATGCATTGCGCTTATATGGAAACGTCAACGTTGCCTTTCTATATTTATTCCTGTTTTTCGCGGAACCCTGATGTATCGTTTTATGCAAGTTCAATCTCGAAAGTTCTGTACTGCTTCCTTTGTTACAATATTGAAATATAAATCTGTGTTCATTTAACAATATTTGATAGCCAAGGCAGGTAAAACAATAAAAGAACATATTTCCGTCGATGGAAAAATTGAATATGCACTCTGGATGCCTCGGCCACCAATTGTAATCAATTTTTCATTCATTTACAGTCCGAAGGCTATAAGAAGGCGTGTCAAAGAAATTCGTGTATAATTGGCAACTTATAATATGACAATGCATAATAATTAGTATCTTATAATAAGTTATAGCGTATTTTTTCAGTATCCCACTGCAGTGTTCTTAATAATTTCATTTTAATAAAGATTTTAATTATATAAATTTTATGTTGATAACATTTTTCATTTTCAAACCACCATGTATTGGCGTGGAGATAATTTAAGCTTCCTTGAAAAATGTTTTTACTAATTCCATATTGATATTTATATTTCTCATAAGGAAATGAGAAATAATGTAGAAGAAATTTTACAATTTCAGTAAATTCTTCCGAAGGCCTCTTCAAATAAGTAATTGTTTCACTCGGAGCAAAATCTTTATAGAAAATTAACAATTCGTTCGGATTAAGTAATACGTCGGTATCAGAACAATCTTTAAACAAAAACAATTTACAGTTTTCACACTTTGTTTTTAAAAACGAGCGCTAAATATCCTGCTACATAAACATTACTACAGTTTTCTAGGCAAAAATCTTTTTCTTCTATTTCTGGTACAATTTCAATTTCTGTGTTTGATAGATGGTCAACAGATGGTCTAGCATTATAACCACCTCTTTGCCTTACTACAGCAAATGCGTTCTCAAGAGGATCTTGGTTCAGAAAACCCGTCAGTAAATATTTTACACCTGCACTTTTTAAATCATCAAAGAACTGCAATATGGATTTAATAGACCATTCCAATCCTGCTAAACAATAAATATTGTTTCGTTTCTTGTTATTTTCGTACACTTCGATGGTTTGTAAATATATTAATGATTCGGTTAGAAAGTTTACTATAAAATTGTTATTTACAGTGTTATTTACAATGTTATTAATTATTACAATTGTTATTTACAATGTCCGACTCTGGTAGACCATCAAACCTCGTCGTACATTTAACAAAATTACCTGAAGAGGGCATGGGAATAATTTGTCTTCTTGTACTCTCTTGGTCTTGCCATATTGCTTTCATGGACATTATCAACATTTGTAACTGTTCTTGAGTCATTTGAATTGGAGCCGCCATTTTTTTCTCGTACTTTTTGCTCGTTCACTACGTCGCGGAATTTTTTTCTCTTTTGACAACGACGTTATAACTGTTTTTTATTCTTACACTTTATCACACGCACTGGTCCTTAAGTTGGGCGCCAATTTTATAACACAGTTATAAAAGTTATTCGGGCAATTTCAAATATGTGAAAGTAAAATAATACTTTTAAGGAGAAAACTTCTTTATTTTTCTCTGTCAAAATTACATAACATCACCTAATAAACAAAACTTATTTTTTTTATTTTAATAATAATATAAACAGCCATCTTCGTCGATAGAACTACTCATCGCGCTACATGTTCCATTAAAAAAACAAAGAAAACTCATTTTCTTGCGCTTCTTCTTTACTTTGCGATGTGCTTTTGTTTTTGTTTTCAACTCTTAAAAGATCTTTCTTTAGCTCCTAAAAGTTTTTATTTCGAAAAGTGATGTTATCACCAGCGATACTCGTGGCATCCGAGTAATGAATTTTTACCCATGTGCCACGAAACTTTAATAAAAACAACACATGACAAGAACAGCAACACTGTGTGTAAACCGGTACTTCACGGAAAATACGATTTTTGGTCTTTCTGCATATATAACCAGTACAAACTATACCTACATCCTAATATCATTGATTATAAGAGTATATTAAGATGCAACATTGCAAACGTACCGTAGCCACGGAATATTTTACGTTCGGGTAAAGTTCGGGTGGAGGTCGAATAAAATTATCACCTCCTACCACTTTGCTGATTTTTGACAGTTTATTTTAACATTATTTTGTATTAAAATATAAACCTTTTTTTCAGTTTTAGCAGATATTTAAAATGGATGAAATAGAAGGCACAAATGATTTAATTGAAATATGTTGTGAAATACCAACATTTACAACCAAATTAGATATCGTAGTAAGTAACGTTTATTTCAAAATGTCTTAAAGTAATATGATATGAAGTTGTTTGGAAAAAATGTCGTTTTGGTTTCGCAGGTAGCAAGATATAATTTTGTATTTGCTAATCAAAATTACCAAGAAGATGGCAAAATTTACTTTACTTGTATAATATGAGGTTGTTTGCATTGCTCAGAGTTACTCTAAAAGCTATAATGTGTATTTTCGTGCTGAAAATACTTTGAATTTAACTGAAAACTACACATTATAGCTTTTAGAGTAACTCCGTGCAATACAAACAAACAGACCAATATGAATTAATTAATTCTGAATTAAAAAGAAAACTACATTTTTTTCTGAATAAACTAATGCAAAGAATATTAATTCTATTTAAATGATTTTTCTTTGACAAACAAATTTAAAACTGCATTTTAATTATATGTAAATATTCTTAGGGAATGTTACCAAAATGGAAAACGAAAGTGGAAGAAATAAATTTAACACAAATAAAATTAAAATTAGCTGCAGGTTCTGTAGAAGAAATTAAGAAATGGATTAAAGATTATGAAGATCACACTTACAGCACGTATTCAATCCGTTCAACAGACAAATGCACTGGAAAATATGTAGAGTTTAAGCAACGTTTACGTTGCCATCATAACACAAATTCAGAAGTAATTTACGACATAAGTAATAAAAGAGGATTAAAGAATACTAACTGTCCTTCAAAAATCACTCTTACACTTCGATCTGTAAAAAGTAGATACAAAGGTAGAGACTGTTCAAAAGCTCCAGAGAAATTAATGCCATGTGAAATAATTCTGGTTTATCAGCATAATCATTCTATATTCAATGCTGATGCTTTACGTTTTCGCAAAGTATGTCCTGAAGTTAAAGATGAATTAATACAATTATTTAGAGCAGGTCATTCTGCAGCGACAGCATTAGAATCTTTAAAAACCGAAATTTATTTAATGAATGATTTTGAAAAATTAGCAGACAGAAAATATTGTCCTGATTACTTTTACTGCTACCACTTATACAATAAGGAAATGCAAAATAAATTAGGTCCTCCTACAGATTGTCAAAAATTTTTAGAGCAAAAATTAGAAGATTATAATTTGAAAATGAAAGAATTAAGTGTAAAATCTGCCTTTTTTAATTCTGATTATGTGATATGGTACGTACGTATTCATAATATAGGGTTTGAGAACTAAAGGAATCAAGATGCAAAACATTTATTTTGAATAATTCAATTTTTAATGTATGGACATATTAATGATCTATGATAAAGTTA
This sequence comes from Dorcus parallelipipedus, assembly GCA_958336345.1. Taxonomy (NCBI): domain Eukaryota; kingdom Metazoa; phylum Arthropoda; class Insecta; order Coleoptera; family Lucanidae; genus Dorcus; species Dorcus parallelipipedus. The sequence continues at coordinate 10,233,516 of OY284484.1, forward strand.
AATCAAAATTGTACAAACAGCCCTCAGCCATTTTCAGTAATCCTACCTACTAAGTAATTTTTTCTTTGCATGAATTGCATTGATGACTTATGAATTGAGACAAAAACTATTACTTTCAACTGTCAGTTCCTGAACCTATCAGACTGATAAAAATTTCCATCGTACACCTTTAGTCCTCAGCTCCTCAATTATTTTTCAGTTTTCTAATGTTCGTTTTATATTTACCTAGTTAGAAATTTTTGTTACAGCATATGTCCACCATTATTTCGTAGGATTCATAAATATATTCAAGGATCTGCGGAAATTGCATTTATGGATTCATCTGGATCTCTTGACCAAAAAGGGAGCAGAGTTTTTTTTTGTTAACTCACAGTGATTGTGGCGGTATACCGTTGGGTGTATTTATTACATCGTCAGAAAGAGCTGATGTGATAAGTACAGGTTTCTCGTTATTAAAAGATATAATAGGAGATGATATTTTTGGTGGTCATAAAGACGGACCTAGCGTATTTTTGACTGATGACTCTGCTTCAGAAAAATTAGCTGTGCAACAAAGTTGGCCAAGATCGAAACACCGGTTATGTACATTTCACGTATTACAGTCGGTTATGAGATGGTTACTTAAAGCAAAGAATGGAATTAATCGACAAGATCAGCCTATACTTTTTCATGATTTTAGAAAGATCATGTATGCAAAATCTGTGAGTGAATGCAAAAGTTACTATGATACTGCTTTAAAAAATGCAAGAATTTATTCAAATTATTGTGAATATTTAAAGAGCTATTGGGAAAAGAGAAATTTATGGGTTTTAATTTTTCGTGCGCATTTATGTACACGAGGTCCATAATACAAATAATTTTTCCGAAGCCGCAATGAAAATTCTCAAAGATAAAATTTTTCAGAGAGTTAAAGCCTTTAACTTAACTCAGTTAGTGGATTTTATTCTGAACAAATTTGTTCAGTATTATGAAAAACGCATATTAGATGCAGCCCATAATCGTTTAATAAAAAACATATTTGGACACAAAATACCCGTGCCACCAATAAATATAATTTCAAAAATACAAGTAATTTCAAAAAGCGTCATTTTAGTTCCAAGTGAAGAAAATTTAAATTTAATGTACATGGTCAATTCAGAAGTATTGCTTTGTACATGTGCCATTGGAAATACTGGAAGAATTTGCAAACACATCCACTGGGCTTGCTCAGTTTCTAATTCTTCGAGCTACTTACAAGCTATAGATAGTTTATCAATAAGAAAAAAATTATATTTTATTGCAACTGGTCGAGAGGCTCCACTCTCTTGGTTAACACCTTTATTTTCTAAAACTCCAGCACTAAATGCAGAAACTAGTCAAAGCTATAACGAAACAACCGAAGTAGGTGAAAATAAAGAAAATGAATTACCATGCCAAGAAGGTAATAGGTTTGAAAATGTTCATTTCGCATTAAGTAATGGAAAAAGTAGTATAGAAAGAATTTCAAATAAATTTTTATCATATTTGGAAAGAGACCCAGAAAATGTTCAGAAAGTATTAGAAATTATGGAAAACAAACTTGATAAGCTACATACGGTTGCATCTTTTTGTTCCTCTTGTGCTACTTTTGGATCAGGTTAATACATATTTTTCCCTTCTTAATAAAACTGAAAATATAAAAATAATTTTAATTTTTTAGAATATTCTACAAGAAGAGGAAAAAAAAATACGAATCCAACCCACCAGTATTCAGCGAAGAAAACCACGTATAGTTAGGAGAAAGAAACGTATACGTACTGACATTGTTAATATAAATAATGTAATATAATAAGTGGAATATTATGTTTATTATTATACAATATTAATGTGATATAAATTACATTGTATAGATCGCATAATAATTTTATTTCAAGTATTTAAATTGTTAACGTCATATCTCCATGTAAATTTAAATTTCGCGGAGTTATTTGAATATCCGAAAATAACCGAACGTACGACAACTTCGTGGCTACGGTACGTTTGCAAACTTGCATATTAAGATACCCAGCCTTACGCCTTTAAGCGTGACCGCCGATGCAAGAGAGATATAGATGGCACTACCGGTATTTTACAATTGAGGGATAGATGGCGTGAAACTTTAGCTAAAATGTGGCGATCTGTAATCTCTCTTGAAAATGGAACTTGTACAAGAGGTGAGCGGCCAAAAGCTCCAGACGATTGTGGATTTTGGGATCTGCGCAGACAATTTTTTAAAAATTTATTAGTTTATTACATTCAATTGGATTAGAAAACTTAAAACGTCGCGTTTAAAATACCGAATAAAAACTATACTTTACACAATAGTTACATATCTGATACCTATACCTAAATGTGTTTCGTATTATGTCATGTAGTCCAAAAGTGATTGCATTAGGTAATTCATGAAGTATTTTATGAAAATGACTAGAAAAAGTTTCCGAATTTTTAAATGTTTGTTTTATTCTTAGAATTTCGAAAAAATAATTTAACAGAAAAATTTCACTGCATAAATAGTGTAATTAAAAAAAAATTATAACTTTTAAAACAAAAGTTAACAAAAAATAACTCCAAAATTTTAAATAATTAGCCTGTAAAAGAAAAAACTGCCCAATTAACTGAAATTAATAAAATAAAATAATAAAATCCAACCAAATATGACTAAATACATATTTAAAAAATAAAATGACACAATCGCTTGCAAAAATCAGCCAGAAAACATTAGCAGATATTCAACAGTCTCCAACACGCTGATTAAAAAGGAATATTTCGTTTAGATTTAATAGATATATACCGGTGTCCCACGCCATATGCCCACCCTTTAGAATTTTTATTTTTTAATCTATTGCAATGAAATTTGGAAAATAAAAATTAAGTAAAGAAATGCATTTTCCGACACACTATTGAGCACCGTAGGACTACAGGTTCCGTCGTATGTGACGTCAACTTTCTTATTTTAAATGGAACACCCTATATATTTTTATAAATTTGAAATCTGCAGATCATTGCGAATCCGAGTAGGTATCATTTGGTAATTTTGGTTTCCATGACAACGAGAAATAAACTTTTTTGTCTTTCAATCTAGAAAGCTATGAATCGTGTATTTTCCTTCTAATGCGATCAAACAATTCGAGAAAATCACTATTTTGATTGTATTTTGATGTTTAACGTTTTGATACACCGTGTATTTAACCAAAATAAATAATCTCTTTTATTTGAAGCAAAATATATTACAAACCTTATAACTCTTATAATCATTGATAGCGCCTTATATTGCTTACGTGGTACGTGTCGGTAAATTATTAAATATGCCGACGTAGAGTACTTTCACAATAAGATAGGTTTAGGCGTGGCTATGTGCAGGAGACGAATTCGAGACAGACGAGTCCAATTTAGAGATGTTAGGTATGGTCGGTAATTTATAGCGAATGTTATTAAATAATTTCATTTTACATTTCAAAATTTTTTAATTTTGCACTATTCATTTCTAATTTTAAGATGGTTTTAATTTATACATGTAATTTAGTTATCCCTTGAGAAGCATATTTGATAAAGAAAATGTGTTTTAAGCTGAACTATTAAATCAAGTTATGTAACTAATTTGAACCAAACCACGTGGTATCGGTATTGTGCCATCTTTGTCACTCTTAGAGGATGCTCAGTCTATCTTTCTCTCTCTTTGCACTCATTTCCGTCACAGTATTCTTCAAAATCAAGTTGAAATAGACAGTTGAATTCGAGCAAGAAGCTATGTTGATTACTTCTTATTTTATTATTTATTGTGAACCAATTTTTTATTTTTATCAGATTACAATTAAATCTAATAATACAATAGACGTATAAAATTAAAATTTTTAAATCTATTAATTACATACATAGGCACATACCGGTTGTGCACTTGACAATGAGACATACACAGTGGCGTAGCTAGGTGACCAAGGGCCCCGGTGCAAAAAGAAATCTGGGCTCCTAACCAAAATAATTTTTTAAGGTTTTTACACGTATCTACTATCTAGAAAAATAAGTAAAATTGACAATTTTTGAACAATTTTTCGTGATTTTTACATGCAACTAGAAAAATGAACAAAAATTATGACTCTTTTTGTACATTTGTTTGTGGTTTTTACACGCATCTAGAAAAATGAACACAAATTATAACAATTTTTGTATTTGTTTCTAGATGCGTAAAAACCATTTTTTTAGCTAGAAATAAACCACAAACTTCTAAAACAATACTGTGCTAACAGATTACGGCGATTTACAAATGTTTTGTTTCCAAAGCACACTTATGATGATTTTGTAAAAATCAAAATAGCTTCTTTATTTATTAGTTTACGAGAAAATAACAAAGGACAATTTTAATTAAGAATTTTATTTCTATCGATTGGTAAAGTACAGTAAAACTCGGATATAACAAGGGCTCAAGGGACCACTCTTATTGCTCGTTATATGCAAGTGCTCGTTATAAATGAAAAAAATATATGCATATGTGATATGTTCTATGAACACCAAAAGAATCTGGGACAACTGTACTCCTGCATTTTTGTGTTTATTTAATAAACTAGTAAGTTTGAATACAATTTTAAACAATTTATTTTGCTTGTTTTATGGTAACGTAAAAAATACGCAAAAAACAAAAAAAAAAGAATTAATTCATCGTATTTAGGTTTTTTGTTGGCCATAGTACGTACTTCTACATCAAACAAAAATATTTTAAAATTTTTTGAAATTAAGCTCGCTATATGCAAGGTAAAACAAAAAAAATTACAAAATTGGCCGTTATAAGCAAGTTCTCGTAATAAACGTACTCGTTTTATCACAAAATCTTTAAACCGGACACTAAATAAGCGCATAAAACACTTAACGTTTCGCCGTCGTTCGACAGCTTCGTCAGAAGTGAAAAGTATAGAAAATGTAGAAAATGACCAAAACTTTGATTTTGCAAATACTAATATTTTATATTAAGAGTCTAATATTTTCAAAAGACGTTTTATAGAAATGTGTAAAATAAAAATGCCGTAGGTTTATATTTTTCACTTCTGGCGAAGCTGTCGAACGACGGCGAAACGTTAAGTATTTTGTGCGCTATTTAGTGTCCGGTTTAAAGATGTTGTGATACAATTTTCATCGGAGAAGAACCAACTTTAAGTACTCGATTTAAACAAATATTTACCTATATATGTAATTTACCATATCTAGAAACAGGAGTTTTTAATTTCCTCGTTATAACCGAGTTCTCGTTATAACCAGTGCTCGTTATTAACAAGTTTCACTTAAATATAAACGCTATTCCATCTAAAAAAGTGTCTTTTTGACTTTATCTCATAAACGCGACTTTCAATTGTTTTTCTGACTGCGTCAGTGTAATCAATGCGAAAACTACTGCTAGTTTGTTAATTTAATCGAATTTGTAGCTTTTGTAATAACAAAGTTAGTAATAGTACGGACTTAAGTTTGAACAGAATGTATACTTATGAATGAATATACTTATTACATAATTTTATAGTTTAAAATGGTTGAACAGAAACACACTTAGCTTCGGAACTTCAGGGTTGCTCGAGGGCTCCCTTGAGCCTGAGGGCCCCGGTGCACTGCACCACTTTGCCATATGATAGCTACGCCACTGGACATACATAGAGATTTAACATGAGAAAACAGAAATTATTTTATTTTATCTGCCTAAATTCATATGAATTTGTAGGTCGTAATCGGAAAGATTTTGATTATTAAAGCATTTTGGTATTAAACTTATGACATTTTAAGTGTTAATTATTTATAAATTAAAGAAAAGCTAATTAAAATTTTTAATTGTACTTAATAGCATATTTTAGCAACCAAAATTAATAATTCTCGTGGTCAAGGTGTTTAAGTTCAAATTTTTAGTGCGTGACCGAATAAAGGACGACGACGACCCATTTCAAGCCCATTATGGGTACGCAGAATACGCAGTGGAGCTGCGCCGACATGGAGGACGATAACATGGAATTTGAAATCATTAAACCAAGCAGGAAACTATCGAGCGACGCTTCGACGAAACCCAAACGACAACGGGTGGAAACCAAGTTAAGCTTGAAGAATCGCTACGAGTCTCTGACAAGCGTCGAAACTGAAACGGACAAGCCGGATGACCCCACGAAGAAGGCAAAACGACCACCTCCAATCATCATCTCCGGATATCCGCCGAACCACAAGGAATTTATACAGAAAATTGAGAAGTGCGTTAACAGTGAAGAATTTTACATAAAATACAATAAATTTGGAACGAGCGTCTACTTCAACAAAAAGTTGGACTATGACAAATTCAAAAATTCTATTGATGACAGCATAGAATACTTTACATACACACCTAAGGAAGATAAGACCAGGGCATTCGTTTTAAGGGGACTTAGCGACGATACCGCAGAGACAGATATAAAAGAAGACATGCAACGTAAGGGGATGCTAGTCAACAAAATTATAAAAATGAAAAAGACAAAATACCCCTTGTTTTTGGTAACGGCATCGACGAAATTCTCCGTGAAAGAATTGAACGTCAAATTCAAATACTTATTAAACACTAGAATCTTCTGGGAGAAGTACATAAGGAACAGGGAAATTATACAGTGCAGGAACTGCCAGTTGTGGGGTCATTCGGCCGGAAATTGCAGACGGACACCAAAGTGCGTAAAATGTTTGGAAAATCACGCAACGAAGGATTGCCGGAAGAAGAAAGAGGAGAAACCTACCTGTGTCAACTGCAAGGGTGAGCACACAACCTGCAGCACCGAATGCCCGGAGTACCGAAAGCTCGTGGATCAGAAGAACGCACGAAAAGAAAATAAACAAGAAACACAGAAGAAACCGCAACACTTCACTCCGGCGCCTTTGCCAAAATTCAACGTGTGGGAAGAGAAAGCGAAGAAGCGAGCTGAGGAAGAAAAGGGCGCAGAACAACGTGCGACTCCCAAGACCGACGCGACACGACGAGACCAACGGATGTCGGGTAACGTATGTGACCTACAGGATCTTGTAAAAGAAATCAAGAAATTAGACAGCTTGATAAACATCAAAAAGATGTTTCATTTAATCAAACAACTAAATTCAACACTGACAGACTGTCAAACGCAGTCGGAAAAATTTCAAGTTTTTTGTTCATTTTGCAGTTCTTTAGATGAATAAGTTAAAAGTGGCTCATTGGAACGCAAACTCGATAACCGAAAGATTGGGAGAGTTGATATTGTTTTTACAGGTACGACAAATTGACATATTACTCTTGAACGAGACTAGACTGAGACCGATTGACAAGCTCAAAATTAGAGGTTTTGACGTAATTAGGAAAGACGGAATTAACGGACACGGTGGATTGGCAGTTTTGGTAAGAAACGAAATACCGCACGAACGATCTGACGTGCCCAACCTAGACGGACTTGACGCGCTCGCTATAAGACTTGAGAGAAATGTGCGCGTGGTTGCGTGCTACAACAGTCCGCGGAATACAATCACGCCCGCAGATCTCCAACGACTGAACGACATGGCAAATAAGGTACTGATTGTAGGCGACTTGAACGTAAGACACGATTCGTGGAACTGTCATCGTAACAACGCAAACGGAAACATTGTTGCGCAATTCGTACAAACGTCCGACTGCATCGTCATGCATCCCGATTCACCTACACACGTACCGCCGAACGGAACGACACCGACCACAATTGACATAATACTGAACAAGAACGTGACAGACTTGACCGATCTACAGGTACATAACGAACTCAGCTCGGACCATTACCCAATAACGTTCGAACTCGGAGACGTACAAGTCCGCAAGGTAAACCGCATCATTTTCGACTACAGGCACGCAAATTGGCTAAATTTCAAACGCGACGTCAACATCAATACACGCATACATAACGACATGAAGAGTCCGGCCGAACTCGAAGACGCGGTGACTGAAATCACGACCACAATAAGAAACGCGATGGAACGAAACATTCCACGCAAGACGGTGGACGGCACAGTGACGGACCAACTTCCAGCATACATTAGAGACATGATACGCGTCCGCAACAGGCAAAGAAAGACATTCCAACGTACGAGAGATCAGGAGGACAGACTGACTATGAACGCGATGACGAGACGAATTCGTGAAGAAATCACGCGTTACAGAAACGAACGCTGGCACAGAAAACTCGAGCAATTAAGTCCCGGTAACGGTTCGCTGTGGAAAATTAACAAAATGTTGCGTAAAAGTTTCAAACCCGTAAAAGCTTTGAAAAGACAACAGGGAACGAACGCCATCACCAACGACGACAAAGCGGAATTGCTGGCGGATACTTTCGCGGAAGTTTACGACATTGATATGACGATGACGGACGAACAACAACAGATCGCACACACGGTACGTGAATACATGACGTTGCACACAGACGACGTGATCCTTGTGACTCCGGGACAAGTAAAGCGAAAAATCAAGGAATGCCCGAGCAGAAAGGCACCCGGCGACGACGGCATTCAAGGCGTAGTATTGAAAAGCCTACCCCAAAAAGCAATCGTACAATTGACGTACCTAATCAACACCGTCTTCAGACTGAAACACTTTCCGAACAATTGGAAATCGGCCAACATAATACCCATCAAGAAGGCGGACAAGTCAGCAGACCGACCGGACAGTTATCGTTCCATCTCGCTCTTAAACATCATCTCAAAAGTAACGGAGACGTTCATCAGCGACAGGTTAAAGGATCACCTTGAAAATAATAAAATCCTCAAAAACGAGCAGTTCGGATTCAGACAGTGCCACAGTACCGTACATCAAGTCGCCAGAATCGCGACCGACATTAGTTTAGAGTTCAACGCCAGCAACTGCACGGCCATGACGCTACTTGACATACAAAGAGCCTTTGACACGGTCTGGTTAGACGGACTGCTGTACAAACTCATAATACTAAACACCCCGATGACATTGGTGCAATTACTTCGCTCATATTTGGAAAATAGAAAGTTCAAAGTGATAGTCAGCAACTCCTCGTCCACGGAAAGGACGTTTAATGCCGGAGTACCGCAAGGGTCCGTCCTCGCGCCCACCCTCTTTATCGTATACATCAACGACATGCCGACGATGACGAAGACGACCAAGCTGGCGCTGTTTGCGGACGACACCGCAATCTACGCACATTCCTTCAGCGACATCATCGCACACAAAAAAGTCGCCATCCATCTGCAAATTTTGGAAAAGTATTTTGCCAAGTGGAAAATAAAGATCAACAGCCAAAAGTGCGAGTCGATAACGTTCAGCAAAAGGTACTGGACTCATCGCTTACCCACACCCACGCGCATCTACAACGAAGAAATTCCAGTAAAGAAAACGGTGAAATACTTGGGCGTTCACTTGGACGAACGGCTGACATACAGGCACCACATCGAAGAGTCGATCAGCAAGGCAACCAAAGCGCTGTGCTGCATCTACTCGCTGATGGCGAAACACAACGGACTCGACAGAAAAAACAAAGAATTACTGTACAAGACGATCCTCAGACCAATACTGACGTACGGAGCGGCCGCTTGGTGTTCGGCAGCGAAAACAAACGTGAAAAAGATGCAAGTCTTTCAAAACAAATGCCTCCGTCTGGTGCTCAGCGCCGACCGTTACACGCGCATCGCCGACATGCACGCCGAGCTTGACATAGAAACCGTACACGACTTTGTATCGCGCCTCGCAACCAAATTCTACGACAATACGTTAACAAACGAAAATCCGCTGATCGCCGGCATCACAAACAGACGCGTCCACGACGAACGAGACAGAATGAAACACAAATTACCATACTCACATCTCCCAATCTATCGGCGACGAAGAGAGGAAAATTAGAATTAAGACAAAAACGAAAATTTTACTATGACGATAGGGTTTTTTATTCCTTAGTTTTTCTCTAGCAACCAAAATACCAAACTGCCTTTGGCAAATCAGTATTTGATGATTTACAAGATCCTGGGGACACATGCGTGACTCGATGGTCCTGCACCAAATGACTGACACGGACAAAATAAGCAAAATTGTAGGAGTTTGTCAGAAATATAAAAATATAAAAATTTTTCCTTGTAATATCGAACACAAACAATATGAATAAACGATTTGATTTTTTTTTTTGTAACCGTAGGGTTGTGAGATCAAACCCAGCCCATCACATTTTTTTTTACTTTTGACATTTTTTCAGACTCCATTTTTCCTTAAAGCGTTGGAATATTCTATCAGCCTTATTTTGTTTGTTTTAGTTTTTTAAAATTTTTTATTTTTATGAACACAGATTTATATTTCGATATCTTAATTTCTAATTAATATTACCATTAAATATGCATTCAGGAACATTTTTACATAGCCATCCCTCTAGCGCACAATTCAAATTAAGCGCCAACGCCCTCCCATCACACGAAGTCATGTACAATCTACGATTTTAGCCGCTCGTTATATTTGTGGTCTCATTTACATATAATTTTCCTTACAAACTAGGTACGGTTCTTATCTAGCATATCGTTTTTTTATATCGTTAGAAGGAGCCATCAGCTTACCGGCAAAGTGTGGGCAAGACGCGAAGGGGTGCGGAATAGGTAGAGTCACGCATTTTTATATTGGGTTAGGTATCTTAATACTCTTATAATCATTGCTAATATAGCAGACATTATTCGTAGGCCGCAACGAGAATAGTAAACCTTTATCACTAAGCCAGGGAAAGAACCAGATCATTATACAGAATAGTGAATGAGTAACAGAGGTGATACTCACGGCCTGCAGTTAAACTTATCTGAATAGAATATCACCGGTGATACTCATAGCAGCCAACGTATTAAAAAAAGAAGAACCTGTATATGAATTCATTTTTTGTGTTTTTTTATATAAAAGAATCGACTTCTTTTCTTTAGTCATTATTTTCCATTATAAAATCCAATTAACTAAATTTAATTTTTTTTTAATCATTGCAGCTAATTGTAGCATTCTGTGTGGATTTATCGGTGAATTTGCCGGTGGAGTCATCGATGATTCATCGATAAACTCATCTAAGAACGCGTGCGGACTTTTTAAAGCTTCGATGAAGCAGTTTGACTTATGTTTCTAAATCCAATTCCTCCCTGAAATTTGCAACGAATTTAATGAAAACTGCATTTTTTGACGCTTACGCCCGGCAAGCTTCGATCTAGGGAAATCACTTGCTAACGATTGGCAGCGCTGCGCGTTGAACTTCGCGTCATTCAATACATCAATTTAAGGGGGGCGTTCAAGTTTACGCCGAACGTTACCGGATGTTGTGTTTGTCGTTCATAAATCAACGCCGACTATTTTGTCAAGCGTTCATATTTAATGCCAGACGTCGTCGGACAGAGCAACTTTTTACCTATCTTTAACAGATGGGTAAAAATTGTCCCGCATGCGCAAAAGTATGTTTTGTGTTATTGCACGTGTTGTTGTCTGTCGTGCTAACCTACGTATCCGTTAAAAAACAACACAACAAAACAAATAGCAATATTGAGTATAATGGAAAATAATAGATTGCTATCTCTATTTGAAGCAAGCTCTGGCCAGACATACAGGCCGTATTCCAGAGAAGCACCGTGTTACAGTCCCGTACATGTACGTGATATCGTACGGTGCATTTCTCTTGGAACAGAAAGTGCAGCAAGTGTTTATGTACCGTTACTTTTGCACTTTCTGACGTTTAACGCCTAACCTAAATTTTTAAATGAACATAAGATACAAGATGGTAAGTTTTTTGATTTTCGCAATTGAAAAGCCTCTAATTAAAAAAAATATTTATAGGATTCATACAATATGCTAATATATGATTGTTTAATAAATGAGCTATCTACTAGTGATGAAAGTGAAGATGAGACATTTCATAAAATTCTTTTAAACAGCAGCAGTGATTCTGATACTGAAACTGCTTTAATAAACAAATTAAGGTCAGATAAAAAAGAGGTAGTTCAGCAGAAGAACAAAATACAGGATTTTGTAACAGAAGTTGTTTCAAGATATACTGACATTGATTTTAAGAATAATTTTCGTTTAAGACGTTCTACAGTTGAAATGTTATGTGTACAGTATAGTTCCACATTTTCACAATCTTTACATGGAGGTACAAATTTAATAAGTTATAAAGATCAAATTTTAATAACTCTGTGGTATTTATCAAATAAAGAACCCTTCAGAACAATTAGTGACCGCTTCAGTGTCAGTGAAAGTGGCTGAATTCCTTAAAAAGTTTTTACATTAAATGGCCAACTGATAGTGACATTGATTCCATAGTTAATGGATTTAAAAATAAAAAAGGTATACCAGGAGTACTGGGAGCAATAGATGGATCCCACGTACCTATATTAAAACCAATAAACAATCAAGAAGATTATGTGAATAGGAAGGGGTTTCATTCCGTTCTATTGTAGATCACAAACTTTTTACACGTTTTACACGTTACCTGTGGTTACCCTGGAAGTATGCACGACGCCAGAATGCTAAGAAAATCAGATATTTTTGAAGCAGTAGAAACCAGAGGAATGGAACATTTTTTTCCGAAAGAAACGTTTCTTTTGGGTGATAGCGCTTATCCTAATTTACCATGGTTAATACCACCTTTCAAAGATAATGGGCGCCTAACAGAAAATCAGCGTGATTTTAATTATAAACACTCATCAACAAGAATGCCCGTTGAGCAGTTTTATGGACACCTTAAAGGTAGATTCCGCAGGTTAAAATATGTTGAGATAATGGACATAGAAAAAATTTCTCAGGTAATTTTATTTAGTCATTTATCAGTTATGATAATACATTTTCCTTTTTTGGATTATAGGTAATACTTGCCTGCTCTGTACTGCATAACATAATAATTGTTGAAGAAGGTGATGATGATGAATATTTAAGTGATCCAAGAAAATATTGAAGTTGAAGAATTTGATGGAGAAGCTTTGGATATCCCATTCCCTCAAGACAGAAGGCAACGATTATTCCAAACAATGTACAATTATAATTAATAAAAAAATACATTTTTTTTGTTGTAGTATGTATATTTATTTTATTTTGAAAGATACAATTTACGAGTTAATAACTTTACTTAATAATAACTTTTCCAATAAGTCTATCTTTTTTTTTCTATTTTCATTTTCTCTTCATGTCTTTTTGCTCTTTCTTTTGCTTTCATTTCTTCACTCTTCTTCCATTCCTCAAAATAATGCTGTTTTAGTTTCTTTTTTTCTGTTTCCAGGGTCTCCTTATACTTCAAATACTTATTCAAATCATTTTATTTTTCCAACTTGCGTTTTTTCTTTGTAGTACTTGTGCTTGAAGTAGTTGTAGAACCGGCAGAAGGTAATTGCACGTTATTTGAAGGTGTACTCGGAGAAGTGTTACATTCAGTAGTTAGCAATGATGCTTTGCAGATAGATGAGACAATGTGAACTGGATTTATAGCCTTACTTTTGCCAAATATATCGTCCATCTCCTCAAAAAATTCGAATTTCATATACCCTCTTCCTGTTTTATTTTTGTTGTCTTTTATTTTTTTATAAGTTCTCAACAAAATTTTAATTTTATTTTGTGCCTGAACTATTGTACACCTTACATCCATTACTTTTATCGAGTCCAGAATTTTTTTCCAAGCAACACGTCGTTTAACAGGATGATTCAAATCATCTTTATATTGTTTATACACACTAAGCAAAATAAGTACCTCTGATCTGATCCAAATTTTACACTTTTCATTGTTACCACCTCCATCAGTTAACAAACTGTCTTGTGTATTAACATTGTCTTCATTTTTCCTTAAATCTTCATCTTGTAGCTTAATCGTATCATCCTGTAGATCATCTTTTTCACTCTCACTATGTTGAGCAAATATATTTTCATCAGTATCTTCCTCGTTGTTAAACAAGCATGAATGAGTTGCTATTTCTTCCACACTCAAATTTTTGTAACAAATTCCACATTCGTACTGCTCTTCCATAGTTTCCTATAAATAACAAATGTAATTAAAACTTTAAACTCCGCAAAAAGTTTTAACATTTCAAACACAACAATTCAACCAACTTTGTGTTAAAATTATCCACAATTTGAACTTATTAGGTAATTTAAAAATAAACTTTACCTTGTCTCTTCAGCTTCTATAATCTGTAGTCGCAAGTAGGGTTATGTTTACAAGTAGCGCTGATGTATCCGGCAATTTTTCAAGGTACACTTCTGGAACAGTTACAATACCGTAATTCATCTACACCGACCTTTGGAATGCTACCAGTACATGTACTCATGTGCACGGTACCTCACTGGAAAGCGGCCACAATGTGCTTATATCTGTCCATGATTATAATAAAGCCATTGCAGGTACTTAAAGAGATTAATTATCTTAATACAAAGGACATACTTTGAATATTTTGCCATAATTGTGGATCTGATATTCAACGCTATACCCGTGCTATACTTTAATTACCCGACCTTTGCACATAACCTATAATGTAAACACGAATGAATACTGCTATCAGCTGTTTTGAAGCGTTTTGGGCGTTCACAAATCAACTACGTCCGGTACGTTACCCGACGCTTTTCCTAAAACAACCGGTTGTGAAACTTGAACGCCCCCTAGGATATGTTTGGCACAAGTCACAAGTACAGGGACGAGAACGTGGAGGGCCTGGACCAAGCTAAAATCCTTACTAAAACAGTCGAAGTGCATGACGGATTACCCAATCGATTACAATTGAAAGAACTACCGAAAGGCCTCAACAAGAAAGTCAAGGAGGTCATCCTCAATTTACACTTATTCGATGCAGAGCAGCTGAAACTACCTAAGATGAAAGACACGTTGAGACCTGTTTGGAATTTTCCGAGGAGCTAGAGTGTAACTGACCACAGAGTTAAGTAAGTATGTCGTTTTTAATATATCGTAGTTTCATCAATCTTCTTGGTTAGCAAACTTTTGATTGCAAAGCTTCTTCAACTACTTGAATCAAACAGTCCCATGGAATTAGTCAGAGAATACTTGGTCTTGGAGGACTTACACTTTTCCTACCCCGTGGAAAAAAATGGCGATTTAATCCAGTTTGAATTGAGGGGATACACCGTCATGACTTCTACTGAACCCTTGAAGCCCGTGAGTAACGAGGACCCCAGTCTCGTGGATTTGCCCAACATTTTCCCCATAAAGGAAACCATCACGTTGACTGCAGAGAATATCTATGAACCCAAGAATTTGTACCATGAGTGTTTCAACAAAAGTAAAGGCGTGCCTTTCTTTTTTGTTTTAATTTCAGCCATTAATACTACCACGATAATCAAACACCATCCACACACGGCGTTCATTCACTATAATAAGCTGGAAGTTAAAAATTTATATGAGGAGGAAATCACGGAAACCCAGGTGTTAGGGAGGTCCCTGCTTAAGGTTTTTTACAGTTGCTGCTTCCTACGCAAAACAACTCCATGGGGTGAGTTTGTTTCAATTATTTCATTACAGTTATTTCTTAGACGTCCTTGCCCCTCAGGATTCTGTTAAAGCACTCCCCAAGCCTGTAACAATTCAATGCATTCAGTTAGATGGACGAGTCTTCCATTTCGGGGCCTTCCAACTTATCACCCTTGACTTAAACAGGGTGGAAGGCCTAAAAAATGTCTGGTTTCATACACCCAGGATTTCCCTATTCGACTCCTGCAGTTACATATCCGGAAAGCCGTCGCTTCTGGGATACAATAGTGAAGTAAATAATAAAACACCTCCTGGCTTTTTATCACAACATTTAATGCTAAACATGTACAAAACTTACACCATCGACATAACAACATTAAAAAACATTTTTTTTTGTTTTGTTTTAAGGACTAGTTTTTATACACCTCTTATTATCTCGATATTATTTGTGCGTCTCTTTTATTCATCTCTTTAAACTTGCGTGTGTTTTTTAAGTCGGCCCTTGGCTCCTTGACGAGTCGAGGGCGGATCACGTTTGGAAAGTAAAGGTTTCAAACAACATTGCGTTAAGTGCTTGGCAGATACATCAAGACTTCGGGGCTTCATGCACGTTAGTCGAAACTCGGGGGAGGCTTCACACGGACGCTCGTTTTACCCTCGAGTTCGAGGTGAGGATCGTTTTCGAAGGGTGATAGCTGGCGTCCAATATGAGCTCTTGATTGTCGGCGTGGTTCAGACCCAAACAATTGCAGGAGCACACCGACATCTGATCTATGTCGGTTACATCGCCTATGTAAGCGTGGCCGGCCAGTATTTTGCCGTTGACAGCCATTACTTCACCGTCGAGTGTCAAGAAGTGGTGACAAGACGACTGCAAGTCGTCCTCTCGTTTGTTGTCTTCAGCATTCCTGGATTTAAAAGGAAAAGAAAAACAATATAAATATACTTATCAACATTTCATGGTTGTTTTCTTGTGTTGGGTGTATGAAACAGGTTTCAATAAAAAAAATACAGCTGTTAATTTAAATAAAAACCGCGGAGTTCGATAAACAACAATAATTTAAAATACTTATTTATTTAACTAGGCTGGAAAGTGCTACCACAATTGTGTTATAAAAATAGATTGTCATTTTTTAGAATTGTATACAATACAATCATGACAAAAATTTATTATAAATCTGAAAAATCAAATTGCTTTTAAACAAAAAAATCTTACTGACTAGGCAGTAAAAATGTCATTTTGGTGCTTTTTAATTGTTGATAAAATTAGCCTAGGCAGTAAAAGTGTTTTAGTGCTTTTTAAATGTTGATAAAATTAAACGGTTATTATCAATTGGCGAGAGACAAAGTGAACGTTCTGAATTTGTACGGAAACGAATGAAATTAATAACGCGCCATCTATGAGAGCGTGAACGTACGAGTTACTTTGCAAATCAGTTTTCGAAAAATCAAAGAAAAATCTGACAATTAATACAGTCGATCGTCTATCGATCGATTTTTCTTTGTCTATTAGACGAAAACAAAAATAAAATTTAAGACAGTCAAACAAGGCAAACGTCCTCGATTTGTACGAAAACGAATAAAATTAATGACGCGCCATCTATGAGAGCGTGAAAGTACAAGTTACTTTGCCAATCGGTTTTCGGAAAACGAAAAAAAAAAAGATGGCATTTGGACCTAACACGAGTAATAAGTCGATCGTCTTTTGTTCTTTATTCAATAAAAGTAAAAAATAAAACAAAAGACATTTATAAGAACGATCATCGTATTTCTCCTTTTTAAACTTTACCAACTGAATTACGACGATTTTTTCGGTTTTCAACAACATACATCAATGACTTGATTTGACAAGCCCTTTTTTTATTCACAGCCGCGACACGCGCGATGCGACCAAATACTATAAATACAAGATTTTTGTAACGGATGAGTGAGATACAAAATAGATTAAAAATAGTGAGTTAGAAAGATGAGATCATACGCTCCAGATATATCCGACGTATAATTTTCGAACGCAGCAATAGTAATTATCAATGGAAGCTTTATTACATTATTATTCCAAATTTAATTCATTCGCCATGGTTACCGTGTGTTGTTAGTAATGACAATACTGATTTTGAATTGTCAGATTGAATTAAATTGTTGTTTTAATTTATTGTAAAATACTGTGTACAACGGCCGAAAAAGTCGAAATGTACACATTATTCTCAAATGTAGCTTCGTTGAGAGAGGTCTCTGCATTATTTGCCGCCAAATTTCCGGATAGACAAATTTCCAGCTAAATACATGCAATGAAATAAACCTTCCTTAATACTTTCTATGTGCAGTTTTTAAATGATTGAATGTTGTGTGATGTTTGAATATTGAGTAGTACCATAGCAACGTAATGTTAAAACTCCTATGTGCAATTTTATATAACTCAGAAACGTATAATCTGATCACGTAATTTTCGTCTATGTGCAGCGTTACAAGATCACACCGTATACATATTTTTTTCATTTATAACGAGCAATAAGCGTGGTCCCTTGAGCCCTCAGTATATCCGAGTTTTACTATATTTTTTCAATCATTTAACAAATTACGTTAACAAATTATGTACATATTTAAATATTATTTAAATAAATAAGGACTGTTAACTTACATTTTATTCAGTTATATTCGAATCCTAATTTCTTTAGGATAAAATTAAAAAATATCAACAGGACTAGTGCCCGCCTAATCTATGGTGCCGGCAACAGTATTTGAAAGTGGCGCCGACAACTTTTGAAACCGGTGCCGGCTATGAAGGCACTAGGCACTTCCTTTAATTAAGTTTAAGCTTTAAAAGTAAAACTACTGTTTTTCCTAAATTTTTGTAGCTACCAGTTTTTGTCGCTCCCTCGTCTTTTGGATTCAAATACATATTTATTCCAGGCAGTGTTGCTAACAACTGCGGAACGAAAAAATCCAACGATTTACGAAAAGTAAAACGATGCTCCACAGGCGAAAATTTTTCGAAATTTATTTTTAACAAAACATTTACCCATTTTTTCCAATTTTCAATATTTTTTAGTTTTAATTCGTATTATTGAAAATTGTTGCATTTTGTTTTTTTGTCGTCAGACCGTATTTCTTCATCTTCTGTCCAATGAAGGTATCTTTCAATTTCAAATTATGTATTATGACAATGACAATAGCTGCTGACGAAGATTATGATTAAACTTTACCAACTGAATTGCGACGATTTTTTCGGTTTTCAACAACATGCATCAATGACTTGATTTGACAAGTGTTTCTTTTATTCACAGCCGCGACACGCGCGATCCACATTCAACTGTTTCACAGCCTTACTTATTAAAAGTTTAACAGTTTGACGAGATTTTTTTTTTTTTTTAAACATCGATTTATTTGGCAATGACAAACAAATATCTAAGAGACTTACATCGTCATGAACCTCAGCACCAGCAGATTTATACTTGCGGCAACGACTGCCAACCCGAACAGTATAAAAACCAGGCTCAGCGCAACATATCCTGGCTTATTCTGGAGGGCGTTATCGTTCTGCAAGCGTTGAAAAATTGCAAGAAAGAAAAATTACACCTTGTGTTTATTTTACCTGCAAGGCAACGTAATCTCCAAAGCCGATGGTCGTCAGGGTCACGAAGCAATAGTAGAAGCTGTCGAAATAGGTCCAGCCCTCATACCTGGAAAACACGGCGGCCCCCGTCGTGATGATAATCGAGGATAATGATGCAGTTGCGAACATCAAATTCATTTCAGTGGCTTCAATCCTTTGACAGTGCATGTACTTCTTGATCTGGCGGATCACAACAGAGGCAAATTTGTTCAAACGTTCACCTATGCTCTGGAACATGACGAGCCCCAAGGGAATGCCAACCTAAAGAAGAAAAATATAGCGCTCTTGATTTGGAGTGCACTGTATTATACCATCGCATAACCCATGCAGAACGCTTTGCCTCCAGCTGTGACAGGAGTCGAATGTCCATAGCCGATCATGGCAAGGACAACGGTCGCGAAGTAAAAGGCCCCGGCAAACTTCCACTGAGGTCCCGCTTTGTGGGGCTTGTACTCGATGATTACGAGCTCCAACATGCGGTAGTCATCATCAGATATGTTGTACTTTCGCTTTAGTGCTGAGGTTATGTCTGCAATCATGAGGTACGCCGAAGTAAAAAGAAATTGTGCTTTTCCACCTTCCGTACCTTTTAACATGCCGTCCCTGCGTAGTTCTTCGTCGGATTCGAGGGCGTCGAAGACGGCAGCGCCGATTAGTAAATACGTGAAGGTGCAGACGACTAAGGACAGCGTCCTCACATTTTGACGTTTCATTATATTTTGCATACGGCGTTAATCATCGGATTTGAGCGCGCATGTTGAGAGATCGATTGAATTGCAGCGCCGCGTTATTTCACTACAGCCAACCTTTAAAATTTGACAGTAAACAGTATTGTCAACCGTTTAACGCTTTCTCTACTTTGCGTTCACTTTCACAATAGGTGATAGTGGGATAGCTCCATGTGGGATAGTGGGCTTGGAAAAAGGATTATTATGATTGATGTTGTCATTTTTAGTTAATGAACATTAACCTGTACTTTTTCATAGTAAATAAATCTACTAAGAACGGTTACTAAAGTGTTAATATGCTACATAATTGGTGGCAGCGGTGGGATTATCCGATTTTTGAATTCATAAAGAGAAGAGAGTGTTATTTTCCTGATAAGAAGTATGACATTTACCGCGGCGGACCGAACGGCTTTGAAGACAGCCATGCAGCGATTTATGTTTGAGAAGTTCGACAAATCGAAGGAATCATGGGATGATTACATATTTGGCTTTGAACAAATGTGTCGTGCCAAGGCAATAGTGGGAGATAATGAAGAATATAAGGAAGCTCAGAAAACATTACTTTTGGCGAGTATCGGATCCGATGCTTTAAAAATTGTCAGAAATCACTTCCGACCAGACGATGTTAATACAAAAACCTATCAAAGTGTAAAGGATGCGTTACATAATTACTTCAAACCAAGGCAGACAGTATTTTCTGCAAGGATAGAATTTATGAAACGGAATCGTCTGAATGAAGAATCGGTTGTACAGTATGCGAATATGTTACGCGAGAGAGCTGATGCTGCAGCTTACCCCGGTGAAGTATTTGATTTTCTACTCCGTGATCGTTTTACTGCTGGAATTCGTCACGAGAGAATCGAAATCGAAGTGCGTCAAAAATGGCCTGACGGAAGAGAAAACAATAAGGAAATTACGTTCGCTCAAGTCGTTTCGATGGCAGAAACAATAGAACGTGCAGAAGTTGAGTGTAGGAATCTTGTTGATGATGTTAACGTTAAGAAAGTGAATCGTCAGTCTACTTCGAAAAAGAAGAGTCAGACACCAAGTCGCAGTTGTCGAGGGTGTGGTTACGAAAGGCACCGTGGAAATACTTGTCTAGCTTTAGATAAGGTTTGCAATCAATGTAAGAAAGTAGGATACTTCGCTAGAGTATGCCCATCGACACCAAAAAAGAGTTTTTGTCAACGAGTTTTTTGTCAATGTGCCTTCATAGCCTTCATTTGTCAATGATGGTCAAAATCGACAGTTGAGATATGTTGGCGAGCAGTTGGAACAAAGTGCATTTGATAATACCGAAAGTGACGGCGAATCATCATGTAAAACAATTCGGAGAATTGAAACATCTGCGAAGAAAGCCATCGTTCATGTGAAAATAAATGGTCAAGAATTGAAAATGGATTTTGACACTGGTGCGTTGCAGTCTATAGTTGGTGTAGAAACATGGAAGAAACTTGGTTCACCAAAACTGAAACCGACCGAAGCATTAACTTTGTATGGTGGTGGTCCAGTTGAAACACTGGGGGAGACAAATGTTAAGGTGCAAGCATTTGGTCTACAACGAATTCTGAAAATGGTTGTTGCTAATGTCAAAGATGTTCCATTGTTTGGCTACGATTGGGCCAGGGCATTTAAAATACGAATTAATGGTGTCGAGCTGAAGCGGATTAAAACGGAGTGCGAAAATAGCGAGGAAAAGAATGTAAATCAAAAATTTCAAATATCATCGGAAATTAACATTAACATTCAAATATTGATGAAGGAGTACAATCAATTGTTCTCAAGTGATGGAGGAGTTATTCGTGGTTACAAGGCAGTTATACG
Source organism: Dorcus parallelipipedus (assembly GCA_958336345.1). Lineage (NCBI taxonomy): Eukaryota > Metazoa > Arthropoda > Insecta > Coleoptera > Lucanidae > Dorcus > Dorcus parallelipipedus. The sequence goes on from OY284484.1 coordinate 10,255,088, forward strand.
CCTGCGTGAAGGTGCTAAACCGAAACGATTCAAAGCCCGCCCACTTCCGTTAGCATTAAAAAAAACGAGTTGAAGATGAATTAGTTCGGCTTGTTAGAGCTGATGTATTGGAAAAAATTGATCCATCTGAAACCGTAATAGAATACGCATCACCAACTGTTAACGTCGAGAAGAAAAATGGACAAGTGCGCATTTGTGGAGATTTCAAAGTAACTATTAATCCAGATATGTTAATTAATCCTCATCCAATACCGACCTTCGAAGAAATTACAGCAAAATTGAACGACGGAAAACGGTTTTCTGTCATTGACTTAAAGGACGCTTACCTACAATTAGAAGTGGCGGAAGAATCGCGCAAGTATCTAGTAATCGCTACACATTTAGGATATTACCGCTATAAACGTTGTCCTTTTGGAATATCATCTGCACCATCCATTTTTCAATATACGATGGATCAAATTTTATATGGGCTTCCAGGAACAGCTTGCTATTTAGATGACATTATTGTGACTGGTCAATCTGATAAAGAACACATTCAGAATTTACGTAGAGTTTTAGATAGACTTCAACGATCGGGACTGAGAACACATCCGGATAAATGTAAATTACTCCAAAAATCTGTTATATATTTGGGTCATCAAATTGACGAAATTGGAGTACATCCAACGGGGGAGAAAGTATTGGCAATTAAAGCATTACCATCACCAACAAATCAATCGCAGCTTCGTGCATTTATGGGATCGATTAATTATTACGCCCGATTTATTTCTAATTTACAACTAACTTGCGCACCTCTTTATCGGTTATTACAAAAAGGAACGAAGTGGAGTTGGACCACAGAAGACCAGAAGATATTAAAGTCTTTGATTAAGAAAGAAGCGACATTAACTCATTACGACGAAAAGTTACCCTTAATTGTAGCTTGTGATGCATGCGAATATGGACTCGGTGCAACGTTATTGCATCAGTACGAAGATGGTAGCGAAAGACCGATTGCTTTTGCGTCCCGAACTCTGAGTAAATCGGAAAAGAAATATTCGTCGATTGATAGAGAAGCATTGGCACTCGTATTTGGAGTTACTCGATTTCATCAATACACTTACGGCCGTCGATTTACGTTAGTAACAGATCATAAACCTCTGCAACATATTTTTGGAGAAGGCAAAGAATTACCGAAAACTGCAGTGAATCGTTTATGTCGTTGGACTATTTTGCTAAGCAGTTATTCTTACAACATTCAATATCGACCAACAAAAGAGAATTCAGTTGCAGACTCCCTGCGTCGCTTACCACTACCAGAAATAAACAAGTCGCCTGAGGAAGCAGAAATTGCCAGTGAAATTCATTTTCTTCAGCGTCAGAAAATTGAAGATTTACCAGTCAGTTTTTTAGAATTGAAACGTGCCACTGCTTCAGATTCTCTTTTGTCACAGGTAATAAATTTTATGACCATTGGTTGGACTAATAAATCACGATTGACACCAGAATTGATACCCTTCTACGATAAAGAGATGAATTGTCGTTGAGGCATGGCATCATAATTTGGCATGGACGTGTTATTATTCCAAAAAATTGTCAACGTCGAGTTTTAAAGACATTGCATACAGGTCACCTAGGAATTGGGGCAACAAAGGCATTAGCACGCTATTATGTTTGGTGGCCAAAACTAGATTCGGAAATTGAATTGTTTATTAAAAACTGCAATCGATGTCAACAAACCCGAAACTGGCCTGCTGAGGTACCACTATATTCTTGGAATGTACCCAGTGGTCCTTGGGAAAGGGTGCACATTGATTTCGCAGGACCAGTTGAAGGGAAAATGGTCTTTGTGTTAATTGACGCATATTCAAAATGGACTGAAGTTAAAGCAATGAATGGATCAACGTCTATGAAAGTGATTGATTGCTTGGATGACTGGTTCTCTCGTTTTGGCCTACCAAAACAGATTGTAAGTGACAACGGTCCACAATTTACTTCAGAAGACTTTGGTGAGTTTTGTAAAGTTTGTGGCATTCGTACTACTCCATATCATCCAAAAACAAATGGATTAGTAGAGCGCTTCATTGAGACGTTGAAACATCGGCTGTCAGGATCAGAAGAAGGAGGTTCTTTAAATCAAAGATTGCGCGTAGTTTTGACGGCCTATAGAATAACCCCACAAAAGACAACAGGAGAAACACCAGCGGGATTATTTTTAAATCGTCGGCTACAAACTGTTTTAGATAATTTAAAACCAGATATACGTCGACACATGGAGTTACAATTATCAAGTCAAAAAATAAATCATGATATAAAAGCGAAGATTAGTAATTTCGAGAAGGGATCGCCAGTTTGGGTACGAAATGAACGCGGACCAGGTTGTGTAGAAGGAACAATAGAACGTCAAACTGCTCCTCATTCGTTCGAAGTGAATGTAGAAGGAATTACGAAACGGAAACACAGTGACCAACTTCGAGATAGAATTGAAACATTACCGAAATTAACAGAAATTGTTACCGAACCACCGAGTCAAGAAATTAATTCTTCCGAACAACCTCCTTCTCGAGAATCAGTTGTTCCATTTTTACGCAGATCTGAACGTATACGACTAAAAGAAGAAGAAAAAAAAATAAAATGAAGCCAACTTAATACATATAATAAGTGACTTGGGGGAGATATGTGGGATAGTGGGCTTGGAAAAAGGATTATTATGATTTTGATTAAATAATTAAACAAAATGTGTTTAGATTTTCACAGTTTATTACTTAACACATAACAATTGTTTCAGTACACAGTACCTTCGTCAGATGTGAGCTTAAACTAACTAAATGTGAAACAACATGCCTACATAGACTACCTGCTTCGAAAATAACCGACTAAATTCTGTGAAATGTGTGAATGAGAAAAAACCTTTATACCTTTGGGCACGTATTGCAGAATAACTTATATACTCCTGATTTATTACTGGTTGCCATAAATCAGGAGTATATAAGTTATTCTGCAATACGTGCCCAAAGGTATATATAGGTCAAACAGGAAGATCATTTAAAAAGCGTATAACCGAACACAGAAATTCATTCATTAACAATAAAATAGACTCGACTTTTGCAAACCATTTAATAGACAATAACCACCTCTCTAATTTTGAATTCAAAATAATGCACATAGAAAATAAAGGTAAAAGATTAAATTTGCTCGAATCATTGGAAATCAATAAACTTAAAAATTCTAACTTTTTGCTAAATGATCAAACCGAAACAAATAGTTCACCCTTATTAAATTTATTCTATTAGTAAACATCTGTTTTTTCTCATTCACACATTTCACAGAATTTAGTCGGTTATTTTCGAAGCAGGTAGTCTATGTAGGCATGTTGTTTTACATTTAGTTAGTTTAAGCTCACATCTGACGAAGGTACTGTGTACTGAAACAATTGTTATGTGTTAAGTAATAAACTGTGAAAATCTAAACACATTTTGTTTAATTAATTAATCAATATGGATATAAATTTTCATCAAGTAAAGGCCGAATCAATCCAACATTATTATGATTGACGTTGTCATTTTTAGTTAATGAACATTAACTTGTACTTTTTCATAGTAAATAAATCTACTAAGAACGGTTACTAAAGTGTTAATACGCTACACTCCACATGAGCAAACTTAATGACGAACGATTTCGAGCAATTGGCGTATAGATTCTGACAGTTGAGTTTGCAAATAAATAGAATTTTATTAATTCTTCTCTTGAAAACAATCTTAATATTTGTAATACTCTATTTTCTTCCAACAGTCACTTTTATTATTCAAACACTATTTCTTGAAATTATGCTTGAAATTAATTATGCTCATTATAATGTTGAAATTCGTCTTAATTTCGTTATTTTACACTGTACAAACACTTATCGTTTAAATTAAACAACGATTACTCTTAATTAATGAAAATATATAAACATAACATACTTGACAAGTTCTAAATCTGAGAGCTCCTCCAAAATATTCAGAGCTGAGCGAGCGCGATCTTTTTCATCTGATCTGTATTTGCCGAACGTTCCAGATCTGTCAAAGTAAGCTCGACTTTTCATTACCGAACGATTCTGAGATGATTGATGAAAAAGATCGCATTGCCGAACTCAGCTAATGACTGGCACACCGGCAGTGTTGCCATTGCCAATGCGGTGGATTCTCCACTAGATCGTGGTTCGGAACTTCGTTTAGCGCGGTTAGTGGAATTTTTGGTTGGATTTTTTTTTCAATTTGATGATAAAATATGTAAAATAGAAAATCTCTGACGAAAAATTAATCTAATAGAGTGGCATACTAATATCATTGAATTTAAACCTACTCTAGAACGGCAACGTAAATGAATGAATTGGCAGCCGCTTCTTTCTGTTAGGAACTGCTGCCATCTCTTGATTTAAATTGTCTATTACACTTTATAATAAGACGAGCGTCATTGTCTATTACACTTTATAATAAGACGAGCGGCTACAAACAGGGTTGATCTCTCCAATCAAGGCGAAGTATTTGTTGTCCAAGAAGAATTAAGCTAACATATTAAAAGAAACGCGCGAAATTCGAATTGTTGAATACCAAGGTTAGTATTTATGGTTGTATACCACATTAGTAATGTAACATTACACATTACTTTCGAGAGTTCTTTTCAAATACCTACTTGGTCAAATTGCATAAGAAGATTATATATGGAGAAAATATAATTTTTAATTACATTTTACTTTATTCCTAAATAAAACACTTGTCATGTTGTCATATATAATATTATACAAAATATTTGTATTTTATGAAACTGTTTAATTACATTCAAATAATGTTTTTTGTTCTTAATTTTTTTACAATATACTGCCAATCATCAGATACAAATAATACTAACATAGTAACTTATTATATTCTTATGCCACAGTATAAGTAATTACCCAGTAGCGTCACTTAAACGTCAGTGTCAAAAAAAGCGGCCATTCTATTTGATACCCTTATGAAAATGCAATGTAATTTATAGCTGGGTAGGTATCAAACAAAAGAACAAATGTGACCGTTATACTCGAGTGACGCTACTGTGTGATTCTTATACTGTGCTTATGCTATCAGTGTGTGCCATATGATTGTTAAATTGTAGATAAAGGGAGGTCGTGGAAAGCATAGCGTAAATTAGTTCAATACATAGTAAATTGATTTGAAAATTCACAATAACTTCTTTTCTGATTCTAGGTCTGCTGCTTTCTTTTTTTCTGCCCGTACTACCAATCTTTCGGAATAAATTAACTCATTTTGTTTTTCACGACCTCCGTTCATCTATAATTTTAAAGAAATAACCGTATAATTTCATAATTTTATATTAAATTACTAGATAAAAATTAAAATACCAAAAATAACAGAGAATTTTTTTAATCATTATAATACACACCTTATTTCATTTAAATAAGGCACTCATTTTAAAGTACGATTCATAGGTACAATTGGCCCTTAGACATTTTGCAATTATAACTTTCAAGTCATATGACTTCAGACGCGAAAAAGCGAATCTACATAAATTTTAAAAAAATGGTGTTTCCATTTTTTGCTCCATAAAATGGTTCTATTAAGCTATTGTGCAACTCCATAATATTATTAGTAATATTAAGTATTAAGTTTTGTATGCCTTATTTATACCTTACTTTTTATAAATCTCCACAAAAAGAAATGGCTTGCAGAATTTCATAGGACATTAAAGTTCTTATTTTAGCGGTGCACCTATACATTAAAATCTAACATATTTTCTAAAAAATGAAAATAAAATAGTAAACCAGTTACTGTAGTTTTAAACTCATTTTAAGTTAAGCTTGATAGGTACACGAAGTCTTAACTGACGTCTGCCATTTTCACTGAGATTTATCTGAAATTTCTTCTTGCAAGACGTTCAGTGAGTCATTCAATGAATCTTCCAAGGTAATCTTAATATTCTGCATTTCCATTGTAGATGGTTTTTTAAGTCGGGCTGAAACTTTTCCTTTCTTCTTTGCTGGTAGAAATCTATGAAAGTAATAAATCTAAATAAATCAATCGTGTACATAATTATTGAGTCATACCTAAGCTGCACGTCAACTTTTTTATTTGCTGGACAAGATTGTTCGACTTCAGCAAATGAAGGGCTTGGTGCACATGAAATCAAATTTATAGCAGATTTTAGCTGATTATTAATTTTATGCAAAATATCCTGGTCTGTAATGCCTTGCCAATTAGTATTGGAAAGAACAGTCAAATTTTCTGTAATTTTTGACAAAATATTCACATTACTTTTCTTTATCGTATTTAAGTGCATATCCATTTCATAATTCATTTTGCTTTCATGATTATTTACAATGACTTCACTTGGAATTTTTTTTTTTTTGTTTCAATGCATACTTTATGTATATGTTTGCACATATTGGCGTTAATAAAGAAATCCATACATGTACAGGAATAGATATGAGAACATGACATGCACACTGAACATCCAAGTTTGCAATTATGGTTTTCATCTGTTAGATTTTGTGATACATTGTATGTATTTATGCCAGACTGCACTGCCCAATCAGTTAAATTTGAGGTAATCACCATATCAAATGTCTTTGCAGCAGCCATATGACTTCTGTTTATTTTAGCAATTCTGTTGGTAACTTTCCCTTTATCCATTTTTATCATTCGTTGAAACTGTTTGTCTCTAATAAACTTCAGTAGAACATGTATGGTTTGCAAACTTTACCTATAAAATCAAGTACTAATTATACACTATTTATTGTTAGTACATAGCAAAGGCAACTTTAATTTCGAACTTTTTTCAGTGTTGAAACCTCTAACGATACTGATACATTATGACTTTAGGTTACATAAATTTTACACTAAGAATTGGAAATGATTAAATTTCAAAACAAAAATCAATTTATTCTGTAAGTTTATAAGAAACAGTACTTACCATTTAAATAAATATATTTAAGTACTTTAGGCATAGCCTCCAAGTACATATTAGTGCTCTTAAGAGCAATCTTACGAAATAACTCCATATACGAAAACCATTAAAACGGGCGAATTCATAGAGACTTTATTTCTGAATATAATTAATTCATTTTTTTTTCCTATATACCTGACAACTAGCACTACAAAGTGACCATAGGAAATTTCTCTATCATCATCTGGTAATTAAGAAAAAAATAATTAACATTGAAAAATTGTAGTTGAACTTTACAGCGATAGTAAAAATACTTCCAGATCGAATTTTGAAAAACGCGTTGGTCACTTTGTAGATTGAAGTTTTGTTAACAAATCAGTGAAAACAGCTTTTAGAAATATGTAACCATAATTAAGTTATGAAGTCGTCCGATTTGTATGTTTTTAGTGAATTATTTCTGCAAGGCGTGAATATATTCTCCCCACCTTAAGAGCTGGGGGCGGTAACAAAATAGACAATCACGTGATCTTTTTTCACGGCCTGAGAATATGTTTTGCATTCCGATTTTTTAGGGATTATTGCGCATGATCTTAGATAGGATTAAGGCGGGTAATTTAAACATATTTAAGTTTGTGCACTGCTTTTTCCAGTACGTTTTTGGTTTTTAATGTTTATTTATACATGCACTGAGGTCTAGCAACAAGTACATTTCTTGTTAGTCAAGAAAAGATCAACTTCACTATCTCTAAATAGTATTCAAGGGCACGGCTTTTTCCACGGTTAGCCGGCTAAATTACATTTTTTATAGAATTATCGTTTTGCCTATTCTGACGTACAACTTTTTTGTGTGAACTTTCGCGTCCTGGCATTCTGCGTTGATTAAACCTAAAAGAAAAATTTTGAGACGCATTTCACTTCGAAAACATTATTTTGTGTAACTAACTTTTGCATGAACTCCTTTTTCTCGTTATTAATTTAAATGCACTCCTTAAAATTTGAAGTGGAACACTTACATTTTTTTGTTTTTTTTTGTAAATTTGTGTTTGACTCAACTTATGTGTATTAGAAGCGAAATAGTAAAAATATAAAAATGTACATTTAAATAGAGTTCAAATGAAGTTAGCAATAACTTTCAGCAATAAAAAAAATTCTAAAACTATACCAAAACAGTTTCAGTATTTATATATTAGTATAGAAATCTACTAATTAAGTAATGTTCAGTAACTTAAATTGAATATTTTTAGAAATTGATTCGAAATTGACCTATCAAGTAATTTTGCGTTAGGCATACTCAACTTCTTCAAAAATGACAGCGTTGTCCTATTTTTAAATCAAATATTTTTAGACGAAAATAATCTATCAATAAGGGGCTTTTGATAGTGTAAAAACAAAAAGGGACGTATTTTTTGTTCGGCCACAATTAAATCTTAAACTTTAGTTCCGTATACTCCGACGCGCACTTCGTTTTCTCAAAAATGACAGCGTTGTCTTATTTTTAAATCAAATGTTTTTAGACGAAAATAATCTATTAATAACGGACTTTCGATAGTGTAAAAACAAAAAGGGACATATTTTTTGTTTGGCCACAATTAAATCTTAAACTTTAGCTCCGCGTACAGTAGGACTCTCGCTTCGTTTTTCTCAAAAATGACAGCGTTGTCTTATTTTTAAATCAAATGTTTTTAGATGAAAATAATCTATTATTATTAATAGATAGGCTTCCGATAGTTTAAAAACAAAAAGGGACATATTTTTTGTTCGGCCACAATAAAATCTTAAACTTTCGTTCCGCATACTCCAGGACCTTAAAAATCTAAGGTGATTTGAAAACTTGTTCAAAATAAGTATGTAATTGAAAATAAAAACATATACAATGCTTTTTTTACAGTACTAAACGCCTCTTATTGATTTATTTAATTAAAAAATAAGACAACAATGTCATTTTTGAGAAAAACGAAACGTGCGTCCTGCGGAACTAAAGTTTAAGATTTAATTGTGGCCGAACAAAAAATACAACCCTTTTTGTTTTTACACTATCAAAAGCCCCTTATTGATAAATTATTTTCGTCTAAAAATATTTGATTTAAAAATATTCATTTTAAGTTATTGAATATTACTTAATTAGTAGATTTTTATACTAATACATAAATACTGAAACTGTTTTGGTATTATTTTAGAATTTTTTTAATTGCTGAAAGTTATTGCTAACTTCATATCGGTTTCAAAAGAAATAAACTTTTATGATATTTTCTTAAACTGTGGCCTTTTCTTCAATCAAAAATTGCAAGATGCGAAATACTTTTACATTCTGGATTTCTAGTTATTTATGTACCAAGGTGGCAAAGTGGCACTTTATCAAACGAGTTTGCAAATTGCGAGCCAAGACGAAGCCGCGGTGAGCAAGCGAACGAGGTCGATAGAGACACTTTGCTGCCGTGGTGTATATAATATTTTTTCGACTACTACATACTCAACCATTTATTTTGAAATATCCAAACCTTGCAGATTTATATCTATGTTTATACCTTCGTAAATTTTTTGAAAAATTTATTTCGTTTACCTTATAGTACGTTATAAACGACACTGGCGTTTCGATGACACCAAGAACAGTCACTTCGCGTCATGATGTTTGTCATGTACTTAATTATCAACATTTTTTTAACAATTTTCGAAGAAATATATGTATATAGATACATATTTACAAAGAAACATATTTACCGCCGATTTTTCTTTTCCTATATGTGACCTTCTTGTTAATGGAGTTTCATTTACCCATGTTTACAATTTAAATAAATAAAATAATGATTTTCATTACAGTGTTGAGCTGCAGGTAATATTAAAATTGCGCATGGGCATGAAATAGCATTATAAGTAAAATTTTTGGTGTTGCAGCTTCAATCCTCTTCAATATTTTTACAAATATAGGTCTATAACTACTTGTTCCTTTTCTATTATACGACGCTTACGTGCAATTAAAAACAAAGTCTACTTTGAACGATATAATTGCGTCTTATCACAATTTACCGTAAACAACGTGTTAGGTATTTGAATATAATTATGTACATATATGTGTATTTCTGAACCCGTTGAATGTACCAACATTATGACCGAACGCAGCCTAGTAAGTTGCTCATGATGACGGAACTACCGACACGCGAGAGTTATTATCGTTCTTTCTCAATATGTGTTGAACAGAGATAGCTCTAAGCAACTAATGTTGGTGGTTTTTCAATAGCCGCATGATCGGAAGGCGACTGCCAACCAACCAATCATAACATCACAAATATTTCCCCTTAACGTAGCAAAGTAGGGATAGTAAAATGCGAACTTCTGAGGGGTAACTTTGTACGATTCCTCTTCGAGCCCACATTGTACAACGATTTTCGTAATATTTATGAAAATACTCTCCAAATTCTTGAAAGTCTGCATCATTTTGAAGAAGAATACAAATATTTATTGAAATTCTCAACATTTGTCTCTTGGCGTAAGAGACACAAAGTTTTGTAAACCTAAAACAGCCAAATTCATTACATCTTGATTAAACTATTAAATATTTTGATACCTGTTCTTGCTTTGTTTTATTTTTTATTAAACTAATCTTGTTTCGCCAAGCTTTATCAACATGCCATGTACATAACAACTTTTTAGTCTCTCTTGTCTTCATAACAGAACTCCATGCAGCAAAATATTGATCGGCATCATCCGACATAAAAATATTGGCTTTGATATGTCCAACCCTTTGCTTCACTGAATTAATAAAACATTTCAAAACTGTACAATCTTCTCTATTGGAAATTAGAAATGCTGCAGGAAATCCTTCACCAAAATCATCCACAGTTAATACAGTAACCAGTTTAAAACCGTATGAGTTAGTACCGTGAGTTGCATCCATGCAAATAATTCCATCGTTCCCAAACTTTATCAGCATTTGAGCTTGAGCTTCTGTCATGATACCCAATAAGAAATCTTCTTTTTTTAACAATTCTTGCTCAGAAGTTACTCCTTGCTTTTTATATACAGTAATACAATTTCCAGTACTCTCAGAAACTTGCCTCGCCCATATATCAACACTTGTAGCATAATTTGAATGCTTTATAGCTTCACTACGCAAATTGTAACTTCGGGCTATATTATGAATATCTTTTTTTGTAGTCATGTGTATTCTCTGGAAATCAGTTTCAACACTGCTTCGAATTTTATCTAAGATTAGTGTGGCAGGTATACCTTAAATTTGAAACATAAATCATTATACATATATGCATGAATTAACTTCTAAATTACTACCTTGCATTAGCTCTGTTGCTATTGAATTCTTAGCAGTTGCAGATAATAATGTATGTGACATTTTAATATTATGACCGTAATGAATTTTATAATAAATAACTTTCAAATTATCATCAGCAATCTGTTTTAAAACGATTGAAGATGTACATGTAGCATTGATTTTACAAGACCCCTGTGATTTCAGCATTCGTTTTCTGACTTCAGAAGGAAGAACTCGCTTTTTTCCACTACGATTACAAAAGTAATAAATAGTATTTCGTTTAGCCCCATAGTGCTTCACCCAGGAAAACTTGGTTCGAACCTCCTCCGCTTCTTTCCATTTATGAAATTCTATAAACCAAATTTTAAGTTTTATACTATCAATACTTGTAACAACAAACCTTGCATATCAGTAAAGTGTAATTCTTCTACTTCTTGCTGAATTTGATGTGTACTCTGTAAATGATTCCGTAAATCAATTACCTTCAAACACGTATAATTACAATTTGGCTGTAAGCATTGAACATTACAACTGATGCTCTGTTTTTCGGTGATATTATGTTTGTCTTTTAAATGTCTTTTAAAGTTACTTGAAGTTGATCTGAATTCTTTACCACACACATAACAAACTACTCCTATTAGTTTATTTTTGTCGTCCATTGTAATTGTAAAAAAGCACTGATTGATGCAAAAAATAAAATTTAAGAATAATTCAGTAATCACTGTCTATCTGAAATTTAACGATTTAACGTCCAAATACCCGAAATTACCGATCACGCCGAAATCAAAACGCTTAAACAAATGTCAGATTAAACGTGATCTTATTGGATGACAAATACTTCTCCTTCATTGGAGAGATCAACCCTGGGTGTATTCGGCATAAGAATACATTTATAAATTACGAGAATGAAGAATACGTTTATAAATTACACCCTAATTATAATTAATATTATAATAATTATAATTACACCGCATAAATGTATTTATACATTTTGCTTCTCACATAAGAATCATAAAGTACTAAATCAGGCGTGTGTTTCCATAGCAACAAACACATTTTCTTTACCCTACTTAAAAGTGGGACGTGAAAAGTGATCTCGTTGTCATGGAAATCATGTAAACACTAAACTTCTTAAAACTGATGAGCGAGACGCAAAATAACTAAAAATTTGTGAGTGAGAAAGATGCGATTATACACCCAGGGTGCACTCGAAGGTGTAGTTTATAAATGCAACCTCAGATTGGAGCAGAGTAACTCTAGTCATGTGACAAATCAATGGGCTCATTCAGGGACGCTCAGCGGCTTAGCTAAGCTGTAATTCAGTCAGCGTTTTCTAAGTGTCAGCACATAATGATTCCCTGAACGAAGTTCTGAATGGCAGCTCTCTCACATGCTTGACGTACTATATGGACGAGTTAAATAAACGGTTAATCCCGTCAATCTGCACAAAATCGTCAACTTAACGGTCAGAGTAAACTACCTGACCAATCATCAACTGGAAAAATTGAATGATAACTCAACCAGTAAATTTAAATAATTTAAATAATTTAAATTTACTGGTCCCACTACTTTTTTGAACAATTTATGCGCTGAGTAAATATCTCAGCAGCTTTCTTTCAGCGGTCTGTCAGCTTATCCATTCAAGGAAACTGCTTACTTAGCCTCTCAGCCGCTGAGCGTCCCTGAATGCGCCCAATGAGAGCATTTAGGCTTATTGGAATGAATTGGAGCACAAGTAGAGCATTTGTCTAGTTTTAACGGTTTTTCTATTTTTTAATATTGCAAATGTACGATGAAATGAGCGCAAAACTTGTTGCTGGATTTATTGCGCTAGAAATATGGCATATGTTAGATAGTAACGATGAAGATGGAAAAAAGAAATTAAAAATATTGCTTACAAAGATATCACAATTTACCTGACACGACGCAAAAACAATTTAAAGCATTTGCACTTATAAAATCACATATTACATAATAAAATATTATACCATCTTCGACATTTTTTGCTTTATTTAAATCAAAAGATTTATTTTACCGCCTTACTCTCTCTGCTCGCACATTGAAGTAGGAGCACATAAAGTACGCTCCGTGTAGTGCTCTGAATAAATTTGAAACATAATCGAGTGTGCGCCGAACGTATAAAGAAACAGAAAAGAGTAAATCGCGCACGCTTTTTGTACTCCGATCGCTATGCCGAATGCACCCCCTGTCGGTAGACGCTCGTTATAATAAGAGGTGTATTCTTTCGATCTGAACGAAGTGAATGAATTCAACTGAACAAACTGAAAGTGAATAAATATTCAGTTCACTTTCACTTTCGAACTGATCGGCAAAATTATTTGTTCAGTAAAAATTGAATGTAATCACTTATTTCACAAGAGTGGGGGAACTGAACACAAACGAGAAAATACGATCAAATTGAATATTTTCACTTTTACTGATCGCATTCACATCGAAAGAATACACCTAAGAAATCTGGAAATGTATTGTTATTTGTGTGCGGAGCAAAACTCAAAATAAATGCGGATTATAAGCAAATTGCATATGAAAATTAGACGAGCGGCTAAAACCTTCGCACGACTTGTTGTGGTGAGAGGGAATTAGCGGTTAATTTGAATTGTGCGTACGGAGGTTACGACTCCGTTAGATTAAAGAAACTCTTAAATTAGTGTTGGCAATGGATAACCGATTTTGGATATTCGCGGTGTACAGCATGTCACTCATGCAAATAGAGTTGCATAAAAAAAAGTTTTCATTTAGATTCACATTCAAGTTATGCAACTCTATTTGCATGAGCGACATGCTGTACACCGCGAATATCCAAAATATCCAAAATCGGTTATCCATTGCCAGCACTATCTTAAATACACTCTTGATCATAAGAATAATTAGAAATAGACACTGAAGAACTCGAATTAAAAAATAAATCGGTTGTTTAGGCTAAAATTCTTCCCAAAAAATAATACATTATGTATATACTCGTATATCGAACCAAATTCATTTAAAATTACTCAAAATATTGTTTAATTTAAGGGCATAAAATAAATGTTTCATAACAATGAAAAATTCAGATATTCATTTATTTATTATTACAAAAAATATTACAATTTATTGTGAAAATAAAAAAATAACAAAATAGAAAAATGTAAGTGGCTGCAGCGCCTCTTATTGAAAAAAAATAGCCCATACAGGAAGAACAAAAATACCTTTTATATGAATAACTATTTTATTTTTAGAAAGAGTCATTCATTGGTTCGTTTTTACGTCTTTGCTAATTTTGAGACTTATTATGGTTTAGTCAAAAAATAGAAAAATTAAAATGTCTGCTTTTTCTAACATTTGTGACCAAAATTGTAACACGTATCAAAAGGTGCAAAGATGAAAAAAAGTTCACTAATGAATGCCTCTATCTGAAATTTTACTACAACGATAAATTTAATTCTTATATCAAATCTTGCATGGTTACATAATAAAATGAGTTGTCATTTCATTAATTATTTCTAATTACCCAAATGAACGCAATCATTTTCACTTATACTGTACATTCTACTCATACTAAAATAATAATAATAATAATAATAATAATAAACAGTGGAAATACAGGAACAGTTTTAATTAAAAGTCAAAACTAATAAATTAAAAAATATAAATTAAACTAAGTTTTAATCAATTCAATCAAAATATAGTTTTGACTAGTGCTGGCAACCTAAATCGATTTTTTGGATATTCGGTTAACCGGTTTTGGATATCCGCGGTTTTGGAGAAAATCGAAAACCGGTTATCCGGATAACTCGGTTATTCGAGTATCCAGTTATACGGAAAACCGGTTATTCGAATATCCAGTTATTCGGATAACCGGATATTTGGATATTATCACTTTCTTGGATAATCGAATAATCGGTTTTAACCATTATTTGGATAGCCTATTATATGCGAAACCGGTTTTTAAAGAAACCGATTATTCGGTTTAAATTTTTTCCGGTTTTTGCCAGCACTATTAGAAACAGCAGTATTATTTTAATAAATAGGGAATTAAAGAAAATTCCTTTTGAGCTAAAATTATGTCAGTAGAAATATTTCAAGTACACAAACTGAAACTATTTGCGTTAGTTTTATAATTTGTTGAACTTTGTTCATTAGATATAACAAGAATAATTATATCAGGAAAGAAACTTTTATTTTTATTACCTATTTAAAAGCACAAACATATTATTGTGAGTAGTGACAAAAATTCAGTTCTTTTTAATATGTCCTAATTAACCGGCTTTCGGTTAATCAATTGGGATAATTCAAAAATTTAATAATCGGTTTTTCGAATATCCGAATAGTCATTTGTTGGATATCCGAATAGTCGTTTTTGCATATTCGAATAATCGGTTTTTCAAATATCGGAATAGTCAGTTTTTGGATATCCGAATAGTCGGTTTCTTGGATAATCGAATAATCGGTTTTAACCATTATTTGGATAGCCGATTATATCCGAAACCGGTTTTTAAAGAAACCGATTATTCGTTTTAAAGTTTTTCCGGTTTTTGCCAGCACTAGTTTTGACATTACCAAATGACTAATAATAAAGTTTCTATGCTCCTGACATACAGACTCTTCTAGCCAGTAAGAAGCATTCCTTCTTAAGGCCGCTTTACAGTTCGCAGCTATTTATTGTCGGCAATAAAAATTGCAGCGATTTATATTGCACGCATGCGCGGTATTTGCATTGCGAACTGTAAAACGGTCTTTAAGAAACTTCTTAATTGCCACAATGATGCGTTGTTTTACTTTTTATTTTTCCTTAATTTCATTAAAAACCTTTTCAAATATTTTTAATGAATATTTACAAACATTTGCCAAATTATAGATTATCCAAAAATCCAAAAGAAAGACCAATATTTAACAATTAGAATTTTGACACTACCAACACGTAACAGATAAATTATATTCAATTAAGGAATACTTTTGTAAACGATTCTGGCGAACGTAGACAAGGTATTTAAACCTATTGAGTAAAATTTATAGTAATATTTAAATTAATTTAACGCATGTATTCAAAGACGATTCGTGACAATCCTAATTGAGCCATTTAAACCAAATAAATTTAAATAAACAAACAAGAACCTGAAATTTCTAATTAACAGATAAATTGTAAACGATTAGTGACAATCGTAGAAGATTTATTAAACTTATTAGAAATTACAAAACACAAATTCACAAAAAATTTTTAACAAAAGACTTTGTTAACTAAAAGATCCACAACCCTGAATCAAGCCTCCAAATTAAAAATTACTACAATAGAAAAAGAAATTTTATAAGGATAACTTTATCACTACAATATGCATACACTGAGAACCTTATAAGTAAGGCTGGGAATCGTATTCGAATAATTCGAATAGTCGAATATTCGAATAATTCGAATAATTCGAATAGTCGAATATTCGAATATTTGGAATTCGAATAGTTTCAAAATAAATTATTCGAATATTCGAATATTTGGAATTCGAATTCGAATAGTTTCAAAATAAATTATTCGAATATTCGAATATTTGGAATTCGAATTCGAATAGTTTCAAAATAAATTATTCGAATATTCAAATATTCGAATATTCGATTATTCGAATATGCGAATTATTTGAATATCTGCGCGAACGAATGCGTACATGGTATGGAAGTAGTTATTCCGTTACATTCCGTAATGAATCATTATAGTTTGCGACAGGGTAGGTCGTGTGATTTAGTTTGGCTGTTTCTTAAAATACTGTAATTATATATGTACAAAAGAACGACTTGAATTCAAGAAGTAAAATATGAGAATACTTCAGTAAATCTGATAATCGTATACAGACTATATACATACAGAAGTTTATCATACTACACTTTCTTTTCTTTTGAAAATAAAAATATACCTGTCCGTATAATCCGTATCTTGTTGCACATTTATATTAATAATTAATGATTATCTAAATCCTAGAAAAAGAAATACGAAATAACTAACTGAACAGCTTCATACTTATACAGCGTGATTCAAAAGGGTCGCACCATCGCTTCGGTGTAAATACAGACCATTAACAGGAGCACAAATATGTTTTTAGAATTTTTTTGCCATGAGTAGTTTTTAAGATATGAATGTTTAAAAATAACGCAAATAGGCAACGCTGCACCTTGTAGATGCACTTACAAATTTGAAATTATAGATCATAGGTACCCTCTTTTTTGTTGACAACTGCATATGCGCTGGTTTGTCAAAACGTTTGGAAATAAAATTTGACATAATAATAAATGTCAATTCTTAACTGTGGTTCTTAATATCCTACTTTCTTCAGCTATTCTAAAGTTCTTAAGTAAAAAAAATAATGAAAGAGTTGGTTGATTTGATCCAGCATCTAATGGCAAAAGTTAATACGAAGAGGAAAATCAGCTTCACACAGAGCTTGAACTTTTGTATAGTCGAAAGAGTGGTAACCTTCTGTTTTTAATACACGCCGAACAACATTGTAATTTACGTTTAAGTATCGTCCAATATCTCGAATGCTGACGTTAGGATTGTCTTCAAGGATTTGTAGAACAGCTTCCTCGACTTGGGGAGTTCTGGCGGAGCGTGGCCTATCTATCACTTCATGATACCGATGATACATGACACTGATCAAGCCGTTGAAAAACATTTTTGTCTGGATGTCTACGTTCACCGTATCGTTCAGTATAAGCTGCTGCAGCGCGTCGAAAGTTTCCACCACTCTCTCCCAGAAGAAGATACATATCACAGTATTCATTTAAAGTAAACATTTTGAATTTGAATAAATTCTTCAAATCAATCAAAAAATTTGACTTTCAAAATGTGAACATCATTCATAAATTTTATTTGTCAGGTCACACTACGGTAACCATAGTAAAACCGAATTTTCGGTGCACCGTTGCCGGCTTTACTTCTAAAATAATGTTAACATTTCCAAAGACTTTTCCTACTTTATTGCTTAATAAATATTATGTTTTATTAGCAAGGATAATTTTAGAGGCGTTTATCTACACCTTTCATTAATAAAAACATAAAGTTACATTATCTAATTACTATAAAATCACCATCAGTTTCGTAACTTTGAAAGCCTATATCTTCGTAAAAAAATCATCTAGAAAATTTTTATTTACACTTTTGAGAACAAATAAGTGGGTAAGAAAACCACCTAAGTGATGGTGCGGTCCTTTTGAATCACGGTGTATATACTCATGCAGTTACTCAAATTTGTATATTTAAAATGTCGAATATCAAACACCTTGTCGAATATTCGAACATTCAAATATTCGAATAGTTCCAATAATTCGAATATTTGAATATCATTCGAATACTCGAATAATATTCGAATATTTGAATATTCGAATACATATTTGAATATTCGAATTATTCGAATATTCGAATAAAAACTGAAACGAATAGTCGAATACAAAAATTTATAAAATTCCCAGCCTTACTTATAAGACTGCACGCAAGTTGCGTTCGAAAATTGTACGTCGGATGCATCTGAAACGTATGATCTCATCTTTCTCAATCACGAGTTTTAACCTATTTTGTATCTCGCTCATCCGTTTAAAAAAAATCTTGTGTTTATAGT
The DNA here is from genome assembly GCA_958336345.1 of Dorcus parallelipipedus. Taxonomy (NCBI): domain Eukaryota; kingdom Metazoa; phylum Arthropoda; class Insecta; order Coleoptera; family Lucanidae; genus Dorcus; species Dorcus parallelipipedus. The sequence continues at coordinate 10,273,847 of OY284484.1, forward strand.
ATTTATTTCCATGACAACAGGCGATCTTTAACATCCCACATTTAAGTACAAAATAGATACAAAATAGATTAAAAATCGTGAGTGAGAAAGATGAGATCATACGCTCCAGATATATCCGACGTATAATTTTCGAACGCAGCAATAGTAATTATCAATGAAAGCTTTATTACATTATTATTCCAAATTTAATTCATTCGCCATGGTTACCGTGTGTTGTTAGTAATGACAATACTGATTTTGAATTGTCAGATTGAATTAAATTGTTGTTTTAATTTATTGTAAAATACTGTGTACAACGGCCGAAAAAGTCGAAATGTACACATTATTCTCAAATGTAGCTTCGTTGAGAGAGGTCTCTGCATTATTTGCCGCCAAATTTCCGGATAGACAAATTTCCAGCTAAATACATGCAATGAAATAAACCTTCCTTAATACTTTCTATGTGCAGTTTTTAAATGATTGAATGTTGTGTGATGTTTGAATATTGAGTAGTAACCATAGCAACGTAATGTTAAAACCCCTATGTGCAATTTTATATAACTCAGAAATGTATAATCTGATCACGTAATTTTCGTCTATGTGCAGCGTTACAAGATCACACCGTATACATATTTTTTTCATTTATAACGAGCAATAAGCGTGGTCCCTTGAGCCCTCAGTATATCCGAGTTTTACTATATTTTTTCAATCATTTAACAAATTACGTTAACAAATTATGTACATATTTAAATATTATTTAAATAAATAAGGACTGTTAACTTACATTTTATTCAGTTATATTCGAATCCTAATTTCTTTAGGATAAAATTAAAAAATATCAACAGGACTAGTGCCCGCCTAATCTATGGTGCCGGCAACAGTATTTGAAAGTGGCGCCGACAACTTTTGAAACCGGTGCCGGCTATGAAGGCACTAGGCACTTCCTTTAATTAAGTTTAAGCTTTAAAAGTAAAACTACTGTTTTTCCTAAATTTTTGTAGCTACCAGTTTTTGTCGCTCCCTCGTCTTTTGGATTCAAATACATATTTATTCCAGGCAGTGTTGCTAACAACTGCGGAACGAAAAATTCCAACGATTTACGAAAAGTAAAACGATGCTCCACAGGCGAAAATTTTTCGAAATTTATCTATTTTTAACAAAACATTTACCCATTTTTTCCAATTTTCAATATTTTTTAGTTTTAATTCGTATTATTGAAAATTGTTGCATTTTGTTTTTTTGTCGTCAGACCGTATTTCTTCATCTTCTGTCCAATGAAGGTATCTTTCAATTTCAAATTATGTATTATGACAATGACAATAGCTGTTGACGAAGATTATGAATCGAAACCGGTTGCTAAATTAAAATTAAAATTAGGAAGTACTGGGGAAGTACTAGGAAGTATTAGGAAGTAATGAATTCACATAATTATGGACAATAATCAACAAGATCAATTTTTTTTGGCCAATTTGCCAAACTAGCATTGGTACCAATAATTTTCCTGTATGGTTGCGGAATCCCGGAATCTGGGAAAAGGCTAGAAAAAGTCAAATAATTTCTGAAAACAGCTAAATTTGCCGCTAGCCGCCAGATGAAATTTTACCCACTAGATCGACTTGAAAAGACCAGGGGGGCTATTCTCAAATTGACAAATACTTATGTCGAACACGACAGATGTTAATTTTCAAATGTCGTATACGAGAATTTTTCGACATTTTTAATTGTATTGTAGAGTGGTTAAAACTACTCTACATTTATATATCATGTACGAGACCGAATGGGTTATTGTCGTCGTTACTGTATTCATTTTGTGTGTGTATCGATTTCGTACATTTAAAAATGGCAGAAGAGTTTTTTATTATACAAAATTTAGAGCAGAATGAAATAGCTATGATGTACGGACGAGAAAAACACGTATATAAAAATGCCTTTGGTATGGCTGATGCAAATTTTTAAAAACTTTTCGTTTACAGTCGTATTACACGTATCATATTTTTTTGTATAAAATTTGTTACGAAGTGAGTGAGAAGTGGCAATTCAACCAATCAGTATTCACTGTGGTAGCTTATCTGTCTCACTTTGTAACAAAATTGTTATCAAATTTAACAAGTGTAATACGGCTCAACAAAAGACTTTGTAGTGGATTTTTTGAAGTATTCAGACCTTTCATTGTAGAAAGCAGACATGGTTCAACTTTAAAACTTGAGGAAAAAGTATGTACTTATTTAATCATATTTTCAATACAATTATGTAAAGAATTTAATTGCTCAGTGCTTTTCAAGTAAATTTAGCCGATTTCATTTTAATATTTACATATAAAAAGTTAGATGAGTGCCTGCTTTGAACAGTTCGAATCAGTTCCACAATGAACAGACCTTATAAGTCAGTGTTATACAAAACTTTTTTTTGAAATGTAATAAACTAATTGTCTGCAAGTGATTAAATTTCAGATATGCCAACTTAAATTTGTGAAATTATCAGCTGACTGTTATTCAATTGAACTAATATACAACCACATAGGTACAACGTTGCCAAATCACTTCATCGACAATTGAAGTCGCATACGATTTTCACTATCGAGCAGTGTTTGAGAATAGAGAAAACAAAACTCGTGCGACTCTACCCTTCGACAGTTGTCGAATCTAATGTCATCACCCGACATTTGAGAATAGCCCCCAGATCTAGTGGTAAAATAGCTGTGTTGGCAACACTGATTCCAGGGAATTTTCTTGCAGTTTTTCCACAATTGAAATATTCACAACGATTTCCAGCCATAACTAATTTCGTTTATTTAATTACTAGTGGCGAACAAAAGGTAGTTAATGAAAATATAACACATCTATTTTATAAAACTGTCTTTGGAAATTATCCTGCCCTCTGTGAACAACCAGATTATTTAGCGTCAACCTCCATCAGCTAACCGCGTGAACCTCCAATTTCAGGCTGCTAGTTTTAAGCATTGCGTTGCAAGAGGTAGGTAGAGTAGGTTTAAATTCAATGCTAATATTCAACTGAAAAGTTTTGAACTGAAGTAATAAATTTTACGACATGGCTAAACGTCCATGGCGGAACCATGCACTGTATTTCGAAATTCCGCCGTTCGGCGGATCAAAATAATCTTAGCCCACATGTCCACCGAAAGTTCGACTGATTTGCGCAAGAACGGCGGAACATTACTCTAAAAACTAATAATACCGCCGACCGGCGGACTTTATTGAAGGAAATGCTTAATCCGCCTTTCTGATGTTGTGATGTTAAAGTAATTCACTATTTTAACAGTTTTATTTACAAATTTCGAAGTTAACATACATCATGTTAAAAGTGCGGGATACGTTCAATTCAAGAATTTAGTTTGAAATTGTATAGCGATGAAAAATATGTTTTTCTACTTTGCGTTCACAATGAACTCATTGTGACACCAAAAACAGTTTCACAATGAAACTCATTGTGAAACTGTTTTTGGGGAAATTTTTGTCAATTTTTAATTGAAAATATTTAATAGATTTTACAAAATAACTCATTATTTGTTACTTAACAGAATACTCACAATGAAGCTGGATAAGAAAAATTAATAACTTGTTAATGTGACTTTTGATTAAAACGAAAGGTTTTCAGTGTAGCCACGCATTACAACTAAAATTCCCCATATACTAAGGAGATCAAATTTTTGGCAGTATTTTTCATATTTTTGTTCAATAAGTTACGCAAAGTAGAAAAATACTATATTTTACACGTTTCACAAGAGGCATTGTAACACTCGTTCCGTTGGGGCACTCCGAGCTTGCTACGCTTCGCTCGTCGTACCCCAACCCCACTCGTGTTACAATGAGCCTTCTTGTGAAACTCGTAAAATAATATACTATTGGCTCTATAAAAGAGAAACATTTGCTCATTTGCTTACCTTGGACGTCTAACGACCCTATTGCTGCCGCTGAAAATAAAACAAGATCTTTATCTACGACCACTACTGTAAATGACGAATTACGTACAACACATAAATTAAGTAAGCGGGTATTTACAAACGTCGTGCGTAAAGTAAGAAAAACGCACAACGCACCTACTTTACGCACATTTGCAGTTAGATCTACGTAGTCGCATCACATCTCTTAGATTGACAATCGTCGAAATTGCAAGTGTCATTGCTGATTATTTTGAACTTGAATCATAAGGTAATTTTTGTGGTCGTGGATAAAGTATAATACAAAACTCGAGTTGTAAAGCAATTACGCACTTGTGGAACTACATGCAATCGCCGCTGCGCGGCTCATGCGCAACTTTTCCATCGTGCGTAATTTGCTATTTACAACTCTCGATATGCAATATACTAAATATTAAAGGCAGATCTGAAATATTTTCAGTTAAGGTGCATGTGTATCAAAGGCGGTAAAAAAATTTAAACAAATTGAAAAGGAAAGGGGAAAAATTGTTCAGTCGCGAGCATAAAAAACGGACCATATCTTGAAGCTAAAATGCCCAAAATCTAGCTGTGTGATAGTACTTTTTGATTTCAGAAAAATGTAATCATCCTTGAAATGTCATTATGTTGTTAACACACTATAATCTAATCTAATCTAACTATAATCTAATCTGTAAGATGTATAGTCGCGATCATGTAATCATGAAATCATGAAATCTGTTCTTATTGACGGAGACAGCAATGATACTATTAAAAAGTGTCTTATTTTCTGTGATCGCGACTGTACATACATACCTACATACCTGCATACATACATACCTACATACCTGCATACATACATACCTACTATGTACAGTCAGAATGACATATTTGTCATTATTATGTCCAGTCAAAATAAAATTTAACATTCTCCAAATATCGGGGATTCCTCACGAAACAGCATGTGATCCCTTTTTGATCTAACATTCCATTAGAGTCACAAACCGATCGCAGGATGTCGCGATTTAAACTTTTCATTATTTTTACATGGCAATAGCGAATAACCTACACTGTAAAAAATTTCATGGTAAATTTACCTGAATAATCATTGGTTATTTGTGGCCTGCAATAATCATGGTAAAAATACTGTAAAAATACAGTAAAAATACATGTACGTTTACCATGAAATGGTAAAAATATAATTAAAGCTGGTTCTTGTCCGATGAAAATTTCAGCTTCGAAGCTGTCGAACGACTGCGAAACGTCTTGTTTATGCGCCATTTAGTGTCCGTTTAAAAGAGTTTGTGGTAAAAATATATGTAAATTTACCATTTCATGGTAAACCTACTTGTATTTTTAAACATGATTATTACTGGCCACAAATAACCAATGATTATTCAGGTAAATTTACCATGAAATTTTTTACAGTGTAGGACAGGTCGGTTTGGTTTGCAGTAGAATTCTCCAGCTACGCTTCTACTGACGAGGCCCCAAACAGCGGTACAAAGGATGCTCGAGGAATCCACTGCAATCAAAACAGATTTGCAACAAAATTTCTCTTTGCACCGCCTACTCTAATCTGATTTTTTTTTTGCTCACCTTTTACACACTAACATATTTTATAAATCCTTCCGAAAACAATTCCCCTTTTTTCAGATGTATTTACAAAAAAAATATTTTCTAGATGTGTTTTCTTTAAACTTTTATTTGATCCAAGAACTTAATAACATAATAATGTCATTTCAAGGATGATTAAATTTTTTTTAAATCGAAAAGTACTATCACACAGCTAGATTTTGGGCATTTTAGCTTCAAGATATGGTCCGTTTTTTATGCTCGCGACTGAACTTACAATTTTTTCCCCTTTCCTTTTCAATTTGTTTAAATTTTTTTACCGCCTTTGATACACATGCACCTTAACTGAAAATATTTCAGATCTGCCTGTAAGAGCCGCATTACACTATGATAAAATTTGTTACTAAGTGAGTGAGAAGTTCCAATTTAACCAATCATCATTCACTGTGGCAGCTTATCTCTCTTACTTTACAAGAAAATTATTATAAAATTTAACAAGTGTAATACGGCTCTTACACAGCTAGTTTTTGGGCATTTTAGCTTCAAGATATGGCTCGTCTTCTATGCTCGTGACTGTACTTGCAATTTATTTTTCCGTTTGAATTTTTTTTAAATTCTTTATCGTCTTTGATACCCATGTATCTTGATTGAAAATATTTCAAATCTGCCTTTAAAGATCTTAATGTTTTACTTTTAGCGGCAGCAACAGGGTTGTTAAATACATGATAAAGTTTGAAAATTTGATATAAAACAAAAATGGCAAGTGAGTCCATTTTCCATCGCTATGCAATTTCAAACACTTGCTAAATTCTTTAAAGGAATTGAAGGTATTACCCACTTTTAACATGATGTATGTTAACTTCGAAATTTGTAAATAAAGCTGTTAAAATAGTGAATTACTTTAATAACGGCGGATTAAGCATTTTCTTCAATAAAGTCCGTCGTTCGGCGGTATTATTAGTTTTTAGAGTAATGTTCCGCCGTTCTTGCGCAAATCAGTCGAACTTTCGGTGGACATGTGGGCTAAGGTTATTTTGATCCGCCGAACGGCGGAATTTCGAAATACAATGCATGGTTCCGCCGGCGCGGCGGACGTTTAGCCATGTCGTAAAATTTATTACTTCAGTTCAAAACTTTTCAGTTGAATATTAGCATTGAATTTAAACCTACTCTAGAACGGCAACGCAATGTTTAAAACTAGCAGCCTGAAATTGGAGGTTGACGCGGTTAGCTGATGGAGGTTGACGCTAAATAATCTGGTTGTTCACAGAGGTTCCGCCGGCGGACGTTTAGCCACGTCGTAAATTTTAACTTGCTGATAAAATATAGTCCGTTTTTGTGCACCTATTACTAGATAAGAGCTTGTATGTATTTTTACACTTGACAATTTATTTATTTTTAAAAAAGTTATTTGTTTTGTTTATGAATTTGTTATAATATTGGATAACCTTGTTAAAATGCTCAAAAATATAATTAGAGATCGTTGTTGTTGGCAAATAATTAGAATTTTGAATATTTTAGTGGAAATCTGGTGGTTTCTGCATCACTAATTGGCGGGAGACTGACTTCCTTGGTTGGCCACAATGAGCTTATTGTGACACCAAAAACAGTTTCACAACGGTGAAATTTTAGACAATTTTTAATTGAAAATATTTAATAGATTTTACAAAATAATTCATTATTTATTTGTTATTTAACAAAGTACTCACAATGAAGCTGGGCAAAAAAAATTATTAGCTTTGTTCCTACACAGTTCTAAATCAGTTCGGAACTGTACTGCTCATGCGCTCTTGCTAAATATGCAGCATTTTTAGTAAGAGCGCATGACCTGTACCAAGAGCGCATGAGCAGTACAGTACTGAATTCTGAACTGATGTAGAACTGTGTAGGAACAAAGCTAATAACTTGTCAATTAGATTTTTGTTTAAAACGAAAGGTTGTCAGTGTCAGTGTTGCTAACAACACGGTAAATACCGTGTTTGCACGGTATTTAAGTTGATTACACGGTATAGGGTATGCAAGGTGGAAAACACTGTAATTTATCTCCAAATAAGTTGATAATGCGTAAAAATCTTTGCTTATATTATTTTACTTGAAGTTGATATGTAGTATTTTTATAACCCTTATGCTGGATTTCACAAACGTCACTTAACTTTAATCATTGATTAAGAATAATCATTGCTATGCCTTCAACACATGTAACCATGGCAACGTTTACTTTTAACGGATGATTAAATTTAAGTAACGTTTGTGAAATCCGCTATTAACCTCATTTTTACGGTCTATGCTAGTGACGAGCGATACCGTGATTTTTCGATATCGTCGTGATCAGTGACCGTTACTTTTGATCACGGTGATTTTAAAGCGTGACCGTGATCACTGTTTAGTAAGAAATCGTTTTTCTTTATGTAGTACTAGAATACAAATAAAAATAACGATATTAGTAACAAAATTAAGACTATTTATTTTGCTTCACTTTTTCCATTATATTTTAAATTTAATTAATTCAGGCTTCAAATGCCAAAGAGATAAATTAACAAAAGTTTTAAATTTGAATTTAAATAATTACCAATATTGAACGTAAAAGTTACTGACAGCGTGATAGCGATTTAGATTTTATTACTAAGGAAAAAATGAGAATTTCCTCTCAAAATAAATTAAAAAGCCCTATCGTCGTTTTAATTAATATCGACAATATGTAGATACCTATTATGTGGTATTATAAATGTAAAGTAAATTAAGAATTCATCTTTACCGACATCAATTTATTTTCGTTACCGCTTGATAACTGTACCTTGTAATATACAACTTTATAAACAAATAATCCTGAAAAAGTATAAGCGAAATCGTAAAATCACAGTTTGATCACTGGTCACCGTTACTTCAAATATTAGGTCACGGTCACTATAAGTGATTTTCCAATCACGGTGATTAAATCACCGGCAGTGATATATCGCTCATCACTTGTCTGTGCCCTGTGAACTGAGAATGACACGTTGAGAGAATGAGAAGAGAAAGTGTTTTAATGTATTGCCCAATAAGTGTGTAATATTTATTTTGAAGTAAATAAAATGGAAGGTAACTGTAAACGTTATTTACTAGATACTTCACGCTAATAATAATAATAATAATAACGAAGTTTTAAATCAAAAGGAAGACGACTTTTATTACGGTTAGAATTTCAAAAAGTTAATTTTTTAAAATGCATTTTTGAAACGTTAAAAAAGTTCCGTTTTTATTTTGTACGTATATTTTAATTTTTGTTTAGTTTAAGAAATATTTTGAATTATTCTTTCTTTTTAGGAAAATTTCAATAAATTTACAATTTTTATTTAGTATTACCTCTTATTTAAACGTGTTATTTGGGTAACACGACCTTATTATTTGATAACAAGGTAATTTTCCCTCAGCGACACGGCAATGTGGTTTACTAGGGTTTACACGCTACAATTAAAATTCTCCATATACTAAGGAGATCTAATTTTTGACAGTATTTTTCAAATTTTTGTTCAATAAGTGACGCAAAGTAGAAAAATAGTATGTATATTTTACACGTTTCGCAAGAGGCATTGTAACACTTGTTCTGTTGGGGCATTCGTGTTACAATAAACCTTCTTCATATTCATAGAGCGCATTCAGTAGACCCGAAAGTTGTGCAACTGTTGGCCAAATTTCTGCTGAATGCGACCTCCAGTGTTGCCAACCTTGCCTAGCCAAACTATCGTACGTGTATACCAGAATTATTGTACTTTATCAACTTTCACTTTCCAAATTATTGTACATTTACATAGTTTCATTTTTTGTTATTTTTGGATGAAGAATACCAATATTTAATACATTTTTTTTTACTGAAAAATAATCACAATAGGCGTTTTCCCGTTAGCTCTGAATTTTGCGTTGCAAGCACAATTGGGTTTTAAACGCACGATGTTCTTGTATTAATATATTGTTACATTCGGAGAAGTAAATTCTATTTTTTTATACTAGTCGCGCCACCTGTGACGCAGACAAGATTCTAATCTATTCTAGACCCATACCGAATTTACTCGAAAAATCTAGCATTATTTTAGCATCATTCTCGAAACAGCGCTGGCTGTTATAAAACCCAGAGCAAGCGCGATTTTCAAATCAGTCTTATTTAGAAGGCGATGTGTAGTAAGCGAATTTATTAACGTTTAAGTGTTATTTTGTCATATAATTAAGTGTACAGCTCGATATTATTGTACTTTTATTGCGTGTAATGATTGTAGACATTAAAGTGTTTTAAAATAAATAAATAACGTTGAAATTTGTCAACCCGAAGTCGTAACAATATGAAAACCTGCCTTACTGAAACGTGCGCTTCGTGATATTTTGCACTTTTGTGCTCATTTGCGTGCACAAAGTAGGTAACGGGAAAGCGGCTTATAAAAGCTGCTTTCGTTCAAGCCAATCATAGAATCAATGATTAGGTGAACAGAATCATCACCCAATATTGATCAAAACACATTAAACCGGTAATGTTTCTAGGTTACGTTTTTGTGATCATACAAAATTACACATAACTTGTGATTATCCAAATTGTAATCATGATCGCTTAATCGGAGGTGGGGGGAATGTAATCACAGAAAACGAACACGCAGAATTGTGATTAGTAATCACGGGTATAAACGAAAGCAGCTAAACTCTGTTCACAAATTAAAAGACCACTGGCAATGTTGCCTTGTGAAAAGTACAACCGGCAACAGTGTCCTAGTTAGAAATTTGGTAACATTTTGGCATTTAATAGTAGATTATACCACGAGTCAATAATGATAGCTATTATTCCCGAGGAAAAGTATTTACGAACCGAGCGCGTAGCGCGAGGGAGTAACACTCCTTTATCTACGACTAAATTATTAAATTATTAAATTCACAAACACTACGCGTTTAACAATGACAGTTTTGAATTTGTGTATTTTGTTGCCATGGTATTATTTGATTAGAGAAATTTTGTAATTGGTGAGCAAGAGGGAATAATGACTATTAATCCCTCGTCATTATTCCCTAATAGTAATAATATAATACTTCCATTATATTTTAGTCGTATATAAAATATTTTTCTGCTTTTGAGGCATTAAAATGGCTTATTAAAATGAATATAAATGTAAACAATATATTAATAAAATTGATTTGACAAATTACTTTGACATGAAACTTCAAATACCTTGCCAACTTTGCTATTTTGATAATGTTTTATAGGGGTCTTATGTTTTATACCAACATAATGCAGCAGGTGGTGTTTTTTTTTAATTTGTGAACAACGTATACATGCAGTTAATTTTTTTATTATATGCCATTAAGCCGATCGATCCGTCGATAAGTCAAAGAACTTTTATGTAGCTATCTCCTTTTAACTTTCGTGAAACAGCCTTACGGCTTTTGTCATGTCATGTCATTTCAATTTCTTGACTCAGAACTCAGATCTATACGATCGGCATATAATAATAAAATGAAGTTTGTTCATCACTTTTTTAAGAAATGCCAATCGATCAATCGTAATTTTAAGAACTTTTATATGTGTAGCTATTTCCGTTTAACTGTCGTGAAATAGATTTGCCACTTGCAGTTGGGGGTCATGTTGTGTTCTTAACTCAGATTGATCAGATCGGCATATTGTAAAAAATTGTATATTGTATAGGTAATATACTAAAAACAAATATAACATCAGGGAGGGACCTATTTCATAATAAAATACAAGCTAATAATATTAGTGAAATTTTTTTTGCAAATCGGTTTTGATTGCAGCGGATTCCCCGAGCAGGTTCTGTACAGCTGTTTCAGGTCTAGTTGGGCCTTCATCAGCAGAACCGTAGCCCGAGAACTCCACTGCAAACCAAACCGATATGTCCTAGGGTTATTCGCCAATGCGATGTGAAAACCGATTTGCAAAAAAATTTTCAAAATTCTCATGCTTTGACAGCACATGGCCGCCTTACATTGGGATGACTTATTACGAGGCGGACTGGCTTCAATTTGTCAATTCTACTGCAATATCAGGTCAACAAGCGATCGAAAGATGTCGCTGTTTTTATAGTTAAATTGTTCACTTCTTTTTGTTAAATTTAGGAAAAAATCGTTGTTGGAATAATTAAGAAATCGAATGTTTAACACTGTTTATTGTATGATTTTAAACAGGAGCTAAGCCAAGCGAACTGCTTGCTTGCCGCGATAGTAATAACATTTTCTCGGGAAGCATCGGCCACCTTAAGGGTTTTATGACTAATTTTTAAATTCGCATTAGGGGCAGGCGATGACGCACAACAAGCTACAGCCGACGGTCTCTTCATGGAATCGCTAGGACGTTAGTTCACCGTAATTGGAACAATAATGTAAAATAAAAATAGCGCTAACAGTCGCTACTTAAATGTCTAATAATATTAGTATTGAATAAAACGTTAGATGATTGAATTAAGGACGAAGTAAAAAACTATTCGTTCATTCAGCTGCACAGTATCGCATCGGTTTGTAAACCGAAACTGTCGGTTTATAAACCGAAACTGCCCGCTACAGTTTTTTACTTCGTCCTTAATCCGATTATCAAATATTTTATTCAATACTAATATTATTAGTAATATTATTAGCTTGTATTTTATTATGAAATAGGCCCCTGAACACAAGCGTAGTAAAAGAAAAAGTTGATAATACTGATGAAATTATGAATTATTGAAAACATTGAATAAAAATACTATTCCGTTTATCACTAAAACTATTACATACTTTGCTGAAAAAAATCGTCAAAAATATTGTACAAAAAAAGCTATCGTACGCGTCCTTAAAATTATCATACAATTCGATAATTATTGTACGGTTGGCAACACACTTACGTCTAGAGGCGGGTTTATCACTAAAAGTCATGACGTCACAAACTTAACCTAGAATTGTGTACTTATCAGTTGTCGTCTCCGAAGAAGGCATATTCGTTCTTTTTCTGCATACTTGGACTGAAACTAATGAAAATGAATCAAACGTTAAATTGTAAAAAATGTGGGAATCGTTTTCGGAATCTGTCTAATTTACGCAGACACGTACGGCAGTTTCGTGAAAGCAAACTACAGGAACTGGCCCCGTTGCATCAAAAACAAAGTTTGAATTTTTTATTTACTTGTGGGGAGTGTGACAAAAATTTCAACAACAAAAACCATCTCCGGTTTCAAATGAGGACGCATAACTCCATACCTGCTGTTGTTGAAACAAATCCAGAAAATGACGTAGATGGTCAAAAAAAGTGTCCACTGTTTTGCGGCTTTACTACGTCATGTTCAAAGTCAATCTTGGATCATTTAACAACAAATCACGACATACCGATAAACTCGCAAGAATTTGTGTTTTCAAGTTTCGAAGAATTTGAGTCATGGAAATCCAAGATTGAGACTGATACAAGTTCAAAATTTATAAAATTTACAAAATCGAAAAACGTTGTCGTATTTACTTATCATAGATCAGGCAGGTATTTTACTAAATCTCTAGAACTACAAAAACAAGAATTGCTTGAAAATTTCCAAAGACAATTAAATCAAATACATTCTCCAAACAAGTTAACGATCATAAAAAACTGCCTCACTATCTCCGACTTTAAGTGTTGCTTGTTCGAATGCAAATTTATCTATACCATCTAAAATTGCTCATAATAAAAATATAACTGTGCAAAGAAGACTTTTCAACAAAGAAAAAAAAAAACAAGAAAAATGCTAACAACTTTCAGAAACCGTCAACTGCAAATAAAGACCAAATGATGCTGGTCTTGTTAAATAGTGTTTTGCAAGAGTAAAAAAGATGGTAACTTTACAGTTTTCAATTTTAAGTTATTTATGTGTTAAATTAAAATTATGTAGTCCTACTTGTTAGTAGAATTTAAGATTTAGTTTTATTTTGTTTCTATAAGTTGGCTTTAAGAAAAGAACTAAGTTGGCAACAGTGTGCATTATGACATGGCGCAGTAACGCTGTAACGTAACGTGTACGTTGTTGATTATTATTATTAATAAAGAGTTGTTTATTGTGGTTGGGGACAAATGTGTGACCTGCCCCTAACATACTTTTTATTTTAGAACTTCAATTTTTGATTTTATTAATAAACTATCATTATTGAATAATCTTCTTTAAGTTTTTATTAGCAAAAAATCTTTGTTAACGATGTTTTCCACATTTCCTACAAGTAAATGAAAAATTCAAACTTTGTTTTTGAAATCACAAAATCTTTTAACCGGACACTAAATCTCGCACTATACACTTAACGTTTCACCGTCGTTCGACAGTGTATAGTGCGAGATTTAGTGTCCGGTTAAAAGATTTTGTGATACAAATTTCATCGGACAAGAACCAACTTTAAATTTGTTTTTGATGCGATGTGGCCAATTCCTGTAGTTTGCTTTCATGTGGTTTTCATGAAACTGCCGTAGGTACGCGAAGCCGTACGTGTCTGCGTAAATTAGACAGATTCTGAAAACGGTTCCCACATTCGTTCCCACAATTTAACGTTTGATTCATTTTCACTAGTGTCAGTCCAAGTATGCAGAAAATGACTCTTAGTGATAAACCCGTCTCTAGACGCAAGTTGGCAACACTGGCGACCTCTCACAAGAGGAGGGGCTACATATCCGATGATGATCTTTGGTATGCGCATGCGCGATAAATTTGCCAATATGGCCATGCAGAACTTTCTGTACAAGTACGTGAGAAATTTGAATGTGATGAATGTTAAATTATTTACATCATAAGTCCTAAATTAGCTGGTTATAATTATGTTCAGAGCATCGACAACGTTTACCGAACCAACGCCAACTGCAAACGCGGGAGTTTTTGTATATCTATGTACGTATAAGAAGTTTGCACATGCAAAAAACAACCAAACAAAATATAACATTTATTTAAGACATAGGTATTGTACAACTACTTATGTAAATAAATTGTATATTACAAATACTACTTAGAAAAGATATACAATAACAAATGAGGTATTATATTGTTTACAATAACCGAACCATCTTTAAGTCTTCTCTTAAAGCCAATTTAGACTATCCTATTTCTTGTATTACAAGATTTTGTTCAATTTCTTAAACAATTTTAATTATGCAGTAAAGTGTAGAAAAATTTAACATGAATCAAAAATAATCTGAAAATATAGAACGTGTGCTATCTCCAAACGCATCTGAAGCCCAAATATGTATTGAAATACCTTCTGCACTATTGAATTCCAAGGAGTCTTCGGTAACGGTCTTATTATGAACTTGAATCAAATGTTGTCTCAATTGCATTATGTTAATAAATGATACTTGGCATCCTTCCAAACACTTGTTTAGGTAAACGTTAAATTCATATGAAACAAGGTTTTTTTCAACTAGATTATGCACTGTTTTTAGGTGCCTGTTTAAATTACTTTGAAGCATAAAAAGTTTTTCACAATATTTACAGACTACGGCCATGACGAACAAATACATCAGCAAATCAGACTTTGCAAAAATTAAAAAAGAAACTCTTAAATAGATTGAAACCTCCACAAACAGCAAACAGAAAATTAAAAGTTTCTAAACGCACTTTACTCACAATTCACTGCTGATTGACAACGGGCAATGTTGCAACGTTGGAAGCCGCGCATGAGCATAACGAAGATCATTATCGGAGTTCTAGCCTCTCCTCTCACAAGTGGAGCGGTCGCCATTTTTTGTAGCGTAACTTCTCCGCTACTTGACTTAAACATGTTATTATGAGTGAACTTCATTCAGCAGAAATGAGTGCTCAGTCTCAATTGTTGGAGCGGGAACTGTTACTGATATGTTCTGCTGAATCAGCCCTAGTGCTTCCTCAAGGCGTTCCTTATACAGTGTGTCTGTAAATTAGCGTTTTCGATTCACAAGCACCGGTTACACTCAGTGTACTTGCATCTTCTTTTAACCTCATGAAATAACACGAGATAAAAATACTCTGAGTACGTACCAGTGCAGTCAATCGAAAACGCAAAATGTTTGTACGCCAACTATATTGGTACCATTGATTTCATTTTTCTGCAGTGGCGTGGTACAAAGTCTTGGTTAATTGGAACCTTAATTAATAATTAATTAATTAATTGGAATAAAGGGAACCTCTATAAAAGCAAAACTGGGCGCGAGTTTTAAATCAGTTTCTATTTAAAAATTCCTATAAGTTATTTGATGGAAAAACACTATAGCACGTTTCTGCGTGTTTTTTAACCGTAGATAATAATTAAACTGTACCATTAAAAATGTAACTGGACGAATTAATTAAATGCAACTTTTCGCACCGCGTAAACTTTCGGAGATGAAGTGCACACAAATTACCTACCCTCATTTTCAATCTTACCTACCTTCATTCCAATTCCAAATCTTCCAATCTGAAGCCGCTCATCATGGAATCTTCTTTAGATATATCCAACACGTATAAAATCCAGGAAAAATGATGACTTTCATGGGAGTGTGGCACATCAAGAACGCCGATTTTTTCAATAGATTCATGAAAGTCTTCAGCTGGACCGTGTTTTTGATTTCTTACATCAGAATGACGTCGCAGGTGATTTACTCCATCACGGACTTCGCGGAGCTCTGCCAGACCTTGTACCCGATCCCGTTCGATTTGGGGAAGTACACGCCGGTGATGTACGTCATAGAATCGCTGGGGCTACTCGTCGCAGCCTGGAATAATTTCTGCCTGGACACCCTGTGCACTTCCTTAATGGGATTGGCATATAGTGAACTAGATGTTCTGAAAGACAAAATTATTGGAATCAGAGGATTTGCGTCCGAGAGGGTTGAATCTCATGTTGAACTTGATGCAATGGTCACCAGGATGTTACAGAACTGCATCACTCATCATTGTGCTATCATATTGTAAGTCACTTTCCCTAATCATTTCCTTCAAATCTGAAGACCAATAAGTGTCCCAAATCCTCTTTTAAACCTTCCTTGGTACGCAAATTATTTCTTAAGATTCTCTTCACCATACGATATCAATGAAAATATACTGCAAATTTTAAGGTTGGGTTGCACAAAAGATTAAAGCCAGGCTTAAATTTAATCTTCATTTAAAAGGTAACATAGAATATGATGTACGTCATAATCAGAGTTCGGATATTTCGGAGCGTTGCCATGCAATGACTACGCAATGAATAGGTACTTTTCATTGGTCCTGGACAATTGTAAAAACATATAGATTTGTCAACAATGTAACAATACATCAATTAATATTTTGTTAAACTATCGCTGCCATTTACAAGAAGTATTGCTAAACATATTACGGTAAAGGTCACCGTTGCGTCTAGCGGTTCTAAACATTTCATAAGGAATTTTTTGATTTTTTTAATTTTGGTGTATTCATGAGAATATCTGTTACCAAATACGCCATTAATTTTTTTGCACCAACTTGAAGAACAGCCTGTATATTAAATGAACATAACTCCTATTCTGATGTTTATTTTATACAGAGTGTACATTAATGATTGAAAGGCGTTTGAATTTGGCGCGTTGTCGAATTAGTAATTTTCGTCTTGCAAGATTGGTATTCATACTGGATATGATGACTTGATGTTGAATTTCGTCAGTAGCGTGCCTGTGGCGTATTGTTTACATTTTGATTTCCTTAAATTATTATTATTGAGTTAGTATTAATTTTTTTTTGCTGTCAGACATTTTTCATTGGTAAGTACAGCCGTATAACAGGAAATAAAAGTACACACGAATGTTTTTAGGTTAGCGATGGTTTTCACGGACCTGCACAATAAATTTATTGTTGAGGTGTATTTTCGGTCGGGGATACGCAATGAACAAGACGTGTTATTCTTATCAAAGTTGAAGAGGGATTCACATATGATTGTTTTATGCATATCGATGTATGTAATTAACAAACGTAAAATAATTTCTAATCACTAATAAATTGTTTTAATAATATATAATTATATGTGCCGCCCCTGGTAAAACAGAATAGTAAGTAGTACCAACTTTTACAAACAATCTAATGGGCGGGAAATTCAAACACCTTTCAATCATTAATGTACACTCTGTATATTTTCGACACTATCTCGGCAGTAACTTCAACGGATTCAAAACTGAATCTTTCCGTTGCATTAAAATTTCAAATAAACGAATAAATGAACGTCTGACAACACCGCACCAAAATCCGGACGTTGCCGAAAATTTTTTATGCCCCTATTACTTTAGGTTCGTGGAAAAAGTCGAAGAGGTATTCTCCGTTGGTTTGCTTTTTCAGTTTCTGGGCAGCGCAGCGTGGTCGTCATATGCAACACCGGTTTCTTCTTGTTGATGATATTATCTTCAGTACTCGCACCATAGAATAATTAAAGCAAATAAGTTATAGATTTCGCCAGTTTCGTTCCAATTCGGCATGCTCGCCTTTTACTTCGTCACGATGATGATCCAGTTATCTCTTTATTGTTGGTACGGAAACGAAATTATCTGACATATTTCGTTGGCCATTCTATTAATTGTGTATTTACTCTACAGAGCGCCGAAATAAGGGATGCTTGTTACCTTTCGGAGTGGTATACCTGCGGCGTTGGGATGAGGAAACTCTTGTTCATCATGATGGAAAGATCCAAATGATCTCTGTCCATAACCGCCTGGAAATTTTCGAAACTGTCTTTGTCTGCATTTACTGCGGTTTGTTTGTTGACTTGTGTACAATTTGGAAACCGTTTTGTGTCGCGTAATAGTCAAAACAAAAGAAAATATATGTTTTTTGAGGTAAAAGCGTGGGGATAAGCGCCGAGCGAGCCTACTCCTTCACACGCTTAGGCCCAGTTTTACAATCGTGGAATAAGGACGGAATAATTGTTTGCCGAATATCCTTTAACCACCGATCCCTTTAACGTTCCTCCATATCTACGTCACACCTACGTCACGTTATTCTAAGAATAATGCTTATCCTTTTTTACCTTTTCCTTGCAGATATACAGAGCCTTCATATAATACCAAGAGCCACTTGACATTTGGCGCGCAGTCGGTTTCCAAATTGTATATACGTATATATGTGTGAAATTGTGTGCAATTGTTTTAGATATACTTCCTTTTTCTAGATAATTCAATGGTGTATTCGTACTTTGCTCTGCTTCAACGACTTGCGTCTAGGCAAGGATTGCTTCAATGATGTGGATATGATAACAGTTTGCTTTAATTGTATACTAGCGGTCAAAAGATCCGGGCATATCATTTGTACAATGTCAAAACTTTACCGAAAAATAACCTTCTATACATGAAACGTCAAATTTTATTGTGCATCACCTATTATGTTTAATAACACAAATTGCACTATTTATTTTTAAGTAGGCAGACACTAGCGTTGCCAATGCTATTACTTACTTTTGTAATAAATTTAGTACTGTTTATTGAATTCTTTCAAAAAGGATTAAACTCTGTTACTTTCAATTTTCAATTTCTTTTTAACGGAAGCATTAATGCATTAATTAAACAATGAACAAAAATACTGATTTAGTAAACAATAAAGCACCATGGCACCTCCTAACAACTTTTATTTCCAATGTTTTGTTAAATCAAGTCTACTAATTTTTTGTTTTGTTTTTAAATACATTGAAATCGTTATAACTTCTAAACAAGAGACTGAATATTGTACTGATTAATCGAGAGAGCAGCGCCAAATTTAAATGACAGCTGTCAAATTAAAAAATGAAAGCACCGTAATCATTAAAAATTGCACAAAATGGAAATGAAAAGTTTATCTTTACAGTGGTAACAGTTTACTTTGATAGCTGACAAATTTAAAAGACAGCGTCGTCATTAAAAAGTATCAAATTTAAATGAATAAGAATTAAAGCAGTTTGCTTTGATAGTATCACATTTTTTCTTTCAACTGTTTCTACACCAAGCTCAGAGTTTGTCGGGGAGGGCTGCGACCGACTTAGATGATAGATGTTAATTTCTCCCTGGGCATTCGCCTTACAAACTTGGGAAACGCAGAAAACCCAGTTCGAAGGAGCCGGTATGAATCCGCAATACAATAAAAAAAAAATGAACCTTATACCTAACCTTGTTTATATTTTTCCACTTCCGAAGAAGCTATCAAATGATATCGAAACGTAAAGTGTTTGTACGCTATTTAGTGTGCGTTTAAAAGATTTTATGATACAATTTTCATCGGACAAGAACCATTTTATCTTATACCTAACAGATAATTTTGATAACTGTCAAATTTAAAAATGAAAACGTCATTGTTTGTACCTTTTCTATTTTGAAAAAGCTTCCCAGTCGTTGCTGGGGCCTAGGCAAAACTCAGCGTCTGATAGAGGTCGTAAATCTCCCTTTGGCAACACTGAGCTTCACCTCCACTATCCACAGTCACTGGTTTTAAATTAATTATTCTTATTAAGGGATAGAAAGTGAAACACTACATCCACGATACGCGGAGATTTTTATTCGTTGTAAAATACAAGCTGCGAATCTTGCGCGGAGTTACAATGAGGACGTATTTCAGTCCAGAAAGATACTTGATAACGATAACTGTTCTAGAAAATGCAACGCGCTTCAAATAAAGGGTCGCTAAATTTAACGCCAGTTTCATACTGTACAAATATTATTTACATTAAAATTAATAAACAATTTAAGTAGCGACATCTTGCAATCGCTTTTTGACCTAATAATAATAATAGGGCGAATAACCTGGACAGATCGGTTTGGTTTGCAGTGAATTTCTCGAGCTACGGTTCTGCTGACGAAGGCCCAACTAGGCCTGAAACAGCTGTACAAAGCATGCTCGAAGAATCTGCTGTAATCAAAACCGATTTGCACAAAATTTTTATTAAAATTAATGTTCGTAAACACGGTGCCGCGGTAGGTACCTTTACAAAATTTTGGTCAGTTCAAACTTGGCCGGCATGCCATAAAGCTCTGCGAGGATAACACCAGATGTAAGGCACTTTGTTACAGTTCATTTTTCATTACTGTTTCGAATACACCCTGTATATGCATTGTCACTGCTCAGTTTTCATTACTGTTTCGAATACACCCTGTATATGCATTGTCACTGCTCCGTTTTCATTATTGTTTCGAATACACCCTGTATATGCATTGTCACTGCTCAGTTTTCATTACTGTTCCAAACACGCCCTGTATAGGCGAAATTCGACGTGCCGGATGGTTTCTTGGAAACCACGTCGTTGTACACATTGAGCTGATTGGTTCTCCCAGTTGCTAGGAAAATTCCGCCAATGGTAAAATTGAACGTGTCTCTCTCTCTCGTAGTTTTCTGTTCTTTTCCACCGATCGAGAAGTACGCCACCGTCTCATTAAAGTTTCATCCGTTTTCTGGGCCGCACGTTTGCGTTTGTTATCGCTTGGTTGTGCCCGTTTCACCAAAGAGGGTGAAAGTGCATGTGAACGGCTTTTGCCGAATTTGTTTGGCCCAGTCGACAACGGGAAAGCCGCATCTATACTGCGACTTATGGCAGTCCGGTTAATAATCGGGTAAGTCAATACGAATTGCGTTTCTCGATCTGGCCCTTACGATCGTTTTTTTTTCGCTTATAGGCTTTTATTGCGGACTTTTAGCAAGAGTTAGTTTTGTTGGATTACGTTTTTCCGGATTGTGCAGGTGCACTGCGAATTGCGACATCGGAAGTTCCCTCCCTCGCCTCTCTACGCGGCAGTCGGCACACTTCAAAGGGGCCGCGGCGGCATTTCCACACAGACGCCGACAAACTAATCGGACACCGACGGAATAAAGGTTGGAGCGTTATAATTTTTTTAATAGTTCTGAGCGTTGATTCGCGATTTGAATTGCCGACTCTTTTCTTTGATTTTGCCGCAATTAAACATGCATCTTATTGCGTACACTCCGGTGTAAATTTAAACCAGATATAAGTAGACAAACGTTGTCACGTACAATTAACCGATTATTGTAATCTCTTGTATGATTTATGATTTAAATATGTTGTAAACTCATTATTTTTTTTTGTTGTTGCCAGTGTATTACTTATTTGTTTATATATACATATTTTGTGGTTGAGTAAACTAAAGTGTTCTAGACGTAACGGGTTTTCTTAATTTTCATTTTCCTCTCATTTTCAAAAAAATTAAGTGGCGCCTATTTTTGATTTTGGCCTTCGCGTTTTTGGCATTGAACCCCCCCCCCCCCCCCGTCCCATTGCAGCTGGCTGGCAACATCGGAGAAGTTCAACCCGATGTAAAACTACTGCCTATCTTCGCAGGTAGGTAGCAACTTGTCGCAAGAATTCCCGAAAAACAGGCCTGAAATGACCACAGGCGGGTCGCAGATGTGCGCTTTTTAAACTTACTATTTGCTACATAACTAGACCTAAAAATATATACAATTTTAAATACCGTACAAACAAAAGAAATTGAATTAACGTAAAAATAGTCTAAACAATCGTGATCATTAATATTGCACCAAATTTAAATAGAAAGTAGTAACAATTTATTTGGATAGCTGTCAAATTAAAAAAAGAAAGTGTCATAATCATTTAAAGAAAGCATCACATTCAAATGATAAAAAATCTATAATAATTATAATACTTTCATAACTCTCAAATTAAAAAAAAAGTGTCATACTCATTAAAATTGTACCAAATTTAAATGAAAAATACGTCTTTATAGTAGTAACAATTTATTTGGATAGCTATCAAATTTAAAAATGAAAGTGTCACAGTCATTTAAAGAAAGCATCACATTTAAATGATAAAAAATCCAAGAATAGTTATAGTAACAAAGTCAAAGTTAAAAGACAGCATCACTATTAAAAAGAGTCAAATTTAAATGTAAAATAATCCAACTTTATAAAAACAGTTTGCTTTGATAGCTTCACATTTAAAAATAAAAACGTCAGCATTAGAAAAGCGTCAAATTTAATGGAAAAAAAATCAACCTTACATCTAACAGTTTATTTTGATAGCTGTCAAATTTAAAAAAGAAAGTATCATAAAATAATACTTTATTTTTGCGCTCCACAGTACGATTAATATGGACACAAACAACAAAAAGTGTTTGCGTTGCAATTACATGAGTATAAACTATTCCAGTAATGTAATTATTTGTATAAAAATGAGTATGAACTAATCTAGTAATAGATTTATATACTTAAGGCTAAACTTAATCATATGAATATAAATGAATAACAAACTTTAATTTAATAAAAATCATTTAAATCAAAGAAAGCATTACATTTAAACGATTAAAAAATTCATAACTATAATAACAGTTTACTTTGATAACTGTCAAATTAAAAAATGAAAGCACTATAACCATTAAAAATTACATTCAAATTTAAATGAAAATACATCTATAGCATAGTAAGAATTTACTTTGACAACTGCCAAATTTAAAAATGGAAATGTCATAATAATTTAAACAAAGCGCCACATTTAAATGATAAAAATACATAGATAGTTATAACATTTGTTTACTTTGATAACTGTCAAATTAAAGTGTCAAATGAAAGTGTTCCTCGCATTTAAAAAAAACATCATAATCATTAAAATTGCACCAAACCTATATCGCGCTATATTTTATTATTTTGTAATAATTATAATTAAAAAAAAAATTGAACAATGGAGAAATTAATAACCTGAAATATTGGGATTGGATAAAGCAAAATTATTTCTAATCATTCGTCGTCAAAAAAAAAATTAATTTCTGATTCCTTGCTTTAATATATTTATTGAAGTTAAACACTGCTCACATGCAGAAACCTTGAAGTCTAATAACTCGGAAACAAAACCCTACCGGCAAGAATTTTATTTTACATTTTTTGACCGAAATGTCACCGTGTACACGCTTCTTAATTTTTCGCCTCGAGTTATGAAGCACCTTGTATATCCATGTGCTGAAAGCAGATTAAATTTTATGTTTTCTTTTTTTGTTTTCAAACGTTTACAAAGCTAAGTTAAAAATGATAAAAATAAAAAAATTTCTAAATTTTATAAATCGGATTAAAATTTGAAATCCAAAGACGTACATATTTGATTCTACGTAAGCGTTTCAAGGGACATGAAAATTGCAAAAGAAAATCAATCGATTGTGTAATAAGTGCAGAGAATAAATACAGGGCGCCCCACCACGATTGAACAATACTTTACAAACGTATTCTTGAGTCGAAGCCAAGCATAAAAGTCGTTTTATAAACCGATGTATCATTTCCGTGATAATCGCGAATTCTGTTTGCGAAAACGAATAATAAATAATGATATTTATAATATAGAAAATTAAGTAATAAATTAAAAGATGAATGAAATCAAACTTCTACAACAAATACTGAATATACAACTGAAATCCATAAAAACGGGAAATGTCAAAAAAAAGGACACGCTTTTTTCAATATTTTCATAGCGTGAAAATGGATTTATTAGAAATAGGTTAGAATTATTTGACGCTGTATCAGTTTAGTTACATATTTCTGAAAGTTATGTATTGTCAAGTAGACAATTAATTGACAAGTACAACCAAATTTACAATTGGAAAAATTTCATTTCCCGATTTTTTTGATTTCAGCTGTACCTATCCAGTCTTTTTTTGAATGTAAACAAATTCTTCTCTTTTCTTTTTAACTATTTCAACACCAAAAATCATGAGATCAACCTTGGATCGGATCTGAACGAAATATTGTGCACATTATTTAATGAAATTATGATAAAGGTAAATTTAAAACAAAATCATGTTTTAGATACTAATTTTCTATTTTTGTGTCTTAAGCTTGAATCCTTTCAAGAGAGAAATAGTGGATGGGGGTTAATTGCAGTTGTTAATTTGGTGGGAGCGTTTTGCAAATATTCACCGTTAAGGGGAGGAACCGGAGCCGATCGCAGCAGCCACATGGAATTACCTGTGAAACTACAACGTAGAATTAAAGTTCTTCTAAACATCAAGAATCAAGATCGACGGTGTTTCGCCTATTGCATTTTGGCTCATCTCTTTCCTGCAACAGTTGGTAAAGGCGAATGCGATCCTGCTTCATACCCGCAAAATATTTATGAGATTCTTAATTTCAAAGGTATCGAGTTTCCAGTAAAGTTATGTCATTTACAGAAATTTGAAAATTAACAATAAATTTATATCAATCAATGTTTATGGTTATGAAAATAACATTATACTAGGACCTCTTTATCATTCAAAAAATATTAAAAACTGTCACATCAATTTGTTATATTTGAAGAAAAGTCAACGTGTTGGTCATTTTTGTCTCATCAAAAATTTATCGGAATTATGCAAAAATCAAATTTCATCGAATGAGCGAGTAAAATTTATTTGTGATAGATGTTTATGTTACTTTCCATCACAAGATAAATTAAGTACTCATGAATCAGATTGCTCCCACCACGAGCCTGTAAAAATTGAACTACCTAAAGATGGTGAAAATATTGTTCAGTTCACACAATTTGCAGCAACGATGAAATTGCCATTTGTTATTTACGCAGACTTTGAAGCTTTAACGAAACCTGTCGACTCTTGTAATAATTTCAAAGAAAAGGCATTTACAAATATATATCAATATCATGAAGCTTTTAGTGTTGCATATTTAAGAGTTTCTTCTTATGACGAACATCTAAATCATTTTGAAATTTATTGTGGCGAAAATCCAGGCAAGTGGTTCGTAAATAAATTGATAGATGAAGCAAAAACTATTCAACAAATTCTAAAAAATCATTCCATTGTTCCAATGAAAAATTTAACAGCTGAAGAATCTATTGCACATGAAAATGCTGAAAAATGTGAAATTTGTGATTGTAGTTTCACTGTAGATAATATAAAAACACACCACCATAATCATTTCACAGGTAATTATATCTCTTGTTTATGTAACAACTGTAATTTGCAATGCCGTGTTAGAAATATTATTTCAGTAGTTTTACACAATTTATCTCATTATGATAGTCATTTTATAATAGAATGTAAATAATGAACCTGCGGAAATTATAGCAAACACTAGCGAAACTTATAGGTATATCGTTTTCTAAAAAAGTAGGCGATGTAAAATTACGTTTTTTAGATTCATTTCGTTTCATGCCGTCATCAATTGAAAAATTAGCAAAATATCTAAAACTAGAGCAGATGGGACTCACTCAAAAAGCATTTCCTGATTAAGATTCTTTTAAATTAGTAACCCGTAAGGGATGTTTTCCATATGATTACGTCAACTCTTTTGAAAAACTAGAGGAAACAAAGCTTCCGGGAAAGTCGTTTTTCTATAGTAAATTATATAATGAAGACATTAATGACGAGGATTACCGACATGCTCAAAACGTTTGGAAACATTTTCAATGCAAATGTCTCGGTGAATACGCTGATTTATATTTAAAAGTTGATGTATATTTATTAGCTGATATTTTTGAAAATTTTAGAAAATTAACATTAGAAACCTACGGTCTAGATGTTTATCATTTCGGTTTATCATTTTCAGCAGCTTTAAAAATTACAAAAATTAAACTTCCTCTTTTACAAGATATCGATATGGTTTTATTTATAGAAAAAGGTTTACGAGGTGGTATAACTCAAGTTAGCTCCCGTTATGCAAAAGCAAATTCTATACACATGGGTCCCTATTTTGATCCAAAAAAAGATATTTGTGAAATTATTTACGTAGATGCAAACGGGTTGTATTCATATGCCATGACATCAAAATTACCTTGCAATAATTTTAAGTGGGTGAACGAGAAAAAATTAAAACATGTTTTCGAAATGATCACTGCTAATAATGATTGTTCAGCATACTATGCCCATGAAACGGGAAAGTCGTGTATCTTAGAAGTCGACTTAGAATATCCCGATTATCTACATGATTCACATATATATTTTCCGTTTTGTGCAGAACACAGGTCCGTCACAGGTAAAACGAAGACAAAAAACTGATGCTGACATTATATAATAAGGAGAAATATGTTCTTCATTTACGTGTTCTACAACAATGTTTGAAACATGGCCTAAAATTAAAAGCAATTCATCGTGCAATAGAATTCGATGAGAGCAATTGGTTAAAGATTTTTACAAGAGCATGTCGAATATGGTTTTCGGTAAACTGATGGAGTCCGTGCATAAATATCGGAATATTGTTTTAGCAAATAATTGGAAAACAGCAGAAAAATATATAAGCAAACCAAATTTTAAAGGTGTAACGATTTTTAATAAAAGTTTAGTTGCCATTGAGTTAAGTAAGTTAACTGTGAAATTTAATAAACCAATTTATATTGGTATGGCAGTTCTTGATATTTCTAAAACAGTCATGTATAGCTTTCTTTATGAATATATTCGAGAAAATG
Organism: Dorcus parallelipipedus; assembly: GCA_958336345.1. NCBI lineage: Eukaryota > Metazoa > Arthropoda > Insecta > Coleoptera > Lucanidae > Dorcus > Dorcus parallelipipedus. The sequence continues at coordinate 10,300,560 of OY284484.1, forward strand.
TCGAACCATTATTTAACGTCACTGTCTGTTATACGAACACTGACAGTTTTATTTTAAAATTTACACCGAAATACCCGCAAAGTACACCCAGCATTTATGAAATAATAAAACGGGACGCTAATGAAATTTTCGACAGGTCCGATTATCCTATAGATAATTCTTTTGGCATACCACGTGTAAATAAGAAAATTATTGGAAAATTTAAAGATGAACTTTGTGGAGAAATTATTACCGAATTTATTTCTATTAGAGCAAAAGTTTATGCAATTAGGTTAAGAGAAATTGAAAAATTCAAAAAATTATAAGGAGTGGGTTGCTCGGGCATTAAAAAAATAACTTTCGAAAACTATCATGATTGTTTATTTCATAATAAAACGTTAATGTCATCATTTAATAGTATTAGATCTATAAATCATCAATTATTATCCGTTAATGTAAACAAAATTGCATTAGACGCACGAGATGATAAAAAGTTCTATGCTTCTGTAAATGACATAGACTCGTTACCTTGGGGTCATTATAAATTAAAATAATTTCTCAATATTTTCTTCTTAATATGAAAAGTGTATCTGAAATCTTATTGCAAGAAAATGTGTCAATTATAAAACTATTTTAATAAAAATAAAACGCTTTAATCTGTAACGTACATGAAATTGCCGACATTCTACACAGATTTACTCAACAGTATCAACGGATATATGTAAAAGGACATCAAAAAATAAATTGTCCTCGAAAATTTTTACCTTCGAAAGAAATTATAAATTTAGAAACAATTTCAGGTGTACCGAAATTTTGTAAGATGCACGGATCTTGTTTACACCATACGAAGCCCTGCAGCATATGTTCCATAATTAATGTAAAAATTATTTACGAATTTTTAAAGACTAAATGTGAAAATTTCTTTTAATGAAAATAAAACGCTTTAATCTGTAACGTACATGTATCATTTCTCATTATCTCTTATCACCCTTGAGCCTAGAAGATAGCTGCCCCAGCCTTCATGCAGCATCCTAGCCCAAAAACTCTGAGTGAAAGCCCCCACGCGCGCGCGCACCCTCGCCGAACGCACGACGATTCAGTTCTTCTTCTTTTTTTTATTACCGCTTCTTAACCGATCGCACCCAATTTGCCTGATAGCCGAGGGCGTTAGGTGGACGGCTTTGCAAACAGCGGGCACCGGGTTCGAATCTTCCTTTCATACGCGCAACGGCGAAAAAAATTTTCATTAAGCACAATTAACCAAACACCTCACGCAACCGACCTCTAACGGACGATTTCAGAACATCTATGTTCGCCTCTCTCTCGACGATTTACAGTACACGTCACGCAACCGACCTCTAGCGGACGATTTCTGAACTTCTATATTCGCGTCTCTCCTTGTCTCTTCTGTCTCTCTCTTATACACGCTCCGACGGAAGTCCATAAGAATAACATGGGAAAAAAAGGGGCGTGGCTGCTTTTCTTACCTATTGCATAATCGTCATTTGTAATACAGGATTTTATTTGTTGATGGTGGTTACACCCGCTTAAATTATTTAATACCATAGTTTCAAGCGTATCTCCAAATTTAATGCAAAACTCTTCGTTGATGGCAATAACTAGAGAACGGGGTCGCACTCCTAACTATGTTGTTGTTTTGACGCAGTCCGGGTAAGAAACAGAGCTGTGCGAGTATTTACTGTTACAAATACAAGTCAATTACAAGCACAAGCACTTTTGGACTCGTACTTGTGCTTAAGCACAATTAATTACAATTGTGCTTAGTACTTGTACTTGTATTTATACTTGTGCTTATTACCGCAAGTACACTTCACAGCTGTGCGTATACTTATGGTTATACGTACAGTCGTACAAGTATTAAAATGTTAATGTTAACATTTACAAAATAACGCAAGATAAATAAAAATGAGATTGTCCAAAGTGAGGTACTTGCAATTAGTTTTAGAATCAACAAATGCACATAATATGTATATTTATCGCTGAGTTATTTTTATTTTCCGCATGTTCCTTGATGATGCGATACGTATATGTACATATCTAGAGAGACGCGGCCTATCTGCGCGACAAAATATTGATGCTTCATAGTCTGGCCGGCAGCGAGTCGTTCCCCCACTAATAAGTATTTATAAGCACGAGTCCAAATACAAATACTTTTGGATTTGTGCTTGTATTTAAGTGCAATTAAGCACTATTGTACTTGTGCTTGTGCTTGTTGTATTTATAAGTAGTACTTGGCACAGCTCTGGTAAGAAAGGGTTTCGCAATGAAACCGCAATGAAATTAATTCTTTTTGTCTCTTAGATATACATAGATGACGTCAAAATATGTAATTCCGATCTCTAGTCATAAATGTTTTGTGTATCTTTTAAGCAGTGAAATTTTGTGGACGAATCTTAAAAATGGCTTACGCTTAGAAACGTCATAAATCATCCCTCTCAGTTATCAGCCATGAGTAAGAAGCCTGCGCCCTTTAATTCCAAAAATTCAGTGCGAACCCCAAAAAAAGTGTTAACGCTTTTCTTTAAAAAAAAAAAGAATCTCCATTACCCGCACACTGACAACCCTGATCTTGAATGAAATCCCCTCTTGGCGCTTTCTTGGCTTGTTGTAAGCTTATAAGCGCCCTCTCTTGGAACAGTAGCGACTCATTCGCGGTTGGTTTTTCTTTTGAATGTAATGTGATGGTAAAAAATGTTATAATATTGAAATTTCCACAAAATTATTAATTATAATTGAGCGGAAAGTTTGTAAATTCAATTTAAAAGTCGACGTTTTAAATTAATTTTCCAAACTGTCCATCAATTATAATTTTCTGCTAATTTTTAACGGAAGAAATGCTGTATTTTCGTTCAGATCTCGACTGGTTTTCTTCAGTTCACATCCCCCGCCATTTACTTCGTGACTATGATGACCCAACTGTCACTTTACTGTAGGTACGGAAACGAAATCATCTTGAAGGTAACAATTACCCTACCCCGTACTTTTCTAAAAGTTAAACTTTTTTTTCTCAAGAGTGTTCAGACAGGGGAATTGGTACACCTGTCAAATTGATACACCTGCGGCTCGAAAGTTAAGAAGCTGGCGTTTATCATGATAGAAAGATCGAAGAGGTCCCTGTACATCACCGCGTGGAAATTTTCACGCGTTTCTTTGTCGGCCTTTTCTTCGGTAAACGCACGTGATGCAGACGCGTCCAAAATTAAAATAACGAAAGTGTTTCAGATCATCCAGTGGTCCTATTCGTATTTTGCTTTGCTGCAACGCCTTGCAAAGAAGAACGAAGAACTTTGAGCTAAGTAATAACAATTCAGCACATTATTGAACTATTAATTTAAGTAAGATCCTCGTATTTAAACTTGTCACTTAAATGTTATTTCTTTTTTAATACATATAGGATGACTGACAATTAATTGTTCCGCCAAAAGGAAAAAATGGATGTCACAGATTACAGAAGATATTTTTGAGAAATTGTATGGAATAGTTTATAATTTGTGTTTATTTGTTTATCTGTTAAAGCAGGTGTTCAAAGCGATAGCTGCAGCCTGTAGCTTTCGTTATTTTATATAATTTGGACTGAATAAGTTACTTCAGGTGATCTGCGTGCCTTTGTCAATAATTAATTTAATTGCTTAACCAGCGACATATCGTCGTTTTGGATATTATTTTTGATTAATTAGTTCTCGAAAACTAAAACACATAGAATTTTTTAACACTTTTCCCATATTCTCGGATATCGTTTCTTCTCGTGTTTTCTTTTGCGAAACAATTGTCAGTCACCCTGTAGGTAGGTTTATAATTTAATTAAAGAGAAAGAAAATTATTGGACACAGAAAAGAACTTTAGAAAATGAATTATGTATAAAGGACTTAAAAAAATATAAATTTTATCTGTTACTCAAGCTTTTAATTCCAAGGTATGGGGGGCAAAGCGAGTACATGACTCTCCTGGAATAGACTAAAAAGAAATCCAAAAACTATAACGAATATGATCACAGCGTTCCACATGGAATGAAGCAAATTTATCACTCCAACAATAGAAAGAAGTAAGGAGAAACAAAGGAATATTAAAAAAAAACGCAATTTACTGCAATAAAAATAATTTTCAAAATATATCATTTCTTATACGTACTTCTTTTAGTGAATGAGCGAGTTCTTTTTTCATTTGTGTCAGTACATCGGCAAAGTAAGTCAGTCACAGCCGCACGAGAGTTAAATAACGAATCAAGTGAAAAACGTTTCTCAACATAATAATAATTTATAGGTAGGCATATTCGATTCGAAAGTAGAAGTGTTTATAAAACCAAACGAAGCTCACAGAAATTCGAAAATGTTCGAATTAAAACAGTAAACAAAAGTATTCATGGAAATTACATTTTTAGTATGGGGGAAATTTTTAGTGTGTGGCGACATCTGTTAGAGAACTTTCTTGCTTTAAATAATTTTTTTTTGTAACGAATATGTTTTTAAATTATGACCACCCTCATCTACAGTAAGTACCATCGCCGTCACTAAAAACGAAACGAAAAGCAATAAACTCGTTCAAAAATGAACCTTTGATAGTGCCACTTATGACTATGGCCTTGGCGCTGCATTTCGTTTTAAGTTAACGTTTAATTGGCGCCCTCGCCAATAGATGGGGCAGTATCTCTTCTTCGCATTCTTCACAACTAATAACTTTGAGCTATTATCTCTTCTGCGGTGTTCGGTATTATCTTTCTTTGTGTTTAACTCTTATTTGGCAAAACTAAATATGAACATTGAACAAAATGAATTTTCTGGTCAGTAGAGGACGCATAGTAGGTATCTTCGATTTTGAAAAATTTCGAAAACTGCAATACTTATCTCAATTAAAATTGTTTAACGTCGTTCATTTTCTTCTGTTCGCATTATCTTTTCCATAATAAAACGGAAAAAAAAAAAACAAAATGCAATCGTTCATATTTTATCTATCCCTTTTGTTTAATGTTTTTGTTATTTCGTTAGTTTTTCTTTTCCTGTCATTGTCTTTCCAAAATTAAAAAAAAATTATTAAGAACGAAAAGAAATCGTTCATGTTTTCCTCCTTTTTTTGACGTTAAACGTTTATGACCTTTTGTTAGTTTCTCTTTTAATAACAAGTGTACCACTTGCATTCGTGAACTCCCCCCACAGAGAAGAAAATTTCAAAAACGCGCTTTGCGCGTTATGGACCACTCGCCTTTGAGGGCTCGCGGCAGCTAGGGATTTGAATTTTCGCTCGACCTTGAACTTCCCTTTTGACCTTGACCTTTAAGTTATCGAATTTTTTTTAATTTAATTTTTTTCGATCTCAATTCGTTGCTCTTGTTGACTACAGTTGGGTTCGCTCGGGTTGACCTTGACCTTTGTTTGATCTTGACCTTTAAGTAATCGAATTTTTTTCTATTTTGAGTTTTTTCGATCTCAATTCCTCGCTCGAGTTGACTACAGTTGGGTTCGTCTCGTTCTTTAAAACAAATTACCGAAGCCCTCTCTTTGAAGACTAAGGAGAGCTTATCCACGGCTTTGCCGGAATTCCCCTAGTACACCACCGTAAAATCCGTGAATCCATAGAAATACTCAAACATCCCAATAATCTGAACCATGATTACTTCCATACCTACCTATTCTACCTCCATAATGCCTGGAAACATCTCATCAACGATCCGTCACGCCCCAACAGACCAATCCCCGGTCACCGTTCCGACTCACTACCCCCACCGATCAATATAAATACCACGACAACAGACATATCCACTCAGTCTCAACGACTAACCAGAAGCAGCAGCAACACCACCAGCAGCAGGAGCCCTGAAGAAGTCCTTCTGCGGTGAAGAACGAAACGTCGGCAGTAGAAGTCAACGTGACGCGGTTCCAACCGGAAGCCAATTCAAACATGGACGGCGGCCGCGGAAGCCTTCAAGTTAAATTAAAATAAATACAAGTTAACAATATTTCAAACTCATTTAGGTGTATTTACCGGGGACAACGGGACAATCGTTTTAATAACGGTAATGTAACGGTATGGTCACTTTAGGCATATAGTAAAAAAATCCATCATAAAAAAATGCACCGTGCTATTTAAAAAAATCGAAGAAGGCGTGGCCGCTTTGAATTGAACAATTGAAGATCGAGGTCATTGGAGTTCCCCGGATTATAGTTCGCATCTGCGGTTGCGACCAACTTATTAGATGCTTTCTTCCACGGTATTCACCGTACAAATTGAGAAGAATTCACCCAATACCATCAAATCGATAGAATGCATTATTTTTTAAATACAATTGGTGTTTTAATTCCTCAGGTGTGCTATTACGCCTGGCCTTTGCCCAATGAGTTTCCAGTAGGATCGCGAGCCGTAACCAGAGGGATTCCTTCTAAGGATCAGACTCAGTATGAGCTGAGTTGCAACTTATCCAGTTCTTCCTTTCATGTAGTTTTCGTTTAAGCAAAGTTTTTTTGCGTCAACTTGTTACAGTTCATTTTCCGCCTGTGTACGAACACACCCTGTATAGTACACATTTCAACGTTATGATTTATTTTTAGCATACTTCGTTTTGTTTCCCACATTATGCGTAGGAATTTACAATTCCTCGTCCGCGTAATTTACCCAAAACTTTCTTGTTAACATGCTTTCGCTAAAAGCTTCAGATCAGACGAACAAGCTCATTCTATAAAAATTAGCCCCATCCTTGCTTAGGGTTGGAATTGTGTTTACGCGGTGTTTATTTGTCCAATTTAAAGGGTACTACTTTGTGACGCGGACGACGACGGGTGGTCAAATTCTTTTGTTTTAAAAACATCCGCACCTGAAACCGGTGCGTATGTCCGTAACCCTTGCCCTTTATTCTGATTGGTTTCCGCTGATGTTACGAAAATCGGCCATTGGTACGTTCGAATATTTCTCTCTCGTTTGTTCTTTTTTTCTTTTCCGCCGACCGAGGGAAGCGTCATATTTCATTAATTTTCTATTCGTCCCGTGAACCGCACGTTTTTCTTTCGTGGGAAGTTCCGTGTTAACTTGTTCCACTTCACCTGGGGGGTGAAAGTAGATTTGTACGGCTGTGCGCCGAATTTGACTGGTTCACTCGGGGGCGAAAAAGCCGCCTTCTCCGCGATTTGTGTCAGCCTAGCCCTACTCGACTAGATAAGTTTTGCGTGCTGTTTCTCTCGATCTGGCCTTTATGTTCGCTCATTTTTCGCTTTACCTTTACCTTTACCTTCCGTACGACTTATTGAAACACCTTACCACCTGTAATGAAGTACAGGCGCCAGTGCACGTGCCAGTAAATTCCCTCTTGAAGAATCCGATCACCACGGAGCACCGACGCCGCTTGCAGCCTTGCTTCGATGGAGCCCCTCGACGTGACGGACGTTTACGCCACATAATCAGGTCGGATTAATACATTTGGAGTATTATTTTTCGGTGGTTACATTTTTGTCGCGATTGTGCACGTAATTTTGCGTATTCTTACGAAGTAGACCTCATCTCGGAGGGATTATTAATATTATCATCTTACGATTTACGTTCAACACTTAACTCGTCGACCAGTTTACATCTGCGTTAGTTTAAGTGAAGTTTAGCCTTGTATGACCAATTTCGGATCCGAATATTTAGGAATTGTCGATTAATATTTGACTTATCGTTGACTGTTTAATTTAAGTGCTTATCTTCAGTCCTTTAATAAACTTGTGTTCATGCTTCGGACATATCGTGTTTTTCTTAATTTTTACGCGATTCCCTTTCAAAAAAAATTAAGTGGCGCCTATTTTTGGATTGGCCTTCGCGTTATGGTTTGAGAACCCATCCCGTCCCACTGAAGCTACCGGTGACACTGGATTAATTTCGCTCCGGTGTTAAATTTCTACTTATCTACCCAGGTAGGTAGCAAAATTGCTAGCCTATACAGGGTTATCCACATAAACCGTTCGTTAAAAGTTTTTAAGGTTGCAGTTCACGTAGATATTTGAAATTTAAGGAGCAAGGATTTTTAATAAATTATGGGATTTTTAAGAACCTTAAAGTTTCAACTACAATATCACCGATTACAAATAAAATTGCTTCAATCATAGCTGTGTTATAATTTTTTGAAAATCAGATTGCAGAATCCAAATTTTTAAGAAAATTCAAAATATCTCAATAATGATCATTTTAGAGATAGGGAAATGTATTGCAATTTAACATATTTTTATATGTAGAATTCAAAAACGTGATAAAAAGTATAGCATTCCATTTAAAATAAGCGAGTTGATAGCGACTTCCGGTACAACCGGAAGTGATACAAAGACTATTTTATTTTATTTAAAGAGATTTCTACGGAAAATCGCACCTTAAATTTCAAATATCTACGTGAACTGCAACCTTGAAAACTTTTAACGAACCGATTATGTGGATAACCCTATACCTTTCCTATACCTCCTCATATATGCGACAGCCTTATGTGTTGATAGTTCTGCTTTGAGTTTAAAATTATTGAAAATATATGACCCTTCTAACTTTAACTAGTAAAACTTAGTAGATTGTTGTAGTTGATAATTGATATTATTTTAGCGTAAGTTTATATTTTCAAAATAAAAATAGTATTCGTACATTTTGTGCATTTTTCAAATCACAATCGAAATGTAAACATATTTTTAACACGAGGAAATATTAATAAAATGTTTCAATTTGTTTGTTCAAAATACATTTAAAAAAATAATAAACACAAGTTACAGGGTGCTACTGAACTTGAGTCATTAAATAAAATCGCAAGTACTCACGAAATCGATTACTCTACTTAATCAAGAATAATAAATTGTGAAAATGTGAAAAAAAAATGTGAAGAACATTTCCGACCGTAGAACAAAAAAATTCTTGAATAAAAGGCTATTTTTGGCCTTAAAAAATATAAGTAAAATAAACTAAAACAGCAATTTAAAGAGATCCCCGTTTTGATTACGTGAGGTCTGGCATAGATTTCAACAACTTGTCAACTTGCATACACCTCATGGCACTAATAAAGAAAAAATGAGAGTTCGCCTTTTGAGGTAAATCCTCTGAAAAGTTTGAAAATTGGAATTATGTATAGTATAAATAAACGACTCAAGTTTAGTTATATCCTGTATATACAGGGTCAGTTTTTTCTATGTTTAGCAATGGGATCTCGGAAACTAGCAGAGCTAGAGAGACGGTTAAATGGGGAAAAATTTGTAGTTTTAGGAGCCCAGTTTAATGCAGCTTTTGTTTTTTTCTTAAAGTTCATGGCTGGCTAGATATTTTGAAAAAACTGATTTTTTATAAATTCGTTAAATGCATATAGCTCGGTTATTCTTGATTTTAGAGAGAAGTTGCAAGACAAAAGTTGTACAGAATTATGTTCTTAATTAAACAGTCGAACTAAATTTTCCATATAAGCTCTTATTTTTCAGTTGTGACATAAACATCAGTTTTTTTAAATGGAAACCATAGTAGGCCATGAATGAAAAAGAAATGCCTTTTTTTACCTTTTCAACGATGTAACATTCGATATGGTTATTTAAAAAAACGACGGAGATACGGCAGTTTTTCTTTTTCAAAATTGTTAATATGGTTGGCCATGGAAACAAAAGTTTATTGACAAATGCAAGTTATAAATGGTGAGCAAATAAAAGTGAGATTAGAGTAGGTGCTGCAAAAAAATGTATATCTGTCATTAAATAAAAGGTCATTACATTTGACACTCCATGAATGTATTACATTAATTAATTCAGTTAATCACAAAAATTGCACAGCCCACTCTAATCTGATTTTTATTTGTTCACTTATATTACTTTGACGTTTTGTTCGCCGTTTCTTTTTTACATACGTTTCAGAATCAAAACTCTAATACCAACAATGGTTCAATATTTCAATAGCCTCAAAACATCAATATCACTATAATTTCATGTTTTCTTCAATTTTGGAAATTTTTAACATTGATTTTAATGTCAACTCTTTTTTGTAAACACTCACTTTATGACGTCTTTTTGTTGAGATAGGGTTCATTTTCATCACCAACTCAAAATACTGTTAAATATCAAACAGCTATGTGAAACATTGAAATACAAAACCAATAATTCGTACGTATAAATTATTTTACAGTTTACAAACACGAAGCAGCGAAACCTTGGAAGATCATTCTTGTGGTTCTGAAAAGAACCTTTCAAAATTCACCGGATGAACAACTGCAAGTATACCAGGGTCGGAGAGTAGGACTTGACCTGCATATTGCTAATCCGAAGCCTTTTTAACAAATCTAAACTATCGAGAACAAAAATAAACTAAAAATATTTCTAAAGATGTTCGAAAAGACCACCATTATTTGCAATACATAAATTACACCTATTTAAAATCGAATTTACTGCTTCCCTAGTAGAACGTCCGTCATTAGGGGCTATTCTGTAACTTATTAACAGGCTGTTAAAATTTAAGGGTACGTTAAAATTCAAAATAGAGTCTTGTGATTCGCTGTTACTACGATAACTATACTTTTTATTTAATCACAGATACACATTTTCTTTGCACCGTGCTACCTACCTGTGTAGATAAGTAGTAGTTTAACACCCGAGCGAAATTAATCCGGTGTCTCCAGCAGCTTTCAGCGGGAGGGGGGGGGGGTTCTTATTCCTTAACGCGAAGGCCAAACCAAAAATAGGCGCCACTTAATTTTTTTTTAAAGGAAATCGCGTAAAAATTAAGAAAAACACGATACGTCCAAAGCATGAAACAATTTTATTAAGTAAATAAACGCAAATAGACAAAGCAATCAACAAATGCACAACATGACTAACGTTACACGACAATTCCTAACTATTCGGATCCGAAATTTACACAAAATTAATCAAATTGACAAAGACAACATTCGCTTATTCTAACGCCGAAGAAATCGTTCGACGAATTACGTTCTATACGCTTGACGCAAAATAGCGGGTGAATTCCTCCGAAATGGAGTTTACTTCGCAAGTATACGCAAAATTACGTGTACAAACGCGGCTACATCAAATCCACCATTAGGTAAACATAAGTGTCCAACCTGATCACGCAGCGTCGTTACGTCCGTTGCTGACGACGGGAGCGGCCGGCTACGGGTCACTTCCGTGGAGGATCAGCTTCCTCGGGGTGGGTACGTCGACTAGTAGTCACGAATTGCAACAAGAAACTAAGACCAAATCCAAAACCCAGACCAAAATCAAAACCAAGAGCCTATAAGCGAGAAAAAAAGAGCGAACATAAGGGCCAAATCGAGAAAAACAACACGTAAAACTTACCTAGTCGCGTCGGGCTAGGCTGACACAAACTGCAAAAAGAAACGCGGCTTTTTCGTCCCCAAATGAGCCAATCAAATTCGGCACACAGCCGTACAAATTCACTTTCACCCCCTAGGTGAAATGGACACACAACACAAAATTTTCCGCGAAGAAAACGTGCAGCTCACGGGACGAACAGAAAATTAATGAAATGTGGCGCGTCCCTCGGTCGGCGAAAAAGAACAAAACATAAAACAAGAGAGACACATTCGAATTTACCAATAGCTGATTTTCGTGACATCAGCGGAAACCAACCAAAGTAAAGGGCAAGGGTTACAGAAATACGCATCGGTTTCAAGTACGAACGTTTTTCGTAAAGCCAGGAACTCGATCATCCGTTACCATCCGCGTCGCAAAGTAGGACCCTTTAAATTGGACAATTAAACACCGCGTAAACAACAATTCCAACCCTAAGCAAGGATGGGGTTAATTCTTATAAAATGGACTTGTTCGTCTGATCTGAAGCTTTTAGCAAAAATATGTTAAAAAGAAAGTTTTGGGTGAATTACGCAGACGAGGAATTGTACATTCCTACGGCTAATGTGGGAAACAAAACGAAGTGCGTTAAAAATAGATCGGAACGTTGAAATGTGTACTATGCAGGGTGTGTTCGTACACTGGCGGAAAATAAACTGTAACAACCGCCTACTCTAATCTGATTTTTATTTGCTCATCGTTTATAATTTGCATTTGTCAATAAACTTTTTGTTTCCATGGCCAACCATATTAACAATTTTGAAAGAGAAAAACTGCCGTATCTCCGTCGTTTTTTTAAATAACCATATCGAATGTTACATCGTTGAAAAGGTAAAAAAGGCATTTCTTTTTAATTCATGGTCTACTATGGTTTCCATTTAAAAAAACTGATGTTTATGTCACAACTGAAAAATAAGAGCTTATATGGAAAATTTAGTTCGACTGTTTCGACTAAAACTACAAATCTATCCCCATTTAAGCGTCTCTCTAGCTCTGCTAGTTTCCGAGATCCCAATGTTAAACATCAAGAAAAGCTCAACCTGTATGAAAAGGTTTCAATACCATTTAACAAACGGCTCAAGTTCAGTAACACCCAGTACGTGAAAGTTTTATTTTATTTTTTCCGAATTAAATAATCTGTTATTTTTAAAAGTATTGGGGACTCAAAAACCACCTGAAAATTCACGAATAGTAATCATTTTCAGGTCGCAGTATACAGCTGGCCTTTGCTCAATGGTTTTCCACATTTGGGGGGCTGTGTTGTCGTATTCTTTAGCCAAACAATTGATTGTCACAAACACAAAGAAAACGCCTTTATTAATAATAATAATAATAATACAAGGTATGTCAGATCGCCTAGTGGTTATGTCCACGGTGATGCGTTCGTAGATGTCCTGGTGCAATAGTTGCAGGTGGTGGACTGGCAGGACTGGATTCCTCGGCGGAGTGGTCGCTGGTAAGAGGGTCGTCTTCTGACCGTGTGCTTCTTTTCTGACGTCGGGGGAAGCGGTGAAACGGCACTGGGTATTCTGCTGATGCGTTTCAGTGCCCGACGAAGCTGGGTGGCCGTAGGTGTTTGAGGGCGAAGGATATCCCGACCTTTGGCTGGCTTTGGCGAGGAGGTCCGACCTTGCGGCTGGCTTTTGGAGAGGAGGTCCACTTTGGAGCTGGGTTTGGTTAGGAGGTTCCAACTTTGCAGCTGGCTGGGGCAGAATGATCAATGATCTTCGGTCTGTTCTGCACGCGTTTATATAGCCCCGGCATCCATCTTGTAGAGAGGCTGAGTGTGGTAGGGTGTTAGAGCTTGGTGCGTGGCAATGGTGTAGAGATGTGCTGCAGCTGGCGCTGTGGTCGCTGCACACCAAATGAAAGAATTACAATACACGGTACTGTCGCGTAATTTCGAGTATGCAAAGCCGACGAAGTTCTCGATTTTTTTTTTGTAATTTGTTCAAACGTTGCAGCCAAAAATTCAGCGTTAACTTCCAGAATTGCCAGGCCTACGGCAAAGAATGCTACATCGCTTTCAGGATTTTGGTTCACTATGGAAAGAAAGTAATCGTTAACAACTCCTATCAAAAAGGGGTTGGATGGGGGTAGCCTGAAATCTATTCGAATTCGCCGATAACAATCGATCAACCGTTCATTATATCTATTAGCAAAGACTCTAATCAGTATAAAGTATAGTCGTTTCTGTTAGATTCACCACTCAGAGCCATCTCATCAGCGTTTTCAGTAATGAGTACGTTTATTATCGGCTGCGTTCAGTCGACTCAGTTGTTGACATGCTTAGTTAAAGTATGCGCTATGTCACATCGAAGGAAATTAAAACCACAATCAGCGAGCTTCTGTAAGGTACAGTAGAAGTAGCTGAATGCAACTAGGTTTGTTAACTTAGGATAACCTAAAAAAATTCACCTAGAAATATATTTTAAAAAAATGAGCCTGTCGCTGCCTTGGAGTTATAGGGTTCTATGTTATGCATGATTGATATACAGTGTGGTGATAAAGTAACGCACCAAGCGAAAAAACACCCTTAGCGTTGACTTTTTCTAAAAACGCTCGGACAGGTCGACTTTATTTTAAAAAAAGACATCTTTTACAACCAATTTTAATTTTATGTCAGTTACCACTTTTGCGCCGTGACGTCATCGACATTTTTTTTTAATGACAACCTATTCTTTTGAAAATGTCATTTGAAAGCACCCATTTTTCTGAGTACAAAAATGTTAATGAATCACTAATGCATTAAAAAATTTTGAAGAAAAAAATTATTGAAAAATGGAGATGTGATTTTTATTCTTTATAAAATTTCGACCTAAAATAATACTTTCTTATAAAAACATAACAAAACAACCTAATAAAATTACAATAAATATTGGAAATGTCCTCCACCAACTACTTGACAGTGACCAGCTCGTGTGTAAACGCTGTTAATGACTCTTGCGATAGTTTCATGGCTAATGTTATTCATTTCCGCTCACCCGACTTAACTCCCCTAGACTTTTTTATGGGGTTATCTAAAAAGTCGAGTTTACGTGAACAAACCTCAAAATTTGAAAGATTTACAAAACAAAATTAGGACAGAAATGAATAACATTAGCCGTGAAACCATCGCAAAAGTAATTAACAACGTTTACACACGAGCTGGTCACTGTCAAGTGGTTGGTGGAGGGCATTTCCAACATTTATTGTAATTTTATTAAGTTGTTTTGTTATGTTTTTACAAGAAAGTATTATTTTAGGTTGAAATTTTATTAAAATTAAAAATCTCATTTGCATTTTTCAATAATTTTTTTCTTCAAAATTTTCTTATGCATTAGTGATTCATTAACATTTTTGTACTCAGAAAAATGGGTGCTTTCAAATGACATTTTCAAAAAAGTAGGTTGTCATTTAAAAAAATTGTCAATGACGTCACAGCGTAAAAGTGGTAACTGACATAAAATTAAAATTGATTGTAAAAGATGTCTTTTTTAAAAATAAAATCGACCTGTCCGAGCGTTTTTCGAAAAAGTCAACGCTAAGGGTGTTTTTTCGCTTGGTGCGTTACTTTATCACCACACTGTATAACATAGAACCTTATAACTCTAAGGCAGCGCTGTGTTAGTTGAATTCAACCAACAAGTTCACAAAATTCTAATTATTTAATTTTTATTTTAAAAAAATATAGTTGGTGTTGCTACGGTAACACTTACGGTAAGGTAACAATAACGAGTTATCGCAACCATCACGTTAACTTACGGTAAACGTTAAGATCACGTGATCCAATGGAAAATGAATGGGGCCACGTAATTTTTAACGTTTACCGTAAGTTAATGTGATGGTTGCGAAAACTCGCTATTAAAAATAAATTATCGGTAATGTAACAACACTGCCAACTAGGTTTGTTAATTCTATCTTAAAAAATGAACCAAATTATAATTCTCAACGAATTTTAATATTTTAAAATGCAAAGTGGTCTAGAATCATGAGTTAGCAGTGCTGAATTTTATTTTTAAACAGTACAACTGGAGTGCGTTCAAAAATGGCGTACCCCGGGATAAGAGTGATACCTAGGCGAACCTCAAGCGTTCAAAAATTAATTAAAAGAACTCCCTAAGCGTTCAAATACAGATTCGGGCGCATACTTTGAGTGCACTCCTCGTTCCTCGGTCGCGACAGGAGAAAAATTTACCGTCATGCGCAATGTGAAGCAAGCGTGCGAAAATCAGTTTCAATTACTTATTACTTATTATTAAATCCGCTGTAAATTCTGTTTAGTAATCAAAATATTTTATTAACCGTTAAATACTAAAAACTACTAAAATTACTGACAGTGATGACTGATAATATGTCCATTTAACTTTAAATTATCCTCATGACACACCACATGCACCCCAAGCGTTCATATACGGTGTGCACTCCACTATGAAACGTCACAACACTTCGCCGGGTCACATCTCACACCGGGGTGTTTATTTTTGAACGCAACCGTGGAGTAACTTCCGATTGTTGACGACTTGACACTGACAGCCGTTACTTTACAAGCATCATTTGACATTTCAAATTCAGTTTAAAATGCTAATTTTTATTCATATAACCTACAATCTTGTCGCTATTCAGGTTACGTCAAATGAACCAACAAAACATATATCCGGTTGCAGTATTGCAAATAGCTAAATAAAAAGATACTTTTAATTGTATTGCCAAATCAAACAGTTAGTCTTGACCACTTTGTATTTGTATTTTTCACCAGTCTCTATTAAGGGTGCATTCGGACTGTAATGACGGTGTTGGAGTGGAGTTGGAGTAGAACTTGGTCATACGAGCGTGCAGAGCGTTTAGAGTAAAACAACACATCCGAACGA
This sequence comes from Dorcus parallelipipedus, assembly GCA_958336345.1. Taxonomy (NCBI): domain Eukaryota; kingdom Metazoa; phylum Arthropoda; class Insecta; order Coleoptera; family Lucanidae; genus Dorcus; species Dorcus parallelipipedus. The sequence goes on from OY284484.1 coordinate 10,316,683, forward strand.
TCTCGAACATTTAAAGCTTATAAACTTAACCTAAAAGTATTTAATATCTTCCTGTACTCCAAAATTTTAGTCAACGTTTATTCATTTCTTCGGAAATTCACTTTAATAAAATTAAATAATAAATTTCCATAAATTTATTCCATATTTCAAGAAATAAAAAACATTCTCTTTAATGACGACTCAAATCAAGAAGCTACAAGAATATACCTATTACTGGAGAAAGTGAATAATTTTACTGAGTTTATTATTCTCAACATGATTAAAGAAAAAGTTTTATAGAATAGAATAGAATAAACTTTATTAGTAGACAGTCTTCTTATTTTCAGGTACACATTCACTTATCATAAGGTACATTTGGTAATATTAAAGCCTAGTCTCTAACACATACCGTGGCGACGAGACAGACTTTCATTCTAGGCAGTATTTCAGTTTGCTTTAAAATATACTTAATATTAAATCTATCCCTATTGCAGACAGTAACATTTTAATAATTAACAATAGAAAATAATACGAGTTTACAGAAGTATACAGTGCAGTTCTTTCATATCTCAAGTTTCAGATTTGTACTATTAGTATGTATTAAGTTTAGTAAGTAATAATTATTGCATTTGCCCTTGCTTACAACAGTAGCACTAAGCCAATTCTGCAGTAGCTTCTTGTCCGGGATCGTATAGTATTTATATTATACATCACTCTTGCATGCATCTCCTATGACAGAACGTTTTTATTTTACGCATGAAAGTTTTTAAGGATTCTGCTTTATGTATTTCTTGTGGTAAAGTATGGAATGTGTTGAGCACATGGTAATTTACTGTTTTCTTTCCAGCATTATTATTTATTATCTCTAGGTAGTTCTTTGTTTTCCCTCTTGTGTTGTGGAGATGGACGTCTTGATAATTTTTTATTGTAATGTTTGTTTTGACCAGGTTATTGTAAATTTGGTAGGCTATTTTTGACCTCTCTATGAAAATTATGTCTCTTAATTTCAGTTTGTTCAGTTCCTTGTACAGTTGTATTGTTGGTGTGCGCCAGTCTTTGTTGAAGATTATCTTAAGAACCTTATTTAAGGATCTGCCAAGTTTGTTGAGTATATACTGGCTAGCATTTGACCATAAAGAAGTTCCATACAAAAGGTGTGGGTGTATGAAGGCAAAGTATACATAATCTTTCATTGCTTCAGGCGTGTGCATCCTCTTTAGTGCTGTCATAATCGGTGTCAACTTCTTTATAATGCTACCTATATGTTTCTCCCATGTGAGTTTATCATGAAATTAATACTGGCGGCCGTTACTTTGTGGAAGTGTAACATGATGGAAATTATTTATATCACAAACTCTTTTAAACGGACACTAATTAAAATTAGTGGAATAACAAAGTATAGTGTTTTAATTAAATAATTTCCATGAGTTTATCATCTATTGTCAATCCCAGGTATTTAATGTTATCTTTGTTCTTTAAGTTCTTGTCATTTATTTTAAAATTTATTTTAATGTTTGACTTATTTTTTTGTTTGAATATAATATACACTGTTTTACCTGTGTTTAGAGTAAGATGATTTCTCACTAACCAGTTCTCCAATTTCTGCATATCTGTGTCTATTTGTGACTGCATTTCTTCTGCAGTGTATCCTGTATAGGTTATTGATAGGTCATCCACGTACATTATATGTCTTCCACACAGATTTAGATTCCTTATATTATCTATATAGAGAATAAACAGCAGGGGACCTAAGATGGAACCTATGCTGATACTGTGTGGGTCGTATTGTCGTACGGATCTTTGTTCTCTGAGTTCTTCCTGTTAGATATGACGTGATGATACTTTTTGGTATTCCACGTATACCCTTCATGTCCAGTATTTGTAGTAGTACTTTGTGGTTCACCGTGTCAAAAGCCTTGCTTAGATCTATGTATAACGAAACAGCATATTTTCCTTCATTTAAGCTTTCATACAGGCAGTTACAGAATTCAAGTAGAGCTGTTTGTGTGTTTGAGCTTTTCTGAAAACCGAACTGTTGTGTGTTAAAATTAGACGTCTTTGTCAGGAAGTCGGTTATTCTGTTTTTCAGTATTACCTCAAATATCTTAGACATGGTGGTGAGCAATGATATGTGTAATTTATACTTGAATAATAAAACTTTGGCGCACTTTTTAGAGCTCACTCTTCTCAAGATAGGGCGAATAGAGTCAACTCCATACGTTCAGGGTGAATAAGGTCGAACGATTCAAGAGTTGCTCTATTTACCCCAATTGTACAGGGCCGAACGGATACGAAGCATTTAGAGCATAAAGGGCTTTTCGAGTTAGCAGTTCGAACGCACCCCTAATCGCCGTTCAGCGATCGCGAAGCGTTTTGTTACTGTTCGACACGCTCTGGACTGAACGCAACGTTAACTGCATTGTCGCTTAAAACATCGATGAGATGGCGCTGAGTGGAGCACCTAATTCAAACAGGTTTGATAAAACAAAACCATTTTCAGTCCTACAACAGATGGCGTACTCAGATTTTTATCGAATAATTCCTGCGAGGAACTAAAATGAATCGGACGTTTAAATACAGGTGGTCCCGAAAGAAGGTGCCAAAAAGCAATCAGTTATACGAGATGATGAGTAAAACTCATATACAAAAAGAAATTCTAATAAAAGTCTTTTCGTTTTTGAGATAAAAATATTTGAAAATGTGTTGACAATTTGCTGTATGCTAATGTTAATCGGGATTGAAAAGGTAAGACTGATTGTATAACAACAATATTTGCATTTTTTTAGCAACGGTACCTGTAACATCCAAACTCATTAGCATACAGCAAATTTTCAACAAATTTTCAATTATTTTTATCCCAAAAACGAAAATACTTTTATTAGAAAAAAATTTTGTATATGAGTTTTACTCATTATCTGCTATAACTGATTGTTTTTTCGCACCTTCTTTCGGGATCACCCTGTAGAAATGACTTTTCTTTGTGTTGTAGGTCTACATAAACGAACAACAATTTTGCACATTTAAGCTTCGCGAGCCACACAGCGACATGACGCATTTAGCTCTCAAGGGAACCGTAGACATTACTTCTATAGCAATGTCTTGAAATAATTTTTTCGTTAATTAAATACATTTTTTTAAATTCAGTGATATGAAACATAAATGAATAAATTATGCATTTAGAATTTTTCTTTCTACAATTTTTAAAATGTTAAATAAAATTACAATTTAGAGATTGCATTTTTCATAACGCCCTCGTGCGTTTCAATATACTAACGTAGATCGCTCCGCCTTTTGCGACAAAAAGTCGACTAGGGCTGCGTTTAGTTCATGGGCGACGTTGTCCATTTCGTTTAGTCCGTAGTTATTTTACGTTGTCTGACTAATCAGCTGAGTGGTCACGGTGGTCGTAATTTGAGATGCGACCATTAGGCAACCACGGTGGGTATGAGTTCCGTCTAGAAAGCAAATTTTGAATTTTTCAGGTATTGTATTCTGCTCATTTTTTATAGCTATACATATCAATATATTAATACTTACCTCTTTTACAAAAAATAGAAATAAATCGAATTAAAAATTTGAAACATAAAACTTCCTTTTCTATACTTTCCCATAAAAAATGAAGAAATAATTTTAAAAAATTTCTCAAAGAAACGCCGCAAGAAGTCCGACTTGAATGAATGAAAAACTAAAACAACTTGTCTCACAAATATACAAGCTGGCTGCAGATTTTATTGCAGTTTTGGTTAGCCCTTGTAGAGCTAAACTCCAGAGTATAGAATACAATTGACATTTCTCGAATCTTATTTAGTTAAATTTAATGTAGTAAGTGTTTTATAAACAATGATGAATTGCTGGTTTTGTGGACATTCTAGAATTTTGTAAAACAACTGTGTGCGCCTTAAGACATACAGCGGTCATATTTAGTGACCAGTTTGGACGAGAAACGTTTATTTTATTTCTTTGTTATTAACGTTGAGAAATTACGTTGCAGAAATAATTCGACTCTCCGGATGCAAATTGAAGCCGACGCGAAAGGAACACTTACTAGTAATTGAAACTTTCCATAAGTTTGTACGTTTTCTTTCAAATTTAGGATTTTATGACATACGCAGTTCGGGGAGCTGTTTGCTACCTTTCCATTAAAAAAAAAAAACAATACAAAGAAAAAAGTTTAAAAGCACATATTTGATTATTAATAAACATTTTTCCATCATTCTTTCTCTTTTTGAAGATATACATAGACGACAGCCACTATCATGATTTCGCTTATCATCAGCCACTCGAGAGGATCAAATATATACAAATTTTGGGAATTGTCAAAGTTTCGCTAATAAGCGTTGACTTGGTGAGTATGAACTTTGTTTCCTTATTAAAATTAACGAGTGCTCTTGCAGAAACGGTCCGATTGAATTACCGCAGAATAAAGACCGTGGATTTAACAAAGTGGGCGATTAACTCTCATACACGTTTATCACCGAAGTGTAAATCATTTTAACGCAAGGAAATTTTAATAAAATGCAGTTAATAAAATATTTTCGCTTTTTGTGCTCAAAACACATAAAAAAACACGAAGTTTATTTTTAGCGAGCTAACACTCCCGACATAAAGACAAGAACATATTTTTAATTTGTGACGAGGTTCCATCAAATTTTTGAATGACATTGACGACCAATATTTTTGCTCGCAACTAAGCAGTAAAATTAGGCAGGCAAAGAAATGTTTGCTTTTTGCGAAAGAGAAGCTTCCGTTTTCCACTGAAGTCCTGTAATTGGGGAAATTTTATAGTTCTAAGTAAACGACTCGAGTTTAGTAAAACTCTGTATATAATTAAATTATAATTTCTACATTTATTTAATCCTTGAAAAACGCCTTACTGTCAGCTTCCGAAAAAAGATGTGTAAAAAAACTCAATGTTTGCAATCTATTAATTTATAACATGCGAAACCCGATAAAATAATCATAATAACTGTTCAGTCATAATAGTAGTAGTATTATTTTAAAAAAATAATTCTGCAGTTTTAATAAAAGACTCTAATTTACTAATCCCCTACATATTGCAAACTTACTAATTATCTGTAAATATACATATAAAACGTTACTAAACTACACTTCTAATAAACAACTCTCGTTTAGTAACATCATGTACGTGCAAGTTTTAATTGGAATGGGTTGTCTTGAGTTGTCCTATGCTATTAATAAACGACTCGAGTTTAGTAACACCCTGTATTCGAAAATTTTTATTGGAGCGAGTTTTTTTTTCTAATTTTATAAGTTTTCAAATTTAGTTGTAAAAAAGAAGAAACGTGGCTCAAGGTACGAAAGATCGTGCCACTTTGTGGCCTGCCTAAAAATTCACAAACTGTAATTAATTTCCGATCGCAGTACACAACTGGTCTTTGGAACACGCTCTACCATCAAATAAAAAAATTACGATACAGGGCACTCCCACGAAGCGTAACTTCGAGTATGTAAAGTCAACGAATTTCCCAAATTTTTCTTTATTATACTCTGTCAAACTTTGTAGTCAAGAATTCAGCATTAACTTCCAAGATTGCCCGTCCTACGACAAAGATTGCTACATCGCTTTCAGGATGTTAGTTCAGTACAGACAGAAAACAGAAAGCCCTCGTCAACAATTCCTATCAAAAAGGAGTTGGGTGGGGGCAGCCTGAAGTCCACTCGGATTGGCCAATTATAATCAATCTACCATTTGTTATGGCTATTACTAATCAGTCGAATCAGTTTAAAGTGAGTAATGTCGTTTCAGTTAGTTCACCACTCAGAGCCATCTCATCAGCGTTTTAAGTGAGGTTGCATTTGTCATCGCGTTCAGCCGACTCAGCAGTTGCCGTGCTAATTTAATGATTGCAGAGTTCCGTAGTTCCAATGAAAATAAAAAATCACAAGCGACGCGCTTCTGTAAGATAATAGCAGTAGCTGTGATTGCCACTAGGTTTGTTAACTTCTAACCTAAAAATTTAACCTATGTCAGCTGCGTTCAACCGACACAGCAGTCTGTTACCAGCTCAACTCAGCACGCTTTTGTAAAATGGCTGCGGTAATTAAATACAACCAGATCTTTTCGTATACCGGGTGTTTCCTGAAAAATGTTCCGTCGCGTAGCGACGTTATTTATGATCCGATTTTAATGAATAAAAAAATGAAACAAATGGCTTTAGATGTATTTTAAAATGACTCTAATTTGGATTTTTTGTAATGTTATCTTCAATATCTATCGATAGTCAACTTTTTTTTTCAAATGGCTGCCCATATTTTTTTAGCTTTAATCTAATCGATCATTTTTTTCTAAATCGGATTCAAGTATTCAAAATTATTATTTGGTGCGCAGTTAATTGGAAAAATTAATAAAATTATTATAAGCATGATTGACCACCTCACAACACCACCTCTCAACACACAACTGGCACCTTTTCATCATGCCACGGACCGCATTTAATAGTAAATTAGGAGGTATTTGGCGACAAGTATCAACGATCCTCTGTCTTAAAATCAACTCGTTTTCCGGGCTTGTTATGTACACACTATATTTGAGATAACCCCACATCCAAAAATCGAGCGGTGTAAGATCCGGAGAACGAGCAGGCCCATCCGTTCCTATCCATCTTGCACCGAATTTGTTATTTAACCAATGGACAATTCTTCTTGCATTATGAGGAGCGGCTCCATCTTGTTGGAAAAAAACACTGTTTAGTTCTGCCAAAGGTAATTCGTCCAAAAAAATTTCTATATCTACCGATAACAGTTGGTGATATTTTTCTTGATTCAGAGTACCATTTATGAAAACTGGTCCAATTAATTGATCTCCTAAAATACCGCACCACACATTCACACTAAATCTCTTTTGAAAATTGTTTTCAACGACGATTCTGGGATTTTGTTGGCTCCAGTATCGATGAATGCTTCTGTTGAAAATGCCATTTTTGGTAAATGTGCATTATCAGACCAAATAATTCTTCTGTATAAAAATCGATCGCGTTATAGCATGTTTAAATAAGTGTTACAAAACAGCTCCCTCCGACCTCGATCATTTTCCTCTAATACTTGTACTTTTTGAGGAATGTATGATTTGAATTTGTGCTTTTTTAGAATTGCGTGCACAGTTCGATTTGATTTGCCAATGTTACTCGCAATTTCTCGAGTTGATGTTCGCGGATTCATCTAACTCAACATTTTCATCAACATGCGCTGTTTTTGCTTTGGGATTTTAAACGTTCCATAGTGCCTCAAATTTTCCTCCAGTCTTACGAACTTTCGAGAGTCTGGAGCGTCTCTATCAGGGAAACGCTGAATGTCAAGCCGCTGTGCTTGATTACGATTTTTATTACATTCGACATACACTTCGTACATATCAGTTAGTTGATTGTTGTCTACCATGACTGCTGGTATCGCTATTTTGACAAGATTTTACAAGGAATAATAATAACAATTAAAACCACAAATATTTTCAAAATGATGATTGAATGACATTTGTCGTTTAGTGCATTGTTATGAATTTCTACGGCTGACTTGAAGATTTCTTTCGTTATGTTAATACTAATTTTATTGATTTTTCCAATTAACTGCGCACCAAATAATAATTTTGAATACTTTATCCGATTTAGAAAAAAATGCTCTACTAGATTAAAGCTAAAAAAATATGGGCAGCCATTTGGAAAAAAAAAGTGGACTATCGATAAATATTGAAGATAACATTAGGAAAAATCGAAATTAGAGTCATTTTAAAATACATCTAAAGCCATTTGTTTTATTTTTTATTCATTAAAATCGGCATAAATAACGACACTACGGGATGAAACATTTTTTAGGAAACACAGTGTATATTTCAGAAACATAAATAAATAAACCAAATTATAGTTCTCAACGAATTTTAGAAAATTCGTATTTCAAAATTATTAGATTAGTATAATCGCTGTTTCCACAAGAAAATGGGCGTTTTTTTTTCACCAAATAAATAATTATTACTTAGCCTTGAATTCCCAACACTCTGTCGGTTGGCAACCTCATCGCAAAGCCGCTGTTTTTTGTCACGTTTAGGCTACATTTACATTCAATTTCGTGCCAGAACGAATTCGTAACACGAAAGTTTGACGTGTGCTTTCTTATGATACCATTTACATTAGCCAATATAAATGGTATCATAAGAAATCACACGTTAAACTTTCGTGTTACGAATTGTTACGACTTCGGGTTCACAAATTTAAACGTTATTTATTTATTTTAAAACACTTTAATGTCTACGATCATTACACACAATAAAAGTACAATAATATCGAGCTGTACACTTATCTGACAAAATAACACTTCAACGTTATTAAATTCGCTTGCTACACATCGCTTCCTAAATAAGACTGATTTAAAAACCGCGCCCCGGCTCCTCTTTATAGCAGTCGGCCCTCTTCGAGAATAACTTCGAAAGACTTGCTAGATTTTTCCAGTAAATTCGGTGCGTGTCTAGAATAGATTAGAGTCCTGTCTGAGGCACAGGTGGCGCTACCAGTATATAAAAATATAGTCTGCTTCTCATAATGTAACACTGCCCCCTCCTTAATTCTGTTCGTCCCGAGCAGAATATGGAGCCAAACGGTCTATGTGGATCACTTTCATCTTCCCACGGGGTAGCTTCCGTATTCTGTATACCACGTCATTAATTCTCTTGATTACTTCGTAAGGTCCGTCCCAAGGCGCCTGTAGTTTAGGGCATAGTCCACGAGTCCTTTTGGGGTTGTACAGCCAGACCTGGTTCCCTGGTTGGAATCCCATTTGATTGGCTCGTCTATCATACCGGGTCTTCATTTTGTCGGTGACCAGATTGATGTTTCGTCGCACATATTGATGAGTGCTCGCCAATCGATTCTCGAAGTCCTGCAGATATTCGTGCAATTCAGACCTTCTAGCTTCTGGAAGTCCAAACTTCAGGTCACATGGCAAACGCATTTCTCCTCCAAACAAAACTCGATACGGCGATTGCTTAGTAGTGTCTTGTATTGCTGAACGATATGCCATTAGAAAAATGGGCAAATGTTGATCCCAGTCGCGTTGGTTTGTGGAGACCACTTTTGCTAAATGTCTCTCTAGAGTTCTGTTGAATCGCTCTACCATGCCGTCTGATTGCGGGTGTAACGGGGTAGTGTGCGTTTTAAAAATGCCAAGCATCCGGCTCAATTTTTGAAAGAAGCTTCCTTCGAAATTTCTACCTTGGTCGGAATGAAGCTCCATTGGCACCCCAAATCTTGTTATCCAATTCTCTATGAGGGCAGTGGCGACAGTTGTTGCTTCCTGATTAGGCAACGCGTAACCTTCTGGCCATTTAGTGAAGTAATCGGTTACCACCATGATGTACTTATTTCCGCGATCGGTTTCTGGAAACGGGCCGGCTATGTCAATGGCAATCCTCTCGAAGGGTGCACCGACGTTATACAGATGTAGTCTTCCTCGAGTCTTTTTCGCAGGTCCAGACACTGCCTTGCAGGTAATACACCTGGCACACCAATTCTCTACATCGGTTCTACATTTCACCCAATAAAACCTTTCTCGGACTTTTGCTAATGTTTTATTGATGCCCAAATGTCCACCTGACGTACCACCATGTATTTCTTCCAAAACTTCGGCAATTCTTACTTTTGGAAGGACTAACTGTTCTTTAATTTCGCTGCCATCAGGTGACTCCCATTCTCTTTTCAGGATTCCATTCTCTAACTTTAGAGAGTCCCATTGTGTCCAGTAGCTTTTGAAAATCGGGCTTTTGTTCGATATTTCGGTCCAAGTTGGACGTTGTCCTTTTTCCTTCCAAGAGATTATATCCCTTATGTCTTCCTCTTGGCGTTGCTCTTGGCTTATAACTTCCGGTTGCCACTGGTTGTTTGTGACACGTGTTCTTTTGATAGGAATTATTCCTTCTTTGTCCTCCAATTTCAAGCAGTGCCGACAATCATCAGGACACGGTCTTCTGGATAGTGCATCTGCATTATTATGGATACGACCTGGGCGATGTTCGATTGTAAAATCATACTCCTGCAGTCTTTCTATCCATCTGGCAAGCTGGCCTTCTATATTTTTGAACTGGAGCAACCACTTCAATGCTGCATGGTCTGATCGAAGATGAAACTGTCGACCATAAAGGTATTTGTGAAAATGTTCCAATGTTTTCACCACAGCAAAAAGCTCCTTCCTGGTTACACAATAATTTCTTTCAGCTTTGGATAAAACTTTACTGAAGTAACCTATGACACGTTCTTCCCCGTCCTGCACTTGTGATAACACGCCCCCAATTCCGTGATTGCTCGCATCTGCGTCAATGATGAACTGACCCTCTAATCGTGGATAGGACAGTATCGGTGCAGACATCAGAAGATCCTTCAGATTTTCAAAAGCTTCTTGGCAGGCTTCACTCCAAAAGAATGTTGTTTTTCCTTCGGTCAGCGAATGCAGAAGCTTGGCTGTCTTTGCAAAGTCTTTCACAAATCGTCTGTAATATGTGCATAATCCCAGGAAACTTCGCAACTCATGCACATTTTTTGGTGGTGGCCAATCCTTAACGGCTGTAATTTTGTCTGGATCCGTTGCGACTCCTGCTTCTGATATGACGTGTCCAAGATATTTCACTTCCTTTTGGAAGAATTCGCATTTGGCAGGATTCAGTTTCAATTTCGCCTCTTTTATTCTCTGGAAGACGTCTGTTAAGTTTGCAAGATGTTCTTTAAAAGTTCTTCCAACAACTATCACATCGTCTAAGTATACGAGGCAAGTTTTCCAGCTAAGTCCGCGCAATACCAATTCCATGAGTCGTTCAAAAGTAGCTGGGGCGTTGCAAAGACCAAAAGGCATCACTTTGAATTGCCATAAACCATTTCCAGCAGTAAAGGCCGTCTTTTCCTTGTCTTCGGGATGCATACCAACTTGCCAATAGCCACTTTTCAAGTCTAAGGTCGAAAACCATTTCGCACCGGATAAGGTGTCTATTGTGTCATCGATCCTGGGCAAGGGATAACTGTCCTTTTTCGTGACATCATTTAATCGTCTATAGTCCACACAAAAACGCGTGCTGCCATCCTTCTTAGTCACCAGTACAACGGGAGATGCCCATGGACTTTGCGACGGTTCTATAACGTCTTGGTCTTGCATCTTCTTAATTAAATTTTCGGCTTCTTCTCTTTTTGCCAACGGCAGTCGACGCGCGGGTTGTCGAATTGGATTCGAGTCGCCAGTGTTTATTCTGTGATGTACAATGTCTGTCCGGGTTAAGTCATCATCAGTATAAGCAAAGATTCCTTTAAATTTTCGAAACAGCTCTCGTACGTCTTCTGTTTCTTTGGGTTTCAGCAATGTTGATGTACCTGCCAGCAATTTCTCTAGTAGTGGTGGTAGCGTGTCAGACAGATGCCGAGCGGATGCATCGTTCACTTCAATATGGTTTACAGAAACAATTGCTTCACACTTGCCCACTACAGTTCCGCCGGGTATGGTAACTGGGTAACTGTTGACATTTGCAAGACGGATAGGAACTGTTTCTTGAATCTTCACCAGAGTTCCAGCCAGTAAAATTCCCTTCTTGGCGCAGTTAGTTTCAATTGGTTCTATGATCCCAGTAGGATAGCTACCAAGATTGCCTTCCATTTTTGCCAAGATTATCTTGTCGGGTAAGGCGGGAATGTTCACACTTTCTTTCAGTTTTATTCTCAATACGGTAGGTGAATTTCCAGGGATATGGAGAGGTATCTCTTCTGTTCCAATGCGTAGAACTTTATCCTTTAGATCTACAACCAAGCCGTTTTTCTTCATGAAATCCACTCCAAGTATGAAATCATCAACGATATCAGCCACTAAAACCCTGTGACTAAATTTCATACTTCCAATCTTCAATTCAATTTCGGCTTCCCCACAAACAGGAGTAACCTCTCCAGTAGCTGTCTGGATGTGATACCTTCTTCCAGTATTTATTAGTTTCCATTTTGGTAAAAGATCTGTTCTTACTATGCACGCATTTGCACCAGTATCGATTGTGAATTGGAAGGATCTCTTGCCAATTTGTCCATTTGCTATCAAATTATTTTCATTATTTCTTATTCTAGAAATAGAGACAATCTTGGGGCTTTCCGTAGAATCAGTCAGCATGCGCCCCTTCTTGCTGACTGGAATTAGTTTAACGAATCACTATCATTGTAGTGGCGCGGCCGCTTGCGCCTACAGTTGGAGCGCAGATGGCCTCGCTGACCACAGTTCCAGCAACTCATTATTCGCTTGACATTGCCTGCGGTTTTATTTTCTTCCAACTGTTTGAGTCTATCCAAAATATCTGTCAGTGCGTTGTCGTCGGCAGCTTTCACTTCTCGCACTCGCACTAGGCTTCTAGAGGCTTGCTTGGCTGCCTCGAATTCCAGAGCACGGGCCAGTACATCTGTGCACTTGGAGAAGTTACCCAGTCGCAAGACTTGCTGCATCTCTTGGTCTCTAGTACCGTCAATGAATGCTTGTATGGCCAGCCGGTGGAAAACAGGTTCAGGCAGGAAGTCTCCGTACGCCAGTCGGACCAATCTCACGACATCGAGTTCAAATTCCTGTAATGACTCACCATTCTTCTGGGTACGAGTTTTCAGTTGGATAGTATGGAGTTGTAATTAATGAAGTTATTCCTGCTGTTTGTAGCCATAATTTAATATTGTTAAATTAAATGCTGTTCTTGTGGCACAAAGTTTTTTATTAATATAACAACCGGTTTCGTTAAAAAGGCATTTTCAAGTTATATAAAATTACACCTAAAAATAATCAATTAATAGTAAATGTCTTAGATATGTAGATATTAAAATTACTTACTTAAAAACTGTATAATAATTTATAATATTGGATTATATATGATTGTAAAAATATTTTAAAGAATTTGACATAAATTTTCTGTAAAATTTTTTTGATGTATATGATGGGTTGTTAATAAACAAATTTTTATTTTATTATATCATAGACGTAATGATCATTCACATAAATTCCATTGAATTGTTTTTGATTTTAGAAAATTATCTGTGCTAGAGATGGTTTGTTCATTAATTATATTAATAGAAAAAATATTTTTATGTAAGAAAATTTCTAAATTCTCAGCTATATTTAATTTATTTCCTTTAGGTAAATTATGTAACAATTTTACATTATTACAACGATCAAAATCGTGATCTGTTTCTGCCAAATGTTTAGCAAACGTGGAATCTAATTTGTTTAAACGTAAAGATCTTAAATGTTCATTAACTCTAATAAGCAAACTTCTTCCAGTTTGTCCTACATATGTAGCATCGCATGAATTACATTTTAAAGAATAGACACCATTTTTAGAAAAATTATCTAAATGATCTTTGTTGTTTGAATATAAATTTTTGAATGTTAACATTGTAGAATAAGAAACATTTAATTCTAAAGATTTTAAGAATGATTTAATTTTATTCGATAAAGGACCGACATATGGAATGGAAAAGTAACATGATGGAGTTTTAGAATTTTCCAATGTTGGGAAAATTATATTGTTTGTTATTTTATTTTTAATACGCTTGAAAATATTGAAAATAGGTTTAATTGGAAAATTATTATAGTAAGCTATTTGAATAATTACATTAATTTCATGTTTAAAATCAGATTGGTTCATGGGGATAGAAAAAACACGGTGAAAAAGTGATTGAAAAATTGCAAATTTATGTTCAAATGGATGAAATGAATAATAGTTAATACAGTTATGTGTGTATGTGGGTTTTCTATAAATTTTGTATCTAAGTTGATTATTTATTTTGAAAATAGTCAAATCTAAAAAGTTTATTGAATTATTTTTTTCCATTTCTAAAGTAAATTTTATAATGTTATTATAATGTTATGAAGAGAATTAAATTCATTTAGTAAATTATTTAAAGAAGAATTAGGTCCGTTATATATTATAAAAATATCATCAACATATCTTCCATAGAATTTAATTAATTTAAATTAAAATTTACTTTAGAAATGGAAAAAAATAATTCAATAAACTTTTTAGATTTGACTATTTTCAAAATAATTTTAAAATATTTTTACAATCATATATAATCCAATATTATAAATTATTATATAGTTTTTAAGTAAGTAATTTTAATATCTACATATCTAAGACATTTACTATTAATTGATTATTTTTAGGTGTAATTTTATATAACTTGAAAATGCCTTTTTAAAAGGCGAAACCGGTTGTTATATTAATAAAAAACTTTGTGCCACAAGAACAGCATTTAATTTACCAATAGTATGGAGTTGCTTCATGTGTGCGTCACCAAATCGCATGTCCAAGTGTTCTACTAGTTGATCAAAGTTGTTCTGAATCTCTTCGGGAATTGATTGTAATGCACTCAATGCTGGGCCCCGCAAAGCCAACACGAGGGCTGCAGCCTTATCGCGATCATTCCAGCCGTTTACATCAGCTGCGATTTTGAATTGTCTAATAAAAGTAGACCATGGTAAGTCCCCTTCAAATTTGGGTGGTTTCAGTTTTTGGCTTGACGACACAGATGGTGTAATAGAACGACCAAGTCCTACTTTATGCAGTTGTTTGGTTAAGTCTTCAAATTTATCGTGGAACTGAATTTCTATTCCTCCGATTTTCTCATCAAGTTTGCAGTCAAATTCAGTTTTTATGTCACCAATATGAGTTTTTACATCTTCAATTTGATAAAAAATTGCGTGTTCAAATTGTCTCTTCACATTTTCAATCTTTCCATCAGTTTCCTCACCGAATTGTGTTTTAAGATCTTCAATCTTTTCATCGATTTGATTTTTCACCTCCTGTAATTTCAGATCGGTGTTTAAACTGGAAGTTTCAATTTTTATTTCCAAGCTTTCTATTTGTTTTCTAGAAAGCTCCATTTGTTGCGTCATTCCTTCCTTCATATTTTCATTGATTTCTTTAATTTCTTTCTTTATATTTTCATCAACTTTTTCCATTTTTTCATCCACTTTTTCCATTTTTTCATCCACTTTTTCCATTTTTGCTTTCATTTCTCTAAGTAAAGCTGTGGTATTTTCAATTTCGAATTCAAATAATTCCGGATCTTTTCCTTCTTCTCGGAGAGCTCGTTCAAGCCGTTCTTGTAAAACGGCTTTTTTTCCAGAATTTTCAAGCCCTCTCTCGTCCAATTCATCACGCAGCTCCTTCACTTTTAATTCAACTAGCTTCATTTTCGATTTTTTTTTGAAAATTTTCGCTTCTGACACCAATTTGTTACGACTTCGGGTTCACAAATTTAAACGTTATTTATTTATTTTAAAACACTTTAATGTCTACGATCATTACACACAATAAAAGTACAATAATATCGAGCTGTACACTTATCTGACAAAATAACACTTCAACGTTATTAAATTCGCTTGCTACACATCGCTTCCTAAATAAGACTGATTTAAAAACCGCGCCCCGGCTCCTCTTTATAGCAGTCGGCCCTCTTCGAGAATAACTTCGAAAGACTTGCTAGATTTTTCCAGTAAATTCGGTGCGTGTCTAGAATAGATTAGAATCCTGTCTGAGGCACAGGTGGCGCTACCAGTATATAAAAATATAGTCTGCTTCTCATAATGTAACAGAATTAATGCTGGCACGAAATTGAATGTAAATGTAGCCAATGTAGTTAATTCGTAACACGAAAGTTTAACGTGTGCTTTCTTATGAATTTCGTGTTACGTGTCGATTGAACACGGTTACGTAGTAATTATTAAAACTCTGAGATGGCGCTGAGTCAGTGTTGCCAACAACACGGTAAATACCGTGTTTGCACGGTATTTAAGTTGATTACACGCTATACGGTATGCAAGGTGGAAAACAGGGTAATTTATCTCCAAATAAGTTGATAATGGGTAGAAAATCTTTGCTTATATTATTTTACTTTAAGTTGATGTGTAGTATTTTTTGTTACTTTAAGGCCCGATTTATTAACCTCCAATTAAATTTATCAAATTTATGCGAAGATGCGAATTTGCGCAGCGGACCGTCTCTACAAGTGAGTTGTTGCGCCCTTTCTTCCATAGCTCCTTTCAGAACGAGATAGAATTTTTTTCTTTCACATGGATATTCTACCTATTGAGCACTATAACCTAAAATTATTTTGGAACATACAGAGTGTTACGTAAAGTAATGGCAGCATGTAGCAGGATTTTTTTTTAATGGAACACCCTGTGTATTTTCTTATAGAAAGACATAACACTCGATCCTCTAAACAGTAACGCATAAAATATTTATATTTAATTAACCAACTACGAGTAAATTAATATTTTATTGAAAACGGTCTGATTTTCAACTTCTCTTGAAATACTAATTGTAAACGTAGTGTTTGTTGTACAACAATAAAAATCGGTAGTGTTATAAATTAAAGTGTAAGGAATAACCTACATATAGATTCTTTTAGTCTTACTTGTTTTTTGAAATGTTCAAGCCCGTGTAATTGTCAGAATTTCAAACTGCCGTTATTCAATTTTTTTAAATGCAACCCTCCTATCTCTTTTCACGAATAGATACTGTTCATGTTTCTCTTCAATTTTGTTATAGGTTTTCTGTATCTAATCTTTAAAGTTTTTCTGCAATAATAAACTTTTTACATTTTTACTCTGAAATCAATATTAAAAAGTTATTTAATGTACCGTATTTTAACTTCTTTAAGACAACGCCATAAAACAGATGGATAATATCAAGTTTACATTTGATTACAGACTCTTATTACTTATTACATTATAATAATCCTATTTTTGTTATAATACAGTTCTTTTACTTTGTTTTAATTAAGAATGCTTTAAAATTGATTTGATGTAGTTCCTAAGCTTCAGTTGTCTTCATTAACATTTGATTTAATAAAATATGAATACTTGAACAAAAGACATTCACCGATTTTCATTTATTTGTTAGATTATTAATTTATTATTTGTATATTTTTTTTAAGTACAACAATTTTTACATTAAGGTAATCATTTGCAAACACTGATGTCTTTTGTTGTAAACCACATCGAATCAATTTAAGACGTTAATTACAACAAAGTGAAAGAACTGTATTACAATAAAAATACGATGATTATAATGTAATAAGAGTCTGTAATCAACTGTAAACTTGATATTATCCATCTGTTTTATGAAATACAGGGCGCTGTCTTAAAGAAATTATACAATACGGCACGTTAAATAATTTTTTAATTTTGATTTTAGAGTAAAAATGTAAAAAGTTTATTATAGCAAAAGAAACTGTAAGGATTAGATGCAGAAAACCTATAACAGAATTGAAGAGGAACATGAACACTATCTATTCGTGAAAAGAGATAGGGGGGAGTTGCATTTAAAAAAATTGAATAACGGTAATTTGAAAATATGACAATTACACAGGCTTGAACACTTGAAAAAACAAATGAAACTAAATGAATTTATATCTGGGTTATTCCCTATACTTTAATTTATAACACTACCTATTTTTGTTCCCGTACGACAAACGATACGTTTACAGTACAGTTAGTATTTTAAGAAAAGTTGAAAATCAATAAAATATTAATTTACTCTTAATTGGTTAAATAAATATAAATATTTTATGTGCTGCTGTTAGAGGATCGAGTGTTCAACTAAAAAAAATCCCGCTGCATGTTGCCTTTATTTTATGTAACACTCTGTATGTATCAAAATAATTTTAGGTTATAGTGCTCAATAGGTAGAATTTCCTTGTAAAAGAAAAAAATTCTATCTCGTTCTACAAATGAACTATGGAAGAAAGGGCGCTTAACAACTCACCCTGTATAGTCTATAACCCTTAACCTCATTTTTTACGGTCTGTGCCCTGTGATTGAGAACTGAGAATGAGACGATGAGAGCAGGAGAAGAGAAAGTATTTTAATGTGTTGCCCAATAAGCCTGTAAAATTTATTTTGAAGTAAATAAAATGGAAGGTAACTGTAAACGTTATTTACTAGATACTTCACGCTAATAATAATAATAACGAAGTTTTAAATCAAAAGGAAGATTACTTTTATTACGGTTAGAATTTCAAAAAGTTAATTTTTAAAATGCATTTTTGAAACGTTAAAAAAGTTCCGTTTTTATTTTGTACGTATATTTTAATTTTTGTTTTGTTTAGAGATATTTTGAATTATTGTTTGTTTTTAGGAAAATTTCAAAAAATTTACTATTTTTAGTATTATCTCTTAACGTGTTATTTGGGTAACACGACCATATTATTTGATAACACGGTAATTTCCTCTCAGCGACACGGCAATGTGGCTTACTAGGGTTGGCAACACTGCGCTGAGTGGAGTTGGAGTCTACCGTCTTGGGGTCTTACACACGTCCATGGTACACGTCACATTTTTTTTAATTTGGAAACAGACTGTCAGGTTTTTAATTAATACATAAAGAAGAACTAAACAAAACAAAATGAATATTATAATTTTTTTTGTATTTCAGATCTACATAAATAACCAACATTACTGCACGTTTAAGCTTCAGGAGCCATACAACAAGGTCACGTATTTAGTCCTCAAGGACGCTGTGGACGTTGATAGTTACAATGCGATCGATAATGATTGAGCGTCCTTGAGAAAATAAAAACCCAAAGGTGATCAAAACTATATTTGGCCTTGAGAATTTTCGCGTTTTTGAATACTCAAGGTCAGGTGACAATCAATAGCGTTCGTATGTTGTGCACGGTTTGTTTATTAATTGAGTTTTCTACGAGTTTTTCATATCGACATTAGTACATATTTTTGAAGGACGCTCAATCATTTTCGATCGCATTGTATAACACTCTCTCGAAATAATTTCCTGTTAACTGAATACAAAAAAGTTGTTAATTTAAGTCAAGCGAAAACTAAAGCAGCTTGAAACGTGGATAGAAATGTTTAATTAATTCAAAATTAATAAAAAATAAAAAAAATTTAATATTTCTATAGAATTTCAAAAGAAAAATGAAACAACGGTGGGGCTAGAAAACACAGAAGAAGAAACAGAGATGGAAGGATAAATAAACAATTAAAAGCTCTAGGGCAAGCAACTGCGGTAGCCTAGCAGGTATATAGGTTATTCGACTATAAAACCAGAGAACGTGGGATCGATTCTGACAGCTGTCTTTGATCATGTCAATGGGCGCATTCAGGGACGCTCAGCTGCTGAGACGCTAAGTAAGCAACTTCCCTGAATGGACAAGCTGACAGACCACTGAAAGAAAGCCGCTGAGATATTTACTCAGCGCACAAATTGTAGGCTGAGTTCCTCAGCGCTATGGAAAAAAGTGGTGGGGGCATAATTTAAATTTATTGGTTGAGTCTGTATTCAATTTTTCCAGTCGATGATTGGTCAAGCAGTTTATTCTGACCGTTGACTTGACGATTTTGTGCAGATTGACGGAATTGACCGTTTATTTAACTCGCCCATGTAGTAAGCCAAGCATGTGAGACAGCTGCCATTCAGAACTTCGTTCAGGGAATCACTGTGTGCTGACACTTAGAAAACGCTGACTAAATTACAGCTTAGCTAAGCCGCTGAGCGTCCCTGAATGCGCCCAATTTCTCCTGTTACTTTCAATGAGCATATATTGTCCGTTTACTTGACATCCGCACTGTCAGTGTCAAAATTTGAAAAAAATTCATGATGTTGAGTGTACTCGTAACAAGCGTCTAAATAAAAACCTGGTCAAGTGGGTTGTGATCGAGAATTTATCCATTGCATTTACATAGCAGAATTACTAAATGTAGCCTACTTGACCAGGTTTTTATTTAGACACGAGTTATATTCAATTACTAATATGTCAGTGGATAAAAGCCAGATTAGGTATGGTATGGTGTATAAATAATGTTACAAAATATTTGTTTGTAATCAAAATTAACGACGCCTCTCTAAAATGTATTAAATTATTAAGAATAAATTTAAAATACTTTTAAATAAAACAGAAAATGTTACACACGTCACAAGTGTGCAGTGATGCCAACATACTATCAGTTTAACAGTGGAGATGACAAGTAAACCGTAGTAAACGGACTATAGTGTGTAATATAACAAGACATAAGACAACACACAATGACTTTCAAGGCCAGTTAAAGAAGAAATTGCGGTAAACATGCATTTCATCTCACCAAATCAAAAGCTGTGCAGTCGCGCCGGGCGCAGCAAGGCTGACACTGCTGCCAGTTTTCATTGAAAGGAATAAAGAATATTTGCGGCTCATTTCAATGTCTCGTAGTTTCCTAGTAAATTTAATTGTTTAAATTATTACACATACCGTTTAAATACCAAGCGCGGTCATATGGCTTAGATACTAGTAGTAGATTATTAATATTATTAAAAATGAATTAATGAATAATATTAATTAATTAATGATATTGATATTAATAACTAATAATCTAGAATTTAAATAATAATAATATCCTTTATTAAACCATAATAATAGTTACGTCAATAATGTAGGTATATTCATAAATAGCACATGCAATCATTAAATAATCGAACATACACTTACTAAACTTACGTCGACTGATGCAGATGTGAATGACAAATTAATAATAATAATAATAATTAATAAAACGGTTTATTAAAAAAACGGTTTATTAAAAAAAAAACTACAAATGTATTTCTAACCGACAATAATACTAAAATAAGCGGGAAATATTAATTCCGTCAAAACTGGCAACGCTGTCAGCCTGGCTAGTCATGCGCCGAGCGCGTTGAATTTGGTGAGATATTAGATAAACTGCATGTTTACCTTTAGCTTCTATGTACAGGCTGTCCCGAAACAAATCGATCTCTGACTATCCCAATGTTGAAACTTGTTCTTCTTGTTCTTCGGTGGAGATTTTTTTTTGTTTACGGGGATACCAAAATTACTTAAATTTGCTTACAAATTAACGAGATAATTCAAGGAAATCAATTTCGAATAAATAGGCCATAGGCCATGTGCTTATATGAAATCAAGTTGTCTAAATAATTGACTAGTGACATCTAGCCAATGTGCACGTAAACAACAAAGAAATGAAAGAAAACATCATCTTTTGTATATTTCTTTTTTATTATAATTGAAATGAATAATTTTCTGCATCTTATACCAAAATTTCTTGAATTTGTTTACAAAATAATAACATATTTAAGAATCATTTTCGCATGAGTAAGCCATGTTCATGTATAAAATCTAGTGGGATTGACCGTTTATTTAACTCGCCCATGTAGTAAGCCAAGCATGTGAGACAGCTGCCATTCAGAACTTCGTTCAGGGAATCACTGTGTGCTGACACTTAGAAAACGCTGACTAAATTACAGCTTAGCTAAGCCGCTGAGCCTCCCTGAATGCGCCCAATGTTATTGTTACTACAAAGCTCCTGGTTGCAGTAATTCAACAATGCGTCAGGAACAGAATTTAACTTTTCATTTTTTTCTTGTTGAGGAACAACCTTTTGAAGAAATCCTATTATATTCATATCACATGTTAATGTAAATTAAACGACAAAAATAAATAATTTTTAAATTAAACATGTATAAATAAATTTAATTGTGAAACTAAGTGCCGATTGTACAATTATGGTTTGACTTTAAACTTTGCTTAATTATTTGAAATTACAATTGATGCTATGGGACCAAAGCGAAGCATAAAGCTAAACCATAATTGTACAAACGGTACTTAGTACTTACTTGAAAATTGTAAATTCCTCAGGCGAAAAAGGAATACAATTTTATAAATCCCGCCTTTAGCAACTGTTTACTCTACTACTCTACCAGGTGGCGCTGAAGATTGTGTTGTCAGTAGGTACTATAGACCAGGCCGATCGTCTTGAATTACCAAGGTCGTTACATTTTTGCTTAGTACGGGATCGGGACTTCGGGTGTCGCGGCAGTAGTTGCGATAATTATGCCGATAAATAGAATTCCTTTAAGATCCGATGATCTTGTAATATTCATGGAAACCACAGATCACCGAAACCATTGTCACAGACCATTGTCATACAATTGTCTCCAAGGATATTATGGGGTAAAAAAATTTATAAGGAGGTGGAATGGTCGAGCATAAAATATATTGTCATTAATGTCAGTTTTTTCTGATTTTGTATGGATTGTGTTTTATGTGTAATATAATATCAGTAATTTAAATTAGAATTAATAAGTTGATTCAGATTTGTTCAACGAGATACAATAAAAAGTTACACAACATTATGTTAGCCTCTTAAGAGATTTTATTATTATTTTTTTGTAGGTACTTCACTAGAATTGATGGGAATTTCCATGTTACCTTCTTCTTCCAAGGAGCCAGCTTTAGTGGCACCATTCACTGATGTGAGAGAAGTACAAGAATCTTCTAGTGGGTCACTGTACTGCAGTAAGAATGTTCTTGTCCTAAATATTATACGTGTTTACACTTTGATATATGTTTATAGGGTTTCCAATGGCGCAGGAGGTGAGTTTGAAGCATTATAGGAAAAATAACTCTCTGGGTCCTACAGAACAAGCACTGTACCACGATTAAAACGTGAAAAAGCACAGATTTCGCAATCACTAAAAGCAGCCGAGAAGTTATCGAATAAGTTTGAAAAACTCGCAGAGAAATTTAATCCTATTCAAAAACGTTTTTTTGAAAGTCAGTTTAGAAATACTGGGAAAAAACTCAAAGGACACAGGTTTACATTTCAACAAAAAGTCGATGCTATAGCAATTTGGAAGGCAGGACCAAAATCTTATAAATTATTATCAAAATTATTTACTCTGCCATCTACAACAACTTTAAAAGCGACATTAAATATAGTGCGAATAGAACCTGGAATTTCAAAGCCAATTTTTGAAGTTTTAAGACGACAAGCTGGAAGGATGAATAGCAAATACAGCATTTTGGAGAAGCTGATCCCTATTTTCATAAATCTATCACTTTAAGAGAATACGACGGAAAAAAAGATTGCAATATATGAATATTAATTTAATTAAGGGCCTGTTGAAAATTTATTTTTATTTACATAATATTTTTCCAACTGTAATATACAGCACATCCATTTGTAAAAGACTGGTAAGCTTTTTAAGAAGAGAAATTCATTTGGAATTTGAAGAATGTCCACACGTGGAGGCAATAAAGCAGCATATTTTTATATTATTTGTGAAGATTTACATTTACAGTTATTTAAAGAAACTTGGCAATATTATTTATTACTGGACATAAAGACATTCCTCAGGTTCCAAATGAATTGGAGAAACAAATTCTCTTAATTCATGAAAAACGAAAGAAGATAAATGTATTGTGCAAAAACTAAGAAATATGTCTGCTTTGCATTTATTTGTTATGTATTTAATATGAAAAATAAGACTCTTTACTAAACGAGCAGTCGAAAATATAGTTGTTTAATTTTAAAGTAATTTAATATCTTTGTTGTTTGTTAATTAAAGCAGGTTCTTGTCTGATGAAAATTGTATCACAAATTGTTTGAAACGGACACTGAATATGCACTAAACACTTAAGTTATCATTTTATTATATGATATCGTTAGAATTGTTGTAATTACATATACTAATAATTACAGCAGTTTCATTACATACTCTAGTTAGGTTTTACCAGGATTTCTCTAACTCATATAGTGAATACTGGAGTATATGTTAAGATGGGCCTGTCCACATCGGAAACAATATGCTTTAAATTTGGTCTATCAAGGGTAAGGGTTTCAAATATAAATTATTCTTTTACTAGAGTTTTATTTTTCATATCATATTTCAACGAGCAAAACCATCACTTAAATCAGTATTTAATATGGTTATTTTATTTTAAAAGTCGACTTTTTGCGATGATCTTGTGTCAAATCAATTTCATATTATTATTTTTAAGAATTTTTTTTTAGTATTACCGTATTTTTGTAGTTCACACGAATTTATATAAAGTAGATTTATTAAAACTATTTGACTTTTATTTATTGTCGCAGATAACATACTATATACATACATTCACAAACATTCGTTTAATTTAATCATCTGTTCGAAGTAAACATTACTTACATAGTTAAAGCTATAACAATGTTTATTTTGAATTTATTATTGAATTAAACGAATGCTTCTGAATCCCATTATATGATTGAAAAATAAAAACAAGGATTTCAAAATTGCCGCGTTAATGTAATATAGTACATCGAGATCGGGAAAACAGATGGCGGCATTTCGAGAACTGATGTTTTTGCACAAGTGTCTTTCTATATTGGGGTTATTCTAGGCTATAGACATTCTAATCTTTTTTGTTGATCTGTGGCCTCTCGTTGTTTAAATTCGTAAATATCGAAATGGTGCAATTAATTTGAAATTGTGTTTTTAGCATAAAATATAAAGTAACTTGACGCTCTTCGGCGATTGAATATATTTATTAGCATCGAATTTTGTTAATTAATTCAAAAATTGAAAACGGTCGGTAAAGTATCTATCAAACTATTTTGACAGCTTATAAATTGTAATGGCGGAAAGAAAGTGGAAAATAACTTCTTGTAAACATCCACCGTTTTATTTGGTATAGCAGACGGATTTTCTTCGCGGAAGAGACTAGCATTTCATCGAGGCCACCCCCAGGATAGCATTGGTCGCTCACCATCGCGAGGCTCGTGCATTTAAACTGTTGTGTTTATGATGTTGATTTGTATTTTTTTTGTCTGGAACTCTCTAGTTTAGTATTACACACGCACTCTATTGAAATTGCGAGGTTTACATTGTGATCGCGTTGTACTAATGAGTGATATTGGGTATATTAGATAGCTAATGGCGAACCTGAACTATTCAAGGAATATTGGAGGCAGTAGCCTCGGAAGAACGAGTGTGAGTTTTGGAAGTAACTCTATGTCGGGGCATGTGACTCCGGTTTTCGGTCAAAGGGGACCCGATAGGAGGGGTATACCTGCCATAGGGTAAGTAACGCGATTCTGATAACCTACCTACCTACAGATTTATTTGTACGTACTTTCTGCTTTAAGGAGTAGTAACCAAATGGGCAACATGAGTGCTTTGGGTGGTTATAGTTCTTTGCATACCGTATTCGGAT
The DNA here is from genome assembly GCA_958336345.1 of Dorcus parallelipipedus. NCBI lineage: Eukaryota > Metazoa > Arthropoda > Insecta > Coleoptera > Lucanidae > Dorcus > Dorcus parallelipipedus. The sequence continues at coordinate 10,341,672 of OY284484.1, forward strand.
CAGGGGATACAAACACGCCACCTCTACTTGACTTAAGTGAGTTTCCTTCGTTAACTAACCGGAATGGCGGTGATAATGTTCCACAACCAAGCCCAATGCCGGGCACGAAACCCTACGTCGGAATGGTTAAACAGCCGACTTCAGAAGCCAGCGAGTTCACAATGTCATCCGAAGATTTTCCAGCGCTCCCTGGCACCCAGAACAGAGAGGGAGCCTCACCTGGTAGTAATATGGCCGGGGATAAGGGCAATGGGGGTGCTGGCGATGGTGGAAATGAAAATCGAGCAGCTGAAAAAAACAGTTCAAAAACAGGTATCTACAAACGCCTATAATCTATTTAGTGTCCGGTTAAAAGATTTTGTGATATAATCTATTCCTTATGTATTTGTTATCGGAGTATGCTGTGAAACTCTAGTGAGAATGTGGTACTCTTATCTGGGGCCCAATTCTTGAAATCATTCGACATCATGTCGTAACGATTTGTATAGTGTCGTATGAGAGCCTATGTCATTTTGACGTCATGTCACATACGACATTTGTCGAGTGATTTCAAGAATTGGGCCCCTGTAACTAAATTTTGACAATCAATGTCATATTGATTTAGATTTTAAGGTTACTCCGAATTAGGCAATGTTGTGATATTTTCTTTTCGTCACGAGGTATATTTACGTCCAAATTCAAATACGTAAATTGTTAAACGTTTCCCTTCACTTTAATTTTGGCTGGGTTATTTTTCAAATCTGTTTCGTTGATCTATAAGCATATTTTAGCAACGAACCAGATTAGAGTGGTTACAAAATGAGCACTTTTCCGACAAACACATGACGTCATTGTCGTATATTATGAACGTCGTTCGTGGAACTATTGGATGATGGTCGAGAAGAGTGTGCATAATTGTTCATGAGCATTTTGGTGAGAATCTGGTCTGATATGCATTTCTCAAAGCACTCTTAAATAAAATAACATATTTCTTGATGTTAGTGAAGTTGTTTCATTAACATTTTGTAGCAGTTTCTGTATTATAATACCATTATCATCGAATATTGAAGAATATCGCTTCATTTGCTAATGTAATAAACATTTTAGAGTTCATTATTATTTATTTATTAACAAAACTTACAACAGCAAGAATGAACAGTTGACAGTTATTAACCGATGGAATACTCCACTTTCGCGAATACCATTTTTGATGACATCATAACATAAACCGTGTTACAAATGTAGGAATAATTGTTATTTATTTTTGCACTTTTAGATGGGAATCATAATTTTGAATCTTTTTTATTGAAACCATACCATGTCTATCTATTACAGTTTTTGAGATAAAAATTATTATTTTCCGAAATCATGACGTTTTCAAAATGAGCTATAACTCTTATTTGAAACGAGATAGAAAATTGAAATCTAATTAAGTTTGTAGTTTAAAGATCCCTTTATCGTAGGTATTCTTTAAAATAAACATCTTTGCCTGAAAATAATTCTTAAATTTATACTTTTCATCAAGAGTTAAAAATGTAAAAAGATCGATTTTTTCAAATGGAATGCCAGATTTTTCGTTGCTTAATCAAATTGGTGATAAAATTTGGCACAAAGTGGTATTACATATTCCTATACCTAAATCAAACCGTTTTAGAGTTATTTCCAAAAAACGGAAAATTTTACCATTATGGCGTGAAGAGCACAGGGGTGGAGGAGTACTAATCTATGTCAAATTGGGACTTGCTTCCCTACCTTTTGAGCTTACGTCTTATTGTACTGAGTCGCATTTTGAAATCTGTGCAATTAAAATCAAAGTTGGCGCTCTACAAATCTGCATATTAAATATATATAGGCCTCCTAGCGGTTGTTTGACGACCTTTTTTGATAATTTTACTTCCATTTTGCTAAAATGTAATTCATTCGCTTCTAGAGTATTCGTCTGCGGCGATCTAAATATCGATTATTTAAGTAACGGTAAACCTCGGCAATTGTTAAACGACCTTATCGACAGTTTTGGCTTAAGCGTCACTAATAACCAACCTACCAGAGTATACACGAATACCACTAGTTTGACTTCAACTACCAAAATTGACTATATAATCACCAATGTACGTCACTTAGAATCCTGTAACTCAAAAATAATCCACCCAAACTTGGGCGATCATCTTGCGTTGCTACTCGATGTAAATGTTCCGGTTAAGATTACAAATAATCCCGTGGTACCTTGTTATAAAAAATTTACTAGTAAATCACTTGATGTATTATGTGACCGTCTCTCGAAACAGAATTTTAATTCCAATTATTTGAGTTCGGTTGCGAAAGATGTTAATGAGGCGTTCAATGGTTTTATGAATGCGCTAAATAGTGAGATCGAGGCATCTTTATGTATCCCAAAATATCCTTGTAAACCCTTGGCGTCTGGATGGATCAATGCATCAATTAAGGAGGCTGGTGATGAGCTAAAAAATCTGTACTGGCTCAAACAAAGTCTTGATGTACCTCAACTAAACGAAATTTACAATCAAAAGAAAAAATCATACAAGAAATTAATTTCTGAATCTAAAAAGCAATACTTCAGTAATGTAATTAAGAATTCCTATAACAAACAAAAAACGACCTGGAAAATCATTAATGAAAGTCTAGGGAGATCAAAACGCAGCTCCGAAATTACACTTAAATCTGTAGACATTTCAATCTCGAATCCTTCCGAAGTTGCAGAAATTTTCGCGAAACATTTTTCTTCTGTTGCTGGTAATGCTCTCAAAAACTCTTTTGGCGTCCTCACGACGGATTCTCCTACGGTGGACCAACTTAACACCAAATCTTTTGCTTTTATTCCAACTGATTCTGCGGAAGTAATTAAAACTGTCAACAACTTGAAAAATAAGAATAGCTGTGGTCTGGACAACATATCTATTCGCATGCTTAAAACTATAGTCGAACATATCGCTGAGTCTTTGTCTCAAATTATCAACCAATCGGTCGAATCCGGGGTATTTCCGGATCAGTTAAAAACTGCAATGGTTGTCCCTGTATACAAGAAAAACGATGCACATAATGTGAACAACTATCGGCCCATCGCCATACTTAGCTGTCTATCAAAAGTTTTTGAAAAAATTATGTATAATCGGTTAAGCTCGTTTATCGACAGTTGCAACTTACTTTGTAATTGCCAGCACGGCTTTCGCGCGGGTAGATCGACAGAGGGGGCTGCGGCGGATTTTCTTGAGTTCACCTATAAAAAAGTGGATGAGGGTCATTTCGTTGCGGGCCTCTTCTTCGATCTTAATCGCGCCTTTGATAGCCTTGATAGCAACTTTGTCGCGGATAAATTGTACAACTTAGGAATCAGGGGAAATGTACTGAACTGGTTTTTATCGTATTTAGACACTCGCAAAATCCGTGTTAAAGTGAATAATGCTCTTTCAACCGAACATAAAATGGAATATGGAGTTCCTCAGGGTTCTGTGTTGGGGCCTCTCATCTTTTTACTTTACTTTAATGATGTTGTCAAATATATTTCTGCTGACCATATTACTATTTTTGCAGACGACACGTCTATGGCAGTTTCTGCACGGACCCCGGAGGAACTCAATGCGAAAGTAGAGTATATTTCCACTCAATTTGGCGATTGGTGTCGTCGAAACAAATTAATACTTAACGTCAACAAAACCTGTGTAATTCAGTTTTATAATCGAAAGAATCCTGGTAATGTCACTTTCAATGTTAATAATAATTTCGTTGTTTCTAGTCCTTCTACCAAATTTCTTGGTATCTATGTCAATGATCAACTGACCTGGCAACAGCAAATTGATAATGTTTGCAAGCAACTCAACAAAGCCTATTTTGCTATTCTCCACCTTAAAAACATCATTAACATCGACCAATTACTGTCCATATATTATGCACTAGCATATAGCCACCTTACTTATAACATAATCCTCTGGGGCAATGCACCCTACTGTTTGCGAGTTTTCACCGCCCAAAAAAGGCTCATACGTTTAATTTTCAACTTGATACCCAGACAATCGTGCAAAGACACCTTCATTAAGCACAGCCTGATGACGCTTCCGGCAATCTATATATACAAATGCCTTCAATACATTAAAGTCAATAGCGGTAATTACAATATTAACTCTGATTTTCACGATTATGATACACGTTCTAAACAATTATTTTCGACTCCCGGTCATAGTTCTACTAAATTTGAATATTCACCCAGCTATATGGGTCGAAAATTTTTCAATAGGCTACCTGAAACGCTTCGGACGGCAAATATTATAACCTTTAAAAACTCCATCAAGGAAATCCTTTTACGTGAAGCTTATTACTCTGTGTCTGAATTTTTAACCGACGACACCATAGCTCTAAACTAAATGTTTTAGTATGTAATTTATCTGTTATCAATTTTATATTATATTATTCTGAAATCACTTCGTCGCCGAATTCTTTGGCTGAGACCATGACTTAGAACTAAATGTTTTTAATATGTTTTGTGTTTGTTACTTATTTAATCATATTATACTTAAATTGACGTGTACATCCTCTGTTACAATGGCTTACGTACAATAAATAAATTTGAATTGAATTGAATTGAATGTCGGAGCGTTAACTTACATTTATTACGAACTGTAGTAGAAGATTTTTCGTTAAATATTCTGCAAGTTCTGCTAACAATTTTGTCGCATTTTCCGTGTATAAAAAATAAATTAAGAATTTCTTGATTTGTATAAACATTATTTTCGTTGCTTTTATTCATTTTGCAACTTGAAATGAAACTTCGTTTGTCAATAATTTGACATTTGAAAAATTATTTTTTATAATGGTAAAATTTTCCATTTTTTTGGAAATAACTCTAAAACGGTTTGATTTAGGTATAGAAACATGTAATACCACTTTGTGCCAAATTTTATCACCAATTTGATTACGCGACGAAAAATCTGGCATTTCATTTGAAAAAAGCGATCTTTTTACATTTTTAACTCTTGATGAAAAGTATAAATTTAAGAATTATTCTCATGTAAAGACGTTGGGCCATGCTCATAATCTTATACTAAATATCGCAACTAAAGAGTTACTTATAGGGACCGTGCACATGCCTGCGTTCAGCGACGCCTGGCGGTGATTTATGCATTAGTGGTAGGAAAACATTGTTTTTAGGTTAATACACCTGTGACACGTTGAAGCGACGTTATTAACGTCACTCTGTAATTTTTAATTTTGCAATTACAATGGATGTTGAAATATATTTTAAAATCTTATTTATGTAAGTGGACGACCAGCTGGTAGTGGCCGGCCATCAGACGCAGCCACCCTATGCATAACTTCAATAGCCGAGCGAAAATTTTGGTTTTTGCGGAAGAAATTTTGCATGGCATTGATGGTCAATAAAATTTTTGGTTGTGCGTAGATTTGTTGTTATTTCTTGTAATTGTATTAAAAATATTTAGGGCTTTTTCTAAATTTACTCAAATCTTGCAACAAGTTTTATTGTTTGATGATCAGTACAATTTCTAAATATGCAAAATTTATGCAAATCCTGCGTGGTGTCACTAATAGATGTGAAAATATATTACAAATTGAATTCTATTGTTTATGAGCACAGTATTTCAGAAAACACATCAGAAGATCGGCAGTTGATTATTGTTGGACATGGGCGTTTTCCGTTATTTCTAAATTTTTCCTTTCAAACACAGTGAATTTTAAATGCATGACCTCTGTACACAAATTTATGGAAATTTGCCTAACTGGAACGTATTCTTCACTCTTTTTTGCTCTTTTACACCCATTTGTATAAATAAAATGGTTAACGAGAGTGACTCATAGAATTAATGTAAAAGTGCTATAAATTAAACAAAAATCTGAGTACAAACCTCAATTTAAGAAACATCACTAATATAATCAGTCTTTTAATACAATTAACACAAAGTATTCCAGTTAAATAGTATAAAACATGTTCCACATGCATTTGACATGAAGTCGGTCTGATGATCGGTTGGGGCTATTGTTTATATTGACTTCTTCACATGAAACGCATACCATCAGTATCCTGACCGTAAATGTATTCACAATACCAAGACTAACCATCCGTTAATCATCAACCGCATTTGAAACTGGCCTACATTTGTTGACTTGCTTTCCGACTTCTCATGAAATTCTTCAAACTTTCATTTCATCCTGCACATTTTTCGAATAGAGTACGTTGTACGTAATGACTAATCGATATTGAAATCTATGAATCACTTTCAAAACAGCATACAAACTTAAATGTTTCAATCCATATATATTTTCTTGCTACTGTCTGGATAATTGTAAAGTTTAACATTCTTCCTGTTACTATAACTCTTATGACAATTTACAGTTGTAGTACATAATAACTATTTGATCTTCTGGTATGAAATTAATTACAAAATTCAAGTTCAAATGCACACTGGGCATTTGAAATGACATATGTACATTTGAACTGTCATCATACTGTCACTCGTGTTTTCCTACCACTTATGCAAAATATGGCCATTGGTGGCGCTGTCATCGCATGTGCACGGTCCCTATTAAAATATGTTAGTGTAAAACTAACTTCCTCTATGCTCATAATCTTTCAACTAGGGCGTTTTAGTTAGTAGCGTAACATATTTGGCATCACTGTGAAACGACGTGCAAGAGAGAGCATCATATGCAATCTATAATGTAAAATACGAGATAGAAGTGCATGGTAAATACCGCCAAGTTTCCGCTTTTAAGGGTGCGTTCCGTTTCACGCATACGTTACTTGAATCTGCATTCAATTCGATGCGTTTGTAAAAGCGTTCCGTTTTAAATTTGCCGTTGATGCGTCAAATGAATCGGAACGCTTGATATAAATTTTTGTTAAGGGAGGATGAGAATATATTTCTAACAGTGATTTAAAATGTTCACACTACTTGTAAAATAGTATTAAATATATCCATTTGAATTAAAAATTAAAAAAAGACTAACTCTGATTTAGTTTTACTGCTGTTTCAGCAATATGGACTTAAAATTGTAATCTTCCGTTTGTTAAGACAATTTTCACGAAATCCATTTTAATTACAAAAAGAACTTGCTTCTGTTTGCTTAAAAAGACCCAATCAGTTACTTTAAGCTCTCAGGATACAACAAGCGCATCAAGTGCACTTCACTTTGACATGAGGCGTTTGATGCATTAAAAATAGTCTCCAACAGGGACATTATTTGCATTGGTACGTCAGTGTGATGCGCACTACCAATGTTTAACGGAACGGTTTTTGTACTCATTAAACGCATAATGCGATTAATGCGGTGAAACGGAATGCACCCTGGCAAACTAAAACTAACCTTACTTTTTAAAAGTGATTCATGGTGGCTGTATGGTTGTGTTTTATAAATATATCACTATAAAAACTATGGCAAGCAAAAGAGAACGAGGGGAAAATTGGAGCGCCGAACACAAGTTATTTTTATTAAACGCAATTGAAGAAAATTTGGTAGTCTTAAATAACAAAAGCCAGGACGGGAACCTTAAACAAAAAAAAAATTAGTATGGGCATCTATTGCTAATCAATTAGCAGCTCAAGGTTGTTGCCATAAAGTAGACCGTGTAAAGCAACAGTGGTTGTGAATGAAGACAATGGCCAAGAAAAATATCAGCAGTTTTAAGCGACAGTCAAAACAGACAGGAGGTGGACCACAACCAGATGAACCCAGTCCCACTGATTTAAAAATATTAGAAATGATACCTCAAGAATTTGAAAAAGACGAAAGTGAATTCGATTGCGATGTTCCTCAGTCACAATCGGAGCCTTCTGTAAAGATTATTTATGTGGAGCCTTCTACAAATATTGCAGTAGTGCCAGGACCATCAAATGTGGAAGTGGCTATAAATGATACCATAAATAATGTGAATGACTGTGTCATGAGTGTGTTGCTGCAAACAACATAACTAAATGTATTGATGCAGAAGCTACCAACGCTGGTGGAAGTAATGAGTAAATATTGTACACTTTATGTACATATGTATTTATTTCTTTATCGTAATGTTTATTATAGAGAACGTACAGATGTATTACATACAAACAATCTTGAAAGAAATAAGCGAAAACATGTTATACGCAAGTCTCGGAAAGAATTGGAAAGCATAAACCTGTATGAAAAGGAGCGGCTTCTTCAAGAAGAAAAAAGATTAAAGTTTGACGAGACACTACATAATTTACAAAAAATTAAAATAGAAAAAGAAATATTGATTTTCGATTTACAGATAGAAAAATTAAAACAAAACGGTATTGATTAATGAAATAATGAAATAACATATGTCCAACAATTATAGTAGTCCTGGGTGACTGTGGAATCAAATATAAACGTCGATTCTTACTTCGTATCGCTAAATTGACTTCTCAAATATTGACTGTTATGCCCGTTTTAGATGGTCACATTTCTTCTACAAATTTGTTACAAAGTGAGAGAGATAAACTACCACAATTAATGTTGATTGGTTGAATTGGCACTTCGCACTCACTTCGTAACAAATTTGTTACAAAAAATGTGACCGTCTAAAACGGGCTTTAAACAACATATAAATTCTTGTTTACGTATTTAATGTTTTATTGCAATTTGAAATAACAAATAGTTTAAAAAGTTTGACTCCACAGCCACCCAGGACTACAATAATTATTGGACATGTTATATTTTCAATTAAAATAACGTGTAGCATAATTTCTTCTAAATAAATTTCCTTGTTGATTTCCGTCATTCTCAATAAAATTATCCTGATCATCATCTATATCAATGTTATTCTCATCTAAAAATAAATATAATATCAAACTTGATGATTTATTGTTAGTCAAAAGTAAATGAAATACCGTCAAAATCATTAATATATTCATCCACAGCAATGTTTTGTAAAATTGCGATAGCAATTATACAAGCCTTTGTAGTAGGTAAGCTTGTTTGGAAAGTATTGAAAGCAGCTCTAAATTTCATTTTGAGTCTGCCAAACAGCCTTTCTATGACTCCCCTTGTTCTGGTATGTGCATAATTATACCGACTTTCAGCACCTGGCTGTGGATTGAGGAACGGAGTCAACAGGTATGGAGTGCACGCATATCCGTTATCTCCTAACAAAATACCATTGATTTCCCTATTCTAAAAATGGTACATTCTTATTTGTAATTATTTTATGTATTAATACATTACTTCAAATTTTCTTTTCAAATTACACTCGTTCCAAATTCGAGAATCGTGTACTGCCTCTCCAACGTGCAACTATATCTAGTATTTTACCCTTTGCATCGCATACAACCTAATACAACAAATATTATTTTTTATTAATATATTTTGTAATAATTCATGTGCTCATACCTGGACATTCAAAGAGTGATAGCCTTTGCGACATACACCGTGTCCACAGAATATGGAATATGTTATATACTGCAAAAAATACGCGTAACATCAAAAAACCCTGAAACAGGTAAATTTTTGATTTTTCTTGCGGATTCTATGACATGATTAAAATTTTAATTTCGCTTGTCATTTGTCATTAGTGACGTCATTGACAATTTTTTTAAATGGCATGACTAGGTTTCATTTATTTCAAAGAAAGCACACTACTTTACTCTTTACAATGGTATCCTACTTTTGAAGTTTACATTCTTTTTTCACGTGAAATAGAAATTTTTTCACCTTGTCCCAAAAGCATGGAATATAGTAGATATCTGCTTTAATAAATATGCGTTAATCAAAAAATGTTTCAAATAAAAGTTGTTTGACATTTAGTTTTCTATCATGAAACAGTAGCCAATCGTTATCTTTTTCACAGACAAAAGCACAACGAGTAACAAGTAAATATTTTTAATTGATGTCAAATGAGTATAATACGGGGGTACCTTTATTATACTCATTTGATAGAGATTTTTCGATGATATAAAACTATTATTTTATCCTTCATCAATTTTGAGAAAACTGTAACAGTAAACAATGTAACAAATTTAAATGATTCTTCGAATAATAAATGAAATCTTCAAACGAGGGTCACAATCAATAGAAAAAATCCAACTGCCGCTCATAAACTACAAAAGATGTTCGAATTGTATTCCATTTACTGTTAGACAATGATAAACTCGATTTTCAAATCCATTAATGACATTATCAGTCATTTCTGGTGTGATAGCTCTCATCTCTGTTCTTATGCTATCTTTTAAGATTTCAATGTTTTTTGGTTTATTTATGAATACTCTGTCTTTAAGATAGCTCCAAAGGAAAAAGTTTAACTGGTTTAAATCAGGTGAACGAGCTGGCCATTCTATTGCACCTCCTCTCCCTATCCATCGATTGGCAAAGGTAACATTCAGAAAATGACGGACGTTAATACCGAAATGAGGAGGAGCCCCGTCCTACTGCAACCAAATTCTGTTATGAGGTATATCCGGATCTGCTTCGTTTGGACATAAAATAGCTAAAGCAGGAACTAATTCATATCTCAAAAAGTCTAAATAAGTTTCTGCAGTTAGATTGTTCTCAAAAAAGAAGGGTCCCAAGATTCGATTTCGAATAATTCCTGCCCAAACAATGATTTTTTGCTGGTATTGAGTATGTCCTTCTACATACCAGCGAGGATTTTGTGAAGCCCAGTAACGTGTGTTTTGTTTGTTTAATTTTCCATTCAAACAAAACGTTGCTTCATCTGTGAAAAGAATATTTTTGTGAAAATTTCTATCTGCTTCAAGTCGATGCGTTATGTTTTCACAAAATTCAATTCGTCGTTTAAAGTCATCTTCAAATAATTCTTGAACAACGCAGGGTCGATACGCATGCCACTTTTCTTTTTTTATGACTTTATGTACAGTTGACTTCTTTAAGTTATGATTTCGAGCAATTTGTCGAATAGAAATATGAGGATTCTCTACTACAGCTAACATAACGTTTTCACGATTTTCATTATTTTCAGGTAAATTTCTTACTGTTTTCGGCAAGTCTTTGACAGTACCGGTCATTTCAAACTTTTGCAAGATTTTACTAACAGTAGACTGGGAAATATGATGCTCGGGGTATACGTTATTAAATAAATTGCAAACTTCTTCCTGTCGTCTTCTTCTGTCTCCATATCCCAACATCATCAATATTTCAATTCGATGCTTTTCAGATAAATTCGCCATAAGTTTTATTACTTTCGTGCTTCTTTAAATCTTCCAAATCACAAGCGTAACTTTAAGTTCCACTCTGACATTTAGAAGAATGCAAATGTTTTGATAAATAAGAAGGTTCAGTAGTGCCTTAGCATGGATAACTAGAATACTTTTGTGAAAAACTTCAAAAGTAGGATACCATTGTAAAGAGTAAAGTAGTGTGCTTTCTTTGAAATAAATGAAACCTAGTCATGCCATTTAAAAAAACTGTCAATGACGTCACTAATGACAAATGACAAGCGAAATTAAAATTTTAATCATGTCATAGGATCCGCAAGAAAAATCAAATATTTACCTGTTTCAGGTTTTTTTGATGTAACACGTATTTTTTGCAGTATATAACATATTCCATATTCTGTGGACACGGTGTATGTATGTATCTCTATCTTCTCCACCAGGATTTTTTATTTTAATGTGTGTCCCGTCAATGGCACCAACTATATTAGGCATATGAGCTATTTCATAAAATTCTTGTTTAACAGTATCGGTCATGTCGGGGAAGGAAATGAAGTCTGCACGTTTGTTTGCTAAAGCAAAACTAACATTTCTTATAATTCTGGATACCGTTTGTCTACTGACTCCATGTAAGTCTGCTAGATTTACAAAAATAGGATGTTCAAAATAGTGATGTAAATAATTCGACTTAAAAACCGGATACTCGGTTATTCAAATTAAAATTAATCCGAGTACCCGGATTAAAATTAATTCGAAAATCCGGGTATTCGGATTAATTTTAATCCGAAAAACCGATTATTCGGTTTTTAAACCGAATTATTTACATCATTAGTTCAAAAGATATTAACACACAAAATTAATATCTGCTATAACTAATTTACATACTTACCATTATCTTGTTGGTAGCTACCTTTACTATAATACCGCACTGCAATGCAAACTTGTAATTCAGGCGATATACTACATCCTCTATGAGACATGGGGGAAATATTCTGTCTTAACAAGTCAATCAGATTTCGCACTCTATTTTTTGAGAATCTATAATTTATTTTAAATTCTGTGTCATTCATTGTTTCCAGAGAATTTTTTCTACTCTGATATATTTTTCTTCGGGGATAACGTCTCCGCAGTTCCCTCATTTCACGAACATCTCTCATTTCTCTATCCATTATTCAAAATAACCACCATCAACAAACATACGTCAAACTTAATTTTGAAACTGAAGCGCTTCTAAAACCATCTAATAGCATTTACAGTGGCAACTAAAATCCACTACTAATGTCGCATTTAACTATTTACTATTAAGCACTACTAGCTCTAATTTGACTTTATGAGCAGCCTTTTTTTAGAAGCGCCTAGTTGCAATCGCTAATAGTGCTACTAAAATTTAGTATACGTTTATGAGCATGGCCCGTTTATTTTAAAAAATACCTACGATAAAAGGGTCTTTAAACTACAAACTTAATTAGATTTCAATTTTCTCTCGTTTCAAATAAGAGTTACAGCCCATTTTGAAAACGTCAACCACCTGCCATGACTTCGGAAAATAATTTTTATCTCAACAACTGTAATAGATAGACATGGTATGGTTTTAATAAAAAAGATTCAAAATTATGATTCCCATCTAAAAGTGCAAAAATAAATAGGGTGTTCCATTTAAAATAACAAAGTAGACGGCGACTTCCGGTATAACCGGAAGTGCTAGACATCTGAAAATATTTTAGCTGAAGAGAACGCAATCACTTGTATCTAATTCTAAATATTCAAGTTTCTATTTTGGCCAGAACCCCATAAACTTCTAATGAAAGATCTCGCTGGGACACCCTGTATATGATTTTTATCAGGATGACTCAAGATGACAAATTTGTAAAAATATACAGCATGGACGACGGCCGCGGAAGCCTTCAAGTTAAATTAATATACTGGGTGTTCCATTTAAAAAAATTAATTTTGCCCACCCGGTATATATAAAACGCTACCGCAAAACTGATAGTATAAGTGAAATCTACATAAAAATCCATATAAGACCAATTTTAAAATTTTTTGAATCGGTTAATAATTAAAAAATAAGGAGGTTAAAATTAATAAAACTAACCCTGTCCACGTGGAAAACTGTAAAATGCGTATGAACAAAGTGAAATTAATATAACTTGTGCTGAATTCTTCTTTGGCTGCAATGTTCCTTTTAGGCCCGGTATTAGAAAAGCAAGTTTTATTCCCTTGGTAACAATTGTGAACACAATTGTTGTTATGGCAATAAACTGGAGATTAAAGTTAACTTGCATTTATAATACTGGGCCTTAACGTAATAACATCAGATCATTTTAAAAAATTCGTTAAAAAATTACGACCTTCATGTAAAATACCCGCAAGAAAAACCTTGTCAACAACATTATCAGATGAAGTTTACGAAAAACATTGCTCAAACCCTGGAGAAACACAGGCAGTACTTTTAATGGATGGTTGAAAAAAATTCAGCTAAAAATACTAAAAATGTTGTATGCATGATCCACAATGTTAACGAAGATATGATATGGGATATGACTGATGTAGAAAAACAGTTGTTAGATCGAAATGGTTCAAGAATAATTTTAGCTGGAGAAACTAGATGGTGCAGTTATAGAGATTCCTTTAAATGCTTGAGTAAAAATTTACCTATTATGCGAAATATTGCAGGTGAAGGA
>OY284484.1:10357963-10705554 GCA_958336345.1 Dorcus parallelipipedus
GGATCAGTGGAGTACATGATTATAATTTTTTGCTACCAATTTGTATCACCTACAAAAAAATAAATTTAATATCTATACAGTAACATGAGCAAAAGAAAGTGTTTAAAATGTTCAATGTTTGTTTAATTATACGTACTTCAAGACAGTTATAATCAGACTTAGGACATTTCGGAGCGTTGCCATGGTTATGCAATACGAGGATCAATCATAATTTATTGAGTAGCCATGGCAACACTCCAATATTTCCGAAGTCTGGTTATAATTTATAGTTGAAAGAAATCTAAATGATTACACAAAATTTTCTAACAAGGAGATAAACAAATAATGCAATCATTTAGTCAAAGCCCTACAGTGAAGAATCCTTGTTGACTGTTTGCAAGTAGCAAACAAAAATGTGACTCAAATTGAAGCTGCAAAATAAGTAGCGTCAGTGCTATGTAAATTATGTTTCTTCTAAAGACAAATTAGTAATTTTGGAAGAAATTATTTTAAAAAATTTCATCTAAAAATATTAGCAAACAATCAGCCCGATTCTAATTGAACATCGTTAAAATTAAAGATGTCTCTAACTCGTGAAAGTTAATGATCGCGTTAGCGATGTTCGTTATATTTGCTATTCTGAACACACTGCCGTTAGCCGGAGGGAAAAGTTAAAGATGTCGCTATAATAATATGTGGCAACATCGCAATTTGTGGCGCGAGAAGTGTGCGTGTAAGGTTAAGGAGGTATTGTGTAGTTGTGTGTTTTGGTAGTACAGAAAGCATTCTTGCTGTTAAAATAATTAATTCAATTATACAGGTAGAAAATATTGTTCTAAAACAGGTTTGTGCAGGAATAGTAGAGATAACGACGAAGTTATGAAACAAGAATCAACACTGCAAAGAAAACGACCCGTTTCCTTACAGATTACTGAATAATGCTGCATGTACCCCAAAGTGTCCAGCACAGATTTATTCTTAACAACTGTTAATAAGTAATAATGAAATAAAATAAAACACAGCGTGGCTTACATTGTATGAATCACAATATAGTTATTGCAGTTTTGACAGGTTTACTGTCATTACAGATATGTTGAAACCATGGATCACATCGAAATTGTGTAAGTAAGCCACGCTGAGTTGTATTTTATTTCAACATGAAGAAGCACAAGGTAACAATGTGTTAATGAATAGTGAAATCGTAGTTTTATTACAGCGGAATGGCTAAACGAGTGGCACGAACGACAAAATGCCAGTTCGAGCTGATGATAAATTATTTAGAAAAAAATAAAGAACTCGTTTATCAAACAAAAAGCTACCCTTTGCAGGAAAATCTATATAAACAAAAATGGGAAACGTTAACACAGAATTTAAATGCTAGTGGACTGGGACCAGTAAAAACTGTAGGACAGTGGCGCAGGGTATGTATTTCAGGTGTATACTAAAATCATTTTTCCTCTTACTAATTTCTCCATGTGGGAAGGAAAAAGAGAAGTCACTCGTATAAAATTCAATGTGTAATTATTTATAGGTGTTTACGGAATTAAAAACAAATACAAAACGGCATTACCGTCAATTGCGCCAGGAGCAAGAAGCGACAGGTGGTGGAGACCGGAAAATAAAGCCGCTATCGGATATGGAGGAAAGGGTAACGAATCTGTTATCTACTGTAGCACTGGAGGGTAGCAAGGAAGCTGGTGTACCCAGTGAGCAAAATAGTACCTGTGGCAATTTTGAAGTAAGTTCAAAATTAAAAGATTTATGTGTAATTTAATAATCTTCTGTTATGGCTAAAGAACGAAGCAGTAGTACAATTACAGGTAGATCATGGTCTAGAGGAACTTCAGTCTCCGCTACACCCTTCTGTAGAAGATGCTACTATTGTAAGGTCCAAAAAAACATGTTTATCAGTTTAAGTATAATAAATAGTCATAACTTTTTTGGCAGACGGTCGACATGACAACTCCCAGCAGCAGTGCTGCACCTAAAAAGCTACGTTTAATATCTACCAACAGACGAGGTCGGAAAGGGAGAACTAGTTCTCTTCAGACCTGCCTCACCAAATATGAGGAACTGTTACAGGCTCAACTTGAAATTCAAAGGCAAGTTGTGGTGAGTAATAATACAGTGGCTGAGGCATTAGTGGCCGTTGCTGCAGCTTTGTCCAAAGTGGCAGCACTATTGAAGTCATAATTAATTTAATATTAGTGTTCATTGTTTCAGTGTTCATGCTTTATAAACGTGTAATAGACATTTACATTAAGAACTATATATAATACTTTTAATTATGAAAGTAATTTCGTATTAGATTGGCTCTTACTCGTCTTCCATCTTCAAAAAGATTATTGTTCTCACCTAAAAATAATGGTAAGTAATTATATTAAAATATTCAGAAGAACAATAGAAATGTTGACTACAGTGATAAGTCATATTTACATTGCAACTAATCAAAGGAGACAGCAGAATGCAATGTTCCAATCTCTTGAAAAATAGTGACTCTTAGTGGGTGTAAGTCGTTTGGGGTCAGTTTCAATGTTTGAGTGACATATAACTTTAGTAGCAATGTGTACCTAAGTATTCCAAATTGTTTTGCTCAGGCATTTCTTCACGGTCATCATTATTATGTACTAAAATATCTTCATCCTGTAAATTATACTGCCTTGCAAGATTATGCAATACTATACAAGTGTATATAATTTTACTGGCACGGACTGGATGATAATGCGGGGTCCTGGTTTTAGTAAGACAACGAAATCGCATTTTTAGTACACCTATGCAGCGTTCGATACTATTTCTGATCCGACAGTGTTGAGCCGTGTATCGTCCTTCTGGGGTATTTTGTGGTGCTCCTTCTATAGGAGTCAAAAGCCACGGCTCTAATGGGTATCCCAAATCACCTACAACTGATTATTACTACACAAATAGCCACCTTTAATGTAAAAATATAACCCAATAGCCACATATTTGCATTTCCTTGCTGAAATTGTTCCACAAGATGCCTTCGTATTCCAGACAAAGCCCATATTGCTGAATCATGACTAGATCCAGGAAATCTAGCGTTGGCGGTAAAACTGCACTTTCGGTTCCTAAATTTCAATGTCATTTTGCGCAACTGCAGAAGTGCCCGATACGCGTGCAATGTTGCCATATCTATTGTGTTTCATTTTAAGCTATACGTACATAATTTTAAATAAAACAAAACATAAAGCAATTGATAAAATTTGTTATTTATTATTTAGTTATACTGGATACTGTTGTGTAATGCAAAATAAAAAATTAGGAAATGAATTTTCCTTGAACTTTTCCCTCCACAAGAACTCATTCAAGTAGGAGGAAAACAGGTTCCGGGACGTTCCAAATTGTGCTTTAAGTTTTCTTTTTGCACGCATCCACAAATTTTTAATATTTTGGGTGTGAATTCGTGGGTCTTTAGGATCTACGAAGTGTTCCTCATGAATTACAACTTGGTGTTCGTAGATCCCATCACCCAGTTCTTCAATACCCCGGTATGCCCTCCAGCCGTCTGACATAATTATTGTACCAGGCAAGATGTACCTATAAATCAACAAAAACTTTTAAAAATTTGAAAAAAATTAGAAATGACTCGTGGAATTCTAAAACACAATAAGACAGGAGGCGACCGGTGTTTACAAAATTGTATTAGACAAAGCTAGCACTCAGTGAGTATGTCCATAGATAAAATGGTGGATAAAAGGTTATGTATATCGTATGTCTGGTCTACAGCATTTTGAGCATTCCATAGCAGCAGCTGCAGCACTCCCAATTTCATATGCACCAGTCGCCGCTGCTGTTGATAGTATTAAAAGTCATAAGAAGGCAGCGTGCAAAATAAACGCAAATTTATATTAAGAGTAAGTGCAAACATAACCATATAAATCAAATTTCTTGCAAGTATATTTTTTAGTGAATGGATTATTATAGGCAACATGCAAAAGAAATCAAATTTTGCAAGAAGCAAAATTATAAGAAATATCTGCGACACCTTTGTATTAAGGGTAAGAGGGTTTCTGCACTGCGATTTGGCACTTCTATCATAAAACAAGCACCAGAATCTCTCTCTACATCGCCAAATACCCAGTGATCCTCATGAAATTGGCCACGATGATATTTTCTATGAAAGTACTTTGTTTCGTCTATTTCTACGACCTTAGAAATTAAATTATCATCGAGGCCACCAATTGTTATCGGATTCTCGTCGAAGTATCTCGAACAGACATCTCTAAAAAAACAGGAATATGCATGGATTTTAATTCAGAGATATCCTGTAACACACCAACAAAAAGAACTCCAATCGACAAGAGTGTGGGTAGAACATTCAGCCAAGTCAGCCTCATCTGCTATATCTTTTTGCAAAAAGTTTTTTGTCCAACAATATATAATTACAATTAATTTTTGTAACGGCAAGTGACTTTTTGAAAAAAAAAAAGACTCTGATCGGACACTAGTCTGTCTCGTGCACCTTCTACACTTCCAGCAGTGTCCGTCAATGCTATTCTTTGTTATAAAGGACATAGGAATTTCACACTGTTGACAAAATACGTTATTTTTTATTAATCTTCTCCGTGCCAGCCATTGTAGCCTACGTAAGTCGTCATCGAAGATTAATTTTTGCAAATTCCACCTTTCTTGCTTTAACTATTCATTATTTAAAATTGTATTTTCATTTTACAATGTTAATTGTAGCTGCCATTCCCCGAGCCATTTTTATATAATGTATATAAAATTACTCTAATAAACTTTACTACAATGGAATAAATAATACACACACTAATAAACCTATGTTGTTTGTTTTATTTAAAATTATGTACGTTATGTACAGTTTAAAATGAAACACATTAGATATTAGTGCTGGCAATGGATAACTGATTTTGGATATTCGCGGTGTACAGCATGTCGCTCATTCAAATAGAGTTGCATAACTTGAATGTGAATCTAAATGAAAACTTTTTTTTTATGCAACTCTATTTGCATGAGTGACATGCTGTACACCGCGAATATCCAAAATCGGTTATCCATTGCCAGCACTATTAGATATGGCAACATCGCACGCGTATCTGAAACTTCTGCACATGCGCAAAACGACATTGAAATTTAGGAACCTAAAGTGCAGTTTTACCGCGTTGGCATTTCTAATTACTAATTCGGCATCACATATCTGGAAAAAACAACGGAATGGCATTCTGGGTAGAATTTTGTATTGTAAGTATTACCAGTTGTACGTTTATACTGTAAAATCCTTTCCGATTATAATATATTGCAGGAGGGTACTCCGCATCATCCTCAGATGGTGCAATAATGGCAATATGTGTCCCATCTATTATACCTATGATACCTCCAATGTCATATTTCTCAATTAAATATATACATACTTTACACTTTCAGGAAAGTCACTTATACTTGATGACTTACGTTCTGTTTACACGGTTTACATCTGGACCAGTAGGAAATTTAACGTATCTGTTTAATAAATATGTACTAATAACATCAGAAACTTCCTTTATAGCACAACTAGTCATGTGTTGACTGAGACCCAATTGAAAATCTTGACCAACGGAGGTTTGGTAGCTCCCGGTAGCAAAAAAATTGATTGCAGCCAGAATCTTAAAAATAAATACAGAAATTACATTGTATTTCTTGTACACTTCATTGTTTACTTTTAGATGTTTTGGCACAGCATTTCTATATCTTGAACCAACTAGAAAAGGACTAACCATGTTAATTATTTCCTGCATCATGTGCTTATCAAAACGAAACAGTTTCATGAAGCAATTATTGGGCAAAGAAAACGGATTGGAAGTATCTCTCAACATTGCTCTTTGCACTGCGAGGTTAATACTACAAAATATCGAAACATTAAAAACATTCTCTCTTACTAGCAATCTTCTTACATTTCTTCATTTTCTTCCATTTCATTAATTAACAATTGATTCATAATTAAATGTTCAGCCATCTTTAGTAATATCGTCGAATAACACTCACAACACTTGACGATACTTCTAACGAGCTATCAACTTGCGTCGCTAGAAATTAACGTTTTAACAACTGCACAACTGCACTGACGGCTTCTCCTGCTAACTTTTAACTACTGTTGGCAATCAGAATAGCATTTGAGGGAACTAGCGATGTGACGTCATTTACAGACACGTTAAGGGTGCGTTTCGTTTGCACGCTTATAAGCGCTGTTTTCTGTTGTTTCCTTTGGCGTTTAGGTAGTAGTCACACTGCGGCAATTGCGTTCGTGTACAATTGTAGACAATCGAGCACAAACAACTAAAAGTTTAAAGCACTGTCACACGTATCAAGTGCCAACAAGTACTAGCAACTAAAGTTAAAATTGTAACAGGGTTATGTTTTCATGAGTTAAGAAGATTGCTGCACAGATCCTTTTGTTTAACTAAACAAATTTTATAATAAAAGTATAATTTAATGTCTGTAAAGTTAAATTTAAAAAGAAACGCACGTGCATATCAGCTGGCACCGAACAATATTACGGTGCGCATGCGCACGCGATTGGTTGCAACGAGCGTCGACTAAAAATTAAAACATGTTCGAAAATTGAACTGCTGGACATGATACGACTGCATTCGATGGTGCTTGCTGCCGGCAGTGGGACCAGCGACATAGAAATGCATTCGTTTGAAATTTAATCGCTTGCGCTCGCTTGCTTGCAATTGTTCGGTGTGACTGCTACCTTTGACTTTTGTTCGCACAACGAATTTATAACCTTAAAAATATAATTTTAGTAGTGAAATTGATCCAATCATAGCTGCTGCAGCTGTTTCTGAAGCGTAATGTTTGTTTATAATCTGACTATGATTAGCTGATCTCCTCATACACGTCTCATACGTTCCGTTAGGGGTATAAGCGCTTACGTTTTTGCTGCCCTACCTCCATGGAATAAGCAATTGTGAGCGAAAACTATGACGTCATATGACGTTATCATTTCGTCAGCTGGCGCTTTGTAAGCGTTTGCAAACCTAAACGGAATGGTTTAAGCGACGCTTATTAGCGCTCAAAGCATTGAAGCGCGCAAATGAAACGCACCCTAACTTTTAGCGACATGAATTGGAATTGGGCTGAACTACTGTTGGCAATCAGAATAGCATTTGAGGGAACTAGCGATGTGACGTCATTTACCGACACGTTAACTTTTAGCATGCTTTTAGCGACATGAATTGGAATTGGGCTGAATACGAGTTAAGAATACCAAGAGAGTCGTACTAACATTAGTTTCTCGTCCAATCTGGTCACTAAATATGGCCGCGATAAGATACAGGCGCAAACAAGCGTTTTACAAGATGGAACAACCACGTAGTTCATCATCGTTTATAATACACTTACTACACTATGGCCAGGTATATCAATCACAAGTTAACCTTAAGTTAGAGTTAACCTTCAGTTAATTACCATAACAACAATTGTCTTATAGCGTTCTCGATTCACCTGCACCGGTTGCACTCAGTGTATTTGCATTTTCTTTTAACCTCATGTAATTAGTGATGTAAAATAGCCAGCTATTTATACAGGGTCTCCCATATAGAGTGGCCTATTAAAAGTTTTCGGAGAAGGAAATATACAAAAATTCGGAAAATTAGTACATTGCACTAAGGTAAAGCGATCTTTCAGATTAAAATATTTTCACTTTTATATCACTTCCGGTTATACTGGATGTCGCCATTAACTTTCTTATTTTAAATAAGAAATATTAAGGCTTCCCTATACCTAAATGTAACCGATTTTGAGATATCTTCAAATTTATTTAAAAAATTGTTTTGGTGACCTTTCATTTAAGACAATGTATTTACGCCAATTTCAAATTTAAAGATTGAAGTGACATATGAAATGTTCAGACTTTCAAATCATATCCTAATTATCCCTGAAAAATTCATAGGCTGGTCACAATATGGTGTCGAAGGCCATTATGTTTAACTGTCCAAAACTCAATTTTCGTAAATGGAACACTCTGTATATTTTTATATCATGAGATACAGAATCAAATTCTACATCGATTGTTGTAGTTGATTAATGTAGTTGTTTTAATAATTTGTTAATTTTTGGTCAAAATATGTCACTTAACGATTGTCGTTATGAATTACGGAATAGTTCAATACTGTTCAAACAGTTCAAACAATTTGAACATCTTTTATAATCTGTTAGTGTTAATATTGTTTGTAGTTGTTTTAATAATTTGTTAATTTTTGGTCAAAATATGTCACTTAACGATTGTCGTTTTGAATTACGGAATAAGGGGGTTAGTTGTATAAAATGCTGTTATAACACATGATCACTTAATAAAAGCATTAGCATTTAAAGCTCTCCAAATAGTGGACTCAGAAAATAGTTATTTTTTATAAATAAAAGTAAATTTGAATTTTGTCATCTTGTATAAAAAGTTAATGTTACATTCCTGAGTCCGTATTTGGAGAGTTTTAAACGCTCATGCTTTTACCAAAAATTAACAAATTATTAAAACTACTACACACAATATTAACACCAACTGATTAAAAAAGATGTTCAAATTGTTTCCCATTAATTGTTTGAACTGCCTCAAATAACAGTCTCAGATCTTCCTTGAAATTTTTCTTTACAACCAACGATGAATTGAATACTACCTTATTAGTACAGAGTGTACATTAATGATTGAAAGGTGTTTGAATTTCCCGCCCATTAGATTATTTGTAAAAGTTGGTACTGCATACTATTTTGCTTTACCATGGGCGGTACATAAAATTATATATTATTAAAACAATTTATTAGTGATTAGAAATTATTTTACGTTTATTAATTACATACATTGATATGGAGAATATAAAAAGTAAAGCAGATATAAAATTTCAATCATTAATGTACACTCTGTAGTAGCATTCCTTTCAAGAGCTTCAAGCTCCGTACATAACGTACATCGTAATCATAAGTAATAACGCTTACAGAAAGCTTATAGGACATCCTTCAAAACTATGAATGTCGAATATATCCAAATCTTACTAATACTCAAAAGTGAATCCGGGAAGTCGTAAATTATTTTTGGTTTGGAAACCACAAATAAAATGAGCTTTTCTGTGAAGGTTATGTCATGAATTATGATTGCGATTGTACATTGAACTGTTCTGTGCTGTTCAGAACTGCTCTAGTTTGTGAAAGGAATGCTATTAGTGGCAGCATTCAAGTGAGATAGGGAACTGTTACGTCATCGCATACCTGCTTCTCCCTCTAATACAACTGTCAACCGTACTTTTTTATTTTATCCAAAATTTTTAAATGTTTTATAAAAACAATGATGTTAATAACAATAATATCGATAACGATAATTAATTTATTATAAGTTATTTAAATCAGTCAATCAATAATAAGTGTTAACTGTAATAAGCTAATCGCTCAATGATAAGTGTATTAACTGTAATAAGCTAATCGCTCAATGATAAGTGTATTAACTTATAATATTGTAATAAGCTAATCGCTCAATGATACGTGTTCATATAATAAATGTAATGAGTTAATCACTCAATGTTAATTGCTTTTTTTGTGTGTAGAAAATTAAATTGTCTAGAGTTAATCACTCTGTGATAAATGTCAGATAGATGAGTATTTAAGTAATAAGCTAATCGCTCAATGATACGTGTTCATATAATAAATGTAATGAGTTAATCACTCAATGTTAATTACTTTTGTGTGGAGGAAGTTTGATGGTTAGAGTTAATCACTCCTTGGTGTTTGTCAGGTGAATGAGAGCGAACGTCAGTTCGAAGCGCTTTATATAGGCTTTTCCCCACTACGTCGGTGCTAGTTTTTTATTTTTGAAAAGCCAATGATTTATTTTATTTTTCCTTTGATTTTTATTCCATAAATTTTCAGTGAATCTTTTATCCGTTTGTTTCGTCAATCATAAAATAATTTTCTATTTAAGGTTTCATAATGAAATATTTTAACTTTGCCTTTGATTTTCTTAAATTTGAATCTAAAAATAGGGGTTCGAGGCTAAATGACGTCACGAATCCTACCTAGTTCGAGATTATCCTGTCATCTTGTTATTTGTCACTACGACGTATATGTGTGTGTCAGTGATTGTCAACTTCTGTGGTTTTTTCATCATTTTGAACAAATTTCGGTAAGTTAAAACATTAGATTGAACTATTAATCAATATCAAACTTTAATTCTTTTAAACATAACAAAAAAAATTAATTAATAAATCCTAATTTTATTGCCTCGTTTTTTTTTTATTCTTAGGTTTTTGCCGTTTGGCAATTTAACTACGAACTTTCTCAATCGGCCGTTTCTATGCCTGAAATTCATATCATCTCCCTGCTTTTTATGAGTCGACATGACAGCTGTCACCGGAACATTTTCCTGGACCTTCAACATCGGCACATCAAGATTACGTCCAGAAACGTTCTGCTGCGCATCTTGTTTCCTGTCTGCCAACTCCCTAGCCTGTTCCTCGAGCCAGTTACAGAAGCTTCTTATATTATTAGCAACCCATGCTTCTTGTGTAGGTGAATTCAATAACAAAATTGAAGACTCTGGATCGGACACTGTAAGATATAATTTAATTAGTATAATTTTTAATATATACTTAAATTGCCCCTGTGTTTCTGTTTTAGTTTAAGTTTTTCATCTAATGTTCGTGTTGGAAGTAAGAAAACTGGTATTCTTAAGGAACTTCTGCATGGTTTAAAGAATACACATAAAATTAAGGTATGTTACATTTTATTTGTAAAATAAATATTTAGATCTTTATTTTATTGTTGTAGGTGAAGAATTTCCTTTGCATGTGAAGATTGGAAGTAACTCTCTGCTTATTTGAAGAATCCGAAAACTGTGTGTCCTTGTGAACATGACAATATATTCGTCCGTAGAATCATAGCTTTCAAATTTCTGTTCATAAATGCTGTGACCAGATGAACCATCGCACCCCCACTTATAAATAAATGTATACGGGTTACTTACATCAGCTATTAAAAAATAATCTTTAAGAATATTTTGACATATTCTGTTAACTGTATGGTCCAAAAGTGATTGCAGTTTTACTTCCGCTGATATGTCCGTAATGGCAATTGTTTCCTCTGATGGATAACACTTTTTTTTTTCTGAAAGGATCCAGTCATAAGAAGGATATAAATTAAAACCTCTCTCCAAAGCTTCTTGTTGTATAGCTTTATACTGCGCGACTGTAAATTTATTTGCAATGAATAGAGCTAAGGCTTCTTCAGGTGAGTAGGGACGTTGCTCTGATGGTGGTGACGTTAAAAACACGCGACTTGCTTTTTTCAGGTTTGTGGCTCTTCTTGGTGAAGATGATGACACTTCTTGTATTATGTTTGCCCCATCGCGTTTTCCTTCAGCTCGGACACTTACTGCAGCTGCAAATGCCAATTCTTCTTTTTGATATGTCTTCACCAAAGTTTGAATTTTTCTTCGTTTGGATTTTGATGAGTTTTCTTGAAAAGGCTTAGTTGGGCGACCAACCTTGAGTGTCGTTGTTTTTACTTTAAATACACCGGCAAAATCTATAGTTTCATTCAACCATGTATCACATGATTTTAAAAATATGTCCAAACGTCTGTGATGTCTTACCCACATACGACGAATTTTTTCGCATTCGTTTTTTAAAAAAAAATTTAAACGCTTCAATTTATTCCCGTCATCTTCTTCAAATTTCAAGATATTCTTTAAAAAATTAAAAATGCGTTCAAACTTATGTTTACGTACGCTTGTGCGCCATAATTCAAAGATCTCTCTTCGAGTAATTGAGGTTCCTATTCCGAGAAAAAAGATGTATTTCAGTAATCGCATGAAATCGCATTAAATGATTATGTCTACTTAAAAGAAGATAAATAATAGATTGCTTAAAAAAATATTTTATATGGTTACTACGTGTGACACAAAATATTAGCAAGCAAAAGTAAAATGTTTTCATGCCCAAGAAACGAAACATCTTGGTCACGTTTTAATGTATTCCTTTAAAGAAAATTAATACATATTTCCTATTATTAGCAAGAATGAATAGAAAAATACCTGTAGAACTAGATTCCATTGCAAAAACAATTCTAAATTCCAGGGATAATATTAATAAACGCAAAAACTTAGAAAACCTAAAACAAATAGAAACAGTTTTGCTGTAAAGTGACAAGTGTGTGGTAAGTTTCGGCTATTGTTTTCAAGAGACATACGCACTCTTAATTTTTTTTTCTACTACTCATTAATCACTGATTATTATGACATCGTAAAAGGTATTTTTCATTCAAATTGAAGAAAGTTGAAAATTGCAATTTTGTCCCTCTAGGTTGGTCGAATTGAACACTGTGTGACGGGGCGATCGATTTATGAAATTTAATATTTCAAAGCATTGGAATATGTTATCGAAAGTCAAAAAAACTCAGATTTGGTACATAAATTAAATGACAATGACTGCAACCAAATATGATAAGACTAAATACTATGACTTACTTTCTTGATTCACATTCAGGTTTACGTCGACGTAATATGATGCAAAAACTTTCAAAGTATAAATTACGTAATTCCTACACCGGGATTAATAAAGTTAACGTTAAAGGATGACGGGCACGTGAAACGTGATTGCAAAAACTCCCTAATCTATTACAGTAATCTGTAAAATTCTGTTACAATAATTTTTACCCGAAGAACAACACTGTTTGTTGTTACTCGAATTTACCTTGTAAATTCGAGTAACAACAAACAGTACATTTCACTTACATATTTTGGTAAAATATCCGAAAAAATCGGCAGAATAATTAGCAAAAATCAAAATATTGTTACATTATGAGAAGCAGACTATATTTTTATATACTGGTAGCGCCACCTGTGCCTCAGACAGGATTCTAATCTATTCTAGACACGCACCGAATTTACTGGAAAAATCTTTCGAAGTTATTCTCGAAGAGGGCCGACTGCTATAAAGAGGAGCCGGGGCGCGGTTTTTAAATCAGTCTTATTTAGGAAGCGATGTGTAGCAAGCGAATTTAATAACGTTGAAGTGTTATTTTGTCAGATAAGTGTACAGCTCGATATTATTGTACTTTTATTGTGTGTAATGATCGTAGACATTAAAGTGTTTTAAAATAAATAAATAACGTTTAAATTTGTGAACCCGAAGTCGTAACAAATTGGTGTCAGAAGCGGAAATTTTCAAAAAAAAAATCGAAAATGAAGCTAGTTGAATTAAAAGTGAAGGAGCTGCGTGATGAATTGGACGAGAGAGGGCTTGAAAATTCTGGAAAAAAAGCCGTTTTACAAGAACGGCTTGAACGAGCTCTCCGAGAAGAAGGAAAAGATCCGGAATTATTTGAATTCGAAATTGAAAATACCACAGCTTTACTTAGAGAAATGAAAGCAAAAATGGAAAAAGTGGATGAAAAAATGGAAAAAGTTGATGAAAATATAAAGAAAGAAATTAAAGAAATCAATGAAAATATGAAGGAAGGAATGACGCAACAAATGGAGCTTTCTAGAGAACAAATAGAAAGCTTGGAAATAAAAATTGAAACTTCCAGTTTAAACACCGATCTGAAATTACAGGAGGTGAAAAATCAAATCGATGAAAAGATTGAAGATCTTAAAACACAATTCGGTGAGGAAACTGATGGAAAGATTGAAAATGTGAAGAGACAATTTGAACACGCAATTTTTTATCAAATTGAAGACGTAAAAACTCATATTGGTGAGATAAAAACTGAATTTGACTGCAAACTTGATGAGAAAATCGGAGGAATAGAAATTCAGTTCCACGATAAATTTGAAGACTTAACCAAACAACTGCATAAAGTAGGACTTGGTCGTTCTATTACACCACTGTGTCGTCAAGCCAAAAAATGAAACCACCCAAATTTGAAGGGGACTTACCATGGTCTACTTTTATTAGACAATTCAAAATCGCAGCTGATGTAAACGGCTGGAATGATCGCGATAAGGCTGCAGCCCTCGTGTTGGCTTTGCGGGGCCCAGCATTGAGTGCATTACAATCAATTCCCGAAGAGATTCAGAACAACTTTGATCAACTAGTAGAACACTTGGACATGCACACATGAAGCAACTCCATACTATCCAACTGAAAACTCGTACCCAGAAGAATGGTGAGTCATTACAGGAATTTGAACTCGATGTCGTGAGATTGGTCCGACTGGCGTACGGAGACTTCCTGCCTGAACCTGTTTTCCACCGGCTGGCCATACAAGCATTCATTGACGGTACTAGAGACCAAGAGATGCAGCAAGTCTTGCGACTGGGTAACTTCTCCAAGTGCACAGATGTACTGGCCCGTGCTCTGGAATTCGAGGCAGCCAAGCAAGCCTCTAGAAGCCTTGTACGAGTGCGAGAGGTGAAAGCTGCCGACGACAATGCACTGACAGAAATTTTGGATAGACTCAAACAGTTGGAAGAAAATAAAACCGCAGGCAATGTCAAGCGAATAATGAGTTGCTGGAACTGTGGTCAGCGAGGCCATCTGCGCTCCAACTGTAGGCGCAAGCGGCCGCGCCACTACAATGATAGTGATTCGTTAAACTAATTCCAGTCAGCAAGAAGGGGCGCATGCTGACTGATTCTACGGAAAGCCCCAAGATTGTCTCTATTTCTAGAATAAGAAATAATGAAAATAATTTGATAGCAAATGGACAAATTGGCAAGAGATCCTTCCAATTCACAATCGATACTGGTGCAAATGCGTGCATAGTAAGAACAGATCTTTTACCAAAATGGAAACTAATAAATACTGGAAGAAGGTATCACATCCAGACAGCTACTGGAGAGGTTACTCCTGTTTGTGGGGAAGCCGAAATTGAATTGAAGATTGGAAGTATGAAATTTAGTCACAGGGTTTTAGTGGCTGATATCGTTGATGATTTCATACTTGGAGTGGATTTCATGAAGAAAAACGGCTTGGTTGTAGATCTAAAGGATAAAGTTCTACGCATTGGAACAGAAGAGATACCTCTCCATATCCCTGGAAATTCACCTACCGTATTGAGAATAAAACTGAAAGAAAGTGTGAACATTCCCGCCTTAACCGACAAGATAATCTTGGCAAAAATGGAAGGCAATCTTGGTAGCTATCCTACTGGGATCATAGAACCAATTGAAACTAACTGCGCCAAGAAGGGAATTTTACTGGCTGGAACTCTGGTGAAGATTCAAGAAACAGTTCCTATCCGTCTTGCAAATGTCAACAGTTACCCAGTTACCATACCCGGCGGAACTGTAGTGGGCAAGTGTGAAGCAATTGTTTCTGTAAACCATATTGAAGTGAACGATGCATCCGCTCGGCATCTGTCTGACACGCTACCACCACTACTAGAGAAATTGCTGGCAGGTACATCAACATTGCTGAAACCCAAAGAAACAGAAGACGTACGAGAGCTGTTTCGAAAATTTAAAGGAATCTTTGCTTATACTGATGATGACTTAACCCGGACAGACATTGTACATCACAGAATAAACACTGGCGACTCGAATCCAATTCGACAACCCGCGCGTCGACTGCCGTTGGCAAAAAGAGAAGAAGCCGAAAATTTAATTAAGAAGATGCAAGACCAAGACGTTATAGAACCGTCGCAAAGTCCATGGGCATCTCCCGTTGTACTGGTGACTAAGAAGGATGGCAGCACGCGTTTTTGTGTGGACTATAGACGATTAAATGATGTCACGAAAAAGGACAGTTATCCCTTGCCCAGGATCGATGACACAATAGACACCTTATCCGGTGCGAAATGGTTTTCGACCTTAGACTTGAAAAGTGGCTATTGGCAAGTTGGTATGCATCCCGAAGACAAGGAAAAGACGGCCTTTACTGCTGGAAATGGTTTATGGCAATTCAAAGTGATGCCTTTTGGTCTTTGCAACGCCCCAGCTACTTTTGAACGACTCATGGAATTGGTATTGCGCGGACTTAGCTGGAAAACTTGCCTCGTATACTTAGACGATGTGATAGTTGTTGGAAGAACTTTTAAAGAACATCTTGCAAACTTAACAGACGTCTTCCAGAGAATAAAAGAGGCGAAATTGAAACTGAATCCTGCCAAATGCGAATTCTTCCAAAAGGAAGTGAAATATCTTGGACACGTCATATCAGAAGCAGGAGTCGCAACGGATCCAGACAAAATTACAGCCGTTAAGGATTGGCCACCACCAAAAAATGTGCATGAGTTGCGAAGTTTCCTGGGATTATGCACATATTACAGACGATTTGTGAAAGACTTTGCAAAGACAGCAAAGCTTCTGCATTCGCTGACCGAAGGAAAAACAACATTCTTTTGGAGTGAAGACTGCCAAGAAGCTTTTGAAAATCTGAAGGATCTTCTGATGTCTGCACCGATACTG
Organism: Dorcus parallelipipedus; assembly: GCA_958336345.1. Classification (NCBI taxonomy): domain Eukaryota; kingdom Metazoa; phylum Arthropoda; class Insecta; order Coleoptera; family Lucanidae; genus Dorcus; species Dorcus parallelipipedus. The sequence goes on from OY284484.1 coordinate 10,374,294, forward strand.
TCCTATCCACGATTAGAGGGTCAGTTCATCATTAACGCAGATGCGAGCAATCACGGAATTGGGGGCGTGTTATCACAAGTGCAGGACGGGGAAGAACGTGTCATAGGTTACTTCAGTAAAGTTTTATCCAAAGCTGAAAGAAATTATTGTGTAACCAGGAAGGAGCTTTTTGCTGTGGTGAAAACATTGGAACATTTTCACAAATACCTTTATGGTCGACAGTTTCATCTTCGATCAGACCATGCAGCATTGAAGTGGTTGCTCCAGTTCAAAAATATAGAAGGCCAGCTTGCCAGATGGATAGAAAGACTGCAGGAGTATGATTTTACAATCGAACATCGCCCAGGTCGTATCCATAATAATACAGATGCACTATCCAGAAGACCGTGTCCTGAAGATTGTCGGCACTGCTTGAAATTGGAGGACAAAGAAGGAATAATTCCTATCAAAAGAACACGTGTCACAAACAACCATTGGCAACCGGCAGTTATAAGCCAAGAGCAACGCCAAGAGGAAGACATAAGGGATATAATCTCTTGGAAGGAAAAAGGACAACGACCAACTTGGGCCGAAATATCGAACAAAAGCCTGATTTTCAAAAGCTACTAGGCACAATGGGACTCTCTAAAGTTAGAGAATGGAATTCTGAAAAGAGAATGGGAGTCACCTGATGGCAGCGAAATTAAAGAACAGTTAGTCCTTCCAAAAGTAAGAATTGCCGAAGTTTTGGAAGAAATACATGGTGGTACGTCAGGTGGACATTTGGGCATCAATAAAACATTAGCAAAAGTCCGAGAAAGGTTTTATTGGGTGAAATGTAGAACCGATGTAGAGAATTGGTGTGCCAGGTGTATTACCTGCAAGGCAGTGTCTGGACCTGCGAAAAAGACTCGAGGAAGACTACATCTGTATAACGTCGGTGCACCCTTCGAGAGGATTGCCATTGACATAGCCGGCCCGTTTCCAGAAACCGATCGCGGAAATAAGTACATCATGGTGGTAACCGATTACTTCACTAAATGGCCAGAAGGTTACGCGTTTCCTAATCAGGAAGCAACAACTGTCGCCACTGCCCTCATAGAGAATTGGATAACAAGATTTGGGGTGCCAATGGAGCTTCATTCCGACCAAGATAGAAATTTCGAAAGAAGCGTCTTTCAAGAATTGAGCCGGATGCTTGTCATTTTTAAAACGCACACTACCCCGTTACACCCGCAATCAGACGGCATGGTAGAGCGATTCAACAGAACTCTAGAGAGACATTTAGCAAAAGTGGTCTCCACAAACCAACGCGACTGGGATCAACATTTGCCCATTTTTCTAATGGCATATCGTTCCGCAATACACGACACTACTAATCAATCGCCGTATCGAGTTTTGTTTGGAGGAGAAATGCGTTTGCCATGTGACCTGAAGTTTGGATTTCCAGAAGCTAGAAGGTCTGAATTGCACGAAATGCAGGACTTCGAGAATCGATTGGCGAGCACTCATCAATATGTGCGACGAAACATCAATCTGGTCACCGACAAAATGAAGACCCGGTATGATAGACGAGCCAATCAAATGGGATTCCAACCAGGGAACCAGGTCTGGCTGTACAACCCCAAAAGGACTCGTGGACTATGCCCTAAACTACAGGCGCCTTGGGACGGACCTTACGAAGTAATCAAGAGAATTAATGACGTGGTATACAGAATACGGAAGCTACCCCGTGGGAAGATGAAAGTGATCCACATAGACCGTTTGGCTCCATATTCTGCTCGGGACGAACAGAATTAAGGAGGGGGCAGTGTTACATTATGAGAAGCAGACTATATTTTTATATACTGGTAGCGCCACCTGTGCCTCAGACAGGATTCTAATCTATTCTAGACACGCACCGAATTTACTGGAAAAATCTAGCAAGTCTTTCGAAGTTATTCTCGAAGAGGGCCGACTACTATAAAGAGGAGCCGGGGCGCGGTTTTTAAATCAGTCTTACTTAGGAAGCGATGTGTAGCAAGCGAATTTAATAACGTTGAAGTGTTATTTTGTCAAATAAGTGTACAGCTCGATATTATTGTACTTTTATTGTGTGTAATGATCGTAGACATTAAAGTGTTTTAAAATAAATTAATAACGTTTAAACTTGTGAACCCGAAGTCGTAACAATATATATAGTTTTTAAGAGAAGGTTACGCAATGTTATCCTTGTCTATCCAACTGTAATGTGTTCTATCCAATCCTAACCATTTTACAAATACTTTATTTTTATTTCTTTTTAAAACTTTTTCCACAAGATAAACGTCAGGATATTTTACTTTTTGCAGTTGTTGTTTATAAAACGCGCCTAAAATCTTTTGACTACTGACATCGCTTAATAAATACGTAATCGGGTTCGTGAGTTGAACCTCTCGAATTGTGAAAATTTCAGTAGACCAGTTAGGCAGGTATTTCTTATCGAAAACTCCTCTAATTTTCGAAATACGCACATGGTCACCAACATTAAATTTTTTATTCTTCATATCAACTAATTTAATATTGCTGTACACAGTGTTTAATAATTTTTCTTCATCTTTCTTTCCAACTTCTGCCGGTTTCATACCTATAGTTCTATGCTTTTGATTATTATACTTTCTAACAATATGTTGTAAAATGTCAATCCACTTATAGTGACCCTGCAAGTTAAATTCCTTCCACATTATTGTCTTTAAAGTGCGATTTACTCGCTCCACTATCGAAGCTTTCTTTTCACTAAATACATTATAATGATTGACGTTATATTTTTGTGTTAACTTATTAAAATTCTGATTGAAAAATTCTTTTCCTAAATCTGTTTGAATATTATTAGGTGCCTGCTCGCGGAATACATTTTCCATGGCATTTCTTACTTCCAGACCAGTTTTGTTCTTTAAAGGAAATGCCCGAACGTATTTTGAAAAACAATTTATTACAACAAATGTATATTTGTAACCATCGTTTTCCTTCGCGTAAGGAAGCATTTCCACTAAATCAGCTTGAAATAAATCGTTTAGAGATTTAATGATAACCCTGCGTCGCTTGAAATTAATCCTAGCGGGCCTATGAATTTCTTCTACTACCTGTTTTTTAATTTCTGTAACCATTATTATTTGATGATGTGCGCTTCTTTTAATTCCTCGATTATGGAATTTATCTCGTTCGTGTGATTCGTATTTCCCGCTGCTTGCGATGCGAACAGTAACCGTAACCTGTCCACGAGCTCGTTTGGATCATCCCAATAAACATAGTCCTTTTTATTATCGTTAACTTCCATAAATATGCCACCACCTAAACTCGTGGTCGGAGAATTTATCAACGGTGCAATAATATTTTTATATTTTTCCATTTTACTTCCGTCTACTTGCTTATTTGATTTATAATGACGTCGATGACTGTTAGTCTTAAGAATTATGATTTTATAATTTTTCCCATCTTCTTTTGTATAATTTTTGGGGACTTTCTTAAATAACAGTTCATACAATCCAGGGGTACCTTTAAATCTTCTGTTTTTTATAATTATATCAGGACCATCAAGATTTAACGTTGAATCACCAATCTTTAATTTTTCAGTAATTTTATCAAGTCTCACCCCATATTTATGATCAAAGTGCTTATTTTCATCATCGTTGTACATTTCATTAATATATCTGCGTGGTAATGGGTGATATTGTTCTAAATAATCATCATATGCGTTCTCCTCAATGTCCTTGAAACGATTTTCCACATTTTCCTCCTCATCTGTGTCAATGCTTTCCAAAATAGATTCTTTGAATTTTAGCGATTCATCATCATCATAATCATCATCATCATCATCATCATCATTATCATTTTCATCATACTCTTCATTATATTCACTTATTAACGGTCTATTTTTTTGTCTCTTTGTTGTGATATGACAGGTTTCACGTCTTCATCAGTTTTGCTAAGTACATGCAGTTCCCCTGCATTTAGATTTCTCCTGTAATGTGCTTTCAATATTTTTCAAATGTTTAGTGATGGGATTAAACATGTTTTCTTGGATCAGTTCGCCCTGTTTTAAAAACTTTAATTTATTTTTAATGTTTTTGCGTTTCTGTAAAATTTTCTGTTTCAGAATATTTTCATTCATGTTTATTAGAGAACAATGATAGGTGGTGCGTTAGATGCAATATTTAAAATCTTAATAACAAAGTATATGTTCATCACAGATATATAAACTGATCGAATCCTTTTCTGTGTCTTCCATCATCTATGCGATTATCTTTAAAAACAGTTACGAATTCATATGGATCATGATTCCCACAGAAACAACATAAATTTTTAAACTTTTCAAAACTCATATCGGAACCCACGTGGTCATTATAAATGTGTTTTAAATTTAAATCGTCTTGTTTGAAAAGTATAAGAAAATTAGCGTTGTCTCTTATTAAATGTTTAGGGATTTTTGCATATGTTTGAGAAAGATAAAAGCAGTCGACTTTATTATGTCTACCCATACTGAAATATTCTCGAATTATGTCCTGATTGTTACATGCAACGTCATCAAAAATAAAAAATGGAATTTGGTTTCGCTTCACATGGTGGAAGTATATTTTCACCTGCATTAAATGCAAAGTAACCAATATCTTGAAGTGGATTTAATAACTTTTGTAAATAAATATATTTAGCTTGATGGAGCGATTTTGAATAAACGTAAATATTTTCAAACGTCAAACCATTTTCATGTTCAATGAGATTTATCATCAGGTTCGTTTTCCCGCAATTGGAAGGCCCCACTAGAATACATCTTAACGTGGAAGGAAACAATACACCGTGTTTTTTGAAACTTTCCTCTTCGAAAGTATTATTTTCAATGTTAAATGTAGTTTTTTGTTTAACTAATTTCTTCTTTTTTATTATTATTATTATGAAGTGCTACGTAGGAGATGGATTATTAAATACAGCCGTCAATCATTTACCTTTTGAATTACATTTACCTACGTATAGATTTTGCGGACCGGGAACTAAACTTAACCAGCGAATATCACGCGGTGATGTAGGGATAAACGGTTTAGACGAAGCCTGCAAAGAACACGATATAGCATATTCAAATGAAAAGGATTTAACGCGTAGACACATGGCAGATAATAAATTGTTTAATAAAGCATTAGGAAGATTCCTATCTAAAGACGCGTCAATTAATGAAAAAATTGCTGCACTGGCAGTTGCAGCAGTCATGAAAACGAAAGAAAAATTAGGTATGGGCCTGAAGCGTGAAACAGTACAGAAAAAGAAAAATGTTAATCAATGTAAAATTAAAAATTAAAAAAATTAAAAAATTGGAAAAAATTAATATGAATATCGAAGAGTGTATACAAATTTTAAAGCAATTTGAAACAACTTCAAAATCATCAAAATATTAAGGCGGGAGAAAGAAAACTACTCAATTACTAATAAATTTTTAAAACTATAATGTGCTACTTCAGTGTAAAAATAAAGTTTATTGAGTGAAGATGGTTAAATCACAAAGAAAAATTAGAACAAGAAATAAAAATAAAATCCTTCCGCTTTCAACAGTAATCAAACAAATAAAGGAACGTATACTTCAGGAGAAACCTAATACTTTACATAATGCAGTTCAAATTGCTATAAAATCATCTAAGAATTTTAAAAATAAAATAAAACCACCTAATCGTATAGTAAAAATACCAAAAACAGGAGGCGTTTTACCGCTAATACCAATATTCGCAGGACTAAGCGCACTTGGAGCACTTACAGCTGGCGCCACCAGTATAGCAAAAGCTGTAAACGAAGCCAAAAGTGCGAAAGAACAATTAAAGGAATCACGTCACAACAAAACAATGGAAGCCATTGCAATAGGCAAGGGATTATATTTGAGACCATACAAAACTGGTTTGGGGCTCTTTTTACATCCATATCTAAAAAAAAAAAATAATAAATGAAAATAAAATGAAAATAATAATAAATTTAGTTCCTCAAGATCGTCCATTGACAAATATTGATTTGAAAAAGTACGCTAAAATTATAAAAATTCAATTCTTCAGAGGTGTTTTTATGAAAGATCAATTGCCTAAAAAAATTAAAAAAAGAGAAAGAGGTATAATTAATTTGGACAACGTAGAGGGTTTCGGAACTCACTGGACGGCGTACAAGAAAATTGGATCTGAAGTGATTTATTTCGATAGTTTTGGAAATTTAAAACCACCGCGGAAAATTCTAGCATATTTTAATTCTGAGGAACCCTGTAAAATCTTTTACAATTATGAGAAATATCAAAATTATAATAGTTTTAATTGTGGACAATTATGTTTATACTTTCTTTCAAATTAAATCAATAAATATGATGTAAATAAAAATTTGTTTAACATTTGCTGAATAGCCGGTGACCTTGCACAATGTGTTCCTACACCTTCACATTGTGCGGTAAAGAATCCGTACTCTCAGCATAAATTTATCCTCCAATTATATTAGACAATGAAAAATCGTACGTTTTAGGATTGATAGATTTTTATACTTTTAATTCAATTCCAAACGTTGATCAAACAAATAATAAATTTTACGTCGATAATGAAGTTATTGAAATTCCTCAGGGCAGTTATGAAGTAGAAGATATTGAAAAGTATATTACATCACAGTTGATTGAAATTAATAGAAGGAATAATAATACTAAGAAAATAAAATCACTCAGTAATGTTAATTCTATCGGAAAGGAAACAGAGAGTGATATAATAATTAAGCTAAATACTAATCACAATACATTGAGATACGAATTGAAAAGCAATAAGGTTATACATTTTGAGAAACCAAATTCTATTGCACCACTTTTAGGATTTACTAGAAAGAGATTAAATGAAAACAGGAAACATATATCAGACTTTCCCATTAATATTTCTACAGTCAATGCAATTTGCTTTGAATGTAATTTAATTACTAACTGTTATAGTAACAACAATCAAGATCACGTGATGCATATATTCTTTCCTCAAGTTCCTCCAGGTTATCGAATCGTGGAACAGGTCAAGAACGTCATTTATCTACCAATCAACACCAGATACATTGATGAAATCACTATTAAAATATTAGATCAAGAAAAAAATTTAATCAATTTTCAGAACGAAGCCAAAACAGTAAGACTTCATTTAAAAGAGTTAAAGTAAAGGGAAGAAAAAAGAATAGCACCCGGTAAAAAATAAAAATGGTTTTTCGATATAACACTTATGTACAATATCAAATAAAGAGAAATGTTCAAAGGAAAAGTCTTAGTCTAAAAAAGAAATTAAAGGAGTTAACACCTGAAAATAAGCAGTTTTTATCATCTTTAGGATTGAAATTACAAGAATAAAAAGAAAAATGTCTTTCGGTATACTAAATATCGGTGAAAACGTTTTAATGGATAATTCCATTACAAATTGTGAAATACATAGTCATCCTCCGTATGCAAATACCACTTTAAATAAATCTGATGAAATTCGTTTACCTATTCAAACACAAGACATCTACACTTTACCTGCACAAAGTTATCTGTACATAGAAGGAAAAGTACTTGATCAAGAAAATAAAGCGAGCGACACATTAAAATTTGTTAACAACGGTGTTGCTTTCCTGTTCGATGAAATCAGGTATGAACTTGGTGGAATGGTTATAGATCGTGCTCGAAATCCAGGAATAATTTCCACTCTGAAAGGATACGCATCTTTTACAAATGATGATTGCATACGATATAATAATGCCGGTTGGAATCATCTGGAAAATCCTACTATAATTGACGCAGAAGGCAATTTTAGCGTCTGCATACCGTTAAAAATGTGGCTAGGATTTTGTGAAGACTACAAAAAGATTGTAATAAATATAAAACAAGAATTATACGAAGTTCATCTGATCTTAACGCAACCATATCTACGAAAAACGGAGAAAGACCTAAAATCGAACTTTTAAAGATACTGTGGAAAATTCCACATGTTCAAGTAGCTGACGCTGAAAAATTACGACTGCTTAAATACATTGAAAAAGGAAGAGATTTGGAAATTGCATTCAGAAATTGGGAATTACATGAACTTCCTGTCCTGCAGCAAACTATGAGTCACACTTGGAACGTTAAAGCCAGTAGTCAACTAGAAAAACCACGTTTTGTTATTGTCGGACTTCAAACTAACAGAAAAAATGATATTCTAAAAAATATCAGTCAGTTTGATCATTGTAACATAACAAATATTAAACTGTATTTAAATTCTGAAGTATATCCTTATGATAATTTATATTTAAATTTTGATAAACAGCAAATTGCAATTTTATATGAAATGTATGCTCAATTTCAACAATCGTATTACTATAAATCCTCTGGTAATCCGTGTTTAAGTTTTTCAAAATTTAAAGATTCAGCACCACAATTTGAAACGAATAAAAATGTTCCCGCAAATACGTGTGCTTATTGTCTTATTTTACACGATAGATTAGTTAATAAACCTCTCACAAATGTTGTAAAAATGTTTTAAATAAAGTCAAATAAAACAATAAAAATTGTAAAAATTATTTTATTTATTTATTTAATATTCATAATGAAATTTTTGGCTACCAAAAAAGTCAGCATCATCATCGTAGACAGCGATAACTTCAGGTGATGCGGGTTTTGGAGGAAATATCTTCTGATCCAAAATCGTTATTTTTGAATTCACTTTCTTTTTCTTTTCTTCATCCTTTTCTTCCTCACGCCACTTAATTTTCTTTTTTTGCGATTCATCATCATCTTCTAGCGCTTTGACATTTTGTTCGGTCCCGAAATTGAATTGAAATTTAATGATTGCTTCTTCTAGGAGAGGTACCTAAATCATCTTCGTTATCCAAATTCAATCGAATACAATTTACAGGAAGATTTCCTAGTTTCTTTTTTAATGTTTCACGTCTTGGTGAATATGTAAGAAAAACAAGCACGCCTCCGTCACCATGAATCTTGATATTCTTTACACCAAACCTAATGAGGAGAAAAAAAAAACTTAATAAATTGATTAATTAATTGATTAATTAGTTTGAAATTTTACCTGAATAATTGCTTTAATATAACGTAGAGCATTCTCACTGTGAGATTTTCTGGTTCCTTTGTTTCGATGAGTAAAGAGCTGGGGACAGTAGCCATCTTCTTCTTCTTTTTTTATTATTATTTTTATTATTTTATTATTATTATATTTTTTAAAAAATATACCAATCTTAAAAACATTGATTAATTAATAATTTTATGTAATGCTAAAAATATCGATCGATTTGTACATTTCACAAAAATGTATTCACTGTGTTAATTATAACCTACATATTTTTACTTACATCAGCATGTTATATCAATTCTGAAACCAATTTTGCTTAATAAGTCTGTTTGCATGTGAATTACGTTTAATTAGTATAAAGAAGTATACCTGTGTAATTGTAACTGATGTTAGCGTTTTTGTTAATTGTTCAATTAGATCATTACTTCCTTAATACCATTCTTTACGTTACCAAAGGGGAAAGGTAAAGGGGAAGGTTGTAGTGACTGATAAGGTAATTTTAACTAATAAGGTAATTTTTCTAATAAAACTAATTGATATTGCATTTCTCTAATTATTTAGTAACGAGTCGGATGACTTCAATGAAAGAATAATAAAAATACACCGAAAACGAAGAAGATTGAAATAAACCGATAGAAGTCGCTGCAGGAAAAATCGTTTTACCGATCAAGTTTAATTTGGACGTTAACATCGAGCGAAACAGGCGAAGACATTGACTGAATTAGCATTATATGCGGATTAAAACAATGGAACGTGTAGAAGATATAACACAAGAAGTAATCAGAAAAATTGAAAAAGTATGCAGGCTGATAAAGACAAAAGGAGATTTTTTAAAATGGATTCAGTTTATAAAGAAACATATTTTTTTAATTAAGAAATATTTAAAGAACAAGGACATTAAAAATTATTCAAAACTTGAATCCAATTTGGCTTTGTTAAAATATTATAATGAGCATTTAAAACATCAGTTGAGACTTAAATTTAATAACTCGAAAAAATCTGCACTGAAAAATTTATTGTGGCAAGACATGGATTCCTGTTTTAATCATAGAGTTAGAACCGGAATAATTGCAAACTTAAACATTAAGGAACCAAATGGCATTTAGGAGTTTTTCAATCAAAATTAAAAATGAATTAAAAAAATCTCTTCTTAAAGTAAATGTTGCTTGCAGGTCGAGTAAATACTACCACTTTTGCACCACAACCGCTTTATTTTTGATTCTTGATTACAAGTGGTTGAAACAATAATACTTGTCGCAATGACGAAGTTAACTTATAACACGTATGAATAGTTCTTTCTTACTACTACTACTACTCCCCTCCAGAGGGCAGCACTACCACTTGCGCGCACCTATCTAAACATCTCAGTTTTGGCGCGAACATGGCCCCGACCTTGAACTCTCTAACTTTCAAAACCTTACATTTACGATAAGAGCGACATTAGTCTGCACTTGCACGCACTCTCACTCAATAGTACCTCTTTTTTCACTGCACATTATTTCTGCTCCTCTTCGCTTTGCTGCCTGGGCAGTGGGAATACCTTACACACAGGACGCTTCAAGCTGCCTCGTTTCGTCCTCAAAGTGACAACGCGGATAGATCCGTCCTTGCCTTCATGGGTTTGAATAATTCTGCCCAGAGGCCAACATAGAGGAGGTTGATTGTCATCCCGGATGACATTTCTCATTTTCTTTCCTCCATTTGCCACATGGTTGTAGTTCTGGCAGATACTCTCTCATCCAGCGTGAAAAAAGTTTTGGACTGACTGTTGCATACGCTCGAAATTGGATAGTCGTTCAACAGGAACACTTTGGAAACTGGCTTCAGGAACCGACGTTAGCGTTCTTCCAATGAGGAAATGGGATGGGGTAAGAGGTTCCAAGTCCTCAGGATGGTCCGATAAAGGAGTAAGGGGTCTTGAGTTAAGAATTGCCTCCACCTGACATGTTACAGTACAAAATTCCTCGAATGTAAGGGATCTGCTAGCGAGAATTCGTTTTAAATGAAATTTCGTACGCTTAACAGTACTTTCCCATAAGCCACCGAAATGCGGGGCACTAGCTGGTATAAAACGCCAATTTATTCCCTCGTTTCCAAGATAACCTAAAATTTTTTCATTATCTTGTTTTAAATTCTCAACAACCGCCTTTAACTCATTTGAGGCGCCCACAAAATTCGGACCATTGTCAGAGTGCATTTCCCTAGGTTTCCCCCTACGCGAAACAAATCTCTTCAACGCCGCAACGAATGCCTCAGTACTCAAATCTGATACCACTTCGATATGAGTGGCCTTAGTGGCAAAACATACAAATATAGCTAAATAACTCTTAATAATTTTAGCTCCTCGGCCTTTGTGTCTTTTTAGTGAAAAAGGTCCCGCGTAGTCTACCCCAGCAATTTCAAATGGGTATGAAGGTGTCACACGCGACGATGGTAAAGAACCCATAATAGGTATCTTTGTTCTTGGACATGCTCGAAAACAACGTACACATTGATGCACAATAGATTTTACTAATTTTCGTCCGTGTGTAGGCCAGAATTTTTCCCGTACCGCGAATAAAGTTTGCGCAGGGCCTGAATGCCCTAAACGTTCATGCATGTCCATAAAAATCAACCTTGTCAAATTAGCCTTAGGTGGCAGAATTATAGGATGCTTTTGTGAAGGTGCTAAATTTGAAAATTGCAATCTTCCGCCTACGCGCAACAACCCTTCCTTATCGAGATAGGGCTTTAAGCTTAATATACTTGAAGAGAAACTTAAATCCTTTTCGGCATTCAATTGGCAAATTTTAGGCATATACGATACATGCTGGGCTGTTTTTAATCATTACCTCAAGTGCGAAAATTCAATTCACTAACTGTTAAGGGACCAGTTATCCTGTTTTTCTTAGATACGCAATTTTTATAAAACCGCAGGCAATACGCTAAAACCCGTTTTGCTCGTTTTAAACTTGAGAAATTTTTCGCGATATCCACGTTTAGAATTTTTATTGCAACGGAACAATTTACCTCCGCTCTCAGTTCAGGTAATGCTTCTACACGACCGCACGGATTTTTTGGCCATTGATTTAACTCTAGCTGTAAATAAGTTGGCGCATGCCACCATAATTCCGATTTTAATAAATCCCGCGCCGAAATTCCCCTTGATAACGAATCAGCAGGATTCTCCGCTGATGGAACGTAACGCCATTCTGCACTTGCAGTAAATTCTTGAATTCTTTTTACTTTGGTGGCTACAAATATTTTTAAAACGTGGGGCGCAATTCGAATCCATGATAGCACTATAGTGGAATCTGACCACAAGTTAATATTTTCAAATGTAACTCGAAATGAATGAATAACCTTGTCCACTAATTCGGCCAATAAAAGAGCGGCACAAAGCTCCAGTCGCGGAATTGTTTGAGTTTTAATCGGTGCTACTCTTGATTTGGAAATAATCAAATTGGTGACATGTGTGTGCCCATACGAAGCACGCAGGTATACGCAGGCGCCATATGCCCGCTCGGAGGCATCTGCATACCCATGCAATTGAAAAATGGCACCACTGTCCTGATTTATTAGCGCTCTAGGTACCTTTAAATTCTTTAATTCAGCTAATTCCTTATGAAAGGAATTCCACTCAATTTGCAACTCCTTGGAAACCGTATCATCCCAGTCTACGCCTTCCAACCACAAACGCTGTAAAATTATCTTTGCCTTTATTATGCACGCGCCTACTAAGCCCAATGGATCGAAAATTTGGCTTATTACAGATAAAATACAACGCTTCGTCACAGGATTACATTGTTTAACATTAATATTGTAAATTAAACCGTCATCATTTGGATCCCAGTACAGTCCAAGGGTCTTTGTGCTCTCGTTTTCACCTATATTTAAAATAGAAAGTTTCTTGCAAGAATTTACTTCATTTAAGACACTTAGATCATTCGAAATTCATTTTCGCAGCTCAAAACATCCTTGACTCAATATTCTAGAAATTTGGTTTATTAGTAACCTAGCTTCTTCTACCGTGTACGCTCCGCTTAACAAGTCGTCCACGTAAAAATCGTTAAGTATAGTTTCCGCCGCGTTAGGACTTACTGACAAATTTTCTTGCGCTAACTGATTTAAGCACCTTATTGCCAGGAACGACGCAGACGCTGTACCGTATGTTACGGTATTTAACCGATATGTGTCAAGAGGCTTCGCAGGATCCTCCCGCCAAAAAATTTGCTGTAATTCGCGTTCCGGCTCATGTACCAAGATCTGCCGGTACATCTTTGTTATATCGGCAGAGATAGCTATCGGATATTGCCGAAAACGAATTAGGATGTTTAACAGATCGTTTTGTATAATTGGTCCGACGCTTTGTATATTATTTAAGGAATAGCCCGAAGTGTGGTTGGACACGATGCATCGAACACAACGCGAAGCTTGGTCGTGAGGCTTGAATCGTTTACTACACCATGATGTGGCATAAAATACTGAATACTATTTGTTGCCGAACCTGATTTTACCTTAGACATATGATTTAATTCTATGTACTCACGCATAAAATTAACATATTGCTCCTTTGTGTCTGCATTCGCTTGCAATTTTCGCTCTAAATTAAGAAACCTTTTTCGCGCAGTTTTTTCTGAATCTCCTAGAACTTCAATAGGTTGCAAAAACGGAATAGAGACGGAAAATCTACCTTCCTCGTTGCGCCGAACGTTTTGAATAAAATGCGATTCACAAAATAAATCTTGTTCGGACCGTATGGGCTCCGGAAACCCTTCCTCTACTTCCCAAAATTTTCGTAATTGTTTATTAACGTCAAGATTTTTATTTAAGTTACAGCTCGTGTTTCCTGATATCTTACTTAAATAATTTAGATTTCCAGCAATAATCCAGCCTAACTTGCTTGCCTGAATGACTGGCTTACCTTCTCCTAGAAATTTTTTCTTGTTTGAGATTATTTCCCAAAAATTTCCCGCGCCCAGAAGTATATCAATGGCTCCAGGCGTTGCAAATCCCGGATCCGCCATTTGAACATATTTCGGTAAATTTAAACTAGATTCGTCTATCTCGAACGGAGGTAACAACCCCGTAATTTCTGGTAAAACTAGACATGAAATAACTCTGGAATATGTACCAGTCCTAGAACGCATACTTATAGAGCACTTGCCCTTGATAATTGTTTCGCAATTGTTTACACCGTTAACCTTCATGTTTATTTTCTTAATTTCTAAATTTAATTCTTTGGCTAAATTTTCGGTAACGAAATTGCTTTGTGATCCTGAGTCGAGCAGAACCCGCGCTGTTCGCATAAGTCCTTGTGTATCAAAAACGTTAATTCGCGCAGTTGAAAGCAAACATGGAACCTGGCTAGCACATTGTGCTGAAATCGAAATTTCCCCATTTTGTTCAGAATTTACTTTCGGTTTGTTTAAATGTACCAAAGAATTATGCTTGCCCTGGCATTTTTTACAGCCTCCCGAAGAGCAATTGTGAACGCTATGATCCGGTCTAAGACAATTAAGACAAAGCTTTAGATTTTTTGCTTCTTTTAATCTATTTTCGACGGAAAGCTTCAAGAATTTTTCGCATTGGTATATCGAGTGTTGATCTTTACAAAAGTAACAGGATATGCCTGCCGCATCGAAGCTTGCCGCAGATGTTTTTGCCCTTTTTTAGCGCTAGAAACTCGTCAAATTTGTTTGTGGTAAAGTATATTATAACCGCATCCCAAGACTCGACTGGCTGGCCTAAAACTTGTAATGCATGTAAATTCGAAGATAAAATATTTAACGCTTCTCTTAACTGCGATGGAGACCCCTTTTTAATTTCTGGCAAATTAAATAACGCGCGCAAATGATTTTGCAAAAGAAGTCTCTTATTCTCGTAACGCTCGCATATAGCTTTCCAAGCCGCATCGTAATTTTGTTCAGTAGTTTCGATTGCGCTAATAATTTGCGCCGCCTCGCCCTCCAGAGAGGTTCTTAAATAGTAAAATTTTTGCACTTTATTTAGCGTACTCGCTTTGTGAACTAACGCCTCAAATGTATCGCGAAACTCAAGCCATTTGGTGTAATTTCCACCAAATTTTGGTAGGGTTATTGTAGGCAATTTAATATTGCTTTTAATATTTTCAGTAACTGCCGGTAAATCGTTAATTGTGCTTAGAAACGAGGGACTTGGATCGACGTGACTGTTTAATTTTTCTAGAAAAACGGTCGCCCTAGAAATTTCAGAATAATATAGTTGCTCGAAGTCTGAAACCTCTTTACTTGAATCATAATTTTCGATCGCTTCATTTGCTTCATCGATTTTGTCTTGTATATCGTAAAACTTGTCAATAATTGCCGTGATTTTTTGTAATCGCTTTTCCACGTCAACTATTTCCAACTGCGTTAATCCTCGCCCATCTCCGTCACTGTACACGTTCTCTTTTTCGTCTATAAACTTAGTGAATTCTGTGAGAAAAAATCGCGTAATAGACTACAATACCAACTTAAAAACTTGGTATTTAGAATTCGTAAAAAATAATATTTTAACAAAACTTGGAGAATTTCAAGAACGTGATTCAGGGTGGGCTTTATTCGAAATTTTAAGTTTAAAAGTCAACATTAATAATTATACACCCATAAATTGCGGCATTTCCACATACGTTAGTATGCCTCCATTCATTAGGAAAAAGCTGCTGTATTAAATATTGAAAATTTCGATGAATATTGTTTCTTATGGTCAGTTACAGCACATCTCTACCCTGCAAATAAAAATGTATGTAAAGTGTCATCGTATCCTCATTTCAGTGAAGTTTTAAAATATGAAAATATTAATTTTCCTATTTGTTTAGAAGATATACCTAAATTTGAAAAGATGAATAACTTGTCCATTAATGTATATACAATAAATAAAACTGAAATATATCCCCTGACTTATGCAAACAAATGGGAAATTGATCACACAAGAAATGGTTTTGTGAGCGCTGTTTAAATCACTTTAAATCGCAAGAATCCGTACAAAAACATTTAAATGAATGCAAAATTTTAAATAAATGTAAAATTACATTACCGACTCACAACGAAAAACTTTTAAAATTTAAAAATTTTAAAAATAAAGAGAAAGTTCCCTTTGTAATTTATGCAGATTTAGAATGTATTCTTGAGAAATATATTGATAATTCAGCGACTGTTAAAACTAGAAAATATCAAAGGCATGTGCCTTTTAGTATTGCGTTTTATCTTAAATGTGCGTACGATGATTCTCTTTCTGAGTTTAAATTATATACAGGTAGAGATTGTCAAGTTTGGCTCGGTCAAGAACTTAAAAGAATTGCTACTAAGATCGATACTATATTTTCAGAGACTATTTCTTTAAAATTAACGAATGAAGAGGAAATAAATTTTCAAATGTGCACTCACTGTCACATTTGTTCTAAACCGTTTCAATTGCAGGATATTAAAGTAAAAGATCATTGTCATCTTAGCGGTAGATATCGTGGAGCAGCTCATAGTACACCTTGCAATTTAAATTATAAAAATAATCGCTTCATACCCATATTCTTTCACAATTTATCAGGGTACGACAGTCACTTTATAATTAAAATGCTGAGTACAGAAATTGATGGTATTATTAATTTATTACCAATAAATAAAGAACGATACATATCTTTCACTAAGTATGTTAAAAACACAAATATTAATTTTAGATTTTTAGATTCATTTCGTTTTATGGCTAGTAGCATAGATAAGTTATCATCGTACCTTACAGAAGATCAAAAAATTATTACAAGAAAACACTGTAAAAATGAATTAGAATTTCAATTGCTGCAAAAGAAAGGTGTATTTCCAAATGAATACGTTGACACTTCGAGAAAAATTCGAGGAAAGAGAATTACCTGGTCGAGAATCATTCTTTAGCAGTATCAATGATAGTACAATTAATACAGAAGACTATGAACATGCTCGTAAAGTATGGCAAACCTTTCAAATTGAAGATATTAAATCGTACGCTGAACTTTATTCAAAAACAGATGTATTACTTTTAGCTGATATCTTTGAAAACTTTAGATTTGGCTCTTTAGTAACTTATCAATTAGATCCAGCACAATATTTCACCGCTCCAGGTTTAGCTTTCGATGCGATGTTAAAAATAACTCAAGTTGAATTAGAATTATTTACAGATATCGATAAAATTATGTTTATTGAGAGAGGTATTCGCGGAGGAATTTCACAATGTTCAAACCGTTATGGTAAAGCAAATAATGAATATATGAAAGATAAATTTGATCCGAACGAGGCGATTTCTTATTTAATGTATTTTGATGTAAATAATCTATATGGAGCAGGAATGTCACAAGCTTTACCTACGGGAGAATTTGAGTGGATTGATGTGTATTCGATAAATATTCTAGATGTTCCAGACGATAATCAATTTGGTTATATTTTGGAAGTAGATCTGCATTATCCACAAGAATTACATAAAATACATAAAGATTTACCTCTTTGTCCAGAACATTTAATTCCTCCGACATATACATCTAAAATTCCAAAACACTTAACTACCTTATATGATAAGGAAAAATATATAATTCATTATAGAAACCTCAAACAAGCTAAGGACTTGGGGATTAAAATAAAAAAAGTTCATCGAATACTCAAATTTCGTCAATTATGCTGGATGAAAAAGTATATAGATTTAAACACTGAATGCCGGAAAAAAAGTAAAAACGAATTTGAAGAGAATTTTTTTAAATTAATGAATAATGCTGTTTTTGGAAAAACAATGGAGAACGTTAGAAAACATAAAGATATCAAATTAGTGACCAAATGGTCAGGAAGGTATGGAGCAAATTATTATATTTCCAAATCAAATTTTCATAGTTGTACGATCCTTGCAGAGAATATGATTTTAATTGAAATGAAAAAATTAGAGATTAAATTTAATAAACCTATACAGGCTGTCCCAGAACTCGCGTACAGGCCGTTAACCACGTGCTCTGCTCTCTCTGTTGAAAGGAATTTCTTTATAAAATTTTTATTTAATCCTATAGTTTTTAAACTACGGTAATTTTAAATTATCCAATCACAGTAGAAAGATTGTAGGTAAAGTTAACCTGAGCTGTTGTTCTCATGACAATAAATTTAATATTAAAAGAACAAATAATTTCAATATTTGTTTGGTCCATCACATCATCACATTAATGTCACAGTGACAAGTCAAAATTTCAAAAATTTTAGCTGCATTACAAAAATGTTTACTGCTGAAGAGTACACTATTATATCGAAAATAATGTATGGTGAGGGTGGAAGAAACGCTAAAGCAGCAGAAAGGCTGTATCGGGAACGTTTTCCAAATCGTCAACATCCTAGCTCAAACGTCATTTTGAGATTAATTAATAGGTCAAGAACTAGTGGTTCTGTGGTGCCCGTCAGAAAAGGTGTTGGCGGTGTTGACCGGACGGTACGTACTCCTATTAATGAAGAAAATGTACTTCAATCTTTTCATGAGGATGGAACGAGAAGCATTAGAGATGTGGCCAGTACCATGAATGTTTCGAAAAGTACTGTGCAAAGAGTTTTACGTGATAATAGGATGCACGCTTATCATTACACCAAAGTACAGCATCTACAGCCTGATGACTATGCACCTCGAGTCGAGTTTTGTACCTGGTTACTTGAACAAAATAAAGAAAACCCTAATTTTATTAGAAATGTTCTATTTACTGATGAATCGCTTTTTTGTCGTCAAGGGACTTTCAATAGTCACAACTTCCATGCGTGGGCTACTGAAAATCCACACTCATTTATTTATTTATTCATGGTTTTCAACATCGTTTCAGTATAAATTTCTGGGCTGGTATTCACGGTGATTCTCTAGTAAGCATACCATTTACGTTTTTCCGTTGTCAGGTCAAACCATTTTGTAGATTGGATCCTTTGAACATTACGGGCAGTTTTTACAAGAAAATTTACCTAATCTGATAGAAGATGTACCTTTAGCAAATTACGTAAACCAATGGTTTCAACACGATGGTGCGCCGGCACATTTTGCGAGAAATGTTAGAGACATTTTGAACCAGCAATATCCAAATTGCTGGATAGGTCGTGGGGGCCCAATAAATTGGCCGGCCAGATCTCCTGACCTTACACCATTAGATTTTTTTCTTTGGGGGCACATAAAAAACACCGTTTACCGCGAACCCGTAAATAATGTGGACACATTGCGAAATAGAGTTATGAATGCTGTAGCAATGGTGACTCCAGCTATGTTGCAAAATGCAAGAGACAACTTACTAAGACGGGCAAGGCTGTGTATTGAAGTTGGTGGTGGTTCTTTTGAACATTTACTTTAATAAATCGTTATTTATTTAAAGTGTTTTTTTCGTTTTTTATGGTTCAATGTCAAAATGACAGTACTATAATTAAAAGTTGACCAAACATTTTATCAAAACTTTATAATTATTTTTAATCAACAATACCTACAGTCATATCCTAGGAAATACATACATTGCGTTAATTTTCCTTCACGGAAGCGTGTTTGATTGGTTAAATTAAAATCTTTGTAACTTAAAAACTAAAAGGATTTAATTATACTTTTTTGCAGAATCCATTTTAGAATAAATGTTAAAATCTGGTGTTAACAGCTTGTACGCGAGTTCTGGGACATGTTGGATTTACAATTCTCGACATCTCAAAAATATTTTTATATGATTTTCACTATAATTATGTTAAGAAAAAATTTAAGGATGCTGCAAAATTATTGTACACAGATACAGATTCTTTGATATACCATTTCTTTAATGAAAATATTTACGAGCACATAAAAGAAGACTTGCACAGATTCGATACTTCAGATTATCCTCCTGACAATATGTATAACATTCCACCAGCAAATAAGAAAGTGTTAGGTTTAATGAAAGATGAAAATAACGGTCAAATTTTAACTGAATTCATTGGTTTGCGATCTAAAATGTATTCAATAAAATTATTGGTAAACGAGACAGTGATAAAAAATAAATGTAAAGAACTAAGTGAAGAAGAGATTAATAAATTTTTAATCAATTTTGGTATTATAAAAAAAGCTAAAGGTGTGAAAAATTCATCACTGAAAAAAATTACATTTGAAGATTACTATCAATGCCTCTTTAATAATTCTAGTCTTGACACAGTACAAAATTCAATACGATCAATTAAACATACCGTATACACACTTGCACAAAAGAAAGTTGCATTAAGTCCATCTGATGATAAAAGAATTGTCAATTATTTATTTACTGATACTATACCGTGGGAATACACAGCTTAATAAAAGTATATTAAGGAAATATATTTCTTGTTGTTATTATTTATTGTTTATATCTATCAGTATACTTAACATTTTATAACAGTTTAAATAGAATAACAATGAGTATATATTGTAGCAAATGGGAAGCTTTTTTTTGCTTCTGTAAAACGTTTATTACATATCATGCTAATTCTGAAGAAGAGGAAGGAAAAGAAGAAGAAGAAGAAGAAGAAGAAGAAAACCAAGAACAAGAACAGGACCGCTACTGTAAACTAAGAAGTCTATTAAAATTTGCATTAACGAGAAAAAATAATAATAATAAAAAATAATTGCAACAAATGTAATATGTACATAGTGTTAAATTTCATTTCAATTTGATGTACGGTTACCTTTAAAATAATTCAAGTTCAACCTTAGGGAATTTTAAATTATTGATATTTTCATATTATTCAGTTGTAGACAAATAAATAAACAAATTTACTCTTAAAGAAAAAGAAATGTTGTTTTTATCGTCCTTCTTACTACTAATAGCAAAGAATTGCAGTTTCACCTGCTTTAATTATGAAAATATAATGTATTCTAAAAATACATGCGCTTGCAAAGTTTTTCGTTTAGATACTGTTTCTGTAAAATTTGCAAATTTGCAATTTGAAGTTTATTAACCTTAAACTTTTCATCCTGGTTCTGTTCACAATTAAGAAAGCATATCGAATGGACAACAAAAAATTTACATGGACTAGAATGGGACATCTCACACGATTCTTACTTACCACAAGAAAACATAGGCATTTACATCAAGAGCATAATTGGGGATGAAGTAGTATTAGTCAAAGGACTTAGTAAGAAGAAAGTGTTAAATAAATTTTTAACTAATAACATTATTGATTTAGATCAGTTTCGGTGTCCTAGTTTAAAAAATCTGAAAAGTCGTTTTGCAATTAATCATTGTAATCTGCATTCAGACAACACATTAAATTGTGCTAACAATCATGTGAATTTATTGTATCAATGGTATATTCTAGATTTTAATAAGAAATTCTGAATATTTTAATTTATGCATTACTTTAAATATAAATATAGCTATTTTAGTGATGTACTTTCTGTAAAAATACTAATAAAAATTAATTGTTTGTTAAAAAAGTCTCTTTTTTATCATTCATTTTACTATTAATTTATCAACAATAACAAAGAATTGCAGTTTCACCTGCTTTAATTATGAAAATATAATGTATTCTAAAAATAGATGCGCTTGTAAATTTTTTCGTTTAGATACTTCTGTAAAATTTGCAATGTTGCAATTTGAAGTTTATTAACCTCGAACTTTTCGGTCTGCAGCAAAAGAATACCAACGATAAAAATAAAATATATAATAAAATAAGACCTGTTCGTATGTACAAATTATTTCACCTTTTCTTGAGAAGAAAAAGAAGTTCTTTGCCATACATCCTTAAAATTATTTTCTTGTAATATCTACAGAAAAATAAATCTAAAATCAATCAATACATTCACAAAATATATTTTATCGTTCACCTTGCTATAAATATGTTTGCAATTTCATTCTCACACGAGAACGATAAAGGTATTTCGAGCGTTCGAGAAATTCCTCCGACTATTTCCGCAAAGTTTGCATTATCAAAGTTCATTGACTTAAAAATAAAAAAAAATATTTCTGCATGAAGAAAAAAACACACACAGCTTCCTTCTAGATATAATCCCGTTGCTAACCTCTTTAAAGACTTCCGCACGATGAAGGCTCACCCTGCGTCTATACATATTAAAAAAAAATAAAAATCGGTCATTCACCTCTTTCAAAACACCCTAAAGTACAACCACACCCCTAGTCAACAGCTTCTGGTCATTGTAGACACGAAGAAGACACGTGAAGACCTTCTGGTCATTGACCTACATTCTCTGAAGAACTCATGACCTTCCTTTTTTAGCGGTCGCGGCAGAGGACATGACCATCCACCTAGAGGTCATTTGAAGGTGATCTGGAACCGCCCCAGTAATACTACTACAGTCGATTGGGGACCGAGCGGGAAGGTGGCCCAATAGCGAAGGGTGCTCAATAAAGCCTAAAAATGGTGCGGTGGTTTTTCTGAAGAGGACCTTCCTTTCTAGAGCCGAGAACCGGGGCAAAGTAAGCAAGTCTTTGTTATTCGGGTAAACTACCCCCAAGTGCCTTTAGCCCATACCTGGACGGAACCGTCTACCGAGAACTACGTTTACCCCAACAGCTGAATTTATTGCAAGCGCGAAGAGAGCGTGACAATATTGCGGTGTTTATGAGCAGCATATAATTTTTTTTTTAATTTTAAAAGAAAAATTATTTTGTAAATAATAAAGTAAATTGAGAGTACTGTATTAAATATGTTTTGTCGAATATTTTAAGTTAGTGTAAATATTTTTAGAAATAGTCTAGTTTAGAATAGTTTTAGAATAAAGTCCCCGGTTCGGCTTTATTACCATTGCCTCTGCCCACTTTACGAATCAGTCACGGAAACGATACGGCATACGGAACTGCGGTCTAGCCTAGGCGACTTGGAAAGTCGTGTTACTCGGCGGCGTGCGTTCGAATTCCACCATTAGCCATGTTTGTTCAGTCTAATGATTTAGACCCCCAGCTTTAATACACGTCGTAATTGTCTGATTAAACGTTACACGTGGACATTGGCGCGACATTTTTTCGTTGTTTCAACGTAACCATAACATACGAATTCAACGTTTGTTACATGTTATTCTACAACGTTTTTTATACGTATGTGTGCACTGGGATTTAACGTTGAAATACTATGGACAAAGACGTTTAAAAGAACTTGATTCGAGCGTTGTTAAAACGTATCAATAACACACGAATTCAACGTTGATTAATTGTTATTCTACAACGTTTTTTACACGTGGACAGAGACGTTTAAAAGAAATTGATTGCCGCGACATTTTTCGTTGTTTCAACATAACAATAACATATGAACTCAACGTTTGGTTACGTGTTATTCTACAACGTTTTTTACACGTACGTGTTTTCGTTGGGCGACTTAAGCAATCACTATCTTGATTTAACCGTCCTTTTTTATGAATTATCTTATAATCATATTCGGACAATATAAGTATCCACCGTGCTGTTCTACCTTTAGGATTTTTTAGAGATTTTAAAAAACCTAATGCGTGATGGTTAGTTATAATTTCTACGGGTTTCCCATAAATTAAATGTCTGAGTGTTTTGAGACTCCAAATGATAGCTAAAGCTTCTAAGTGTAATACTGAATAATTTTTTTCTGCTTTTGTTAACGTTCGAGAAATATAGGCGAGATGATGTGATTATCCGTTAAAATTTTGTTATAAAATAGCTCCAATTCCTTGCGATGAAGCATCTACTCTGAGTTCAGTTTTTATGGATCGTAATGAGCTAAAACGGAGCTTCAATAAGTTTTTGTTTTAATAAATCAAATGATTGTTGTTTTTCCACATTCCAAGTAAATTTTTCATCTTTCTTTAATAAATTATAGAGTGGAAAAGCAATTTTTGCGAAATTTGGTACGAATTTTCTGTAGAAATTACAGAGGCCTAGAAAACGTTGGAGTTGTTGCTTTTATTTTTGACTCATTAGGACGTATGCCGTTCTCATCTATTTCATAAACAAGCATTTATATATTTGTTTGTAAAAATTTGCATTTATCCGGATTTAAGGTTAAGCCGGCTTTGCGGAGTCGTTGGAACACATTTTGTAATCTTATGTAATATATGTGTTCTTCAAGAGTGTCCGAAAAAATTATAATGTCATCTAAATAAATTAAGGCTGAGTTGCTCACTGAAGTTTTAAACTATGTTTAACGTTAACTAGAGCTTAATTTTTCTTTTTGGTTGTTCAGACAGTGATTAAGAGGTAAAACCAAGTTTAACTACGACATTTGTTAAACCATGAAATTCGGTCGTTTAAACTACAATTAACGTAAAAGTAACTTGAAAAAGATTTTAAACACGAGAAAAATTCTATTGGAAAAATTTCGGTTGCTTGGTAAGTATTTGTAATAAACTACAGGGGTCTTCTTACTCATGGAAGTATTAAAAATAAGAGTTTTTAGTAACAAGCAAATATTATTTACGTTTGCTGACGTTTCACCAAATATATTTTTGGCTTTTCCAAATTGAATAACGGAAAAAACTAAACAATTTAGACGTGAAGAGAACTTGAACTAAGACTCATTATTACAATAATTTTCAAATATTTTTATTATTATTGCTGTCATTATTACTGATAATTTGTTAACATACAAATTCTCTTTATGATATTTAAAATTAGTAGGGTGCATTCTATAATCTCTTCACTTCGAAAAAGTCAAAAATGTATTTGGCGAAACTTCAGTAGACATAAGCAATTAATAAAATATTTGCTGAATACTAAAGTCTTTGTTTTTTTTTGTGTTTAACAGAATTAAACATTTTGTCTTCAAAAAAAATTCGTGAAGATTATATTATATGATGATTTCTTTTAATAGATTTCGAGAAATCTTTCCACAACTACTGGAAGCCATAACACTTCATTATTTTATCTCTTTTTTGAATATTTCTTAATTATTTCGTACTTGTACTTTTGACACACGTACTAACTACTGTTACGAATAAAAAAAAGTTTAAATTTACATAGCGAAATTAGATACTAAAGCACTTCAGAGCTGCCAACATTCCACTAAACCTTAGTTAATAAATCGGTTGGTTAAAAATGACTCAACAACACTTTGAAAGAAAACTGTGGTTTGATATTTAACCAACAGTTAACAAATTACTGGACATTAACCAGACACTGAGCAACTCGGCCTAAGATTTCTTTCCATTTCAGTCCTTCAAAAACTTTGTCAGCTAAATTTTGAAAAGTTGCTGGGGCATTACAAAGGCCAAGAGGGAGGACGTTAAATTCGTACAAACCGTCTGTTGTTATGAAAGCGGTTTTTTCTTTACTTGCTTCTGTTAGTCCTACTTGATAATATCCGCTGAATAAATCCAATGATGAAAAATATTTAGCTCCTTGTAAACAATTTAAACAATCTTCAATTAAAGGTAACGGATAAAGATTCTTTTGACGAGTTACGTTATTTAATTTACGATAATCAACACAAAATCGGTAAGTATTGTTAGGTTTTCGTACTAAAACAACAGGAGATGACCAAGGAGACTGACTAGGCCTGATAATTTTATTATTTAACATTTCTTTCACTTGCTCGCTAATAATTTCACTTTCTTTATGTGACACTCTGTATGGTCTACTAGATACCGGACTCGTTTCCCCCACATCAATGTGATGTTTGAGTATCGTGGTTAGGCCAATTTGTGACATATCTGAGACAAAAATGTCTGTGTATTTTGATAATAATGTGTCAAGTTGACGCTCAAATAAAGGCTTTTCAGTTTTGTTTGTGGCTCCTTGGTGGAAAAGATCAGATCTATGTATAGAAAGGGGTACTGTTTCAAAATACCCTATAGCTGTATTCGCAAATGGTTTCTGAGGAAAACTTCCTAAATTTGTTATTTCTAACATGAAACAATTTTTTGTTCGGAAGGGGTTTTTTGTTATTGTTAATGTGATGTCCGAATGCTTGATATGGAGCGGAGCAACAAATAAACCATTACCAAATTTCCTTACTTTATTTCATTAACATGTACAAAGGAAATTAACATAATAAATTAAACTGAGGTGTCACACGATTCTTTTTAGACTTTGTTATTAACTGAAAAACAACTGAACTATCTTCCGTAACGACGCCGATGGCGCGCGGCGCGTTTACGATAATAATGCAATTGACCAAATATACTTTATTTCCTTCCCCCTAAATTCGAACTTGTTGAAAACCGAACCGGTGGCTTTCGTAAGCGACTCGATCTTCGTAGGGTAGGAACCGGAACAATGTGATCTGCTCGAGGTGACTCTTGATCAGTAAGGCGTTCTCCAGTGACAAACTGTTGCTTACTACCAGCTTGAATCAACTGATCTGGCTTAGTTGAGTTGGACGAGCTCGTTAACGAACTTGACAAGTTACGTAGTTGTTTCGAAGATTGCTTGGCAGTTTGCAGTTGTTGAGGCGAGTGTTGGTTATCAGTTATTCTTTCGTTAGTCTTTCGTAATTGTTGAGAATAGTTCTCGGATCGAACAGAATCGTGAGGCGAACAATCGAGTTGACTGTTCTTCTGTTTATTTTGAGCTGCGAGCCATAATTGCTGGTTTAGGATATAGTCTTCATCGTTTTTATCTTCTGTCGAGTCAACGATTCGAGTTCGAATCTGATTAATGTGACGTCGATGAAAACCATTTTCAGCTTTCACTAAAAACATGACTTGCGCGATTTTCTTAACAATGTTACCCTTAACCCAATACTCTCGAGGCCGAAACAGTTTAAAGTAAACTGGATCTTTAGGACTGAAAACATGAGGCTCTGCTTGGTTAGACATTCGGTTTTCGATAGGTTTGAACAGAGACAACAAGGTACGGGGCTGTCTGCCATGTAATAATTCTGCAGGAGATTTGTCGAAGTTCGGTGAGGAGTTGTTCGGTATGAAAACAGAATTTTCTCGACTGCTTTATTTTTGTTTCCTCCTCCCCATAGTTTTCACCATCGCATTCTTGAAAGTCCTTACAAAGCGTTCCGCTTGACCATTCGATGCCGGATGGAAAGGAGCCGTAGTCAGGTGGGTGATTCCATTTTCTTCACAAAATTGTTTGAACATGTTCGATGTAAACTGCGTTCCATTATCGGAAACAATTGTAATCGGTAAGCCTTCGATGAGGAAAATTTTTTCAAGCATTTCAATAGTGGACTCCGTGGTGGTATCCTTAACTCGTACAAAGTAGGGATATTTCGAAAAAGCATCAATAACAATCATCCACATGCTATTCAAAAAAGGACCAGCGAAGTCGATGTGAATCCTGTCCCACGGGTGTTTTGCTTTCGGCCAAGCTTCAAATTTTCTTGTTGGATTAGGTTGATGGTGTTGGCAAGCTTCGCATTTCTTCATCAATTTTAGGCCACCAACAATAACGACGAGCGAGCTGTTTCATTCGAACAATTCCCCAATGGCCTTCATGAAGCATCGCCAACACACGTTGCCGTAAGCTTGTCGGAATAACAACACGTGAGTGTTCATCGGTGTGATAGAGGATGACCTCTTTTTCAACAGACAGGTTGTATTTGCGATTAAAGTAGGCTTTGAACTTCGTGTTGTAGACTTGGTTAGGCCATCCATCCTTGATATTGCCTAAGACTTGGAATAAAATCGGATCCTTCTTTATTGCTTCTGCTATTTTCTGTGAATTGATTTGAAAACTTTCGACAATTTCATTGAGCTCTTGATTCAGGCATAAACAACTCTTCGCTTTTTTCGAACTCTAAATCAGGTCCTGATGGGAGTCGTGACAGTGCATCGGCATTTGAATGCGCTGCTGTGGCCCTATATTGAATCGAGTAGTTGTAGCCCATCAAGAAAATTGCCCAGCGCTGTAGACGCTGAATAGAGGTTGCAGGCAATTTCTTGTTCGGATTAAAGATTGTAACCAAGGGCTTGTGATCTGTTTGAAGCTCGAATTGTCGACCATATAAGTACTGATGGAATTTCTTGACGCCATAAACTATAGACAGAGCTTCTTTTTCGATTTGGCTGTACCGTTTTTCATGCACATTCATGGTCTTCGATGTGAATGCAATTGGCCTCTCCAATCCATTAGAGTCGCGATGCGAAAGCACGGGACCAATTCCATACGACGAGGCATCCGTGGCGAGAATTAAAGGCGAATTAGATTTATAATGTGAAAGTGTAGTTGCCTTAACGATGTGCCATTTTAGGTCTTGAAAAGCTTTCTCTTGCTGAGGACCCCAGCTAAAAATTGCATTTTTCTTTCGAAGCTCATTCAAGGGACCAGCGATTTCTGCAACATTCGGAATGAATTTTCCATAGTAACCAACTTTGCCAAGAAACGATTGAATTTCGAACAAATTCTTCGGACGAGGCAGTTTCTGGATCGCGGCGATACCAGAATCAGAAGGACGAAGTCCACTCTGTGAAATTATGTAGCCAAGATATTCGACCTCCGGCTTGAAAAATTCACTCTTCGACAAATTGCATTTCAGGCCACAAGCTTCGAGACGACAAAAAAGTTCATCTAAATACCGCAAATGTTCCTCGTTACTAGATCCAGTAATGATGATGTCATCCAAGTAGCTGGCACAGTTTGGTAAACCGTTAATGACTTGTTCGATGAGACGCTGAAAAATAGCAGGTGCACTAGCTATTCCAAAGGCAAGGTGCTGGTATTGATAAAGTCCGTAGGGTGTGTTGATTACTGCTAATTTCTTTGCCTCGTCGTCTAGTTGCAAGTAAGCATCAGCCAAATCAATTTTCGTGAAATGTTTACCGTTTTGAAGTTTCTGAAACAAGTCCTCAGCCCGAGGAATTGGAAATTGCTCAATATTAAGCCGATAATTGATGGTGACTTTGAAGTCGCCACAAATACGAACTGTGCCATTTGACTTGTGCATAACCACAATTGGCGCAGCCCATTCACTGTACTTGATCGGTATGATGATCTCCATTGCTTTCAATCGCTCTATTTCTGCTTTGACTTTGTCCTGAAGTGAGAATGGAATTGGGCGAGGTTTGAAAAACTTTGGAATAGCATTTTCTTTCATATACAACTTGGCCTTCAATATTTTACAGGTACCGAGACCATCTGAAAATAATTGTTCGTGTTTCTTTACGATATCGTTGACTTGACGTGCGCACGGTTTTGTGATGGTCGGCTTTGTGTCTAAAGCATTAATGATTTCCGGGTCATCAAGTTCGGTGATGGTAAAGCCGAAAGCTTTGAACCACGGAATTCCGAACAAATCGCTAGCTTCTTTGGAATTTGCGACCAACAAGCGAAGATTACGAACCTTGGACCCGATGCGCGCCTCGCATATAAACCATCCTTTGATGGGAACTGGCTGGTTGTTGAAGGGCTTGACGCTGTTACTGACTGGCTTTAGTGGCAGTGCCCCAATGGCGTCATAACTTTTAAGACCAATTATAGACGTTGTGGCGCCGGAATCCAACATGAACTTCAAAGGGCAGCCATTGATTTGTATGTTTGCGTAGTATCGATCTTCGCGTGAATCCCGCTTAACATTGGAAACGCTGTTCAATTCGTCCTGCGAGATTTCATGAATGAAACGTTTTTCTTGACTTCGATCTCGTGGGTTTTTCTTTTTTAAAAATGGTGCCTTCGATAGGCAAACTGATTTGATGTGTCCCTTCTTTTCTTAGCAGACTGTGTAGCTTCATACGAATTTGCAATCGTGATGACTTCTTCCAGGGTTGGTTCGCTCTTCTGCAGTGTCAGTTGACGAACTTGTTCATATGGTGTGTTTAAAACGATAACATCGCGGATATGTTCATCGACGCTGCCTAGAGCGTTTACAAGTTTCATTCTTGCAAACGAAGTTGCACTTGGTTGCCACTCCGCGCAAGTCGGCTATCCATTGAGCGTGTGTTTGACCTTTCTTCATCAAGCATTTACTGAACTTGAATCGTGCCATCTAAATATGAGTGGTTGCCTCAAAGTGCTCGCTTAACTTGGTGGTCAGATCGTTGTACGTTTTCGTAGTCCCAATACGCGTCCCAATCATCGCTGGTGATGTAGGCCGAAAAAGTAGGTGCATTACTTGAAAAATTCAGTCCGGGACTTGAATTTATATTCCCTGATGACCCAGTTTGCCCTGTTGCGATCCGCATCATTTGCTCAAAAATTTCATGTCTTTCTTGTTCACGTTCTTTACGATGATGTTCTTCGCGTTCGAGCTGTTCTTGACGCATTCGATCTTCTCGGGCTTCTCGCTCTCGACGTTCTGCTTCTCGTTCTTTACGTTCTTCAAGCATCATTTTCATCAATGTTTCAACCAGTTGAATCACCTGTGGCCATGGCCATCAAAAAAAAATTTCTGTCAGGTTCAAATCAATGCCGAAAAAAACTCGTCGCCAATTTGTTATGTCCGAATGCTTGATATGGAGCGGAGCAGCAAATAAACCATTACCAAATTTCTTTACTTTATTTCATTAACATGTACAAAGGAAATTAACATAATAAATTAAACTGAGGTGTCACACGATTCTTTTTAGACTTTGTTATTAACTGAAAAACAACTGAACTATCTTCCGTAACGACGCTGACGGCGCGCGGCGCGTTTACGATAATAATGCAATTGACCAAATATACTTTAGTTAAAGGTCTTGAAAGGAGAAAATTATCTTGAGAAATAAAATTATTCTTGAGAGGGTTAAAAGAATTGGAAACATTGTTAAAAACAACTTCAATAAATTGCGATTTATTAGGATAAACGATAATGTCTGTTTTAAGAATTACTTTAGCGTTGTTGGTTTTGCTATAAACGTTTATGTTATTTATATTTTTCTTAGAGTGTCGTAGACAGAAATTATTTAAATTATTAAGGTCTTTACATAACGGAACTTGTATATTGCCACAGAGTTCTTTATTTCTTTATTTATTTATTAACACGTACAAATTAATGAAATGATGAGTAAAAATACTACATGAAAAGATACGTCACGTTCTATCATCCATGATGTCCCACAGAGTTCTAAATAATTTTGAGGGAAATTAATGATTGCTTTTGATTTTCGGAGAAAGGAGGTTCCTAATATTAATAAGGGCCTTGGTAAATCGTGGACTACTAGAACTTCTATTGGAAAAAGTGCATTAGAAATTCGTAATTTAATAAAAGCTTTACCAATCACTTTTATGGGTTCATTTCCAGCCGTAATTATGTTTAAGGGTCTTTGTAAAGGAATACATTTGGAAACATATTGAGAATTAATTACATTTTGTAAAGCTCCAGTATCAATAATAGTTTTCAAGGGGCGATTTTCTAGAGTTGTTTGTATAGTGACAATGCCAGATGTTGAAAAGGAGTAGAGTCCCTTTTTAGCTTTATTTTGGACAACGCAGGACTCTATTGGCGTCGTCCTTGTACGTTTGGGGCTGAAGGGCATGTTGCGGGAACAAAATACTTACGATGTTGTTGTGATAGATTGGGTTGTTTCCTTACCCATTGTGAGGAATTTGGGGGATTTTGACGATTTTGGCAAAAAGTATTGGCATTTTGTCTAAAATTACATGTATAGGAAAGATGACCTGGTTTGCGGCAGATGAAACAAATAGCTCTTCCATCGGGTGTTCTAGTATTACGATACGAAGTTGTAGGTTTACCAAAACATGGTTTTTTGGTAGTTGAAGGCTTAGGATGTTGTTGAAAGAACAATTCTGGATTTGCTACGTGTGATGCAATCGCTCGTTTACGGGTGTCACTAAGTTTATTTACAATAGTTTTTAAATCATTTATAGTCATATTAGGAGTGGAAAGCAGTGAAAACTGAGTAATATAAATCGGATGTAACCCGTTTTCAAAATAATCGAAAATTTGTTCTGTAGGCATGTCTGGATTTAAATCATGGCACATTTCATTATCATACATATATTTCAAAATATCCTCATCTTCTCGTTGAGTACGTTTTAGTAAACGAAGTTTTAAATCACGCGTAAAAGAAAATGCACCAAATTCATCTTTAAAATCACGGACGATGTCGTCCCATGTGTTGTTGCTATTTTCGACTGCGGATAAATAGGATGTATACCAGGTGTTTGCAGCTCCGTGAAGGAAAGTTCCGAAAAAATTTATTTTATGTTCATTGGTCCAATTATTAGTATTGGCACATAATTCAAAATTTTTCAAAAATTGTAATGTATTAGAAATTGCAGAAATAAAAATTTCAGGGCTTTTAAATTTAGGAAAGCGAGGGCTTTTGTTTGCTTGGCTGGCAATATTAATTGTAACGTTTAAATCTTGATTTTCTGTCATTTTCATGCTATTTCAAAATTCTGATTAAAAAAAAATTTATTGAATTTATTTTTAAAAAAATTAAAATTTATTTAATTTATATTAATTTACGTATCTTGTATACGTACACGTCTATAGGAACGAAGAATTTGTGGATGGATTCGACCACAATTTATTTCATTTATTATTTTTACGTGTGTAGGAGCAAGACACGTATTTAATAATGCGACTAAAATACCGATTATTAACACTTTAAGTTTGAATAGTAAGTAAGAAACGAATTTTGACAAAGGTAGCATTGTGTAAAAATTTTTTTTTTTTTCATTTAAAAAAAAATTGGGAAATTCAATTAAAAAAATTTAAGACATTTTAGTTTTAGGCGCCTCCACCAAAAATGTTACGGTAATTATTTAAGTAACATGAAATAAGGGAAATAGCTTAATATAACAAAACATTTATTATCAACTAATTACAAGTATTACAAGTATGATTATTTACATTGTGTTTATGGGGCACTAACGGACAACTAGACTAGATGACACTCTGAAGAGATTTATTCTAATTATGCGCTAGCGTTCGCTTTATCGCCTTTATATAGGGGTTTCGTTTCCGGGGTGTGACGTCAATTATTGCCTTGACATTTGTGCACCCGGCCCTGCGTTATATCCATGCACGTAGATGAGTCATAAGATTTTACTGCACACGAATGCATCATCGCTGTGATAGTGCAGGTGGATCTTCTGCAACGCGGGTGAGTCATACGTTACATAATTGCAAAGGAGTCATTCTTATGTTTATGTTATCGTCTTGTGTTTATGTTACGCTCGACTGATTTTCAGCTGTACATCTTTGCTGGTTCTCTTATCCTAGTTACAATATACACACACAACAAACAACACAATTAGTATTTTTAGAATCCTAACAACGTTAAAAACTATGAATTAAAAGAAATAACAACGCGACGCCACAAAGTGCTGCTTTAGAAATAAATTAATTCTCAATGCCGACAAAACAAAACAAAAGAAATGCAAACGTATTGTATGAAAATTCATAAAATTCAAAATGAAGTAAAAAAGATAATAAAATAAATTCAACCTATATGTATGTATGTTTTATTTCATATTATATTACAAAAGCGAGAAAAAAAGAGAACATCTAATAATAAAAATAATATAAATAAAATAAAACCCTGGATAACTCAAGGTATTATTACTTCAATTAAAAAAAGAGACAAACTGAAAAAATGTTTATTTAAAAATTTTAATCTCGAAAAAGAAGGTGAATACAAAACGTATAGAAACATGTTACAAAAACTCATTAACATAACAAAAAATAATTATTATAAAACTAAAATTAATGAAAACTGCAACAATACCAAAAAAATTTATCAAATAATATCAGAAGCAACTAATGAAACAATAAACAACTGCTTCAAATATTAGACGGTAACAAGAAGAAATTTAATAATGAAAAAATATGAGCAACTACTGCAATAAATATTTTGTAAATATAGGTACAGAAATGTCAAAAAATATTCCCCAAACATTACACGAAAGTTATATAAATTCCACTGTAAATTCTTCAATATTCATAAAACCTATCAACGAAAATGAAATCATTAAATATGTTAGTGAATTACGTAATAACACAGCACCAGGATGCGATGGTATAACATCAGAGATTATAAAAGCTACCCACTTACATATCATACATCCGCTAACACATATTTACAACTTAGTTTTCAAAACTGGTAAGGTGCCAAATCATTTCAAAATTTCTATTGTAACTCCAATATATAAAACTGGAAATAAACAAATAATAAATAACTACAGACCAATAAGTTTACTAAACGATTTGATTTGAACAATTCCCTCCTTGCTGCCTTACACTGCCAAAAAAGTTTTCAATGCAGTCCTGATTTAGACGACGGGTTTTGAAATATTCAAAACCATAAACTTTCAATTTATCCCACAGACAGAGAACTCCATTTATTGTTATAATCCAACAATTTTTGAATTTAGAATTATTAGTGACGTCATTGCCTTTTTCGTTGAAAATTTTTAAAGCTTTTAAAAAATCCACCGTTTCGTTTAAAAACTTTACCTGGTACGATTCTCCCTCAAACACCTTTTTATATTTATTTGAGCTGTTCCGGACTGATGAATTTAAAATATCAAATAATTTATTAAAGCGATCAATCAAATCAATTGTTCCTTGGGCATCTGCAGTCAAGGCACCTAAACTAACATAAGTATTAATCCCACTAGCGACTGTGTGACTAAGAACTTGTGTTGCAAGTTTAACTTTCATTTTTTGAAAATTATTGGGATGTATATGTGCATTTGTTAGTTTAGGCGCTAATCTGTACGTATGTTTCTGGTCGGAGTTATAGAAGAATTCATTGAACGACCAAGAAGTTGTTTTATTTCCAAAACAAAAAACGTTTGTAATAAGATTATTTCTTGTTGCTTTGATTAAATGACACGGATCAAACATGTAAACGATTTCCCAGGTTCCTATTTGGAAGACAGAATTTTCTGGTGTTACTGAAAACAATCGAGCTAATTCCATAAAATTTGATCCCATGTCAGTTACTAATGTATCCACAGAGAAATCAATTGCTGCTAATTTCAATATGCAATCTTCAACAATAGGCCGTAATTGCCGAGCCTGCATTTGAGAATTTGCAAAAAATAAGCAATAGGCTGTTTATAATTGGAATAAATTTCCCAAATCATAAAAACACATACATTTTGTGCTGCCAAAAGTTCGTCTATAGTTTGTACATTTCTGTTACCAATATTTTCCAAACCAATTATTTCATCTCTGCTAGAATCGTAGTAAAGGAAGGATTTGAGAGACATTTCGTCAATACAAAGAGTACAATGCTTCTCGAGATCGTCTATAGTCTGCCCTTTGAGTTCTAATGCTTGAAATATTGCATCATTATCAAGTCCAGGTTTGATACATATTTTTGATGTTATGTGCTCTAAAGTTCTTTTTGTTGGTAAACACAAGATACTGCTTAAGAAATCATAAACTCTTGGTCCAAGGAAATATATTGTCAGAGCCAGCTGTTTAAATTCTGATTTATAGCGTCTTGAGTACGGACTTTGACCTCTTATTCTAGCCTCTGATTTTACAATATCAACAAAGTTCTTTGATAAATATGTATCACACATTTTGTCAAACGTTTCTAAATTAAATGCACTCTCATCATTTGTTTCTTGTTTCTTTGATGTCAATTTGCGTTTGAGATTCTTCACCTGATGTCGCAACTTCTCTTTTCTTGGCGAGTTGTATGACAAGGAGGGTACTGTTTGTGTTCCAACAGGTGACATTAGGGAAGTACCTATTTTTAAAAATTTCATGTACATTAGTGTTTAAACAGAACATAAATTAACTTACTACTTTGTATAGATGAACCTGATTCAGGAATTAGAATTTCAATCTCGTACAGTTGCATTGTTGAGGCTACAAAGTACCACAATAAACTTTTGTACATAAAATTTACTTTAAGAAATACATACGTGTTGTTCCACTTGGGCCAGGGACAGGAGAAAGAAGTTGTTTTGCAGCATTTGAGCCTGAGGCAGTAGAACAAAGTGCATCTTCTTTAACAGGTAAATCGATGGCAGGAACAACTTTGATATCTAATTATAAAAATTGAGTTTAGTATCTAATGTGTAATTTCATTAAAGTGTCTGTAAAGTAAACAAGAACATTATAATTTTATTCCAATAACATAGTGCTTTATTTTCTTTTAGGGGATGATCAGGAATAGTTAAAACCTCATAAAAATCTGCTATTTATACATTAGTGCACTTTATTATTTGTAACATTTATCTTTCAATCACTTACCTGGTAAAACAGTTACTTTCCTTGGCGGTTCATCTTCATGTTCATCATCTAAAGCAACTTGCAATTGTTCGGGATCAGATTGTGCAAATCATGTGGGAACAGCTTCATTTAATAAACGTCTCCTATCATCTTTTGGATGAGAAGTAAACCATTTCTGTTCAAAATGTAGCTCACACAATTTATAATTTTTGTTCAGTTCTTCATTTGTTTTAAAAAGTAAATCACTGCGTCCAGCACGCTTTAACCATTGCTGAGCTCTACAAGTCAAAATTGTTACATTTACTTTTACTGAAACCCTTTGGGAGTATATTAAATTGGTGCTTATGTCATTACAGTTTGTTAAATGAATCTTTTTACGCACGTTATTGACTTTTTCCATATGAAACACGGTACGAGTAGGTCTTTTGGGGCAAGGCTGTAATTTTTTAAAAAATAAAGTAATACTTAAAAAGGACTTACTTTCTTTAGTAAAATGACCTCAGCAATCCAAAAAAAATACGTGGACCTTCTCCGACGCATTTTAAGCGCCTCCTAGTGCACCACTACGGTGAGGGCATTAACACTCAAAACCCACATTCAATGTTCTTTTCATTAATGTAAATTGTTTAAAAACGATGTAATATTTCCGTAAAAATAGAATGAAACCGTTTCCGCAACGACAAATTCTTAAATTAATTAATTTTACATCAACGGTCCTGTCAGCTGACTGCGCGTCATCGAATAGACAGTGGCCGGTGGTTGGCGCTCGCACTCAGATCATTCAGTAGACGGGCCGCGGTACGAGAAAGTAGTTTTGATACACGTCACCTCGTCTGCTGCTTTCGTAACATTCATTGTTCATGTAATTTATTTATTCATAAATTAATATGTAATTACTTTATTAACTTCAATTTTGACTTATACTACAGAAATTAAAATGACATTTATGAAATTTTCCAATTAACGAAGCACAAATTTAGAATAAATCTTTTAATAATAAACATAAAAAAAAAACAATACAAAAAGTGGAGAGAAAAATGTAAATTACGGTTAAAATATGCAAACAAATTAATGTTTAAATGAGGACAAAAACACTTTTCACATTAATATCGTTTATTAAAAAAAAAAAAAGTAATAATAGTACCGAGTTGCATTGCAATTGAATTCATGAAATTTTTTATAAATTTTGTAGAAGACTGAACTCGTAAATATTTAAAATTCAGTAGGAAAGTAAATGTAAGGATATTATTACTGATGCAGCCAGGCCTGTCTTTTTACAAGCTATACTCCAGCATTGGCTGCAAGGGTTAGGGAAATCCTGGTAAAACCCAACCAGAGTAACGATAAAGTATAAATATCTAAAGATAGCGTATCTTCTGGACCTCCGTCTTGATTACGATATTCTTCATTCTTTATTGTGTACCTTTAAAAATGTGAAAATTTCATATGATTATTAGATAAATAGCAGTGGACATTGTATTTAAGAACTCACTGTCTGTGGACTGTATTAAATTAAAGTATTGCAGTAAAATACGATTCAAAACAGAAAAGAAAAAATCGAATACAATTTGAAAAATTTGAAACTCAGCATACAGTCCTCTTTCGCCGTTACTAACAATTTATCCTAGTAATATTTCTTCGAGAAATCGCAATTAAGGGCACTTTACTGGGACACCGCCTAGAAAAAACTGAAGAGTCGACCTATTTTCATTGCCTGCAATAAATAATTGCGGCGACTTGTATTGCACGCATGCACAGTATTTGTATTAGTGCTGGCAACCTAAATCGATTTTTTGGATAATCGGTTAACCGGGTTTGGATATTCGCGGTTTTGGAGAAAACCGAAAACCGGTTATCCGGATAACTCGCTTATTCGAGTATCCAGTTATACGGAAAACCGGTTATTCGAATATCCAGTTATTCAGATAACCAGATATTTGGATATTATCAGTTACTTGGATAATCGAATAATCGGTTTTAACCATTATTTGGATAGCCGATTATATCCGAAACCGGTTTTTAAAGAAACCGATTATTCGGTGAGTCATTCCACGCGAAATCATTACATTATGACTGGACTTAATTTTTATGTAATTTGAATATCATATCTAACCTCAATATGAATGTTCATTCCACGTATTTCAAATAAGTATTGCGTTTTTTATGTTTTTAATTCTCGCATAAAACAATTTTATTCATTTTACATCAGAATAGATATTATCGCTGTACTAATGAGGGTATTAATTTCAAGAATAAAATACTCAGAGGTAGGTATACATATATTACGTGATATTACTGGCAGTAAATTATTTACTATAGGTACTAGACACATTTCCAATAAAAATGATTTTTAAAATAAATTATTATTAAATATAAATTAAAGTATTGCAGTAAAATACGATTCAAAACAGAAAAGAAAAAATCGAATATTTCAAAATGCCAATTCATTTGTAAAAATTTGAAACTCAGCATACAGTCCTCTTTCACCGTTACTAACAATTTATCCTAGTAACATTTTTTCGAGAAATCGCAATTAAGGGCACTTTACTGGGACACCGCCTAGAAAAAACTGAAGAGTCGAGCAATTGGGGCAAATCGCGAACGCCGGGAGCTGGGAAGCTGAAACTTCGCTGAAATCGCAACTAAGGGCACTTTATTAAAGCCGCTTTACAGTTCGCAATTTTCATTGCCTGCAATAAATAATTGCAGTAATGAAGAATTGAGCAATTTTTATTGCGGAACACTTTACAGATGGCAATAAAGATTGCTGATGAATCAAGCATCAAGTTTACAACTTACTAAAAAAAATCATTATATTAAATTTGTTTGTGTTAAAGTAGCAATGTATTCCAACAATTGTCGGAAAAAAATAAGGCCTGCTTTGTGCATAGGTGCATACTAATTGCAAGTTGCATGGTAGAAAATCGATCTAATCGTTGTCACATACATATATGCTATTCATTATTTTTATGAATCTTGGTATTTCACAAATTACCTACAAATTCGCTAGAATCGCCGTTGCAATGCAAGAAAAATAGGTTCGGAGCTATTTTCTACAATGCAATGAAAAGTTGCCAGTTGATCAAAATACAAATTAATGCTGGCAAAAACCGGAAAAAATTTAAACCGGAGTTATTCCACGCGAAATCGAACACTTATAAAACTCTACTTTCTTATATTCAATTTAACCTTTTTTTATACATTCTTAAGATCAAAAGAAAACGTCCCGTGGTATTAATTTAGAACTAAAATAATTTCTTTGAAATTTATTCATATTCATATTTATCGATGTAGAGCGGTTCAGGTGATTTTTAAACATATTTTCCTCCTAAAGCATTTATCGTAGAGATTTAGAACATACCTCATTTTAAAGCTTAAAACATGGGTTTTCGGCCCATGTTAATCATAATTATATTTAATTTAAAATTAACTTAATTTTACATAACCTTAATTTTAATATTGAAATTATAGTATAAGGACGACGATTTAAAAATGAAAGAAAAATAGCATTATTTACCTTCGTATCTAATAAATAAATAAATGTTTATTGAAGACGTGTATCGGCTGTGCCGGAACTTTGCATTTTGTCAAGCAGGCTATGGAAATAATTACAAATTGTGTCTCAAAATTTTCAAATCCATTGAAAGTTTTTCAGTGTAGCTTAGGTGAGAATATATTTTTATAGTAAGCATTTCATTCATTTTGGGACTTAAAGTAAGAAACAAGAAATATTAAATTTGAAAAACTTTATTATAAAATCAAAAGTGTTAGAAACAAATGCATCACACTTTATCTGTCAAGAACAAAAATAATAAAATAATAATTGAAAACAAATGCCGATCAAGAAGAATGTTTTGCATTAAAATGTGTCTTTTTAAAATTAAAAATCGACCCGTTTCACGATTTTGCAAACAAAAACATTAAGTAAACAAATTATGAGCTTGTTGCGGGACTTTATCACCACCGAGTATTTTTTGTAGACTTGAAGCTTTATTTTAGAATATTAACTATTCAAATTATACTTACGCGCCTACTGGTACGTTCGAAATGCAATAATAATAATAATAATAATAATAATAATAATAATAATATTTTTATTGTGAATCTACCATTGGTAATACACTTAGTCAAGTTTCATTCAGATTAATACATTAAGTAACACATTAAAACTTACATTAAAATTGTTTAGTGACTATTAGTTAACATTAATGTTATTGTCAGATTTTTAGTAACATTAGATAGTTATCGACTTGCTCGCATAAAACTCATCTACATTATAGTACGCTGTATTAAGTAAATGTGTTTTAATTTTATTTTTGAATACGTCACGCGGTAGTGTCTTGACACTGTCAGGCAACATATTATACATTTTGAGTCCGTAGTAATTTGGACCATATCTGTCGGCCTTCAGTCTACAGAACTCCACCCTGATGTCACTTTTGTTTCTTGTATTGAAATTATGTATGTCTTTTTGTTTCGTGAATTTATTGATATTAGTATGTGTATAAATTAAGCATTCTAATATGTAAATACAAGGAACAGTTAGAAGTTGTAATTTTATGAAATGATTTTTTACTTCGTCTCTATAGTTTAATTTACAAATGACTCTAATTGCTTTTCTCTGTAACGCGAAAATTCTTTTCAATCCTGCTGAGTGACCCCAACAGATGATAGCATAAGTTATCTGTGAAATAATGAGTGCATGATAAGCTGTTATCAAGGCTTTTATAGGTAACATTTATACATTGTTGATAGTTTGCGTTTCGTATGATTATGGTAGTATCATCAGCGAAGTTTATTACATCAGCACTTTCAACACCGTTTATTAGGTCATTTATGTATATTAAGAAAAGAATGGGTCCTATACCGATCCTTGGGGTACCCCAGTAGTAATGCTTTTCACGTTAGATTTGACTTGTTTTATATATCAACAAACTGTTTCCTGTTTGTTAGGTAAGTACTGATAAGATTGCAGGTTATTTGAGTGAAATTATAGTACTGGAGTTTTCTTAATAGTATCGTATGATTCACGCAGTCGAAAGCCTTTTTTAGGTCACAAAAAGCAACTCCCACCAGATCTCGCTCCTCCTGCCCTTTTACTATTTCATTTATTAAGTATGTAATAGCATGACTTGTACACTTATGTGCCCGAAAGCCAAATTGATTATTAAAGAGCATGTTGTTCTCTTCTAGATGTTTGACTAGTTGCTGTTTTAGTATAGTTTCTATAATTTTTGAAATCGTCGGGACTAGAGAGATCGGGCGGAAGTTGCTCTCAATGTTCTGCCCACCTTTATGTATAGGAATAACTTTAGTAATATTTAACACTTCTGGATATTCGCGCTAATTATAACCTGATTTATTAATTTAGTTAGAGGTGTTATTATTAGATTTTTTATTTGTTTAATGCTACTAATATCAATGTTCAAGTAATCTTCACTTTTTTTGTTTTGTAGTTTGTCAATGACTTCCCTGACCGTATTAAAGCTAACTTGTTTGAACTGAAACTTAGGATACTTAGTTTGACCTAAGTACTTTTCAAATGCCATATTGTTTGTTACCTTGCTGCCTATATTTTGGGCAATATTTATAAAATATTCGTTTAACTTATTTACGTCGCATTCTGGTGTAACCACATGTTTATTATTTTTCCTATTTTTATTTATCAGATCCCAATAGGATTTAATTTTGCAATCATTTTTTTGAATAATGTGAGTGTAATAAGTTTGTTTTGTGATTATTAAGTTTTCTTTATAACTCTTTCGTAGTTGTTTAAGCTCCTTTGATATTGATTCGTCATTAAAGTCGTGTTTTAATTGTGAAAGTATAATTATTTGATTGTGCATGTCTTTTAATTCTTGTGTGTACCATTCTTTATGAGAAGGTTTTTTATTGTTTAGTTTTAGCTGATACTGTGGAAAGCAAGCATTTATATTTTGTTTTAATATTTCTAAGAAATGTGTGAATTTATCATTTGTATCAATGACTGAATTTGTAATGAAAGTCCAATCTACCATCTCAATGGAATTATAAAAATTAAACTTATCTTGTTCAGAACGCCTTCTGCAATATACTGTCTGGTTTTGGTCAAAGATGTTTTTCCCGGTATCAATTTTTACTGCTACTGCTTTGTGATCTGATAAGCTAGGGTCAAATACCAAAGATTGTTTTATAATATTTTCAGCATTTGTCAGGATATTGTCAATGCAGTTATTGAATCTTGTATTTATGTGTATTAAAGTTTTTATTTGGTAAGTATTTAATAAGTCATTAAATTTCTTGGTATCATTGTTGTTTACATTAAACCTAATATTAAAGTCACCGTTCACAATAAATTGTTTGTGAGTTTTATGTAATAAGTTAAGCAGTTTATCAAACGTGTGTAAAAAAATATCAAAGTCACCTAGTGGAGATCTGTAAACTGTGACAACAGTCAAATCCAACTTACTAATTTGTATCGCTGTTAGTTCGCAGTGAATTTCAACGCCAAGTTTGTTTATGTCTTCCTTACTGTTTACGTTCATGTCCTCTTTGCAGAGTATCAACACACCACCGCGTGACGATCCCTTCCTACAAAAATTAGACACAACATTGTAATTACACATACTAAAATTCTCAATTTCATTAGTATTTAAAAAATGTTCAGACAAACATATAGCATCAAACTCATTACTCTGTATAAAACATTCCAATTCTAAAATTTTATTTCTCACTGATTGTATGTTGATATGCATTATGTTGATGCTATCGAATCTCTTTGTTGTTTCCGATGGGTCCAAAAAAACTTGTTGACATGCACCCCTTGTGGCCATATGTTTGGTTGTAACGCCTTTTCAATATTTGCGTCATAAATATCCACCCTGAACGATGCGTAATGTTGTGGAGACCTGGACTGAAGTTTTTCTATTCTTGCCTCTGGGAAGTCTTGTTTCATATATCGTAGTACTTCTTCCACCGTAGTGTTGGGTTGAAGTCTGTAAATATGAATGGATGACATTTTAGGTACTGCTTTTAAGTTATGATTGCCTCCGTTCTCTCCAACAATATTTCGTTCTCTTTGCTTGTTCTTCTGGATTGTTCGTGTCCTCTTTTCAGTTTCTTTTCCGGTTCCCATCGTTATTCCTTTTGTGCGCTTGGTCACAGATGTACTTTCACATGTATTACCTAGGTTTATAATATCTTGCATTTTGTTTTTTGTCTCGGCTTGTAGCGGTGCTGCTTTAAAATAAGGGAATCGTTGATATATTTTTTAAAATAAAGTCTATTCTTAAATTATTATTACATCAATATTATCAAAACCATTCATAAAACAGTCATGCTTTACTTAAACATGTAAATATTATACAGTTTTATACAAACATAAGAACTGATAAGAAATATCAAAAATCCAGAGAAAACATTTAATTAACAATAACAATGCAAAAAAAAATCTTGAATAAATCAACGTGAATGAATTTGAATTTGTTGCCCTTCATCTTCAAATGAATATTGCTTGATTAGGACTTCAGTTTGCAATAAAGGTATAATGGAGTGTAACTTCAAAGTGCCACGTATTGGTTTTGTTTTTTCGTATCTCTTATTCAATTCTTTATTATGTTTTTCATGTTTCTTCAAAGTAAAAAATTTGAAGTAGATATTGGGAATATTCTTCTGCGCCCATTCAAATAATTTCTTCGGTGATGTGATAGGATCCTGATTTACTTGAAGGCTAGCCTTCATTGCAAGTCTTTTAGTAGTACCTCCAATGCCATCACATGGCCCCTTTCCATGAGATGTTGCAAAAAAATGCCATTCGGCGTTTATTCCGAAATCTTTTTGATGTAAACAGAGATTTGTAAAAAAATTTATATTTTTATACTGTGCAGCAGAACCATCTGAAAAATAAATTATTTTTTTTATATCACCTACTTCAATATTCATGAATTTTATTAATTCCGTTTGGAATAGGTGGACAGCGTTGGTATCATGTTTTAATGATTCTGATATTGCAACGAAACTTTTGTGTTTTATAATATTATTATCTTTATAGTACATGAAGAATGGATGAATCGTAGCCTGTTTGTTATTCCAATGTACCCCCTGAACAGAATCTTGTATAACGAAAGAATAATTTTCAGAAAAGTC
This sequence comes from Dorcus parallelipipedus, assembly GCA_958336345.1. Taxonomy (NCBI): domain Eukaryota; kingdom Metazoa; phylum Arthropoda; class Insecta; order Coleoptera; family Lucanidae; genus Dorcus; species Dorcus parallelipipedus. Next base: position 10,418,398 of record OY284484.1, read on the forward strand.
ACCAATCACAATGCACTCTTCCGATTTTAAGTTTTCCTTGCGTTCTTCCAAATATAAAGATTGTTGCTGAGCAATAAACTTATGAGGTAAGAGTTTTACCAATTTGACAGATAATTTATTTAAAAATTCTTCAACTGATGACTGTAATATTTCCAAATTTGTCCGGTCAACTGTTACCCATTGTTTATAAATTACTTGTTCTATTCTTTCAGCATCAAACAGTTCGTCAAGATAATTTATTAAATTGTTGGTTCCTGGACAAGATGAACATTTTAGTAAATAACAATCTGGTGATGGAGGATTACAGATTATTTGCGTCACACAATCATTATAATTATTGATTACGAAATGTGAATCGTTTGACAATTGGTAAATATTGGCGCCTTCAACCATGAGCTTTACATTTTCATGGTGAGCACAAACACAAACAGAATGCGTTCCGTGAGCTCCAGGGAGTATACACTGTTTTGGTCTTAACTGGGCAAATTTTGAAAAACTTACTTTTAAATTAGGATACTTTTCTTTAAAACATCTATAGGTTTCCTTAAGATTACTCAAAATTAACCTCTTCTGCTTATGAATTTTTCTATTATCCTCTTTCACTGTCACATAATTTTTTTTCCCAGGCATTATTCTGCTAATATCATCAGAATTATAAAATTCTAGCACCTTTTCTACAATGGCAGTTTGTAAAGAGTGTCCGAATTTATGCTGAGGAGTTGCCAAAATTCCCTTTTCCGCAGCTAACTGTTTTGCTACTTTTATCATTTGTACAGATGCTTGAAAATGTTCTTTTATTTTATTATAAGACCAAGTTGCAAAAATTGTTAAAATTTGTATCTTTAGATTTCTACTTTCTGTTGTGTGAAAGGAATTGATCAGTTGCTGAATGATATTGACATAATTTTTATCTGATGTGTCTTCTGAGCTAGAATCACTTTGCATGTTATCAAATATTTTCTCTTTCAGGGTCCTTGTTATATTTTGTAACTTTTCTATCGGGTAACGTTTTTGAAGTAATTTATTCTTCATAATAGGCGATTCCCCTAATGAAATTAAGCTTTCATTGAAAGTAGATAATACGAGTAACTTTTCCTCATCTGCTTTTATAGAATCATCAAAGGAAAAAACTCATTATCATTACTTTCTATAGTTTCATCGAATTCGAATTCTGTAATATCTTCCGGTATTCATTGTTCATTAACAACAATTGTAGAATTAGGAAGGTTTGAAACTTTCTTCCTGCAAACATCACAGATCTTCATTTGACGAGACAAGTCAATATCTTCTCTCTTCAGTTTTGCTAACATAGCACAAGTCACATGTCGCAAAGATTTTCTTTTTTTAAATTTGTGATTCTTTTCGTTAAAAGGATTAAAACACATATCGTACTGTTTTCTTTTAACACCACTCATGATTTCTCGATTAATACTTAATCACAGCATTTAATTATTTTTGCTCTTGACAGATAAAGTGAGATGCATTTGTTTCTAACACTTTTGATTTTATAATAAAGTTTTTCAAATTTAATATTTCTTGTTTCTTACTTTAAGTCCCAAAATGAATGAAATGCTTACTATAAAAATATATTCTCACCTAAGCTACACTGAAAAACTTTCAATGGATTTGAAAATTTTGAGACACAATTTGTAATTATTTCCATAGCCTGCTTGACAAAATGCAAAGTTCCGGCACAGCCGATACACGTCTTCAATAAACATTTATTTAATGCATTTCGAAACGGAATCCCATTTTGAAACTTGGAGGATTGCTAAGGTAGATACGAAGGTAACTAATGCTATTTTTCTTTCATTTTTAAATCGTCGTCCTTATACTATAATTTCAATATTAAAATTAAGGTTATGTAAAATTAAGTTAATTTTAAATTAAATATAATTATGATTAACATGGGCCGAAAACCCATGTTTTAAGCTTTAAAACGAGGTATGTTCTAAATCTCTACGATAAATGCTTTAGGAGGAAAATATGTTTAAAAATCACCTGAACCGCTCTACATCGATAAATATGAATATGAATAAATTTCAAAGAAATTATTTTAGATCTAAATTAATACCACGGGACGTTTTCTTTTGATCTTAAGAATGTATAAAAAAAGGTTAAATTGAATATAAGAAAGTGGAGTTTTATAAGTGTTCGATTTCGCGTGGAATGACTCACGTATGCATGCATTTTTTCAATAATTATTAAGGTAAGTTCAATGATACATACCATCTATATCTTAACATTCTATTCTGAAGAATTGCGTCAACAGTAACCAAAAGCTTAAGACTTTTTCTTTATTAAGAATTATTTAAATGAATATCCATCTCGGTGAAGCTTATAGTTTAGGGGACTTTATACTTCGAGCGATTCTTCGGTGTACTGATAAAAACAGGTGCAGTTTATAAAATAACAGGTAGCAGTTTATAAAATAACAGATAAAACAGGTAGCAGTTTATAGATGTGACAGATAGCAGTATAATAGCAAAAGTGATGGTAGGCAAACACACATATAGAAGTGACATTAAACGTTAATAGCACATCTACTGATTTAAGTTCCTATTTAATTTTACGTAAGGGTTTAAACAGACTATTATGTTATGTATTAAAAGCAATTTAATCAGTTGAGACGTGGAAGCATATATGATAAGTACTATCTATACCAGGTACGTTTTTTAAAAGTGCATACATTCCCTAAATCTGATTGTCTGTATGCTTGGTTAGTCGATAGTACTGATAGACTAATAGAATCTAACGCTGTCATCTAACTTAATAATTATTTCCATATACAGTATGTCTCCAGATTGAGTTTCCATGAAAATTGTTATTCAATGTATTCCCCAATGCTCCTCTACGCACTTTTCTACCATATACAATCGAACCTCCATAACTCGAATCTCCAGGGACCGGAAAATTACTTTGAGTTATAGAAATTTCGAGTTAAAGAAAGAGATTTCAGTTATACACAATGTGCAGGGACATCAGTAAATTTCGACTTACAGAAAGTTTCGAGTTGTAGAGGTTCGAGTTATGGAGGTGCCACTGTATCTAAATTACCTGTTTTAATGGTATGTTATTATTTATTTATGGCTATGATAACGGCTCTGCACTTACCTTATGTTAACCTTAACATCACTCTGTTTGTCTCTATTTATTATCCACTAATACTGTTACCTTACAGTTTTTCTAATAACAGATCTTACAGTGTGACACACATACAAACACATTTTTGCTATTGATCTATTCATACGCTTTCATCTTCATTAAAAATATAGCATCTGTTATTAGAAAAGCTGTATATAATTTTGTTTTAGGAATCAAACAGTTTTAACATTTTCATAAGATCAATTTTCGGACACATTGCAGCAGCAGATTTATATATGGTTTTAAATTTAAAAACATGCTTACTTTACTCTCAAAATTGTCTAACTTCAAATTACATTTAGAATTATTGTCTTAAAGAGTGGTCACACTGGCTCCGATATCAAAAATTAATTTAAAAACAACTTCATATTAACAAATGTATAGGGTTACAATAGGATCGTAATGAACTGGAGTATACTGCCTTTTATAAACTGTTTTTTACCTGTTATTTTACAAACTGCTACCTGCTTTACCTGTTATTTTATAAACTGCTCAGAAACTGCTATCTGTTTTACCAGTACATCGAAAAAATTTATAATTTATCGAGACAGTTTATTTTGAATTGTTATATGATTATCGGTTCCAGTCTGTCTCCACACCCCACCTCAACACCACATTTGTTTACTAAAGCTGCGTTCGTTTATTCAACTCCGTTAACTCTATTTACTCTTTTCGCACTTTTGTCTCACACTTACTTGTATTAAAACTTATTCGCGCTCACTCTTTAGAGTGCGAAAGGAGTAAATAGAGTAAACGGAGTTGAATAAACGAACGCAGCTTTAAGGCTGGTTTATACAACAGGAATAAGAAATAAGGTTTAAGGCGTAACGCCTTAAACCTTATTTCATTAAAAGTTAATCTTACGGGTCTATGTGTTTGCGTTTATAAACCGAATAAGGAATAAGGTATACCACGTTAGATAACAAAAGTTGGTTAACATTGAACTTTTAGATCTTATTCTTAGGCGATATGTCATGCGCGCATGCGTACAAAGCATTGCTTTCTAAAATTATTTATAAAAAATATTACTATTTAGTTTTACCTGCTAATTTCTAAAACCACTTATTTTGTACGTTTATTTTTCACGAAATAACCGGTATACCCAACTCACGATTTTAACGACTGACAATAACAAACCTAACCATGCAGGCATGCTTTGGAGGAACACTAAATTTTATTGGTCAGTTTTAAAACGTATCTTATTCTTATTCTGTTAAATAAACACATACATTCTTATTCCTTAAGCTTTATCTATTAGACGTTAGTCCTTATTTCTTATTCTTGTTGTATAAACCAACCTTAACCCACTATAATATGAAGCCCTCTCAACTGCTCGTATATAACTGCTGCTATGATCTCGGTCACGTGGTGCATAATACAGTTGTATGGTTGCATACTTTTGCTATATAGCCACCTGGTAGCTTTTCTATTGATTGAAAATTTGAATGGGAAAACTTAATATTGAATGATTTGTGGTATGTAAAAGCATTACATTCAAATGCTTAGTTATTGTGGTAACCTAATCTAAGCTTGCTTTGCCTCCATAATAAATTATGTAAATAACGTTAAGAAGTTGTTCAAGTATACATTAGGTATTGGAAATATAAACTTTTTATTATTTTAATTTAGGTTTATTAATGTTACTGTTAACAAGAAAAAAAAATGTACTAATTTATGTTTGATTACAAAACACTATTCTATTATGATTCCAAGGTAAGCTGCTTTGATTATTAATGCAGTAACGCGAATTATCCCATTCATAATCGGACACAATAGTATCTTCATGACACAAACTGACGAACCATAATTTAGGATTTTGCAGGTTCACTTTCAATCTTGTTAAATGAACTGCAGGTTTCTCTTCTAAACTTTTCAGCAACGGCTTCTTTATGTTGCTCTCATACCATTTATTCTTTTATTAAATTATTTTAAAATCATTTTGGAAAACAGTTTGGAAAAGTTTTCACAGAATTATAAATTTCGCTTTGGTTTTAGTACTAATAAATAAAAATATGTAAAAGATTTATTATTTGCATGTATATTATTAGAAAACTGACATTTTTATAACATACTTAGTTTAGAATGTATGTATGCTATATCGTCAGAACATTTAGAAGTATTTTTGACATTTTCATAATTTTAAAATAATTTTTAAATGAAAATAAAACGCTTTAACCTGTAACGTACAAGTATAATTTCTCAATATCCCCCTTTCATCCTTGAGGCTACAAGACAGCCGCCCCAGCCTTCACGATACACCCTTGATGTAGCAACGTACCCCAAGCATTCTGAGTGAAAGCCGACCCGCGCGCGCGCACCCTCGGCGAGCGAACGACAGTTGAGTTCTCTTTTTTTTTTTTTATTCCGCTTGTTAACCCGCCGCTCCTAAGATGCTCGATGGCCGAGTGCGTTAGGTGAACGCCTTGCAAACAGTGGGCATCGGGTTCGAATCTTCCTTTCCTCCGCAAAAAGGCGAAAAAGAATTTTTTTCATTAAGCACGATTAATCGACCACGTGACGCAACTACACGCAGTTGCTGCAAACAAAACAGCGAAGTAATCGTTTGAAAATTAAACGCCCGCGCCGCGCCGCCGCTATTCACTTAGGGCGCCATCTACTCAAAATCGCATGTTCAAATTCGGAACTACACGCTGCTGCTACTGCAAGAGAGAGCGAAACTCTCTACCTCTCTCTCTCTCTCGCTCTCCACTGCCGCGTCCCCCCTCTCGCTCCTGCTTGCCCGCGTCCCCCTTCAGCTGCAGCGCGCGACCTCCCGTCCCCTCAGCCCCGCACTCCTCTCACCAAGATCCCCGCAAAAATTGCAATCTCGAGGCCTGTGTTAAATCTTATGGGAAATTGGCCCCGAACGCCCATAGCCTATCTACTAATCTCAATAGACAATACAGAAAACAAGTTTATTGGTTAGAACAAAATCATCATTGTTTACGATGGTCGGATGGCTACACTCCCTACCGTGAAATTGCCGACATTCTACACAGTTTTACTCAAGAGTATCAACGGATATATGTAAAAGGACATCAAAAAATAAATTGTCTTCGAAAATTTTTACCTTCGAAAGAAATTATAAATTTAGAAACAATTTCAGGTGTACCGAAATTTTGCACGGATCCTGTTTACACCATACGAAGCCCTGCAGCATATGTTCCATAATTAATGTAAAAATTATTTACGAATTTTTAAAGACTAAATGTGAAAATTTTTTTTTAATGAAAATCAAACGCTTTAATCTGTAACGTACATGTATCATTTCTCATTATCTCTTATCAGCCTTGAGCCCCAGCCTTGATGCAGCATCCTAGCTCAAAAACTCTGCGTGAAAGCACTCCGCGCGCGCGCACCCTCGGCGCGGCGAACGCACGACGATTCAGTTCTTCTTCTTTTTTTTATTACCGCTTCTTAACCGATCGCACCCAATTTGCCTGATAGCCGAGGGCGTTAGGTGGACAGCTTTGCAAACAGTGGGCACCGGGTTCGAATCTTCCTTTCATACGCGCAACGGCGAAAAAAATTTTCATTAAGCACAATTAACCAACCACGTCACGCAACCGACTTCTAACGGACGATTTCAGAACTTTTATGTTCGCGTCTTTCTAGCCGATTTACAGACCACGTCACGCAACCGACCTCTAGCGGACGATTTCTGAACTTCTATATTCGCGTCTCTCCTTGTCTCTTCTGTCTCTCTCTTATACACGCTCAGGTATATGACTAAAAAACTCCGACGGAAGTCCATAAGAATAACATGGGAAAAAAAGGGGCGTGGCTGCTTTTCTTACCTACTAGAAGGCCATGGTTGAAAGAATGGTAATATAAAATAAGTAAAATAAATTTAGTCCTACAGTAATTCTATTTATTTATTATATGCATTTACATATATCTGTGAATTTTCAGATTTGTTATAAATGCAAACAGGAGCTGAACGAAATACAGTGTGAAATTCATGGGTTTTGCAGAGACAGAACAACTTATTTTAGGAGATGATGATATTTTATATCCAGGTACTGTTAAAATGTAGTACAAAATATGATATTAAAAATGAACTTAATTTTATAGATCATGCAGTTACAATGTCACAAGATAGTGAAGCTAGTACTAGTTCTCTAACCCACATTTGTCGTTTATTGCCGTGTTTTTTGCTCCGTTGTTTATTGTTTAAAAGATAAAGTGCTAACAACTTGTCTGTTTTGATATATTGCACTTTGGTAATCCATTTCTATGATAATTACACAACAAAACACTAATAACCTGTTTAATGAGAATTGTTAGTGTTTGTTAGTCGAAGTTTAAATTTTAAATTTAAATGAGGCACGCGTCATACAGCGCACATGTGAACGACTTAATAGGTATATTCGTTTCAGATGACTTGGACTGCCCCAAGTCACCTACGTCAACGAAATGTGCATTCGTTTTAGATTTTCGGCCTGCCGGATTTGACATTGACATATTCGTTTTAATTGCTACTACGGCAACGATGGTGTTGACGTAATGCGCACCTACTCGAGAGTAGGGTCCGAGGTTCATATATTACAGGCACCATTACAGGTTACCTCGTAACTTTTAGGAGTGGGGGTGAAATGTGTACGCGTGACGTCACGGGTATGCTTGGCTGCGTTCACCGGAGATAAGCTGCGTACGCTTAGCTGTTTCAGCGTTTACTTTATAAGCGGTAATCTGATGGACGCTTAATAGATCAACATCTCATCCCGCCATTTATGAACATGTTTATTCAATTCAGCGGAATCTAATGTACGCTTCTAAAAATGACGACTGCTTAGTAAAATAATTGAAAATTAGCGCCCGGTCACTCAACAGCCGCTTGCAAGCGCCCCGTCCTGGTGAACTCAGGCATTATTTCTTACAAAAATGACAGAGACAATTGCAAAAGCAATTCTAAAATTGCAAAAGAGACCGGTGAAAGACTTTCATTCTTTCGCTTTCCGAATCCTCCTAAACTTCGAAAGGAGTGGGCTAGAAGATGTTATAGGAAAGACGATTTTAATCCTCAAAATAAAAGAATTTGTAGCAAACACTTTGCAAATGAAGATTTAAATTTTAACGTTATCTGATTCTAACGTATTATTGCAAAACAAAAGTTCTTTGTGAAATTATAATCTAGATATCTAGAATATGCACTCGAAACATTTATTTTTCAAACAGTAATAAAATTGTCGATATTATGCTGCCGTAGACAATGCCGTTCGTTCAAACATAGCATACCAGTGACGTTTTCGCGCCAAGCACGCTATTGGTTGACAGTTACGAGGCAACCTGGATATATAAACCTTCAGTAGGGTCTAGTTGCGTCAGCCGCAGGTTAACCTAAATTTTTAGTTTTATTTCAGTTGTTTGTTGCTGCGGATAGTGCGAATTATGTATATGTTCGTTGCCAAAACATTCCCGCTGTATATGTTCATAAGTAAATACAAAATTCTATGCCCGAATTCATAATATTTTCTTAAGACTTCTTTAAATAAAACCGGCGTAGGCCATTATGCTCATAATAACAAATAATATAAAGTCGTGATGTAAAAATGAGTTTAGTATGTTAAATTAGTGAGGTTACGTAGTTATTAACAGCAAGTCAACACAAAATCTATTCGTTTTAGATAAATTTCTGGTACAACCACAACTTGACCTTTATGTGCACTAATTACTTGACGATGACGTTATTATGGCAAACCCAGGATTTCTAAAGCGAATATACCTAATGTAAAATACAGTCACATACCGCGTCACGAAAAACCGCTGCTGTTTTACAGCTTGCATGGGAACCCGCCTTTACGTGCGCTGGTGCTGCCAACATATAATAATTAGAAATTTTTTGAGAACGTCTTAAAAATACGATTTAATTTTTATCTCATCATTACTTAATTCGATCACCTTAAATAACTAATCACATCCATCAATATACATAGGTCTGTTTGTTATCCTGCACTAGTGTGCACTAGTGTACAATTTTTTTACGAAATATGCTTTAATGAAGCCTGAATTCTTTAATAATGTGTCAATACGAATCATACTCATTCATACTGACTACCACGCAAACATTTAAAGTTGCATTAAAGCGTAAATTGCGAAAAAAGTATGCATTTGGTGTACACCAGTGCAGGATAACAAACAGACCTCATGTCGGATCGATAAGATAAGATTAGTTCACACGTGCGTAAACATCCTTCATGTGACTGAACTTTTGACAGTTGTGAAAGTGGTGTCGAGGAGGTAACGATATTTACTTAAAAGAGGCTTTAATTAGCACTTTATCTACTACGAGATTATGGAATTTGCGCGAAGAGAGTCACCTCGCCGATAAGAATGGACGCAGTTTTTCTCATGTGAAAGAAAATCAGCTCATGTTCTTTCAATTTTCTCACCTTCGATGCAGCCTACACCATAACAAGCGCGGTTCATGTTCGCCATGGAAAACAAGAATACGTATGAAAAACTGTCGATAAGAGCCACGGCCAAGGCGCTTAAAAAGTACGGGAGTACCAATCGACATGTGATACGTAACGAAAACTACGTTAAACACACTGTTACTAGTTTGGATACTTTACAAGGCATTGCTTTGAGATATGGTGTCACAGTAAGTACATCTTATTATAGTAAAAAGTTACTCGAATTAAATGAGTTATTTCAGATGGAACAAATCCGAAGGGCGAATCGATTGTGGGCGTCCGATAGTTTATTTCTTAGAGAACATTTGTTAATACCTTCAGGAGACGCTCAGGCAACCCTGCTAAGTAACGATACGGCTAACACCCCAACCTCTCCTTCCACATCACATGCGACAAACTCGGATAGCTTTGAAGAAGACGCGAATGATTTTCTTGAGAAGATCGACGCGTCCATCGCCAGCACAAAGGATGAAGTTCGCAAAGCACAAGGAAATAGTAAGTAAGTGCACGTTGGTAAATGAAGAAAAATCAGCGATTACCCTGCTTATAGTTTTACAGAAAATTTAAATTATCCAGTGGAACGCGAACGGAAAAAGCCAGCCACATCTAGGATGAAGAAGAGCATGAATAATAATACGTCTGACCCGTTTAGCGCTCCCCAGACCGTCGTGATGACCCAAGGTAATAAAATTAAAACGTCGATGAAGAGGTATGAAAGACAACAGGACGAGTTGTTTGAATTGTAGCAATGTTTCTGTTGATGAAAAGTAAGTGTTACGCCGGATTGTAACTGTTTTGTTTTATATCATGCAATAACTTTATTTATAATATACATTACATGTATTATTTGTTTATTCGATTAACTCTGGATTTAAAATTTAGTGTACTGAATGTTATAATAAGAAAGATGTGTCCTTGTTTATTGTTGACTCGCTCGACTTCTAATTCTGACATTGAAGGAATTGTTCTCATTTGCGAATATATTAGACACATTTTGCAATAATTAAACCAAAAAATATTTTGAATTATGTGTGATGTTTACTTTTTACGTCAATGAATATTTGACTGTTATGGGATCTGACTTTTTTTTTGTAGTATTTTTTTGTTGGTATTTATCACAGCAATAAAAATTTAGAACAAATAACTTTTATTTCCATCTTCATCAAATGTTAAAAGAAATATGAATAAGGTGTACTAATACATCAGAATATCCTTAAATGCATTAACTTGGGGCCTGGAGCATGGTGGCACCATTTCTAATAATACAGTGCAACAATATGAGGGTCAATTTTTCTGAGTGGCCTCATTTCACAAAAAATGAATAATTCGAAAGTAAAACAAAATACATTTCGCGGGATTTAGTGTTTGGCTCATTTAAACCTTTTTTTAAAAGTAGAAGTTAGCCATTTTTCCTTGGGATTGAACACTTAACGGTAGAGTTTTTTGTTTTCGAAAAAGTATTTGTAAAGTCTTTTTGGTACGAGAAATTCATTTTTCACATTTTGTCAAAAAGAATATTTTTGAGAAGTAAACGTTCATTTTTTAAAAAAATTTATGTATTTATCAAAAATACTACTGTGAGCCTCTAAAGTATGGAATAAAATTCGTAATTTCTTTATCTTTGACATTTCGAAAAAACGCTCTGACAGGTAAATCTTGTTTTTAAAAAGCACACATTTTCAAGTGAAAATCAATTTTTGACAGTCATTTGTTTTCAAGTAATGACGTCATCGACATTTTTTTTAAATAGCAACCCCCAATTTTTTCTCTTGATTCTGATAGCTCATTGAATTCTCTATCCAACCACATCAAAAATTTATTGTTTTATGGGAAAAATTTTGAGAAAAAAATTATTGAAAATGAAATGAAAAAATAATAATAATTTAATTTTCGGTTAAATGACGAACCATGATTACTCGACTTGAAAAGACTTTGTTTAAATGACAAGAATGACAAGTTTTCTTTTATTGTAGGTATCATTTTGGATTTGTTGAAAATGTCACGCCTACTTCATTTGTAAATAGTAGATGATTCATTCATTTTCAATAATTTTTTTCTCAAAATTTTTCCGGTTAAACAATAAATTTTTGATGTGATTGGATAGAGAATTCAATGAAAAAAAAATGAAAAAAAAATTGGGGGTTGCTATTTAAAAAAAATGTCGATGACGTCATAACTCGAAAACAAATGAAATCAAAAATTGATTTTCACTTGAAAATGTGTGCTTTTTAAAAGCAAAATTTACCTGTCCAAGCGTTTTTTCGAAATATCAAAAATAAAGAAATTACGAATTTTATTCCATACTTTAGAGGCTCACTGTATAAAAACATTAGGAATTTAAAAGAATTAGAGGAAATCGTAAATAAATTTTTCCGACGGCTCTCTAAAGCGACTTTTACAATATTTGATTTTCCATTTAATTTTTAATTTCACAAAAAATTTGCACCTAATTACTATTACATTTCTGAAGTCAAATTAAAAATCAAATAGTGTAAAGCGGCTTTAAGAAAGTGCCCATATGCATTTCATCTAGCAGTTAGCAATTTTGAACGTATGGTTCAATTCCTAACACACACGAATATTAGGAATATAAATGAGGTTGTAGAGTTGTCTGGCATATTGGATGCGATAGTCCTGTAAAGGTGCAACGAAAACGTATGTCGTGATTAACACACAACTTTAAATTAGCATCCGCTGTATGGTTGGAAATTTATCTTGAAATGCTGCTAAACTGTTTGACATATTATGCAATAATACGACTTAACAATAAAAGCTTCTTGATTTGCAGTGTATGCTATTTTTAGGGCCGATCTTTCCATATGCTAATAAAGTTCTCAATAACGTTATTTGCCGAATAATTTTCTCAATAACGTTATTTGCCGAATAATTCGATTTTTATGAATTGTTTCCATGCTTTCCATTGTTAAAAAAATTCCTAGTTTTCACTTTAATATCAATTGACCGCGCAATTGGCTAACGCTCCATACTGATTAAAACTCCTGTCATTAACAATATTTCGACAGCATACAAAATAGGGGGGCATACTCTTTAATCTAGAATTTTTATTTTTGATAAATATACCTATAAAAAGAATAATTTAAATGAAAGTTTACTCCTTAAAAAGTATTCTTTTTGCCAAAATAATGCGAAAATTTGAATTTCTCGAACCAAAAATCTTCCTTTTCTAATGTTTCTATCGTATTTTTGATAAATAAAAAAAACAAATGAATGTAAATGAACGGATATTCTTTAAAAAAGTATTCTTTTCGCCAAAATAAAGCGAAAAAAAAATTTAGGCATTTACCTTCTGAAATTTTAAAATATTCCACCGTAGTGTTCAATTTCAAGGAAAAATGGCTAACTTTATCTTAAAAAAAGGCTTAAATGAGCCAAACTCTCCAAATCCTGCGAAATGTATTTTGTTTTACTTCCGAATTACTAATTTTTTTTTCGGAATAAGGCCAGTCAGAAAAATTGACTCTCACATTGTTGCACTGTGTAATTAATGCAATGATCCATAAAGTGCTCATTTGTTTTCACAATAACTTCCACTAAACTACAAAATGTGAACAACTTAAGGGCAATCTTACGAAATAGCTCCATATACAAAACCAAACGGGCGAATTCATAGAGACTTTATTTCTGAATATAATTAATCCATTTTTTTTTCCTATATACCTGACAACTAGCACTACAAAGTGACCATAGGAAATTTCTCTATCATCGTCTGGTAATTAAGAAAAAAATAATTAACATTGAAAAATTGTAGTTGAACTTTACAGCGATAGTAAAAATACTTCCAGATCGAATTTTGAAAAACGCGTTGGTCACTTTGTAGATTGAAATTTTGTTAACAAATCAGTGAAAACAGCTTTTAAAAATATGTAACCATAATTAAGTTATGAAGTCGCCCTATTTGTATGTTTTTAGTGAATTATTTCTGTAAGGCATGAATATATTCTCCCCACCTTAAGAGCTGGGGGGGTAACAAAATAGACAATCACGTGATCTTTTTTCACGGCCTGAGAATATATTTTGCATTCCGATTTTTTAGGGGTTATTGGGCATGAACTCAGATAGGATTAAGGCGGGTAATTTAAACATATTTAAGTTTGTGCATTGCTTTTCCCAGTACGTTTTTGGTTTTTAATATTTATTTATACATACACTATATACATAAACATAAACTGAGGTGTAGCAACAAGTACATTTCTTGTTAGTCAAGAAAAGATCAACTTCACTCCTTAAAATTTGAAGTGGGACACTTAAGTTTTTTTTTCTTTTTTGTAAATTTTTGTTTGACTCAACTTATGTGTATTAGAAGCGAAATAGTAAAAATATAAAAATGTACATTTAAATAGAGTTCAAAAGAACCGGTATGAAGTTAGTTAGTTATACCAAAACAGATTCAGTACTTATACATATATTAGTAAAAAAATCTACTAATTAAGTAATATTCAAAGACTTAAAATGAATATTTTTAGAAATTGATTCGAAATTGACCTTATACCTATGACCTGTCATTTTTGAGAAAAACGAAGCGCGTGTCCTGCGGAACTAAAGTTTAAGATTTAATTGTGGCCGAACAAAAAATATGTCCCTTTTTTGTTTTTACACTATCGAAAGCCTCTTATTAATAGATTTTTTTCGTCTAAAAATATTTGATTTAAAAATAAGACAACGCTGTCATTTTTGAAATGTTGCTTCGCGCAACACTACTTGATAGGTCAATTTCGAATCAGTTTCTAAAAATATTCATTTTAAGTTATTAAATAGGTATTTTTATACGAATATATAAATACTGACACTGTTTTGGTATTATTTTAGAACTTTTTTTTATTGCTGAAAGTTATTGCTAACTTCGTACCGGTTTCAAAAGAAATGAACTTTTATTTTCTTAAACTGTGGCCTTTTCTCCAATCAAAAATTGCAAGATGCGAAATACTTTTACATTCTGGATTCAATAGTTATTTATGTACCAAGGTGGCAAAGTGGCACTTTATCAAACGAGTTTGCAAATTGCGAGCCAAGGCGAAGCCGCGGCGAGCAAGCAAACGAGTTCGATAAAGACACTTTGCTGCCGTGGTGCATATAATATTTTTTCGACTACTACATACTCAACCATTTATTTTGAAATATTCAAACCTTGCAGATTTATATCTATGTTTAAATCTTCGCAAATTTTTGAAAAATTTATTTCATTTACCTTATAGTACGTTATAAATAACACTGGCATTTCGATGACACCAAAAGATGTGACGCCAGCGCAAAAAGACTTTTACGTTCTGCAAACAAAAAACACTTCACGTCATGATGTTTGTCACGTACTTAATTATCAACACTTCTTAACAATTTTCGAAAAGATATATGTAGATACATATTTACAAAGAAACATATTTACCGCCGATTTTTCTTTTCCTATATGTGACCTTCTTGTTAATGGAGTTTAATTTACCCGTGCTTACAATTTTTGGTGTTGCAGCTCCAATCTTCTTCAATACTTTTACAAATATAGGTAACTACTTGTTCCTTTTCTATTATACGACACATATGTGCAATTAAAAATAGTCTACTTTCAACGATAATTGCGTCTTATTAATTTACCGTAAAAAATGTGTTAGTATTTGAATATAATGGGTGCGTTTTTAAAGTGTACGAACAAGTGTTCGTGTACTCGAACATGTAAAAAGGCGTTTTTAAATACAAAATCGAACAACCTAGATAGCTTTTTAAAATTTCCCGAGTTGTTCGAACATAGTGTTCGAGTTGTATTCTCTTGCACCTACTCGGCAGGAAGTGCACGAAGTACAGTGTCGGGAATTGAATAAACATAACCTAAAAAAAAAAAAAAAGCGAAAAAGCGTTTTTTAATTATATTCAGCAACGAAAGTAGCGTTCGAAAAATACACAAACTGTTCGAGCTAAGCGTTCGAGCTCCGCTAGCATGCACCAAGCGCCGTGGTAGTGCAGCAAAGTAGAACAGTAAACATAACCTAACAACCTCATGTATGCATGTTATTCACAACAAGCACTAACTGATCGTTTTTTTAAGCGAGCAAGTTCTCGAACTATCTGACAGCTTGTTCGAACAAATTTGCCTCGAGGAATTGGTGCATTTAAAAAGCACGCCCAATAATTATGTACTATCGCGGCCTTATAATTTCGCATGATTCGATTTTCCGCTGTAAATATGGCTTTCTTTGACGGCTTGTCAAAAATGATCATTTTAACCGTCAGATTTCAAATGTAATGCTAAAGTTGTAGCAATGCAATGCCAAATCACGTGCTTTCTGAAGGAGAGAAGGGTTTTGCAATCGCAAAATTAGGAGATGGTTGGTCGCTACTTTTATTCTGTTATTTCAGTTCTAATACTTTATTATCTTGCTGTTCTTAAAATATAACCAAACAATCTGACTTTTGGTTAAATGTCTTTAGTGTCAAAATTGAGGAAGGAGCCTGTTCTACAACACTATAATTTAGAGAAATTCTGGCTACTTGATAAAAAATCGTGCGAAATTTTAAGGCCTCGATAGTACATGTATGTGTATTTCTGAACCCATTGAATATACCAACATTATGACCGAACGCAGCCTAGTAAGTTGCTCATGATGTCGGAACCACCGACACGCGAGAATTATTATCGTTCTTTCTCAATATGTGTTGAACAGAGATAGCTCTAAGCAACTGATGTTGGTGGTTTTCAATAGCCGGTTTTCAATGGTCGGAAGGCGACTGCCAACCAACCAATCATAATATCACAAATATTTCCCCTTAACGTAGCAAAGTAGGGATAGTAAAATGCGAACTTCTTAGGGTAACTTTGTACAATTCCTCTTAAGAGGAAGCCGCGGGCTGCTAATGCTCACTTTCTGCCCTTGTGACACAATATACTATATATGCACCACGGCAGCAAAGTGTCTTTATCGACCTCGTTTGCTTGCTCATAAATGGTACATAAATAACTATTAAATCCAGAATGTAAAAATATTTCGCATCTTGCAATTTTTGATTGAAGAAAAGGTCATAGTTTAAGAAAATATCATAAAAGTTTATTTCTTTTGAAGCCGGTATGAAGTTGGCAATAACTTTCAGCAATAAAAAAAAATTCTAAAATAATACTGTCACGAGTATGGGCGTAGGTAGATGGTAGTAGATGGTAGAGTTTGAAACACAGTTGTTTAAAAAAGAAATTAATACCTCTTTATTAATCGAAAAATTAAATAAATTTAGTTGCGGGGGTTCGTCTTGAAGTGTTGGGAATGCGGTCCGGGTGTTTACGGCGACGACTAGCTCACGTCGTTCCTTTTCTGGACGGAGTGGTATCGTTTTCCTTGGCTGGCGGGGGAAGAGGGTCCTCGTTCCCGGGGTCGGTACTGTAGATGGCCAGCAGGGTTGCAGCAGCTCGATGCAGTGGCGTTCCGGCGTAAGACAGCGTCTTGAGGCGTGGCGTCCCTGGGCGTCGGTTCTGTAGATGGCCACGGAGTCGGTTGGGTGGAACGACTGGTTCCTAATTTTTTGGCCCGCATTTTTATACACCGTTTTTGGCCAGTTTGCATGTTGCATCTTCTTTGTTCTTGCCTCGTGTTTCGCCCAGCTATTTCGTATGTGCGCGGTCTTGTTAGCGTAAATTCCGCTGAGTCTATCGTTTGCGGAATTTGAACCGATTACCTATTTATTTCGACACGGTTGCGGTACCCTCGATTACACAAGTTCGCGTTTCGATTCAATACAACCCGAAAGTTCTTTGTGTTTTTCTGGAAAATCCCTTTCGTGACAATACCAAAACAGTTTCAGTATTTATGTATTAGTATAAAAATCTACTAATTCTAATCTAATTCAATAACTTAAAATGAATATTTTTAGAAATTGATTCGAAATTGACCTATCAAGTAATTTTGCGTTAGGCGTACTCAACTTCTTCAAAAATGATAGCGTTGTCTTATTTTTAAATCAAATAAATCAATAAGAGCCATTTAGTACTGTAAAAAAAGCATTGTGTATCTTTTTATTTTCAATTACCTACTTATTTTAAACAAGTTTTCAAATCACCTTAGATTTTCGAGGTCCTGGAGTATGCGGAACGAAAGTTTAAGATTTAATTGTGGCCAAACAAAAAATATGTCCCTTTTTATTTTTACACTGTCGAAAGCCCGTTATTAATAGATTATGTTCGTCTAAAAATATTTGATTTAAAGTATGTAGTAGTCGAAAAAATATTATATGCACCACGGCAGCAAAGTGTCTTTATCGAACTCGTTTGCTTGCTCGCCGCGGCTTCGCCTTGGCTCGCAATTTGCAAACTCGTTTGATAAAGTGCCACTTTGCCACCTTGGTACATAAATAACTATTGAATCCAGAATGTAAAAGTATTTCGCATCTTGCAATTTATGATTGGAGAAAAGGCCACAGTTTAAGAAAATAAAAGTTCATTTCTTTTGAAACCGGTACGAAGTTAGCAATAACTTTCAGCAATAAAAAAAAGTTCTAAAATAATACCAAAACAGTGTCAGTATTTATATATTCGTATAAAAATACCTATTTAATAACTTAAAATGAATATTTTTAGAAACTGATTCGAAATTGACCTATCAAGTAGTGTTGCGCGAAGCAACATTTCAAAAATGACAGCGTTGTCTTATTTTTAAATCAAATATTTTTAGACGAAAAAAATCTATTAATAAGAGGCTTTCGATAGTGTAAAAACAAAAAAGGGACATATTTTTTGTTCGGCCACAATTAAATCTTAAACTTTAGTTCCGCAGGACACGCGCTTCGTTTTTCTCAAAAATGACAGGTCATAGGTATAAGGTCAATTTCGAATCAATTTCTAAAAATATTCATTTTAAGTCTTTGAATATTACTTAATTAGTAGATTTTTTTACTAATATATGTATAAGTACTGAATCTGTTTTGGTATAACTAACTAACTTCATACCGGTTCTTTTGAACTCTATTTAAATGTACATTTTTATATTTTTACTATTTCGCTTCTAATACACATAAGTTGAGTCAAACAAAAATTTACAAAAAAGAAAAAAAAACTTAAGTGTCCCACTTCAAATTTTAAGGAGTGAAGTTGATCTTTTCTTGACTAACAAGAAATGTACTTGTTGCTACACCTCAGTTTATGTTTATGTATATAGTGTATGTATAAATAAATATTAAAAACCAAAAACGTACTGGGAAAAGCAATGCACAAACTTAAATATGTTTAAATTACCCGCCTTAATCCTATCTGAGATCATGCGCAATAACCGCTAAAAAATCGGAACGCAAAATATATTCTCAGGCTGTGAAAAAAGATCACGTGATTGTCTATTTTGTTACCGCCCCCAGCTCTTAAGGTGGGGAGAATATATTCATGCCTTACAGAAATAATTCACTAAAAACATACAAATCGGGCGACTTCATAACTTAATTATGGTTACATATTTTTAAAAACTGTTTTCACTGATTTGTTAACAAAACTTCAATCTACAAAGTGACCAACGCGTTTTTCAAAATTCGATCTGGAAGTATTTTTACTATCGCTGTAAAGTTCAACTACAATTTTTCAATGTTAATTATTTTTTTCTTAATTACCAGATGATGATAGAGAAATTTCCTATGGTCACTTTGTAGTGCTAGTTGTCAGGTATACAGTGTGTCCCAGATTGAGTAGGCTACCATGGGTAACTTTCTTATTAGTGAAGATAGAGATTTGGTTAAATGGGCAATATTTTGCAGTTTTATGTGCTGATTCAGATTCCGCTGAGAAAATTTGAAAATTCCGAATAGTTCAGATATTATCCCAGAAAAACTGAAAATAGCTATTTTCTTTAATGTCCAATAACTTCGCAATTATAAAAATATGAAAAAATGTTTCATATAAAAGTAACTATGTTTGATAAAATACAGCTGAAAATACAGTCAAAATAAAATTCAAGATGGCGGCTGTCAAGATATTGATAGCAACTTTCTTATTTTAATTGACGCCATATTGTATTTTTGTACGATTAAATAGCATTTTTTTTTCTCGTTTCAACCGTGTATCACAACCCATATCTAAATAAAAAATTATTTAAAAAATCTAATGGTAATAGTAATAGTAATTTATTTAGTCTATGTATATGTACAATGTACACAAACGTAGGACACGTCATACAAAAAAGACTGAACGACAATATTACATATACCGATAAGACAGAACATTAACATTTATTGCATACATTCCAATTTAACTAACTTAATTAAATAGCTAACAAAGGAATTCCTCAATGCTATAGAAAGTGTTGTCTAATAAAAATAGCTTAAGCTTGTTTTTAAAGTTAGGGATTTTTGAGATATTTTTTAGATTGGCCGGTAATTTGTTATAGCATTGCAAAGCCCTTGGTTCAAAGCTTTGTTGGCCTACAGTCAGTCTGTTAAATGGGATTCTTAGTAGATTTTTTGTTCGGGTGTCATATTCATGTATTTCGCTATTTTTTGTAAAATTTTGGTTTGACTGTTTTACAAATAATGCAAGTGTATAGATATAAACACATGGTAGAGGTAGAATGTTCATTTCTTTAAATAGCGGTTTGCAAGACTCACGATTAGAATATAGATTGCCCATGCATCTTACAAGTTTTTTTTGTAGTATAAACACTCCGCATAGTGCGTCCCACCCCAGTGAATTATACCATAAGACATAACGGATAGGAATAGCCCGTGGTACATTAGTAGTAGGACTTTTCCGGACACTGTATTTCTTAGCTGCCTAAACAAAAAACATAAGGAGCTTAGTTTGTTGCATATGTAGTCTGTATGTTCTTTCCACGTGATTTTATGGTCCACATAAAGTCCGAGGAATTTAGTATGCGGCCCTTGCACTATTGATTGTTTTTCTAGCTGTAGAAGATAGCTTCTGTCCACCGACGCATTTTTTGTACAGAACTCCATTAGTTGCGTTTTAGGCAAATTCAGCATCAACCTGTTGTTTTTACACCATGCTGCTACTTCATTGACCACACTTTGAGCAAGAAAATGCAAGGAATTAAAATCAGGAGCTTTGACGAGGATGTTTGTGTCGTCAGCGTAGATGATTGTTTTGCCGTTATTATTTACACGTTCTGCAGGGTCGTTTATGAAGCAGGAAAAGAGAATTGGTGACAATATTGATCCCTGCGGAGTTCCGATGTTAACACTCTTGGAGTCAGATACTACTTCTCCTAATACCACTCTTTGCGTTCGATTTTCAAGAAAGGATTGAATCCATGTATGGGCAGGTCCACGTATTCCCAGATTATACATTTTACTTAACAATAAGTCGTGGTTGACAATGTCGAATGCACGACTAAGATCAAAAAATATGCCAACAGTTCTACATTTTTCATTCAGCGATTGTGTTTTGTACTGTAATGCTTCGTTTAATGCCGACATCGTAGATCTTCCCTTCCTAAATCCGTGTTGACTCTTATTTGTTAGATCAAATTTGTCCAGGAATTGAAGCAGTCTTTTTAAGTAGCTATATTCGAAAACTTTTGCAAGCTGGTTTTGAATTGCGATGGGCCTATAATTTTGCATATACATTGTTTTTCTCCTTTGTTTTTATATATGGGAATTACTGTGGATTCTTTTAAAGAATTTGGAAATTTTCCCTCACTAAATGATTTATTTATAATAATCGATAAAGTTTCGCCAAGAATATGCTTTACTTCCTTAAGTACTGTTCCCGGAATGCCGTCGGGCCCTGCTGAGGGCTTTTTACAAACTAGTTGAATCGTTTCTGTGATTTCTTGACCAGTTGTTGGAAATAAGAACATAGTGTTATTCTTTATTGTGAGATTTGTTGGATTAATAGCCTCTAACTGTTGATCGGATATCTTGGTAAAGAAGTTGTTCAGCGTGTTGCATATTTCTAATGTATTTTGCGTTATATTTCCATTTTCCTTCTCGATTTTATCAATATGTAATGAGTTTTTGTTATTTTTTTGTTCTTTAATTATTTTCCAGCATTCTTTAGAGATATTTTCCGCGTTACCTATTCTGTTATTGTTATAGTTTAGTTTTGCTTTTGTGACAGCTTCTTTGTAAAAGCTTTTTAAAATTTCGTATCTACATCGATATTCGTTAGAGACATTTGTTTTTGCTATTTCCGCCATTTGAGTTAGCATTTCGGAGAGTGACACAAGATCTTGAGTAATCCAGGGTGATTTCCTTTTTGAATTGTTCACTTTAACTGATCTTAGGGGAAAACATTCATTAAAACACGATTTGATCTCACAGTAAAATTCATCAAATAGCTCATCGGTAGTCTTTGAGGGGTTAAGTACGAATTTCTGTAGATTTAACTTATTTTTAAAATTTTCGAGGTAGCTGGGTTTTATGATACGTTTTTTTTTATGGTACTGGGTCGTTGTCGTTTTGAATATCTCGAGGTTGGTACCCTTAATATTTGGAATGTATGATCGGATATAAAAGTCTCAGTCACTTCAACACTGTAGTCACTAGTATCGGTGAAAATGTTATCTATACACGTACGTGATGCGGTTGTTATCCTTGTTGGTTCAAAGATGGTCTGCTCTAATCCGTATTCTAGAAACAGATTTGTTAATTGAGTCTTTGCGCGGGTCTCTGAGAGCAAATTTACATTGAAATCTCCGCAGATAACGTAACGATATTCTGGGCTGAATATGTCGTTTAAGAAAGCTTCTAAACTGCAAAGAAATTGTGTAGGGTTTGAATCAGGTGTTCTGTATATCACTGCGACTATGGTTTTGACTCCGTTTAAGATGTATTCACATGCGCACGCTTCAAAAATTTTTTCTTCACAACTTACGGCTATTGATTTTGCTGTTAGATCTGTGTTTACCAAGATGCATACACCCCCTCTGGAAAATTGGCTTCTCGCAAATGAAGTGATGACCCTGTATTTAGTAAGATTTAAGTTTTCTACTTGATCCTTTGTGCGCCAATGCTCCGTCACGCATATAACATCTAATTCTTGTTTACTAAGTTCTATTTCTAATAGGTCAATTTTAGAGATCAAACCTTGTATATTGAAGTGCATCACCCTATGTATAATAATTTAATCAAGTAAGCGGGTTGCCTTTACTTGATTAGTAATAAGTAAAGGCAACCCGCTTACTTGATTTAAAAAAAAATATTAAATTTTTTAAATAATTTTTTATTTAGATATAGGTTGTGATACGCGGTTGAAACGAGAAAAAAAAATGCTATTTAATCGTACAAAAATACAATATGGCGTCCATTTAAAATAAGAAAGTTGCTATCAATATCTTGACAGCCGCCATCTTGAATTTTATTTTGACTGTATTTTCAGCTGTATTTTATCAAACATAGAAACTTTTATATGAAACATTTTTTCATATTTTTATAATTGCGTTAAAGTTATTGGACATTAAAGAAAATAGTGATTTTCAGTTTTTCTGCGATAATATCTGAACTATTCGGAATTTTCAAATATTCTCAACGGAATCTGAATCAGCACATAAAACTGCAAAATATTGCCCATTTAACCAAATCTCTATCTTCACTAATAAGAAAGTTACCCATGGTAGCCTACTCAATCTGGGACACACTGTATAGGAAAAAAAAATGAATTAATTATATTCAGAAATAAAGTCTCTATGAATTCGCCCGTTTTAATAGTTTTCGTATATGGAGTTATTTCGTAAGATTGCTCTTAAGCTTAAGTTCACATGCATTGCGGATACGCAAAATTTTCATTGCGGATCGTTTCTATTTGGTTCATTTTGAATTTTGAACCAATTAGAAACGATCTGCAATAAAAATTTTGCGTATCCGCTATGCATGTGAACTTAGCTTTAAAAGACTACAGATTGTATTAATATTATTATATTAGAAGAAAGAAATTGTAAATTGTGTAAGAAATTGTAAATTGCAAATAGTAGAATGTGTTTTAAATGTAAATACTCTTAACGTGTACTACGTAATATATCTGTACAAAAAGTGTATAGTGTATTATTTGCTTTCAGAACAATTAATCTGTATTTTCAGTTATTAAAATAGAGTAATTTGAATTCATCCTACTTAATTAACAACTCTTTATGCGTAACTCGTTTCTCAAAATATTAAAGCGAACGCTTCGAATCTCTTCCTCTTGCTTTTTTACATTTTCCTCTAGTTCATGGAGCTGCGGTCTCAACGGTTTATTCGCATCTTTGTTGATTCTAGAAATGATTCAATAGTAGGGTAGGGTGGGGCAGATTCGGACACTTTTTTTCAAAATGCCGTAGCTTAAAAATTACTTGATGCTCAGAAACCATTGTCTTGTTGAGAGAGGACGTAACTTTTACGAAGCTACTTAATTTTTTTTCGAGCCCTTAAAACTACTCCAAAAGGGTGAAATAATGGGACTAATGTAGGGCTGCATTTATCTGAAACTGCCCCAAGGTGGGGTAGATTTGGACTAGGGTGGGGTAGATATGGACAAGCATAATATTACAATCTCCTCTTAATGAAATAAATATTATGAAATATAAAAATGTTTATTGAACATCATAATTCGAAAAGGAAACAGAAAATTTAATGTATCATGCTTGTCTAGCTGTTCCTTTAACCTCTTGTGGCCTAGGAAGCTTGGAAATTATTTCTTTTCTTGGTATTGGGCTGATATCATCTACAGTAGGATAGCAAAAACCACAATTCTTGCGTTTTCTCAAAAACTTCACCAGATATTCGTCACAATCCATCAACTCTTGGACATTGCCAACAAAATAGAGGATTTTCTTCTTGGTGGAAAATCTGACCAGAACAAAGTCTCCAACTGAAACAGTCTCGTCATCTAGAAGTCCATCTGGCAAATTGTCTTCATTAAAATCCATATCTACGGCCGAGTCAACGTACATTTCTCTAATTAACTGTTCTTCATCCTTTTCTTCTGAATCAGAATAAACTTTTCTCTTGCCTGACTTTGCTCCAATTTTTGTAACAGTTTTTCCATCCATTAGATTTTTTGTTACATCAGTGACTTTTTCAGACTGCTTCTTTTTTTTGTTTTGGGTTTTCATTTCGATCTCATTCTTTTCTGGCGTGTTAGTGTAAATACGTGAACTTCCACGTTTGCGACCCCTACTGTTTTCAGTTCTTGTCTTGAGTTTTGGGAAGGGTCTCACAACTTCTGGGCTCAGAACTTCCAACTTTTGTTTTTTTCTCACCGACAACTTCTCAACTTGTGAATTCCATCCTTCAAATTGTAGTTCTTGTATAACTGTTAAGTTCATTTCTATTTCGACGAAAACTCTTGAAAGAATTGAATCAATTAACTCAGTTACAACTTCAGTAGATGTAGGAGCGGCGGTCATGTCCGCTGATTTAATGATTTCATTTGAAATTATTTTAATTCGCTGATCCAAATCTGAGCTACTCGTAAAAGGTCCTGGAGTAGAGGACTTGTCTTCTGGTTCATCTATCGCTTTTTGATCTCCACTTTCATACTGCAACACTCCAGCAAAATCTGTATCGTCAAAAGCTAACCGATTTATAGGCCAAATCCCTGGTTTTTGGAAAGCTTTGATAATATTAAGATCTGTCCACGAAAAAGAGTGGTCGCGTTAGCCGTGGAAAAATTGCAGTAAAACAAAAGGTGATCAATAATCACTTTGACAGCACATTGTCTAGATACTGAAAATTCATCTAAAGTGGAATTGCTGATAAACTGAAATGCAATTAATGAAATGTCGTCAAGACAAGTCGAAACCCGGAAACAAATAGTGTACACGTACAACCAAAATAGGAATATATCTCAGTCGAAGTTAGCAAAATCTTTAGGAGTTGCGAAATCAACTGTTCAAAAGGTGCTGGCAAATTATAAATTGACGTTGTCCGTGGAAAGAAGAAAGGGTTCTGGAAGAAAATCGGGTCCAGTGGATAAATTAAAAGCAAAAAGGATAATGGAGCAGTTTAAGAAAAATCCAAGCCTTTCTGTCCGTGATGTTGCAAGAAAGTGTGGTGTATCAAAATCATATGTACAGAAAATTAAAAAGAATAAAGGATTGCGAACCTACAAAGTATCTACAGTTCCAAATCGCGACTCCACAAAAGAGCAGTTGTGTAAAATGCGTGCACGTAAATTGTATGAACATTTTTTGACGAAAAGTGGCTGCATTTTAATGGACGATGAAACGTATGTAAAGGCCGATTTTAAACAACTACCGGGTCAACAGTTTTATGTTGCATATTGACGAGGCGATGTTGCTGATAAATTTAAAACAAAAAAAGTTTATAAATTTGCAAAGAAATTTCTTGTATGGCAGGCAATTTGCTCTTGCGGTCTGAAATCGGAGACATTTTTTACTTCTTGTACAATGAATCAAGAGGTGTACATAAAAGAGTGTTTAGAAAAACGTCTCTTACCACTAATTCGAAGTCACAAAGTCTCTGTGATATTTTGGCCTGATTTAGCGACTGCTCATTATGCTAAAGCTACCCTGGAGTGGTATTCAAACAATAACGTGACAGTTGTTCCTAAAATTGCCAATCCTCCAAATTGTCCAGAATTACGTCCCATTGAAAGATATTGGGCAACTGTTAAACGCAAATTGAAGAAGACGGAAAGCACTGCAACGGATGAGAGAAATTTTAAACGAATGTGGAATGCGGCGAGTAAAACGGTAACTACTAAAGATGTACAGACATTGATGGGAGGTATCAAAAGAAAAGTTAGGGTTTTCTTCCAAACTAAGTTGTAATTGCAAGAGCATGTTTTTAATTTATGACTTATTTAGTCGTGTATTTATTGATAATTAAATGAAGTTTTGTTTAATTTTTTTTCGTTTGTTATTTCCATTTTTTATTGACCACTTTTTTTCGTGGACAGTCCTTAGAAGGGGTGAATGAAAGAAGATATGGTTCACAACTTAATTTGGCTACATCATAAATTGTGATAGATTTTCCAGGGTTAGCTAATATGAAGTCGTTGAAGGCAGTCTTCAGCTTAGCTTTGAACGGACCATAAATTCCGACGTCTAGGGGCTGCATTTTATGGGTGGAATATGGGGGAAATGACAACATAATTATCCCATGCTCTCTGCAAAAGTTGATCGCATCTAATGAAACGTGTGTTTCGTGGTTATCCACAAGTAAGAGAATTTTGTTGTCCGGAGAACAGTTTGTATGTTGCCGAATGTGTCTCAAAACATTAACAAATATTTCCGCTGTTATCCACCCATTTTTTGACGCGTAACCTTTCACACCAGTAACCGACCCAAGCAGAAAATAATCTTTCATTCTAACCCGTGGAAAAATGTAGACAGGTGGAATTGCTGAACCAGTGGCAGTTACAATACCACAAAATGTGACTAGTGTTCCTCGCTCAGCTGAAACACATTGACTGACTTGTTTCTTTCCTCTTTCGCAAATATCTTTTGGCGCTTGCATAACTGTGGGGATTCCTGTTTCGTCGGTATTTACAATGCGGTCAGGCGTGAACTTATATTTTTCTAAGACATTTGCCAAGTTGTTGAAAAAAATGTCAACGTTGTTTTTCGTGAATCCTGAAATTCGACCAATGCTAACGTTTTCCAGTTTTCTATATGAAAGTGTAGGGTGTCTCTTTACAAATGAACGCATCCATTCAACTCCCGCTGATTTGTGACATAAAATGTCTTTCTTTAGAAATTCTGCATACTGAAAAGCCAACGATTTTGCGTTGCTATAAGTTAAGCCAAAGTTCATCGTAGATGCTTGACACAAGTATCGTGCAAGACTTCCCTCTTCTTCGAAACTGAATATTTGCCGCGATGCGTGTTTTGATTTGGTTTCACCGGCGTCTGTATCAGAGGAGTCTTCAATACCTGATTCATCTACAGCACCGCGGGCTTTGTTTTTGGATTTTTGTACGTGAAAGAATAATGTAGACTTTTTCAAATTATATCTTGCCGCTGCGGCTCTAATCTTCATTTTCTTCACGAGAACGAGGCCTACGGCAATTTTTATATCTTTAGGATCTATCATGTGTCTATTCGTTTTGCGTATATAATTTCGGACCATTCTGTAAAAAAGAAAAAACTAAGTTTTGGAAATAGTTATCGTGGGGTAGTTTTGGACTTGTCCAGAACTGCCCCATTAAAAATTTCCAAAACTGCCCCATCTATAATGTTTTCTTTCTAGTTGAAACAAAGAAATATACGAAGCTTTATATTCTTCAACTAAATGAGGTTATGTACACTACATTGAACGTACTTTTGAATAAGCATTGTTGGCATTATTATGCTAATAGCTTCCAGAAGCTTACAAATACACATGCAAAAACTTACTTTCAGTTGTCGAATTATTCACAACCACTCAAAATTAACAAATACCAAGCTGCGTGCGCCTGCTTCCAGCCAACGTTTTCTTATGAAAAGTGAAGCGTACTGACGAAAGCGCAAATTTTTTTGGCGGTTATTTTCCCGGTAAATTTGAAAAGTCCAAATGTGCCCCATGTCCGAAACTACCCCACCCTACCCTACTTACGTTACGCAATCATCACTTAACAACTGGTTACGGTGTTTCAGATAAATTGTTGAGTTTGTGTTGTAACTTGACGTTTGTTATTTTTGCCGAACAGGGATACCAACACAGATATCAGCAAAATGAAATCATCAACTGCCAACAAGCGCCGTAATTTTTATGTTTTAAAATAGGATAGCGCCATTTTTTGCGCCAAGCGCCAAACCGAATTTGTATGACGCCAATTTTGAAATGATAGCGCCACTTTGGCGCTAAAGCGCCACATCTGGCAACACTGGTTGCGGGGTACAGAATACTACGTTTATTCGTGTATATGAAGCTCTATTTCAATAAACGCCTGTTTATTTATAAAAAATAAAAAATTTAAAAAAAATAAAACAACAGTCGTTTAGGTAATTATGAAATTATTATTCTAGTTTTTTTTTTTTTTTTCAATTTAAAATAATGCATATTTTCCGAGCAAAAGTTATTTTTAAAAAATTTCAGTGCTGCTTTTGATATTTTTTTTTTCACTAAGAAAAATTAAACTAATCGCTTTTCTAAAACAACAGTCGTTTAATATAACTTCTTTTCTACAACATATATTTTTTTGAAAATTTATAACTGGTATAGCAGCAAAGTTATTTCAAAAATTCGTATTTCAGGAAGTTCCGGCTCTTAAACATGTGGGTTAGCATGAAGAAGCAGATTTGGAACGAAATTAATAAACAGAGAAGGTGATGTAAAATCGTTGAAGTAACCTTTTCTAATCAAGTGACCTATGGAAATAAAATCATGTGTCTTTGATTAGTTCATTATTTCAAATGCCACTTGAATTACATAATTTATGTTGCATTCCTATACAAAACGATAGGAATGCAATAAAAATTATTCAAATGGCATTTGAAATAATGAACCAAACAAAGACATAATTTTTTCCATAAGTCACTTGATTAGAAAAGAAATTGATCACGCATTAATATATGTATAATACACTGCGTCAATAAATTAGGGGAAGACGAGAGAAACGCAAACATATTAGCTAAATTTAATAGTAAGCAAATGTATAATAACCAAACTGAAGAAAGTAACAGTAACGAAGAATGTAAAGAACTAATAGAAATCTGTGAGGAAGTAGTTAATGAAAAATGTAACAAATAAATATATAAATAAGTGAATGAATTTTGTTTTTATTTATTTACTCATTATTTTGCTTTATTTGGCGCCAGGTAGCACTTTAGCTAGTTACTTTAAATTTGGCGCCAAGTGGCGCTTCGAGTTAGAATATTTGGCGCAATCTCTTATTATTCATCTGGCAACACTGCCCGCAACCCGTTTGCCAGTCCATAGAAAAAGAGAATAGAAAGGACATTCTTCAGAAAAAAATCGGCCGAGAGTTTGCACACTATCTAACCGATGTATACATAACTACTATACCCTAGATGAAGGGCGGCAATATTAATTGGTTCGTAACTAAAGTAAGCGGTTCATTTAAATCCTTTGAAGGTTACATTTTGAAAGGTTACATTTTAATGCATACATTTTGTTAACGTACGTAAGTACAATTCAATTAGTACATTACATATGTGTACTATTATGATTTACAGTGCCTTCATTTGTAAAAGTTCTTCCTTCCTAGAAAATACAAAGTGAACCATATTTTATAAGAAAAAGAATAAATAAGGGTTTTAATGCAAGGATAATATAATAGAAACTTCCAAAATAATAATAAACAGGCACAAATAATAGGGTATAAAGTGAATAAATGAATTGTACATTAACAAAATGTATACATAAGGCGTAATTAAATTCGACCATATGTAACTAAATGGTATAAAATATTGAAATTACACTTAATAAAATACTTAAGTATTGGAATATATGTAGTTATATTGAGAAATAAATATACATATTTATACAAAAACGACAATATACAAAAAATACTTAAAAAGTAATTTATAATTTAAAATTTATCAAAAAATTCGAAATATTGGTATAACATATTAGAGAGTATACTAACACGTACACTGAAAATTAAAAATACATGAATAAAATATGTACAATAAACAATAATTTTATTTCCTGAGTTGCCTTTTCCCGAATGCCAAGTTTTTAATGGGATCCTGGTCAACACCAGGTTTAAAGCGGCTATCCTGTCCATTCAATATTTTGTTAACAGACTTAGTCCACGCAAAAATAATTAACGTAGTTAATGTATTTAAAAATGCAAATGGTAAATTAGGGTGATGTGGACAACTAATGTCAGTGAAATTAAGTTTATTTACAACATTTGTAACTATTTTATTTCTAATATTATTATTTAAGCAAACTCGTAACATATCTTGAATAATTAAAATGCTGCTTTCATGAAATAATTGCATAAATTTACTAGACGGCAACAGCAAAGACTTATGATTATATCTTCGTAATACTATTAGACTGTGTTGTTCTTCATCTTCTGTTGGTATTAAATTCTCCATACAGATATTGCATTTACCCACTTTTTTAAATATGCTCCTGGCAACATATCCACATATATAATTTTCAATATATTCGTGGGCTGGCGTCACTGTTATGTTTATGTTTAAGTGAATATCTATGACATTAGACTGTGGCGACATATCGGTTCCAGTTAAAAGTTCTCGAAAATTATTTAGAAGTCTTTCGGACATGTCCTTTTCGCAGTTGGAACTTAAAGATTTTGAAGAAAGAAGGTTATTCATTGTTAATGTTTTAAAAGAATTAATGAAACCATCACACGTAGGATTTATGTTTCTTGCGCCGTGGCTTCTTATGCAAGAAAAAAAATTTTCAATTGCATCTTGATTGAATTTTCTTGGGATCATATACGAAAATCCCAGAGAAGACAATTTCCTCCACATATATTTCAATCCATTAATCGTGTGTATCCAATTGGCCACAGATGGAGGATTACTAATTTTTCCAGAAGTTTTGCATTGATATCGCATGCTACGTAATACCAACTTTGCTTGTGACCAAAATGAATGATGTGGCGAATTTTCAGTGACACGACATCGGAGAGGATGCCCACTATCCCCATACTGCGCAACCCCATTGCAACTGTCGAACAGCTCATCCAAAAGCAAAAACAGCGATGCTGTATCCGCCGCTTCTTTAGGAAGAACTGATGAACCTTTAAAAAATAAACATTGTATTTATGAACTACTTATCCTTCAACATAGCATTACCTGAATCAATAAGGCACGCGTTGGCTAAAGACCTGGGTGCAGTAGCTGACTTTCATTTTCTTAATTTTAGTCGGTATGACATGAGAATCGGTCAGTTTGGTAAAAACATTGAAAGAGCGTGTAGGTGCGTCCCAGTTGTACACCTGTAGTAAATGATCCCACGCAGCCTTTTTCGTTATTCCATTCTGTTCATACAATAAATCTTTTGTTAAGAGATTATTCCGAAGACATTTCAATAAGTGTGGGTAGTCATATAATGGGATTATTTGTTCTCCATTAGCCTCGAATCCAAATATACGTTCGTGTGTTCGTCTTGTCTCTTCAAGTAATAACTTTATTGCTCCGCGATTTGTTGCACCTTGGTCACATATTGTTGCAACTGGAATTAAGTCACACCTTTGCAAGTTATGAATGATTTCTTTGATTAGGATTGCCAGTTGATGGGAGAATACTTTGGACCAAAAATACTAATGAATGATCAGTCAGTTTTAAACATCTTTCCTTTCCAAAACATTGAAATCCTTCTATGTAATCTTTCGATTTCTTGTAATATAGACCTGGCTGTAATGAAACCTCATCAAAAATTAATGTACAATAACGGTCTTCGTCTGAGATTGAACCAGAAATCTTCTTCAAATGGTCGAATATAGCTCCATTAATTCCGGGAAAGAATGGAATTTTTTCCAATAATCTCAAAGTTCTTGTCGCCGGCAGGGCAAAAACTTTGCGTAATAAACAATAGGACTTCGGGCTACATTTATAGAATGACAGAGCCAATATTTTGTCTTCAATAGTGAATCGTCTCCCTTGAAGTTTTCTCGATGCCAACTTAAGTTGACTTATGATGAAGTTGTAAGCAACAGCATTTGATTGTTTTATTCTGGTAAATATTTTAGATGAAGCAAAATGTTCTGCCATCTTTAGACGTTGTTTCAGGGATGAAACACGGCTTCGCAATTTACGGCAGCGGTTTTTATACGTTGCAACAAATTTGTACAGGTGTTGATGCTCTTTGGTTAAATGTTTTCACCCTTTGTGAAACTGCAAAGAAATGATATTTTATTCAAAATTCTGACATCAATGTCTTATTATTAATATTGGTCATTAATGTCTAATAAAATTGCAAACAATAATCGTTTTTTCCAGTTAAAACGAATTTTATTCATTCTATTATTCCTACAAGTAATAAAATCAGTGATGTCTGTGGTATTAAATCGTGGTAATGACCTCGATGATTTACTTCTAGTTAGTAATATTACTAAAAAATGTTATATCGTCGGGTTACTGCCAAAACAAGACAACTCCTTTGTTGGAATTTTTGAGAAGTCGTCCTTTGACGGTTCAAAATTAACTTCAACTATATGTATACATATGAATGAATAATTAATACAAATACACATACCTCTAATATTAGTTTCTGCTGTATGCTTTTCAATATTTGCGTGTTCTTGAACTTGGATTTCATAAAACACTGGAGCAGCAGAAGTAGAAGGTTTAATTTCATCATTGCTTGTCGGTACATTAGTTGCAGAAGTTTTACCCTTATTATGTGTCTCAAGATATGTGACATTTTCATTGTAAAATGAATTTTTAACATTTGGTTCTTCATGAAATCCTACATCAAAACACAATTCATAATATTTTAGCATTCTTAAATAAATATTCTAATACATACCTGGCACATTTATTGTAGGTAGTGAATTGCGAAGTAATTTGCGTTTTCCCTTACAGACATCCAGAAAATGATTACTACAAACAAATGCTCTATTGTAAAGGTCCCCGTCAGTATAATGCATAATGTCCTCGTTACTAATCCTTTTCAACCATATCGCCTTTACTGTAGCATTCTTCACAGAAAATCTGTACCTACCATAACATTCATTAATATGTACTAAAATACATACCTACAATTAATTATCTTATAGAACTAGTGTCAGTGCACGTCATAACAATACACTTTGCTCTTCTCCCACATCCTTCTACTGCCATTTTATATTACTTTATACAGTCTATTCTACAACGAATTATTAATTATGATGATATAGTGCTCAGTAATTTTTCCACATACATTACCTACAGTAAGCGAAATGTTCTGTATAGAACTATATATCGAAATAAAACTGAGCTTATAAAACTATTACACACTCAATATATTCCAAACGTAGAAACGATGAACACAAAATAAAATTTCAATCACGTTTAATTAAACACAGAACACAGTCAAATAAAATAACTATCGTTTACTCCAAAATAACAAACACGAATGATAGCACAACGATTTTCAAATCTTGTAAAATCTACAATGGCAGAAACTGGGAAAGACGCAAGAATTTAACGACAGTAGCGACCTCATTTGGATATTTGTGGTATTAATGTCTCGTATAGTCATGTATACATCGGTAAGAGGGTGCAGAAAACAGCGTCCAAAAACGATAATTCAAGTGCCCACCCCCTGTGCCAGTCTTTCACGGACACTCGAAGGAGAAGTATGCGTCCCGTCTCTCCGCCGCTACTTACGTATCGCTGCATCACTGGTTTGTAACTAGGATAAGATATTGCAGCTAAAAGTGCATAACTTCGAACCGAGAGTAATCGAATATTACCGATGTTTTGAAAATATCGGCTACGAACATTTTGAATTATTTCTATATTCATATCGGTGATTCATATACAGCGTGTCGCTAAATTCCGTGGACATTGTTTAATCACAGACTCCTCAAAAATAAGATGATTTAACTCAATTTATCTATATCCAAAATTGCTTCATTAAGGCAGTATTCTGCTTCAAAGTTGTTGGAAAAAAGTTAATTATTCTTATAAAAAAAGAATGCTTGAACCAGTTTGTATGATATTTGGCATGAGTATCTACGGGAAGTTAACTCATATTTTTAGATGGGTTTAGTAATTTGGAGTAGACAGCTGTGCAGCTAGTGTGAAAGTTCTTAGAAAGAAGCGTTCATTGGGAAACTTTTTTGCGTCTTTGTAATTTTTGATACCTACTTCTTACGGTTTAGTCACAAAATAGAAAAATCTAAGTGGTTGCAGCGCCTCTTATTGAAAAAAATAGCCCATACACGAAGAACAAATACCTTCTACAGGACGGGGCACAGGAACCTGACGATTTTCGTAATGAAATAGCACACACAATTTGCAAAATTTTTATTTAGCGTTTGTTTTATAAGAAAGGTAACTTTATGCCATTTTATTTTTTAAAGAGAACGTCAGTGAGATGGGCTCCACGATTTCTTACACACTGTTCTAATCTTTCTCGAATGGCTGCAATTTCGTCTCTTATCCGCTGCTGTAAGTCTTGAATAGTGGCGGGCCGAGGAGTGTAAACTTTGTTTTTAAGGTAACCCCACAATCAATAATCACAAAAGGTTAAATCGGGAGAACGAGCAGGATAAGGAACATCACCAAATCGTGAAATTAAATGTCCAGGGAACATTTCTCGCAACACAGACATTGTTCGCCTTGCCATGTGGGATATCGCCCCATCTTGCTGAAACCATACAGTGTTACGATCAATTCCTAATTGACGCAATTGGAGACGAAATTGCAGCCATTCCTCCGCAGATGATTGAGCGAGTAATAAGAAACCTTCGAGAAAGATTAGAACAGTGCGTAAGAAATCGTGGAGCCCATCTCACTGACTTTCTCTTTAAAAAATAAAATGGCATAAAGTTACCTTTCTTATAAAACAAACACTAAATAAAAATTTAGCAAATTGTGTGTGCTATTTCATTACGAAAATCGTCAGGTTCCCATGCTCCACCCTGTATATGGATATTTTATTTTTAGAAAGAGTCATTCATTAGTGAACGTTTTTGCGTCTTTGCAAATTTTGACACTTGTTATGGTTTAGTAAAAAATAATGCTTTTTCTAATTTGTGACCAAAATTGTAGCACGTAACAAAAACAAAAGGTTTATTTTTTTAATTATTAACCGATTCAAAAAATTTAAAAATTGGTCTTATATGGATTTTTATGTAGATTTCACCTATACTAGCAGTTTCGCGGTAGCGTTTTATATATACCGGGTGGACAAAAAAATATAATTTTTTTTAATAGAACACCCTGTATATTTTTCCAAATTTTTAATCCCTGAGTCACCTTGATAACAAACATACACTGTCTATAAGACTGTATATAAATATCGTGTAATTGGTTTACTAGTTTTTGTGTTATTCGTCAATTTATTGAAAACTTTTAAATACTTTTCAGCCTACCTAGAAGTATTATTTTAAGAGATAAGAACAACTTTAAATACAATAGTTGTGGGATTTTGTACGTAATATCTTTTAAAGCTCTCACAAAAAACAAAAGCGCATCGCAAAGGGGAGAAAAAATTACAATTTTTGTTTTTTTTAAGTGGAATACCCTATACATTGTTCAATGTAGCGAAATATCATTGTTTGCTGATTTCAGAAATATATAACATTTTGATACAGCGGTTTGTGAAATATTTGATTCCAAAATATCAATAAATGAATAATTATTTAAAAAATCAAGACTTGGAAAAATATTGTTAAATAATTTTGTATCGGACATTTAAGTAGCGACATCTTTCGATCGCTTGTTGACCTGATATTGCAGTAGGATTGACAAATTGAAGCCAGTCCGCTACATAATAAGTCATCCCAATGCAAGGCGGCCATGTGCTGTCAAAGGCCTGAAACAGCTGTACAGAGCCTGCTCGGGGAATCCGCTGCAATCAAAACCGATTTGTACAAACATTTTCATAATTTTGTATCGTTTCAAATTATTTGAATACCTCTGTAATAATTTCATTGAAGGTATGTATACAATATAATTAATTTATATTAACCGGGTACTCAACACAGCTATGTACAGTCTTATTGTGATTTGATTTTAATGAAAGATTAAATATCATCGTTTAACCAAAAAATACGATTTTTCTTTCAACATATCGTATTTATTTTTGCTTCAGTTTACTTTTCAAAACCATTTTATATTATTAATATACGAAAGTGATTGTTCTGTCTGTTATTGCAAATAATGGGTATCAATATGAAATAGTGAAAATTTGATTGTATCAATTTATTTAATATAATCTTGTCTCACAAGTAAGCAATTTACTAGCGAGGTTTTAGATGGTAATTGCACAGTAATTGTAACTTCTTTCCAAGGATGTAGGAATTTAGTAAACCCCCCTTAAATCTAAAAGTAAAATAACTTTGCTCACACAGATTTATTTCTTCTTGTAATTATTTCGCCACCTTGAAGTCCTTCGATGTCAAATTTGGCACAAATTCATTTCGCGCCAAGCAGAACTGAACTGCAAAGCGTGAAATCTGAATTCAAAAATTTTTGCTGTATTATACGTAACGCGAACTCAATCTGGGGACACCGTGTATACAACATGTCCCAGCCAAGACTTTCACCCCTAATGTCTTTGTTATTTATTGATGAATTTTGCTAAAATTTGGCAGGTACCGTTATTAAAAACTAAGAAACTAAATATTCTTTCAGTATCATCAAACATCATTGCAATAAAAATGTATTATTTTTAAACGGTTTTTTCTTTATGAATTGCAGAAAAATGTGAACAAATGTTAAGATTTTGAACACTTTTATCTTTAATATTACCGAAAATAAATGAATTACTGCTACTATTCTTTCACAAGTTAGATTCTTTTATAATCGTGTTTGTATAATAACATCAACTCTGTAACAACAGAAAGCTTTTTAAAAATAACATTTTGCATTCACAAGATATTTGATGTAGCAGAAAGATTCATCAGTAATCAATATTTATAATCTTACCAAATTTTGCTTTTTTCTATCCATAAACAACGAAGGTATAGGGGGTTAAAATCTTGGCTGGGACACTCAGTACAATCTGCAACTTTTTAATCTTGGCTTGTCAGTTTGAAGCAACCAACTTAGAGAGTTATTCTTTAGGGCCTGCTTTTTAATTCTTATGAAGCATCAGATTACGTCTTTAAATTCAAGAGAAATGTAATAGACTCAAATATAAAACAATTCTTTCCATCTTTTTAGAAATTGGTGGATCTGCTTGGTTCCTGTAGCTGATATTTTGGGTGGGGAAGTGTAGTTTCAAACTTGTGTTCGTTTTTATGTTATTTTATCGTTTTTATTTTGACATTACTTAAAAAAAGAAAAAATGGAAAGAGTTCTAGTTGAACTAAATTTTTTACTGTTTTTTTGATTAATTTGTACAATACTATTAATTCTTCTTCCGATGATGAACCTTCACTTGATGATTCAGTAATATTTTTAGGTTGAATGGCGTTCAACTCTTTCATCAAACTATCACTAAACTCCTATACATATAATTAATGAAGTTATTCCTGCTGTTTGTAGCCATAATTTAATATTGGTAAATTAAATGCTGTTGTTGTGGCACAAAGTTTTTATTAATATAACGACCGGTTTCGCCTTTTAAAAAGGCATTTTCAAGTTATATATAAAATTACACCTAAAAATAATCAATTAATAGTAATTGTCTTAAATATGTAAAATCACTTACTTAAAAATTATATAATAATAATAATAATAATAGGATATATATAATAATATATATAATAATGATAATATATATAATAATAATAATTATGATATAGTTTTTAAGTAAGTAATTTGACATATTTAAGACAATTACTATTAATTGATTATTAGTAGTTATACTGGGGCGGTTCCAGATCACCTTCAAATGACCTCTAGGTGGATGGACGTGTCCTTTGTCGCGACCGCTAAAAAAGGAAGGTCATGAGTTCTTCAGAGAACATAGGTCAATGACCAGAAGGTCTTCACGTGTCTTCTTCGTGTCTACAATGACCAGAAGCTGTTGACTAGGGGTGTGGTTGTACTTCAGGGTGTTTTGAAAGAGGTGAATGACCGATTTTTATTTCTTTTTAATATGTATAGACGTAGGGTGAGCCTTCATCGTGCGGAAGTCTTTAAAGAGGTTAGCAACGGGATTATATCTAGAAGGAAGCTGTGTGTGTTTTTTTCTTCATGCAGAAATATTTTTTTTTATTTTTAAGTCAATGAACTTTGATAATGCAAACTTTGCGGAAATAGTCGGAGGAATTTCTCGAACGCTCGAAATACCTTTATCGTTCTCGTGTGAGAATGAAATTGCAAACATATTTATAGCAAGGTGAACGATAAAATATATTTTGTGAATGTATTGATTGATTTTAGATTTATTTTTCTGTAGATATTACAAGAAAATAATTTTAAGGATGTATGGCAAAGAACTTCTTTTTCTTCTCAAGAAAAGGTGAAATAATTTGTACATACGAACAGGTCTTATTTTATTATATATTTTATTTTTATCGTTGGTATTCTTTTGCTGCAGACCGAAAAGTTCGAGGTTAATAAACTTCAAATTGCAACATTGCAAATTTTACAGAAGTATCTAAACGAAAAAATTTACAAGCGCATCTATTTTTAGAATACATTATATTTTCATAATTAAAGCAGGTGAAACTGCAATTCTTTGTTATTGTTGATAAATTAATAGTAAAATGAATGATAAAAAAGAGACTTTTTTAACAAACAATTAATTTTTATTAGTATTTTTACAGAAAGTACATCACTAAAATAGCTATATTTATATTTAAAGTAATGCATAAATTAAAATATTCAGAATTTCTTATTAAAATCTAGAATATACCATTGATACAATAAATTCACATGATTGTTAGCACAATTTAATGTGTTGTCTGAATGCAGATTACAATGATTAATTGCAAAACGACTTTTCAGATTTTTTAAACTAGGACACCGAAACTGATCTAAATCAATAATGTTATTAGTTAAAAATTTATTTAACACTTTCTTCTTACTAAGTCCTTTGACTAATACTACTTCATCCCCAATTATGCTCTTGATGTAAATGCCTATGTTTTCTTGTGGTAAGTAAGAATCGTGTGAGATGTCCCATTCTAGTCCATGTAAATTTTTTGTTGTCCATTCGATATGCTTTCTTAATTGTGAACAGAACCAGGATGTCTTTTGCGGTGTAGATGTGAACACGTGATGGACAAGTTTAGCTTTCATATCGAGAATTGCCACTTCTTTTATGATGAAGTCGCTTTCTTTATATTGAAATCCTTGTATATCAATGATGTACATTTTTATTGTTTTGTTGTCTTGCAATAAAAATGAAGTAACACCTCGGCAATTGATTTAATACTAATCCCTACTGATTATTATTATTAGTTTTATATATATAGTTTTTAAGAGAAGGTTACGCAATGTTATCCTTGTCTATCCAAAATCTTAATAACAAAGTATATGTTCATCACAGATATATAAACTGATCGAATCCTTTTCTGTATCTTCCATCATCTATGCGATTATCTTTAAAAACAGTTACGAATTCATATGGATCATGATTCCAACAGAAACAACATAAATTTTTAAACTTTTCAAAACTCATATCGGAACCCACGTGGTCATTATAAATGTATTTTAAATTTAAATCGTCTTGTTTGAAAACTATAAGAAAATTAGCGTTGTCTCTTATTAAATGTTTAGGGATTTTTGCATATGTTTGAGAAAGATAAAAGTAGTCGACTTTATTATGTCTACCCATACTGAAATATTCTCGAATTATGTCCTGATTGTTACATGCAACGTCATCAAAAATAAAAATGGAATTTGGTTTCGCTTCACATGGTGGAAGTATATTTTCACCTGCATTAAAGACAAAGTAACCAATATCTTGAAGTGGATTTAATAACTTTTGTAAATAAATATATTTAGCTTGATGGAGCGATTTTGAATAAACGTAAATATTTTCAAACGTCAAACCATTTTCATGTTCAATGAGATTTATCATCAGGTTCGTTTTCCCGCAATTGGAAGGCCCCACTAGAATACATCTTAACGTGGAAGGAAACAATACACCGTGTTTTTTGAAACTTTCCTCTTCGAAAGTATTATTTTCAATGTTAAATGTAGTTTTTTGTTTAACTAATTTCTTCTTTCTTATTATTATTATTATTATTATTATTAAGTGCTACGTAGGAGATGGATTATTAAATACAGCCGTCAATCATTTACCTTTTGAATTACATTTACCTACGTATAGATTTTGCGGACCGGGAACTAAACTTAACCAGCGAATATCACGCGGTGATGTAGGGATAAACGGTTTAGACGAAGCCTGCAAAGAACACGATATAGCATATTCAAATGAAAAGGATTTAACGCGTAGACACATGGCAGATAATAAATTCCGATCTAAAGACGCGTCAATTAATGAAAAAATTGCTGCACTGGGAGTTGCAGCAGTCATGAAAACGAAAGAAAAATTAGGTATGGGCCTGAAGCGTGAAACAGTACAGAAAAAGAAAAATGTTAATCAATGTAAAATTAAAAATTAAAAAAATTAAAAAATTGGAAAAAATTAATATGAATATCGAAGAGTGTATACAAATTTTAAAGCAATTTGAAACAACTTCAAAATCATCAAAATATTAAGGCGGGAGAAAGAAAACTACTCAATTACTAATAAATTTTTAAAACTATAATGTGCTACTTCAGTGTAAAAATAAAGTTTATTGAGTGAAGATGGTTAAATCACAAAGAAAAATTAGAACAAGAAATAAAAATAAAATCCTTCCGCTTTCAACAGTAATCAAACAAATAAAGGAACGTATACTTCAGGAGAAACCTAATACTTTACATAATGCAGTTCAAATTGCTATAAAATCATCTAAGAATTTTAAAAATAAAATAAAACCACCTAATCGTATAGTAAAAATACCAAAAACAGGAGGCGTTTTACCGCTAATACCAATATTCGCAGGACTAAGCGCACTTGGAGCACTTACAGGTGGCGCCACCAGTATAGCAAAAGCTGTAAACGAAGCCAAAAGTGCGAAAGAACAATTAAAGGAATCACGTCACAACAAAACAATGGAAGCCATTGCAATAGGCAAGGGATTATATTTGAGACCATACAAAACTGGTTTGGGGCTCTTTTTACATCCATATCTAAAAAAAAAAAATAATAAATGAAAATAAAATGAAAATAATAATAAATTTAGTTCCTCAAGATCGTCCATTGACAAATATTGATTTGAAAAAGTACGCTAAAATTATAAAAATTCAATTCTTCAGAGGTGTTTTTATGAAAGATCAATTGCCTAAAAAAATTAAAAAAAGAGAAAGAGGTATAATTAATTTGGACAACGTAGAGGGTTTCGGAACTCACTGGACGGCGTACAAGAAAATTGGATCTGAAGTGATTTATTTCGATAGTTTTGGAAATTTAAAACCACCGCGGAAAATTCTAGCATATTTTAATTCTGAGGAACCCTGTAAAATCTTTTACAATTATGAGAAATATCAAAATTATAATAGTTTTAATTGTGGACAATTATGTTTATACTTTCTTTCAAATTAAATCAATAAATATGATGTAAATAAAAATTTGTTTAACATTTGCTGAATAGCCGGTGACCTTGCACAATGTGTTCCTACACCTTCACATTGTGCGGTAAAGAATCCGTACTCTCAGCATAAATTTATCCTCCAATTATATTAGACAATGAAAAATCGTACGTTTTAGGATTGATAGATTTTTATACTTTTAATTCAATTCCAAACGTTGATCAAACAAATAATAAATTTTACGTCGATAATGAAGTTATTGAAATTCCTCAGGGCAGTTATGAAGTAGAAGATATTGAAAAGTATATTACATCACAGTTGATTGAAATTAATAGAAGGAATAATAATACTAAGAAAATAAAATCACTCAGTAATGTTAATTCTATCGGAAAGGAAACAGAGAGTGATATAATAATTAAGCTAAATACTAATCACAATACATTGAGATACGAATTGAAAAGCAATAAGGTTATACATTTTGAGAAACCAAATTCTATTGCACCACTTTTAGGATTTACTAGAAAGAGATTAAATGAAAACAGGAAACATATATCAGACTTTCCCATTAATATTTCTAAAGTCAATGCAATTTGCTTTGAATGTAATTTAATTACTAACTGTTATAGTAACAACAATCAAGATCACGTGATGCATATATTCTTTCCTCAAGTTCCTCCAGGTTATCGAATCGTGGAACAGGTCAAGAACGTCATTTATCTACCAATCAACACCAGATACATTGATGAAATCACTATTAAAATATTAGATCAAGAAAAAAATTTAATCAATTTTCAGAACGAAGCCAAAACAGTAAGACTTCATTTAAAAGAGTTAAAGTAAAGGGAAGAAAAAAGAATAGCACCCGGTAAAAAATAAAAATGGTTTTTCGATATAACACTTATGTACAATATCAAATAAAGAGAAATGTTCAAAGGAAAAGTCTTAGTCTAAAAAAGAAATTAAAGGAGTTAACACCTGAAAATAAGCAGTTTTTATCATCTTTAGGATTGAAATTACAAGAATAAAAAGAAAAATGTCTTTCGGTATACTAAATATCGGTGAAAACGTTTTAATGGATAATTCCATTACAAATTGTGAAATACATAGTCATCCTCCGTATGCAAATACCACTTTAAATAAATCTGATGAAATTCGTTTACCTATTCAAACACAAGACATCTACACTTTACCTGCACAAAGTTATCTGTACATAGAAGGAAAAGTACTTGATCAAGAAAATAAAGCGAGCGACACATTAAAATTTGTTAACAACGGTGTTGCTTTCCTGTTCGATGAAATCAGGTATGAACTTGGTGGAATGGTTATAGATCGTGCTCGAAATCCAGGAATAATTTCCACTCTGAAAGGATACGCATCTTTTACAAATGATGATTGCATACGATATAATAATGCCGGTTGGAATCATCTGGAAAATCCTACTATAATTGACGCAGAAGGCAATTTTAGCGTCTGCATACCGTTAAAAATGTGGCTAGGATTTTGTGAAGACTACAAAAAGATTGTAATAAATATAAAACAAGAATTATACGAAGTTCATCTGATCTTAACGCAACCATATCTACGAAAAACGGAGAAAGACCTAAAATCGAACTTTTAAAGATACTGTGGAAAATTCCACATGTTCAAGTAGCTGACGCTGAAAAATTACGACTGCTTAAATACATTGAAAAAGGAAGAGATTTGGAAATTGCATTCAGAAATTGGGAATTACATGAACTTCCTGTCCTGCAGCAAACTATGAGTCACACTTGGAACGTGAAAGCCAGTAGTCAACTAGAAAAACCACTATTTGTTATTGTCGGACTTCAAACTAACAGAAAAAATGATATTCTAAAAAATATCAGTCAGTTTGATCATTGTAACATAACAAATATTAAACTGTATTTAAATTCTGAAGTATATCCTTATGATAATTTATATTTAAATTTTGATAAACAGCAAATTGCAATTTTATATGAAATGTATGCTCAATTTCAACAATCGTATTACTATAAATCCTCTGGTAATCCGTGTTTAAGTTTTTCAAAATTTAAAGATTCAGCACCACAATTTGAAACGAATAAAAATGTTCCCGCAAATACGTGTGCTTATTGTCTTATTTTACACGATAGATTAGTTAATAAACCTCTCACAAATGTTGTAAAAATGTTTTAAATAAAGTCAAATAAAACAATAAAAATTGTAAAAATTATTTTATTTATTTATTTAATATTCATAATGAAATTTTTGGCTACCAAAAAAGTCAGCATCATCATCGTAGACAGCGATAACTTCAGGTGATGCGGGTTTTGGAGGAAATATCTTCTGATCCAAAATCGTTATTTTTGAATTCACTTTCTTTTTCTTTTCTTCATCCTTTTCTTCCTCACGCCACTTAATTTTCTTTTTTTGCGATTCATCATCATCTTCTAGCGCTTTGAC
This sequence comes from Dorcus parallelipipedus, assembly GCA_958336345.1. Taxonomy (NCBI): domain Eukaryota; kingdom Metazoa; phylum Arthropoda; class Insecta; order Coleoptera; family Lucanidae; genus Dorcus; species Dorcus parallelipipedus. The sequence continues at coordinate 10,462,439 of OY284484.1, forward strand.
ATTTTGTTCGGTCCCGAAATTGAATTGAAATTTAATGATTGCTTCTTCTAGGAGAGGTACCTAAATCATCTTCGTTATCCAAATTCAATCGAATACAATTTACAGGAAGATTTCCTAGTTTCTTTTTTAATGTTTCACGTCTTGGTGAATATGTAAGAAAAACAAGCACGCCTCCGTCACCATGAATCTTGATATTCTTTACACCAAACCTAATGAGGAGAAAAAAAAAACTTAATAAATTGATTAATTAATTGATTAATTAGTTTGAAATTTTACCTGAATAATTGCTTTAATATAACGTAGAGCATTCTCACTGTGAGATTTTCTGGTTCTTTTGTTTCGATGAGTAAAGAGCTGGGGACAGTAGCCATCTTCTTCTTCTTTTTTTATTGAGCGCACACACGTACACGAAAGTTCTTTTAAAATAAACGTTTAATTCTGTTTCATCATTGTATATATACACTGACCGGCAAAAAAAACCGGCCATCATAAAAAAATTTTAAAAATCGAATCTAAAGACATATTTCAAGTCGACATGAAAAGTTAATTTGATTAAATTTCATAAACCGTACTTTAAGATGTTTGATTTATTCCCACCTTTATTTTTAAAGGATAAAATCCGTTTTTAACGAGATTAAGAAATTTTTGTTGTTTACGCATCAGCAGTTCATGTATTGTCTTTTATGATTTATTTGCCTAAAATCAAGGAGGCTTCATTGCATTGTTTTTAAAATGAAGTGTGACAGTTAAAGACCTACGCAATTTTAAAAAAATGCCGTTAACTGTTGACATTGTTGCTCGTATTGTTGGTTTAATTGAAGATGGTCGTAGCCAACGTTATGTGTCTCGGTCATTGAGAATATCCCGTACCACCGTACAGGATGCCTGGAACCGGTATTTGGAGACTGGCAGCTGCGTTAGGAGAGCAGGATACGGAAGAAGAAGAGCAACAACTGCAGTTGATGACTGTTTTGTTGTGCTCAACGCACTAAGGGATCGAAGATCAACGGCTGTTCAACTTCAACATCGCCTCCAAACAGCTCGTGGAGTTGAAGTAAGTGAGAGGACAATAAGGAGAAGGCTTGTTGAAGGAGGTCTAAAGTCACGGAGACCTACAACAGGACCAGAATTGTTACCAAGACATCGTCGAGCACGGTTGGAATTTGCACGACTTCATTCAAACTGGACTCCTCACCAATGGACTAAAGTTCTCCTCAATGATGAATCGCGCTTTTGTCTACGCCCGCCTGACGGTCGCGAAAGGGTGCGGAGAAGACCAAATGAACGGTACACAGACTGCACAATTTCCGAAAGGGGATCTTTTAATGGTGGCTCTGTTATGGTGTGGGCAGGTATTTTGTCTGAGGCACGTCCCGAACTTCTTTTTGTGGAAAATGGGGTTTTAAATGCCCATCGATACGTGTAAGTTATTCTGCATGAAACTGTCGTGCCCTACTCTCACTTTATTGGAGATGGATTCATTCTAATGCATGACAATGCCAGACCACACGTGGCACGAGTAGTGACTGACTTCTTAGACGAGGTGGGAATTCAGAGACTTAACTGGCCAGCATGCAACCCTGATTTCAATCCCATTGAACACTTATGGGATCAACTTCAAAGAGGCATTCGTCGCCCAGCTTTGCCAGAAACACTGCAAGATTTAAGAGCAGTGCTTTACGAAGAATTTGAGGCAATTGACACATTTGATTGATTCGATGCCTCGACGTTTAAATGATGTCATTCGAACACGAGGAGGTCATACGCGTTATTAACCGTCATCAGTAACTTAACTGAAGACATTTCTTTTCAGTTTTCGAACTGCCGTTTTTGTTATTTTTTTCATATTAAACTTAATTTTGTTTAATCTCGTCTTTTTCTTGAGTAATTTTTATGTTTTTTTGTTAATAATGAATGGTCCTTCGATATAAAGTACATCTCAAATTAAATAAATCAGTGGATCAATGGTTTTGTTAAATATTTTAGGGTGGCCGGTTTTTTTTGCCGGTCAGTGTATTTTAAAAATGCGTATATTTGCATCTTGTTACGTTTTAAATTTGGCGCTAAAAAGTAGCGACTAATAATTTCGTTTTCGCGCCGTGGCAATCCTGGTACCCCTCCTTTACAGCGCTATTTACAGCCTGCACGCTGCGATCATTGATTTCTGATAGGTTCTGGGGGTCCATGTGACTTTCAGACCGCCTACCATTGGTAATTCCCTTGCCTCAAGGCGATCTGCGTAATCGAGCGGCTTGGTCGTCCTCTCTTGTTGTTCGTGCATTGTGCCGTAAGGACGTATCTTTTCGCGTGTGTTAAAGTTGTCGGATTCCTTGCTCTTTTGGAGAAGAAATCAATCGCAGCTTGGCTGGAAATTCATTCGACACTGCCGAACACCGAGCGGAGATAATTTTAATCTCCGTACCAAGCCTGAAGCTCCTGTTCGCTCAGGTAATATGTAACGACGCATATCACCATCAAAATGGCCGCTAACGCATATCGTTTTTCCACGTAGGCTTTTTAGTTCGGGCTTGTTCCTCTTCGGCTTGGCTTTTCGCAAGTTACAGCGCAGGCCCAGGTCATCCCCGCAAGCGTATACGCGAGGGATTTCCCAGTACATCGCGTGTTGGTGCCCCGACAATTCTTGTTGCCCGTCTGTCGTTCCCCCGTCGTGTGAGGACGCCATTGTGAAGTCATCGACCCTGACAAGACCACTAGATGGCGTAGTGACAGCCAACTTCAGACGGTACATGACATCAGTCGCGAGGTAACCTTTTCTGTGTTTGTTGCGCATGCATTCTTTTCGTGCGAATTTAATTTAAAGCAATTGCAACGGTACGCTAGAAATTAAACGCACTAGTGTAACTGTTTGTTTTATTTCTATAGTTGTATAATAAATTGTATTAACTTGAGTACGATTTTAATTTTAACTACTTTCATACACACAGTGAGTAATAAGTCTAGTCTCTATTTAGTAGTTTCCTTTCTGCACGACTTGGTCGATTGGAGACGTCGGCCAGTCGAATTTCGATTAGTTGTTTTTAAATCGTCTTCTGGCGCCCGTTATAACTTACCATCGTTGAGATAACCTGCCCCATTTTCCACTGTTGCTAGCTGGGGCACAGCTGATTTAGAATCGGCAGACTTGTCATCCAGGAGTCGTGGTAAGTAGAGACAAGTAAATTTAATTTAAACTTGGGTGACAAGATTTGACGCCCCGACGTGTGGCCTTTTTGTTTGAAAACTCACTTGAGCTGGTGTGTGAAGGTAGAAATAAATTAATATGGATTTAAGATTGCGGTCTGATAGATTAAGTGGCGATGAACTGTCATATGAATTACTTGTTCGTGGAATTTGTGACGATGGTACTGCGGCTCAGAAGGCCGAACTGTTAAAAGACCTTTTGCATGCAGAAAAAGAGGCTCGCCTCACGCCTGTACCTTATCAAGTGCCGGTTGTCGATGACCTCATAGCTTTACAAACCAAGGTCATTGAAATTCGTGCGTTGGTCGAAACCTTGTCGCAGACCTCGACTAAATATTTTTATGAAAAGGCTTCTTCAAAGCTCGCTCATGCCTTGGCTCGTGCCGAGAGATGTCTAGCTGTCTCGGAATCCGAAATCGAGACACGCAATCAAATTCAAACCGAACTTAGTAAATTAAGTATGCAATTTAAGACAAAAGCTAATGCGCCTAGAATTAATAAGGCCGAAATTGTTGATTCGCCTCCGTCGAATGCAAACGCAATCGCTAATGACGTTTCGTTATTGAACTTGCGAGACGAGGACGAGACGAATAATGACAATGACGTGACGGATGATGACGATGCCGAATCTGTTCAATCAGTAGTTGCGGCTCCGGCCCCAAGCACTTTATTTCTTCAAACTAATCGGAATGATAGGACCCCTAAACGGTTGTCAACTTTCGAGAATACCCCTGTAAGACAGTTTGACGTAAAGCCAGTTCCGGTTTGGAAATGGAATTTGTTTTATTCCGGCGATAATAAAATCATGTCGCTCAATGCCTTTTTAGAAAGAGTAGATGAACTTTGCATTTCTCGTAACGTCTCCGAAGCAACTTTGCTGATGTCTGCATCTGATCTGTTTCGCGGCAAAGCTCTCATATGGTTCCGTGCTAATAGACGTCGCTGTCGAACATGGAACGATTTGGTTCATCTTTTACGGGAGGAATTCCAAGCTCCAGATTTTGATGAAAAACTTTTTGACGAAATAAAACGTCGCACCCAGGGTCCGGACGAATCTATCGGTATTTATGTTTCGGTTATGACGAACCTTTTTAATCGATTGAACGCTGACGTACCGGAGTCTGTCCAGATTAAAATCCTTGTAAAGAATCTCGCCCCTTTTTATCAAAACCAGTTAGGATTGGTAAAAAAATTTTCGATTGAGCAATTATTAAAGTTAGGTAGACAATTAGTAGAAGCGAGTAAATCCGCAGTCGAATCGTATGTACCACCTCCACGTCGCATACATTCTTTAGAGCCTGACCTAGCTTACATCGGCACTAGCTCTTCCAATCTTGCCGAGTGCAATACGGTTGCCCCAAGTCCTAAGCAACCAGCGAATCGAAACAAAAGGTGCTGGAATTGTAGAAAGGAAGGACACTATTCTCGTGATTGTACAATCTCGGTACAAAAGCATTGTTTTCGCTGTGGCAAGCCCAATGAAACCACCAAAACTTGCCCAAAATGTTCAAAAAACTTTTCAGCCACACACTAGGAGGTCGTCTAGTGCGATGCTTTCGTTTATCTAAACCGACCACTCCTCAGCATATACAAACCTGCCTTGACTTTGTTTTGGCCAGTGCTCAAGGTGACGAACGTCCTTATCTAGAGATCACAATTTTTGATACTAAGTTTTTAGGACTTTTAGATTCAGGTGCTTCCTGCACGATTATCGGTGGACCTGGATGGGAAATTCTTAAAACGTTCGGACTTCCTTTTGTCAAACATCAGACAACTTGCACTGTTGCCAATGGACAACCCTGTTTGAGTCCTGGAAGTGTTACTACTCCTGTTCGATTAAGAGATCGAGTAAAAATTATCGACATTCTTGTTGTACCTGACCTCCCACACACTTTAATCTTAGGTGCGGATTTCTGGCGAGTGATGGAGATTGTTCCCGACTTAAGATCTGGTGAATGGAGTTTTCGTAGTGAAGCCATCTGTTCTGTAGAACATGTCACTGCACGCTCTGACCTTGACTATTCCCAACAATGTCAGCTTGATGCCACTGTTTCAAAATATCGACGAAACAAAATTAGGGTGCACCAACTTGGTCAAGCACGTCATCAAAACAGAAAGCGCTCCTATTAAACAACGATATTACCCCATCTCCCCTGCAAGACAGACCCTTGTCAATCAAGAGTTAGATAAGATGATAGAATTAGGAATCGTGGAACGTTCTAACTCTGCGTGGTCATCTCCAATACTCCTGGTGCCAAAGAAAGATGGTACAGTTCGATTTTGCGTGGATTTCCGTAAACTCAATCAGGTTACCACCAAAGATGCATACCCCTTGCCTTACGTTTCTGCTACTTTAGACAAACTGCGTGACGCAAAGTATCTGACGTCACTGGATATCAAGTCTGCTTATTGGCAAATACCTGTTGCCAAAGAGTCTCGTCAATATACCGCTTTTACCGTCCCGAACCGAGAGTTATTTCAATTTTGTCGTATGCCCTTTGGGTTGCATAACGCACCTGCCACGTGGCAGAGGTTTATTGACCGTGTTATTGGTGCAGATTTGGAACCCCATGTGTTTGTCTACCTTGATGACATCATAATTGTCACTCAGACCTTCGAGAAACACCTCGAGATCCTCGAAGAGGTGCATAAACGTTTGGTATCTGCTGGATTAACTCTTGGCAAGGACAAATGTCATTTTTGCCGGAATGAGTTAAAGTATTTGGGCTATGTTGTCGACCGTAACGGACTTCGTGTTGACCCTGAGAAAGTTGAGGCTATTCTAAAAATCCCTAAGCCTACCACGGTCTCAGAGGTTCGACGACTTATCGGAATGGCGAGTTGGTATCGACGTTTCATTCCGAATTTCTCTTCGATTCTCGCGCCCCTTTCAAATCTTTTGCGCAAAAACACCAAGTATCGTTGGGATGAAACCTGTGATGAAGCTTGGGAAAAAATTCGTGAGCACTTAGTGCCTGCTCCTGTTCTTTCGTGTCCCGACTTCACCAAGGAGTTCACTATACAGACTGATGCTTCAGATTACGGTGTCGGTGCGGTGCTTACGCAACAACAGGCTGATGGTGAGAAAGTCATCTGCTATTTGAGTCGCTCACTCTCCAGAGCAGAACGTAAATATTCCACCTGCGAGAAGGAACTGTTGGCAATGCTTTGGGCCATAGAAAAGCTCAGACCCTATATCGAAGGCACACACTTTCAAGTGATCACTGACCATCACTCCTTGTTGTGGCTGAATCGATTGCAGAATCCTTCTGGACGTTTATGTAGATGGAGTGTTCGACTTCAGCAATACGATTTCACTGTCATCCATGTAAGGGTAAAGATCATGTCGTCCCTGATGCCCTTTCTCGAGCCGTACCCATTATTGATTCTATCGACTGTTCTGAAGTAAAAGATAAACGATACTTAGATCTTTTAAATAAAGTTAAGGCTAACCCGTTGAACTTTCCGGATTATCGTGTTGAGGGAAACACCCTGTATAAGTTCGTTAAATGTACATACTACCATCTCATCGAAACCAATCGACAATGGAAGCAGGTCGTTCCAAAAGAAAAACGTTTCGACATCTTGCGTCAATGCCATGATTCTCCTACGAGTGGGCACTTAGGCGTTTACAAAACGTACAATCGAATCGCCCAAGATTATCATTGGCCAAAAATGCGTTCGGATGTTATCAAGCACATTCGTCGGTGCGAGACTTGTATCCGAGCCAAACCCGAGCAAAAGGCTCCTGCTGGACGCATGGGTGGCCATTCAAAAATTTCTAAACCTTGGGAGGTCATTAGCATCGACCTTATCGGACCTCTTCCTCGTTCGACGAAAGGAAACCAATATATTTTTGTAGTAACGGACTGTTTTAGTAAGTTTACAATGTGTTTTCCTCTTCGTAAAGCTACCACCCCGAAGATTGTTCAACATTTGGAGGAGAACATCTTTCTACTTTTTGGAGTCCCTCGTATCGTAATATCGGATAACGGAGTACAGTTTAGGTCCCGTGAATATCGAAATCATTTGATGTCATATCAGGTTCGACCCTCGTACACTTCATACTATCACGCTCAGGCAAACCCTGTTGAACGGGTCAACCGTGTTATTAAAACCATGTTGATCTCTTACGTTTCCCAAGACCATCGTAAGTGGGATTTATTTTTACCAAAGGTTGCTTGTGCGTTGAGGACTGCGCGTCATGAGGTTACTAAGTTGACTCCGTATTTCTTAAATTTCGGCAGAGAGATGTGTCTCAAAGGTAGTCTTAACTCTGATAAAACCCCTGATTCTGACGTAATTGATGTGGAAATTGAGCAAAATCCGACTGATTTTCAATCCCGTTCTGGCAAGTTTGCTAGATTATACCAAGATGTTCAAGAACGTCTCCAAAAGTCCTATGAGAAGTCAAAGTGTCGTTATGACTTGCGTAGGCGCAAAGTTGATTTCGAACAAGATCAGTTGGTATGGCGTAAAAATTTCGTTTTGTCTGACGCTTCCAAACATTTCGCAGCCAAACTGGCTGATAAGTTTGTCGGACCTTTTATTATTAATCGACGAATTTCCACAGACATTTATGAATTGAGAGATTGTGACGACAAAGTTTTACCCGGAACTTGGCACAGTTCACAACTTAAACCTAGCCCAGTTGAATAATTGTTTCGTGCTTAAATTTTTTTTTTCTCTTTCCCTCCATTCTTTCTTCTCGTATCGGCCTGCGGGATGGGTCTCTTAGAATGCTCCCGACGTAAAATTCTGCGTGGAGTAAAAGGCTCCTAAAAGATACAGTTTTTCCTTTTAACACCTGTGGAAAATTAATACTATCGGCCTGCGGGTTAGTGGCCTCTTAGAATTCTTCCGCAGTAAAATTCTGCGTGGGGTAGAAGCCCCCTAAAAGATTCTGGTTTCCGCTTAACATCTCGGGAAACACACCCTGTATATATTACCTTGCGGTTGTGTCTGCGTTGGTGTTGGCTGTGTTTATTGTGGTTTCGTGTTTATATCGATGTCTTTGGACATATTTTCGTTTTGCGTTTATATCAATGTCCTTGAGACATATTTTGGTTTTGTGGTTGTATCGGTGTCTTTGACACATTGCGGTTTTCCGCGTTCTCGAAACACACCAACATTGGTCGCGGGCATGACCCAATTGGAACTAGGGTGATAAATTTTATATTTTTTCTTCTCTTCCTTTCTCTTCTTTTCTTTTCGTTTAAGGCCATTCTCGGACTTTTATTATTATTGGAGAATGTAGATTCACTCCCATAAGTCGTCTCTACGTCAGGACGCAATTTTCCCCGGGGATGAATCATTTTATTGAGGCAAATTACGCCTAAGTCGTCTCTACATCAAGACGCAACTTCTCCTTGGATTTGACTGTGTAAATTTTATAACAATTATCGGATGTGACTTATTTTTGTTGAACGTGACGAACGTCACTAAACAGGAGTTTGATACTGGAACCAGATGGCTGACGGACCACTTGCACCAGCTTGAGCTGGCCTTACGTAGTGCTAGATTATGGGTCACAAACATCTGTTGGACCTCTTGATATCTGGTTGAGAGTAGATATACTATGGGCGTTCGAAGCCATTTCTCCATAAGATTTAACACAGGCCTCGAGATTGCAATTTTTGCGGGGATCGTGGTCAGGGGGGTGAGGTGAGAAGGGGGAGCGGGGTCGCGCGCAAGCGGCAGCAGAAGCGAGAGGGGAGGCGCGGCAGTAGATATCTAGACTCGCGACCTTGGTACATTTGTTACAGCGGTTTTTGGAAGCGGAGGGGTGTTTCGCGAATTCTACCTTAATTTTAGATTTTTTTTTCTTCGCCTCATCATATGTATTAAATAGCGCGTCGACTTATGACCAGCGCTAATAGATGTTTATTTCAAGAAAATGAATTTTTTTCCTCTAGCCAGAGAGAGATTTGAACCCGTTCCTCGACGTTCGTGAGGCGTCCACCTAAACCGCTCGGCCGTTCAGTCAGTTGTTCATATCTGTTCGAGATGTGTAATATTAACGACGCGCGCGGTGAATGATATCCTTTTTCGAACTTGTTCGTGAGCCGTCCACCTAAGCCGCCGCTCGACCGTTGGGATCAATTGCTCGTATCAGTTCGAGATGTGTAATAAGATGAACGCGTGGGCGGAGGCGCTCGCGGTTTCAGGAATGTTAATACTTGTCGAGACGTGTTAGCAGATAGCAACACTCGCGACCTTAGAGCAGCGAGATAAAGAAAAACGAATCAAGGTCGAATCGCACGTGATTAACCGAGAATGAAATTTAGCAAATTAATTGCAAACGGAAGTCGTTTCAGTACACATCATGAATCAAATTTTCTTTCAAACCGTTTTAGGAATCACTATACTAATTAACTGTTTCAAACTGAACATAAAATTGCAAACGCGCTGTAAATATCTGAGAAACGAAAACTGTGAAGCAATTAATTTGCTAAATTTCATTCTCGGTTAATCGAATGTGAAGATTTGGTTGATTCGTTTTCTAATACATTTTTTTTTTTTTTTAAACTCCATATACGTTTTCGGTTTAGACATCTTATGCATTAAATACCACCGCGACATTAATTATAATTTTTTACCTCGCGCACTTCCGCATGCTAAAGTCGAAAAAGAGGATTCAAATTCCCCACGCACTAGAGTTATCGTACGTAATTCAAAACGTTTATGCAACGAAACGTAAACAATGAGTCAGATGAATAAAACGAAGCATATGCTTTTACTTCAAAATAATTTATTGTATCTTACTACATTGCTGTCAACACAAAATAATGTTGTTTATTTACTTAGAAATTTGCAATTTCTTACACAAATATTCACACAAATAATGACCAAATTCTAAACGATTTTCTAAATACAATTCAAGCCCATCCAAATCATTACAGTAACACTCAACGTTAAAGTTATCTTTTCTAACACCTAATCGTGCCAATCCTCCGAAACCACTCGTAGCGGTAATAATCATCTCATATTTTTCATTCGTAGATGGTTCCAAGTCAATGAAATCTCCTTGATCTCTAATGCTTTGAATCTCTGCTAACAAACGAAGTTTAGCTTGAGACATTTTCACCTTCGCATACGTTTAGAAACTGAAGAAAATAATGTGTTTCCATTAACTTTTATTCCTGGTAAGATTTCATTGATAATAACTTGAATTTATCTTTGAGATTTTCTAAACTGTTTAACAGAATAAATTACAGCGAAACGATAATCATTTATTAAACAGAAGTGCATCAGTTCGCTCCCTCCTACGCAACCTCAGAGTATTTAGTGCAAAAGAAACATTTTCAAAATTTAGAGACGGTTGTCCTCTACATCATTCTCTGATAGCGAGATAGCAGTTTGTTATAGTTATTGTAAGACGAATCAAGGTTGAAGCGTGCGCGATTAAGCGCTATGGGTCTAACTTATTTCTTTTTCATATAGAATGCGCACCATTATTAAACTAATGTGTGTTGTAAGCTTGGAATGATAGTATTCATCCAGAGAAAATCTGCTAATGGAACAGAATTTATCATCAAGTATGATATTAAATTGCGAACAATTAATATTTTATCTGTCTCAACAATACCATTTTGTTCATTTGCGTGATACCTAGAATCTAAAGTGTCTTTGCGTTGAAGTTAATTACAGTCAAACCTCCATAACTCGAATCTCAAGGAACTGGAAAATTATTTTGAGTTATAGAAATTCCGAGTTAGAGACTGAGATTAGTATGCAGGAACATCAATAAATTTTAACTTACAGAAAATTTGACTTACAGAAAATTTTAAGTTGTGAATGTTCGAGTTATGGAGTTGTGACTGTATTTTAAAAGTTAAAGCTATAATTTATTTACAGAAGTATAGATAGTTCATATCATATTTTTCATATACACCTCAACGCTTCCTCTGATTAAACTGCTTTTGTTTATGTTAAGATAGTAGTCTGATTTTATCTGCTTCCACAAAGCCGTTTTGTTTATACATACAAGGTTACTGCGTTTAATAGAAATATCTTTGAGCAATATTCTCACCAAAATAATTAATTTCATAAACATTTCTATAATTATCGAATGATATATGTTTTTAATTATTAAAAATTATTCAGTGTTTAAAAGGGACGAATAATGATTATTTATTAATCGACACTTGCTGATAAATTTCATGCTAATAGATGTAAAAAATCTTAATGATTGATTTTCAAAATCATGTATATTAATTCTATAAACATTTCTACAATTATTGAAAGATATATATTTTTTAATTCATTTCTACAATTATTGAATGACATATGTTTTTAAATTATTAAAAATTATTCAATGTTCAAAAGGAATGAATAAGAGTTATTTATTAATCGACACTTGCTGATAAATTTCATGCTGATAGATGTAAAAATCTTGATGATTGATTTTCAAAATCATATATTAATTCTATAAACTTAAAAACTATGTGTGTGTGTGTGTGTGTGTTAATTCCATAAACATTTCTACAAATATTGAAAACATTTTATATTATTTATATTTGTTTTCCAGGTAAGTTAAATGATATATTTATAGTTAACGGCTTATTGCAGTTTCTTTGGTAGGGATCTCCATTGTTGTCAGACTGAATCATTTATCACAGGTTAATAATTAGTTGAATGCTTTCATTCAAGAATTTACGTTTTAAACTCTGGCAACATCGCTTGAGATTCTTATAATATATTTACGAATTGCCAACATAATCAGTTATTTCAAACATGGAACGTAAGAGTAACCACATATATGTTCAAGTGAATATTGTTTGATATTTTTTTTTTCTGTTTCAGAAAGACACATTATAATAGAAGAACTGAGACGGAGGCTGCCTCCCCCTATGAATGTAAGTTTTATATATACATATATTTGCTTTCTTTAATTATTTTACTTTATTTCAGAACTATTTCATAGCAGGTTGGGAGGGGCAGCCTCCTGCAAATTACTATTTGTCGTTTCAGTTTCAATCGAAAATGGTGTTTGCCCTCCTAGATGGAGGGCAAATATACGCTATTATGTGAGTTTTAATCTTTTTTTATTTTCTATCTGATAAATTACTAATGTACATTTTTCTTATAGCTCTCCTCCAACCCCAGGAATGGAGGGGGTGTTAAGTATACATCCACCCCATGAATCTTAATGTAAGCATAAGTTTCTTTACCTTGTTCTTGTTTTCAATTAATTTATTTTTTAAATTTTATTTCAACTTGCTTTTCAAATTTTTAACTTTACCTTAACCTTGTTCTTGTTTTTGGAGGGTAAATTACTAATGTACATTTTTCTTACAGCACCCCCTCCATTCCTGGGAGAGGATTCTAATGTAAGCATAAGTTTCTTTATCTTGTTCACGTTTTCAATTAATTTATTTTTTATTTTCAAATTTTTATAATACCTTGTAATATCTTTACCATGTTTTTTATTTTCATTAAATTTATTTCAACTCGCTTTTCAATTTAAATCAATGAATTTATTTTATATTTCTATACATGTAATACCTTGTTCTTGTTTTCAACGAATTTATTTCAACTCGCTTTTCAATTTTAACCTTCATTTTATATTTTTATACTTGTAATATATTGTCCTTGTTTTTGGAGGGTAAATTACTAATGTACATTTTTCTTACAGCACCCCCTCCCCTAAGATAGGATCCTAATGTAAGCATAAGTTTCTTTACTTTGTTCTTGTTTTCAATTAATTTATTTTTTAAATTTTATAATACCTTGTTTTTGTTTTCAATGAATTTATTTTTAACCTTCATTTTATATTTCTATATATGTAGTACCTTGTTCTTGTTTTCAATGAATTTATTTTTTAACTTTAATTTTTGACTTGTAATACTTGTAATACTTATAATATCTTGTTTTTGTTATAAATGAATTTATTTCAACTCGCTTTTAAAATTTTTATAATACCTTGTTCTTGTATTCAACGAATTTATTTTCAAGTAATTTATTTTAACTTCAATTTTTATACTTGTTCTTGTTTTCAATGAATTAATTTAATACTTGTAATATCTTCTTGTTTTTTTCTTTGATATTTCAACTTTTTAATTAATTTTATAACATATTAAAACTTATATAATTTGTTACAGGATATAATAAAGGAGATTTTTTTTAATATATGTATTATATGTATATTTCACCTAATCCTATCCTACTCAGAGTAAATTAATTTACACACAACCATTTTAATACTTTTAATTTATTATTGAAATTAATTTATTATTGAAATTAAAAGAAATTTAAAAAAATCACATGCTATATGGGGTGTTTCATAATAGGTTGAGAAAGTGAAATCTTAAGTATATAATCTTATTTTAAGTTAAAAAGAAGTAAAAAAATTCAAATTTTGCTTTATTTTTTCTACTAACTGAACAGATTTCACATTTTATTAACTGCTTTGTTTATGTTCTAAATAAATTATTTTAATTTTTTTTTAATTCTTTCATTTTTCAATAATAATCAATGAAAGGTATAGTAAAACAGCTTATTAGATTTCATTATTTCATTATTTCACTCAATAAAACTTTCTTCAGATAGCAGTACCTGAGACAACAACAGAGCACCGATGACGCGACTACTGAGAATTGATATCAAGGTCTGATATCAAGGATAGTTTCTTATGCAAATTTTAATTCGAATTTAATAAGCTTGAATTTAATTGGATGTTTAATTTTCATTAAAATCATGATGTTGGTAATCATCTATCATTCTATCTACATCTCTTATGTATACATGTATTTTTTCAATAATTATTAAGGCAAGTTCAATGATACATATCATCTATATCTTAGCATTCTATTCTGAAGAATTGCGTCAACAGTAACCAAAAGCTTAAGACTTTTTCTTTATCAAGAATTAATTAAATGAATATCCATCTCGGTGAAGCTTATACTTTAGGGGACTTTAGCGATTCTTCGGTGTACTGGTAAAAACAGGTACAGTTTATAAAATAACAGGTAAATCAGGTAACAGTTTATAAAATAACAGATAGCAGTTTATAAAATAACAGATAAAACAGATAGCAGTTTATAGATGTGACAGATAGCAGTATAATAGCAAAAGTGATGGTAGGCAAGCACACATACATATAGAAATGACATTAAACGTTAATAGCACATCTACTGATTTAAGTTCCTATTTAATTTTACGTAAGGTTTTAAACAGACTATTATGTTATGTATTAAAAACAATTTAATCAGTTGAGATGTGGAAGCATATAAGATAAGTACTATCTATACCAGATACGTTTTTTAAAAGTGCATACATTCCCTAAATCTGATTGTCTGTATGCTTGGTTAGTTGATAATACTGATAGACTAATAGAATCTAACGCTGTCATCTATCTTGAGGTATCTTTTGTATTTACTATATCATGTAACTTAATAATTATTTCCATATACAGTATGTCCCCAGATTGAGTTTCCATGAAAATTGTTATTCAATGTATTCCCCAATGCTCCTCTTCACACTTTTCTATCATATACAATCGAACCTCCATAACTCGAATCTCAAGGGACCGGAAAATTATTTTGAGTTATAGAAATTTTGAGTTAAAGAAAGAGATTTCAGTTATACACAATGTGCAGGGACATCAGTAAATTTCGAGTTACAGAATGTTTCGAGGTTTGAGTTATGGAGGTGCCACTGTATCTAAATTTACCTGTTTTAATGATATGTTATTATTTATTTATGGTTATGATAACGGCTCTGCACTTACCTTATGTTACCTTACAGTTTTTCTAATAACAGATCTTACAGTGTGATACACATACATACACATTTTTGCTATTGATCTATTCATACGCTTTCATCTTCATTAAAAATATAGCATCTGTTATTAGAAAAGCTGTATATAATTTTGTTTTAGGAATCAAACAGTTTTAACATTTTCATAAGATCAATTTTCGGACACATTGCAGCAGCAGATTTATATATGGTTTTAAATTTAAAAACATGCTTACTTTACTCTCAAAATTGTCTAACTTCAAATTATATTTAGAATTATTGTCTTAAAGAGTGATCACACTGGTTCCGATATCAAAAATTAATTTAAAAACAACTTCATATTAACAAATGTATAGGGTTACAATAGGATCGTAATGAACTGGAGTATACTGCCTTTTATAAACTGGTACCTGTTTTTATCTGTTTTACCTGTTATTTTATAAACTGTTCTGAAACTGCTATCTGTTTTACTAGTACATCGAAAAAATTTATAATTTATTGAGACAGTTTATTTTGAATTGTTATATGATTATCGGTTCCAGTCTGTCTCCACACCCCACCTCAACACCGCATTTGTTTACTAAAGGCTGGTTTATACAACAAGAATAAGAAATAAGGTTTAAGGCGTAAACGCTTAAGATAAAAGTTAATCTTACGGGTCCGTGTGTTTGCGTTTTGTACGTTTATTTTTCATGAAATAACCGGTATACCCAACTCACGATTTTGACGATTGACAATAACAAACCTAACCACGCATGCGTGCTTTGGAGGAACACTAAATTTTATTGGCCAGTTTTAAAACGTATCTCATTCTTATTCTGTTATTTGTTAATATGAAGTTGTTTTTTAATTGATTTTTGATATCGGAGCCAGTGTGACCACCCTTTAAGACGATAATTCTAAATATATAGGGTCACAGTAGGATCGTAATGAACTGGAGTATACTGCCTTTTATAAACTGGTACCTGTTTGTACCTGTTATTTTACAAACTGCTACCTGTTTTACCTGTTATTTTATAAACTGCTCAGAAACTGCTATCTGTTTTACCAGTACATCGAAAAAATTTACAATTTATCGAGACAGTTTATTTTGAATTGTTATGTGATTATCGGTTCCAGTCTCTCTCCGCACCCTACCTCCACACCTCATTTGTTTACTAACCCACTATAATATGAAGCCCTCTCAACTGCTCGTAACTGCTGCTATGATCTCGGTCACGTGGTGCGTGATACAGTTGTACGGTTGCCTACTTTTGCTATATATAGCCACCTGGTAGCTTTTCTATTGATTGAAAATTTGAATGGGAAAACTTAATATTGAATGATTTGTGGTATGTAAAAGCATTACATTCAAATGCTTAGTTATTGTGGTAACCTAATCTAAGCTTGCTTTCCCTCCATAATAAATTATATAAATAATGTTAAGAAGTTGTTCAAGTATACATTAGGTAATGGAAATATAAACTTTTTATTATTTTAATTCAGGTTTATTAATGTTACTGTTAACAAGAAAAAAAAATGTACTAATTTATGTTTGATTACAAAAACACTATTCTATTATGATTCCAAGGTAAGCTGCTTTCTTTATTAATGCAGTAACGCGAATTATTCCATTCGTAATCGGACACAATAGTATCTTCATGACACAAACTGACGAACCATAATTTAGGATTTTGCAGGTTCACTTTCAATCTTGTTAAATGAACTGCAGGTTTCTCTTCTAAACTTTTCAGCAACGGCTTCTTTATGTTGCTCTCATACCATTCAACTAAATTATCACCTTGCGAGAGGAATGATGTTTTCGTTAAATAATAGTAAGTTTCACCATCCTCATGTATACAAAACATTTCTGCAGAAATCTTGATTGATCCCTGAGCATTTGGAAGCATTGTTGATAATTCTGCATGAAACACTTGGAAACAAGCATCGAAAAATTGTTCTTGGTTACATTGAAACATCGGTGTTATGAAAGATGATATCATGAAATTGTTTGGCCACAATATTGGATCCCAATGTATGAATGATTCATCTTCTTGTTCTTCATATTCTTCTTCCTGCTGCTCGGGAATAGATCTTACTCGTGGCACACACATTTTGCAACTGCTCATTCAAAGGTTTTTCATTATAATTTATAGTGTTTAAAACAAAATTAATCACGTGATGATTTACTTAGAAATTTACAGTTTCTTACACAGATATTCACACAAATAACATTAAGAAGTATGTTTCCAAGTTATTTTGCTATATTAAAATATATACATCATATTATGTTGATGGATGGAAAATAAAACAAAGATACAATTTTTAATATAATTTATTGCTATGATGATATTAAACGAAAATAACAATCATCATAAAATCATTCAAAATATATGTATATGTTTATAAATCAAGTTATAAAATAAAACTATGTTTACATCTAAGCTGCTAAAAAATATCATTTTGTATGGATTTATGTATCCATAATATCCCGATGCCCCCACGGAAGAGTATCATAAGAATTTTGAATTAAATATCGTTTATCATCGTGAGGACTCAAAGCGATTTTTTGCTGCGTAACTGTGTGGACGTGGTGTTTTTCTGAATGTATTAAATTTTGATCTAAACATTTTTCTACGGAATTTTGCAAACATTCTAAATAGTCCTTGAAAGTAATTTTGTTCTGAATAACATTTCGTTTAACACCCTTAGCCTTCTTGTCTTTATCCTCACCCTCCACTCTGTATGCATAACTTACCATTAATTTTACCATTCAGCTCATCCTTCATCAGACCTGGAACCTTTTTATTTACACGAGGAATACCATGCCGATTGTTTTCCTGATAGTCGCTAGTGTCAAAGTGTTTATAACAGTCACGTTGAATTACTTTATATACATCATCACACTCAATTTCATAAATTAAAGAGTCTGTATCCGTATAACAAACCTTACATTTATCATCAAATTGTGATTGCATTTATCCATAATGAAATTCATAAAGTTTCACCTTTGAAATATCGAGTACACACATGCCAACATATATGGGCTTATTAAATAGAATTTCCGTTTTATTTAATTCTATTGCAACTAAATTTTCGTTAAATATTGTGCAGGAATTGAATTCTGGTTTCGCAATTAATTTACCTGCACCATATCTTCCCTCCCATTTAGATATTAATTTTACATTACTACGTTTCCTGATATTCTCCATCGTTTTGCCAAAAGCTGCATTATTTAATAATTTATAAAGATCCTTTTCGAAATCATTCTTTGCAGCAGTTCTCAGACTGGTGTTTAAATCAATATAAGGTTTTAACCACGCCGTCTGCTTAAATTTCAATACGCGATGAATTTTAACTAATTTTAAACCATATGCCAAAGCTTGCTGTAAATATCTATAGTAAATGATGTAACGCTTTTTGTTATTCAATGTAGCCATTAATTTTTGTTCTTTAGATTTTGGTGCGCTGAGGTGTTCTGGACAAAAAGGTAAATCTGAGTGAGCATAATGCACCTCAGCAGGATATTCTAAATCAACTTCCAAAATATACCCTACGGAGCTGTTGTTTAAAATATTAAAATCTACGTTTTCTACATCATCCACCCACTCAAACCCTCCGTAGGGTAAGGGTTGTGACATTGCATGCCCATAAAGATTGTTAACATCAGTATAAAGTAAATATTTTGATAGTTGGGTTGGATCATAGTCGGTCATGTACTTGTTGTTAGCTTTGGCATAACGTTTCGAACACTGACTCAGTCCCCCTCGAACACCTCGCTCAACAAACATGAGCATATCGATGTCTGTTAATAATTCAAGCTCTAGTTTAGTATACTTTAGCATAGCATCCCAAGTATATCCTGGAGCAGAAAAATAATGAGCAGGATCGAGCCCATGTGAATTTAGTAAGGTTAAACGAAACTGCTCGAATACATCAGCTAACAGTAAAACATCTGTGCGTAAGTACAAGTCTGAATACTCCCCCAAATTTTGAATTTTGAACTCGCTCCATACACGCTGAGCATGAGCGTAATCCACATCGCTTATATCCGCATCATTTAATTTATTATAAAACTTCTCTTTCGCTGGCAATTTAGATTCGGTAAAACGTTCAAGCGAGTCAAAGTAGTCATACGGATACACACCCTTTCGCGTTAATAACTGAAATTTTTCCTCCGGTAAATTTTGAAATTCTGATTTTAGAATAGGATACGTTTCCAAATCTGAAGCTAATTTATCAAGACTTGAGCTCATAAACCGAAACGAATCAATAAAACGGAACTTTACCAAATTTTTATCAACATGTTTCGTAAACGAAATATACTTTTCTTTATTTACGGGAAGTAAATCGATGCGGCCCTCAAAATCTGATGCTAAATTCTTAATTATGAAATGAGCATCATAACCACTCAGATTATGAAACACAACAGGTACCACGTGCCCATCCTTATAATTAACATTACATCCCTCGTGTGCTGCACCCCTAAACACCCCTGCTAAGTGACAGTGATCCCTTACTTCCACAGATGTGACAGTGGGTTGCCTGATTGAACTCCAGATTTTCAATTGAAGTTAAGGGTTCCATGGGTAGAGGGCAAAGGAATACGGTTTCTAAATTTTCAGCGAACTGTTGCAGTTCTGCAGTAAACCATTGCATGCAGTCCTCACCATGATACGATTTATAGAAAGATAGTGAATCATCATAAGAACATTTGACATAATACCCGATACTACAGGGCACATGTTCTTGGTACTTATTTTTACTGTTACATGGTTTTAATATGCATTCTAGATCTGCATATATTATAAACGGTGTCTTAATTTTATACCTGAAATTTTTAAATTTTAAAATATTGTTTTGTTCTGTCGGCATTCTAATTTTACAAACGTTTAATTTTTCACAATCTATCGCGTGCTTATCCAAACGTTCTTGACTGTAAAAGTAGTTAAAGCACCGATCACAAAAATATTTTTTACTGTGATGAATACTTAATTGGTTTGATACCAACCTGGAAAGATCTTTTATCCATACATAATGATACTTTACTGATGTAGAATCATCATACTTGTCTTGTATTAAAAGCAGATTCACATGCGATTGCTTGGCTTTCGTAAGGTAACAAGGTCTCATGTCAAATTCTTTTTTGTTTTTTCCAATATGTAAATATTAATAGAAATATTATTTTGTTGCTCAAAGCGAGGAATCTGCTTCATAGTCATTGGCATCGTAATGTTTCTTAAATTTAAAACTGTAGAATAGTTCTGGTATGCTGACAATCGATCAGGATGTTGTCCATGGTGTGCCGGATGAAGTGCTGATGTTACCGCCCACGCGAAGCATGCATCGTCTTTGTTCTTCACATTGACGCATGCCCCTTTCCGCTTGATGCATTCGGGGAGCTCGATGTAAGAGGAACCGGATTGGATCGATTCAAATTTGTTGATGTTAATCATCAAGTGGATGATTGTTCTTAGAGCCCAGCTACTCTCGCATTCCTGGAAATTTTCTAATTGTACCATTATAGGCTCCTTAACGTAGACGGTGAACCATTCCTTAAGTTCAGTATCGTGATAGATAGGATTCTATTTCTTCTTTCGTTCTTAGTGTTCATATATTTGTTCTCTATGATTTCTTTGTCTCCTTTCTTGAGAATAAATTCACCGCAGAGAACTGCGTTGATCTTTAGCGCCTCATCGTTTCTCAAGCTGTTTTTAACGCGTCTCTGGAAGAGTATGAATGCATCTTCCAGAAATGCAGCAACATCCTTATGCCGTAAATTCACGATAATGCCACTTCTAATTCTACTTTGGAATGCTGACTGCAAATCTTCCCATTTCACACGGTTACAAGCAGTTTCTCTACGAGTGCTCAATCCTCGACCTTCTCGCTGTTTTGCCTTCAACATTGTACGACAACTCGTAATGTTGCTGATACATGTTATAAGGTGTTGTTTAGCACCAGGAGATAGATTCGTTCAAGACACGTAGATGTTTACTGCAAAGCTTCAAACCGTTCTCAATCTTCATGATATCGTTTGCACTGAAAAGTGCGGTTCTTACTTCATCAACGAAAGCTTGTGCTTGCGAATTCATTTTCTGCAACAACAACAAACTGTTTAATTTTAACGTTTCGTTGAATATCTTTTAGTAGTAATCAGAAGCTTAAAATAAAGCCACATAAAAATTTATAATTTTCATTTAATACGTTTGATAAATGTTCAGTTATTTAATTGCAAAATAAAGCAAAAAAAAATCGATGGATAAATCCAATAAAATTTAATTACTAAACCAAACAAGGTTGGAAAATCAAAACTGCATAAGTATATCAAAATGTACCAAGGTTGCGAGTCTGGCTATCTACTACCGCGTCCACCTACCGCTCCCGCTGAACTTGACCTAGTATTTAATACATAAGATTGATAATCTAATAAAGGTGCTATAAAATTCAATTTACTAAAGCGAAAACGTATATGGGGTCAAAAAAATCAAAACTGATAGTAGAATTCGCGAAACACCACCCCTTTTCAAAAAACCGCCCTAAGTATAAAAAAATGTACCAAGGTCGCTCTCTACGCTCGTCTGCGTCCCCCCTCTTCGGCTGTTGCTTGCGCGCGACTCTTGTCTTAAGCTTCTGGTTATTACTGAATGATAAGATGTGGAAGGCACATACCATCCACTTTACTTACCTTAATATTGTAGTAAAAGTGATGATGATAATGATAAGACACACACAGACACCGCAGACGATACGCACTCTCTCGCAGTTATAAACAGAATGATGAACAAATTTATTTGCTACCCAAATTTATAGATTTCAATAGAAATGAATCAATCAATCACATTCCAGGATTTGTTTTTATTGTTGTTCATTTATAAATTGAACACATTGCTTCGCAGTTTTCGTTTCTCAGATATTTACGACGCTTTTGCAATAGAGTAAATTTTATGTTCAGTTTGAAACAGTTGAGTAGTGTAGTGATTCCTAAATCAGCTTGAAAGAAAATTTGCTTCATGATGTGTACTGAAACGACTTCCGTTTGCAATTAATTTGCTAAATTTCATTCTCGGTTAATCACGTGCGATTCGACCTTGATTCGTTTTTCTTTATCTCGCTGCTCTAAGGTCGCGAGTGTTGCTATCTGCTAACACGTCTCGACAAGTATTAACATTCCTGAAACCGCGAGCGCTTCCGCCCACGCGTTCATCTTATTACACATCTCGAACTGATACGAGCAATTGATCCCAACGGTCGAGCGGTGGCTTAGGTGGACGGCTCACGAACGAGTTCGAAAAAGGATATCATTCACCGCGCGCGTCGTTAATATTACACATATCGAACAGATACGAACAACTGACTGAACGGCCGAGCGGCTTAGGTGGACGCCTCACGAACGTCGAGGAACGGGTTCGAACCTGTCTCTGGACGGAGGAAAAAAATTCGTTATTTAGAAATATCTTGAAATAAACATCTATTAGCGCTGGTCATAAGTCGACGCGCTATTTAATACATATGATGAGGCGAAGAAAAAAAATCTAAAATTAAGGTAGAATTCACGAAACACCCCTCCGTTTCCAAAAACCGCTGTAACTATGCCCAAAAATGTACCAAGGTCGCGAGTCTAGATATCTACTGCCGCGTCTCCCCCTCTCGCTCCAGCTTGCTCGCGTCTCGCTTCTGCTGTCGCTTGTGCGCGACCCCGCTCCCCCTTTTCACCTCACCGAACAACTGCCTCAACGGCCGAGCGGCTTAGGTGGACGTCTCACGAACGTCGAGGAACGGGTTCGAATCTCTCTCAGGACGGAGGAAAAAATTCCGCAGCGAAGCGCTGGTGGCGACAGCCGGCGAACAATTTCCGAACTAACTCTCCGACGACGCAACGCCACCGCCATCTGGCGGACAATTTCCGAACTAACGCTCCGACGACGCAACGCCACCGCCATCTGGCGGACAATTTCCGAACTAACGAAAATAGCAGCAGCGCCGCAGACATCTGGCGGACGGACGCCCGAACTACGTTGTCTCTGTCTCTCTCTCTCTCTCTCTGGAACTCCATCTCACTCTTTACCACGGGCTCAGATGAGGCAGAAAACTCGGCCGGAAGTCAATGCATTTCAAATGGGGAAAAAAGGGTGTGGTCTGTTTTTTATATCTACTCAAGTTCATAACTCCGGTTTGCAGAAAATGCAACCCACTCTTGTGGGTACGCCCAACTATATTCACGTTGCCAATTCCGCAATCCCTATGGGCAGTGAGTATATAGGTACTAATAGTACCTATATATAGTACTATATAGTACCTATATACTCACTGCTATGGGATTAGAGATGGGCGATATATCGTTACCGGTGACTTTGTCGGTGTTACTTGCTGGTCGCTGGAACTACCGGCGACTTGTGTAACATAAAACCAGCGACAAAGGAAAACTGTATTGGTGCTTCCTCTCCCGGATACTTACTTGACGCTCGTATAGCGTTCATAGCGATCGCCGTTAGGCCTGTGGAAGCTGATCACTTCTTTATTAAGAACAGATTATTGTGTTGTTTCCGACAAGGGTATTAGTTGTAACTCCTATTTATTTGCAGTATCAACGAAATATTGTTGGTGTCACGTAAATATCAGTCTAGTTTTCCGTAATCAGTTATTACAACGCGAACGCAGTGACTACGTGATATGCGCAGTACAGGGAGCTTACCAGTGATATCGGTCGCCGTTAAAAGTAACCGTGATTTTGAAATAACCGTCGAACCGTGAATCACCAGTGATCAAAAAATAACTGATACGCTCATCTCTATATGGGATGTCTTATAAAAAGCGAGCAAATAAAAATCAGATTAGAGCAGGCGGTGCAAAGAAAATGTATGTCTGTGATTAACTGAATTAATTAATGTAATACATTCGTGCGCTGTCAAATTTATTGACTTTTCATTTAATCACAGACATACATTTTCTTTGCACCGCCTGCTCTAATCTGATTTTTAGTTGCTCACAGGTTATTTCTCTATGTGCGACGTGAACGGTTGGCAAGTGGGGGAGAGAAATAGATAGCCAACTTGAAAATTAGATAGCTATTGCGTCATCTAGTGGTCGCCGCATGGAACTAACACTACACGCGGGAACGTTTAAAAAATGTATTAGCCTAGACATTTTAAATTTTTTTTAATTTAGTAACTAAAAAAACAAGAAAGATTGCAGAGTGTTTTATTGTACATATAATAAATAATAAAAAATGAACAACATTTCCTAACAGCACATAATATTTACAAAGAAAACGTTATAATAGTTTTAAAGTTGAGTACTTTACAAAACTTGCTTTATTTGAAATGTATCTGATTAACTATATTTTCTTTATCTTATTTGTATTGTTAAATAAAAATAATACAAATAAGATAAAGAAAATAATCTACAATTTTCTTTGTCTACAACAAGCAGAAAAAGCGAGTTGACATAAACTATCGAAATCTTTGTATCGATTATCACGATGCTTTAACAAATTATTAATAATCTTAACATAATGAAATAATATTACATTGATAATTATATTAATAAATGGCTTTATGTACATCTGATAATCCGCACATAACTTGCTTTGACGGGGCGATACCGAGTTGCGGTAATGGTTAATATAACTATTAATTCTTTGCCTGAGTTGCGGCACAAGAATCTCGGGTAGAGTAGCTCTCCTTAATTCTTTGCCTCAGTTGCGGTAGAATCGGTTAATTCGAAGGCATACCTATGTATGTAGGTAATTAAGTACGTAGGGAAATAATAAGGTAATTTAGGATGTAGCTGTAACCGTGCACGAATGATATTGTTGCTAATATAACGCGTGATCAATATCTTTCCTAATCAAGTGACCTATGGAAAGAAAGTCGTATGTCTTTGATTAATTCGTTTTTTCCAAATGTCAATCTCATTTCAATTATGTATAACTGTCAGTAAGGTTAATTCATTAACAGAAATCTTTGTTCATAAGAGTTTATTGCTACATTGCGAACAATTAAATAACAATCCAGCAATCTTAGCAAAAGTTATCAACAATTTAAAACGCAGAATTCCCTTGTGTTTACAAGAGAACGGCGGACATTTTACGCACCTTCTATGAATCAGTTTTTCGTTGCTCTTAGCGCGTGGGAAATGTGAACTTCAAATCCAAAAAATATGTAATACATAAGAATAGTTAGATTTTGTGTAGGAATGCAATATAAATAAATCAAATGGCATTTGACATAATAAACTCATCAAAGACACACGATTTTATTTCCATAGGTCACTTGACTAGAAAAGATATTGATCACTCGTTATTTAATATCCATCACTGTCAACGTTTCAAAGGTATTTTTCTGAGCAGTTATTTTTGTATGAATTAATTTTCGAAGCCTTTCCGTTATTTCAGATTCGATTTTTCTTTTTACTTGATTGCTCATTTGTTGACGATTCAAAATCTGATCCGAAAGTGAATCATGATTACGTTGTCCCACTTTTCTGGAAAACACATTGTCTGGTTCAAGAGTGAAATTTTTTGCACCTTGACGTTTTTAATGTACAACACCAACACACTTCACCATTTATGATTCCATTTATGTTCATGATTTATTGGCGCGATACTTTCGAAATTTAAAATTATTAATTAATTACAATACAAGTAATAATTTGGAAATACTAACCAGTCAAAAGTGTTTCGGTCCTTTCTACCTATTTATTCACTACCCCTACATATGGATTACCTACCTAAATCTTAGAAGTGGTTTTATCCGCGTACCGCAACTCAAGAAAGGATTATCGGAACCTTTTCGGTTTTACTTTTAAAACTGACCATTACCGCAACTAAGGTTCACCGCTTTGACATATACCCATATTAAATATATGTTCATTAATTGTTTTTTTAATTTTATAAGTTAATATAATTTGAGGGAGCATATCTAAAATTACATAAGTAATATGTTTTATTGCGGAGGAAAATCTACTTGACGGATGCATAAATGTGTTATATATAAATTTTCTGGCAATTCTTGAATTGAAACCAAAAGCGTTGTGCATGAATCACATGAAAGTTTTCTAAATAATTTTTTACCAATTACTCCTGCTACGTATGGAGTGGCAAAGTCATGTATGAGAGTAGTGGATATATTTCTTGTAGATTTTAAATTAGATGTTTGCATTGGATTTGGAGTGGTAATGGTAATTTGTTTTCCGATAAATTCTGTAACGTTTTGTAATGGACCGCTTGAATTATCCTCCTCACAGAAAAATTGTTAATAAGGAGAGATTTAAAAGAATTAGTGAAAGAGGAACAAGTAGGGTTCCGGACGGCATGTGCCCTAATTTGGGAAAAAAACGTTTTCGATTGGATCCTGATTAAATGACCTTGAGGAAAATTATTTCAATACTGGTAAAAGTCGTTTACTTAAATATATAAATATTTCTAATTGTAATATTGTAATGTAAAAATCCAAATATTTAAAGAAGGAATACGGGTTTTTGTACATTGACTGTAAGATTGGTAAATCAGATTGCCAGAAAGGAACATGAGGAGAATCTTTCTTCACCACACTTCGCAAAGGCTTGCCTGTTGGAGGAGTTATTGAGCTACCATTGATACTGTCAAACAGTTTATCGAAAAACAAAATAAGATCAACTGTTTCGGTGGCTTGGGGATTTAAATATTGCTACCTACCTGTGCAGATAGGCAGTAGTTTAACACCGGAGCGGAATTATTCCGGTGTCGCCAACCAGCATCAGCGGGAGGGGAGGGGGTTCTAATCCAAATCGCGAAGGCCAAACTAAAATAGGCGCCACTTAATTTTTGAAAGGGGAAAACGTGTAAAATTAAGAAAACACGGTACGTCCAAAACACTTTCGATTTATTAAACAATTAAGCTAAACGATAAATAACAAATTCACAACATGAGAAACGTTTTACAGGATACAATTACTATTTTGTCGGATCCGAACTTCGCATTACTCTGATTTAAATTGGCCAAAACAAACAAAGAAACTATCCTTATCCTAGTATAAACGACGACGTTCGTCGAAGTATATTCTGTTCAAATGACGTTAACTGACGTTTGAGTGTACGCAAAAATTACATGCTCAATCGCGGCAGCTTCAAAAATCACCGTACGAGCATTAACGAAAATAATTAAATTGCATAAATCCGACCTGTTTTCAACGGTGTCCAAACGTTCGTCGATATTTTCACGGTCTGCCAGCAGTCACGCAGTTTCGTGAGTAACCGGCCTTCTCGTCAAGAGGTGGGGAACGTCGCAGTCGCGATGTATGGCGGGAAATTCCCGACGACGCAGTTCAGAGCGGTCGCAACAAACGGACCAGGCCAAACACAATAGCTTCCACTAAAATAGCTCCCGCGAAAATAGTTCCCACGAAAAGCCTATTAACAAGGAAAGAAAAAGCGAACGTACGGGCCAGATCGAGAGTAACATCACGTAAAACTCACCTAGTATCTCGACCAGGCTGAAATAAACCGCAAAGCACGCGGCTTTCTCGTCTCCCAAATAGACCAGTCAAATTCGGCGAGTAGCCGTACACATGCACTCTCACCCCTTAGGTGAAATAGGTACACAATTAAATATTTAACAAAAGAACGTGTGGTCCACGAGACGATCGGAATTTTACTGAAACGGCGGAGCACCTCTCGATCGGCGGAAAAGATGTTACGATATAATTTTGAAATATAGTTTTTTTTATATTTCATATACATTTCGAGCCTTTTGTTTCTGTTGTCCCCGATCGGACTTCGTTTTGTCGCGGCCGTGCAGATATTTGCACGTTATCCTTTTCATGGGTGTGTGTGATTGAATCTGAATGTGTTTCCAAGGTGTAAATAAATAAGATTGACATTTTTTTAATTTTTCACCGAATTTCCGCTTGAACACGAGGTGTTTCTTCGAAAGAATTTACTTTAATGAGTATCAGTTTGGCGACTGTCTAATCAATACCTTTTAAGGGATATTGAATAAAGCAAATTCAAGCAGCACTTTTGGGTCATTTGGATTCAGTGCGTCTTCTTTGGAAGGTTCCAGAAGTTCCCACCTAACATATTCAAGCGAAGAGAACCATAACACCAGGTATCTAAAATTATTATCCTCTCTTTAGCTGTATTATTGTCCATATTTTCTTTCATCTCAATGAAAGAGGTTCATGCACAAATCTTATAAGTCAATCTTATGTAAGTTTTCTCCTTGATTTTAGGTTCTTTTTTTTTGTGTGTGTGGGATTTTAATTTTCTAAATTGAATGCGTGGACGCTGTTAGAGTTTTTCTCCCACTGAGCGGAATCTGATCTGTCGTGGATGGAAGGTACCTCCTAGAAAGCAGAAACATCTCTCCTTCATACAGGATTATCTCCACCCTTATCCGAAGGACTCCATGAGCTAAGAGCAGATTCTTAAATTATTATTATTTTTAGTTTAATAACTTAGAAATTTCATTATTGCGATATAGTAACACAACTGTGAACCGATCAGATCTGAGCGGGTAGTTAAATTCACGAATAACAATACAGCGTTCGGTATTTCTGGAGCATACTATTAGTTATGTTCATTTAATAATTCTTTAATTAAATTTATATATATATTTGAATATCTTCTGTGTTTCAATTGTTTGTTGGAGAAAAAAGAACAAAACACTCACACCCATCTCGACTCGACTACCGGAGCAGTGTTTTTGTTTGACCATCTTTGACAATTACACTAAAATATTTTTGTAAACGTGTAATTTATTAAACCTTCTAGTTATCACGTTACAAAGAAAAGAATATCAACGAGAGAGACACATTCAAGTTTACCACTGGCGGATCTACTTGACAACAGCGAAGACCAATCAACGAAAAGGGCAAAGGTTTCGGACATACGCGACGTGAAGTAGGACTTCTTTAAAATTTGACAAAAAACTCATCGCGATTTCAACCCTAAGCAAGGATGGGTTAATTTTATGAAAGGAATTTATTCGTTTAATCGAAAGTTTTTTAACGAAAACATGTTAGAGCGAAGTTTTGGGAAAATTACGCAGGCGAGGAATTATGCATTCCTTCACCTAACGTAAGACGCAAAACGACGCGTTCCAAAAATAGACCGGAACGTTGAAATGTGCACTATACAGGGTGTGTTTAGCACACAAATGAAAAATGAACTGTAACAATATAATGAGGATGAGGATAACAACACCTGACTAATCACTGCTCTAGAGTACATTGCAATTCCTAGTGTAAAACTAAAGATTTGTGTGGCCATTTTAACTTTCATTTTTCGAATTTTATTTCATAGTACATGTTTGCCTGTAATTTTCCGTTTTTTGGAAATAACTCTAAAACGGTTTGATCTAGGTATAGGAACATGTAATACCACTTTGTGCCAAATTTTATCACCAATTTGATTACGCTATGAAAAATCTGGCATTCCATTTGAAAAAATCGATCTTTTTACATTTTTAACTCTTGATGAAAAGTAAAAAGTGAGCAACTAAAAATCAGATTAGAGCAGGCGGTGCAAAGAAAATGTATGTCTGTGATTAACTGAATTAATTAATGTAATACATTCGTGTGCTGTCAAATTTATTGACTTTTCATTTAATCACAGACATACATTTTCTTTGCACCGCCTGCTCTAATCTGATTTTTAGTTGCTCACAGGTTATAAATTTAAGAATTATTCTCAGGCAAAGAAGTTTATTTTAAAGAATATCTACGATAAAGGCATCTTTAAACTACAAACTTAATTAGATTTCAATTTTCTATCTCGTTTCAAATAAGAGTTACAGCCCATTTTGAAAACGTCAACCACCTGGCATGTTTTCGGAAAATAATTTTTATCTCAAAAACTGTAATAGATAGACATGGTATGGTTTCAATAAAAAAGATTCAAAATTATGATTCCCATCTAAAAGTGCAAAAATAAATAGGGTGTTCCATTTAAAATTACAAAGTAGATGGCGACTTCCGGTATAACCGGAAGTGCTAGACATCTGAAAATATTTTAGCTCAAGAGAACGCAATCACTTGTATCTAATTCTAAATGTTCAAGTTTCTATTTTGGCCAGAACCCCATAAACTTCTAATGAAAGTTTTCGCTGGGACACCCTGTATAGTGTTAACGCTAACGCTTTGTCGGTAATGGAATACCGTCTTCCACGAGGTCGTAGAGTCTGATTCTT
The DNA here is from genome assembly GCA_958336345.1 of Dorcus parallelipipedus. Taxonomy (NCBI): domain Eukaryota; kingdom Metazoa; phylum Arthropoda; class Insecta; order Coleoptera; family Lucanidae; genus Dorcus; species Dorcus parallelipipedus. Next base: position 10,492,528 of record OY284484.1, read on the forward strand.
ACATTGAATGATAAAAAAATTCAATGTTGTTTGGTTTACTCCTCTGAGATATTTTAGCAGATGCATGTTTTTCTGTATGATCTTGATTCTTCCTGCCAACTTTAAGTTACGGTTTCTTCTTGTTGATAAAAGTTGTTTCATAGCTTTTAAAGACTGAATTTCCTTCCCACTCCTGATGTTTTTGAGATTCTTAATTTTACGCCTTTGATAACCTGGACATATACTTTCAGAGGAGATCCTACAGCATTGGCAACATTATGTTTTATAAATTAAATAATAATAAAAGAAAATAATAAGAATCTATATGTAATTTAGAGATACGAAAACACACCTTTTGGTAAAGAAGTTGTTTGTTTTGTAAAGGGTAATAGGGTTTACTCCTGAGTTCTGCTTGTAGTAGGTACAGACTCCTGAATACTGCTTGTAGAAGGTACAGACTCCTGAATGCTGCTGGTAGAAGGTACAGACTTCTGAATGCTGCTTGTAGAAGGTAAAGACTCCTGAATGCTGGTTGTAGTAGGTACGGACACTACTTGAGTGCTGCTTGTAGTAAGTACAGACACCTGAGTGCTTTTGTGAAAAGTATAGATGACAGTATTTCCTCTGTAATCAATAAAATATTTTAATTGATATTATTAACTAGTTATAATGTATTCACAATATATTCACATAGTTAACAAAATTGTATGGACAAATATGTAGATTAAATTCTTAATGATTATCCTACCAGGTATTTGTTCTGTTGGAAAATCCAGACTTAAAGACCACCTTTTCGCTCCTGATCTTAAGTAACATTTCTGAGGAGGATTTATTTCTAAATATCCTTCATCCACTACTGCTGAAAAAGTAGAGGGTTGTCGAAGAGCTTCTGTAAGCATTTAAAACAGGTTTAATGTTAAATCCATGCAACACAAAAAACTCTTTATAGATTCAATATAATGAGGAAAACAAAAAAGTTCTTTTTCACAGGAATCGTGACATACTAATATGTCAGTAAGTCTGCAGGTATTGAAATAATGGTTTTCATTTGATTCCTCAGATATCTGCACTCAGTACCCTTATGCAATTTGATATAAAACTGACCTTTAACTTTTTCAGGTGTGAATGACAAGTCCTGTTCTCGTGCTTCATATGCAAAACACCGCATTTCCGTTTGTTCAGCCACATGAAAATCTGGAACAGCAAATATTTATGCATATAAAAGTTTTAAGATTGGTTTCATCAACATCAGAGAAATGTAATTGCTGATTAATATACTGGATATACACATACAGTGCTCACCAAAAAGTCGGCATCAAATGGGAAAAATTTTTATTTCTGATTTTTCGAAGAAACTTTTTACGGCAATAATTTGTACTTGTCTGAAAACCTATTTAGCCCCTATTAGATATACCGAGCGATTTTTACTTAGCTAGAAAATACCGCTTTTCGAAATTGCCGAAATCCTAAAATTGTTGTTTCTTGGAAATTAATCAAGATTCCAACGAGATTTTTTTACTGTGTATTAGTTTTAGCTTACTGAACAATCTCAAGACCAGAAAATAACGTTTTTTCTTTAATATCGGCAGAAATAGAATTTTTCAATTTTTGAACTTTTCACAAAATTTCACATATCCAATATTAATTTTAAATTTCAAATAATTTTAGATGAAAACTTCAAAGATTTGTAATTGTAAAAGAAATAGAGAAAGGTATTTATTGCTTTAGATATTTTATTATTTACCGAAAAGTAATATTTGTACATAATCACAACGTTTTTTATGCAATATGCTTTTGAGGAGAAATATTTATTAATGATAATAATAATAATAATAATAATACTTTATTGATGTTATTCCATTTTCATGGTTACATACGTCAGTCCAAGTCAGTCATAATAAAGTAACCTGTGAGCAACTAAAAATCAGATTAGAGCAGGCGGTGCAAAGAAAATGTATGTCTGTGATTAAATGAAAAGTCAATAAATTTGACAGCGCACGAATGTATTACATTAATTAATTCAGTTAATCACAGACATACATTTTCTTTGCACCGCCTGCTCTAATCTGATTTTTATTTGCTCACTTTTTATATATTTTATTTACATTTGTCACTTAAGACACATATGAGTACATGTACTGAATTGTAAAACATAAAAACACATATACAAAAAACTTGCTAAAATTTGGGTACAGTGATGCAATGGCTATGGGGGCTGCATGACTTTTGGCAGGGAGACTGAGAGAAATTCCTTTATGTTAAAGGGGGCGGTTTTTAAAAGATAGTCTTTAACACATTTTTTAAATGTTCGTAGTGGGAGCTTTTTTATGCTGTCAGGAAGAATGTTGTAACATTTGATGCCTAAAAAGTTGGGGCCATTTTTTGTGCGGTGTACACGCTGAAAAGGCGTGTAAATGTTAAAAGTAGATCTCGTTTCGTAACTGTGTATATCATACACGTTGGTGTAATTACTTTCGTTTTTCTTGATATATACAAGACATTTTAAGATATATAATGAAGTTAGGGTTAAGATGCGTAGTTGAATAAAAATGGGTTTAGAATACTCTCTATACGATTTCCCAGCGATTATTCTTATGACTTTGCGTTGAAGGGCAAATATTCTTTTTGCTGATGGTGAGTGGCCCCAAACGAGGCGTCCATAGGAGAGCATGGCTTCAAAGGTACCGTGGTAAACACAGATGATGTAATTAGTACTTAATATTGGTAAATTAAATGCTATTCTTGTGGCACAAAGTTTTTTTATTGATATAACGACCGGTTTCGCCTTTTAAAAAGGCATTTTCAAGTTATATAAAATTACACTTAAAAACTATATAATAATTTACAATATTAGATTATATATGATTGTAAAAATATTTTAAAGAATTTGACATAAATTTTCTGTAAAATTTTTGATGTATATGATGGGTTGACAACCCAAATTTTTGTCAACCCCTCATATACATCAAAAATTTTACAGAAAATTTATGTCAAATTCTTTAAAATATTTTTACAATCATATATAATCTAATATTATAAATTATTATATAGTTTTTAAGTGTAATTTTATATAACTTGAAAATGCCTTTTTAAAAGGCGAAACCGGTCGTTATATCAATAAAAAAACTTTGTGCCACAAGAATAGCATTTAATTTACCAATATTAAATTATGGCTACAAACAGCAGGAATAACTTCATCAATTACATAATTAGTACTTAATTTATTTTGTAGGTTTCTGAAAAGATAAGTAAGTGATGAGATTCGCTTGGCCAGATGGTTACAATGTTCCTGCCATGTAAGCGAGGGTTCGAGAAAAACGCCAAGTAATTTGGCGGAATTTGAATTTTCGATTCCCGTAATCGGACGGGTGGAGAAGAACATTTGTTGTGTTTTTTGTTCATTTAAACTGAGTTTGTTCGCATGGAACCAATTTAGGCAAGTTGAGTTTTTTGCATTGGTAGTACAGAGTAGTAAATTTTCCAAGTTGCTGCTTGGTAGAGAGATGGTGGTATCATCTGCATATAGTATTACATTGGCGTTTTGGATGTGGTACGACAGATCGTTTATGTAGATAATAAAGAATAAGGGTCCGAGGATTGAACCTTGGAAGACTCCGCTTTTTATATGCAAGAGTTCCAATTTTGTATTATTAGTTTCGACATATTGGTATCTATTTAAAAAATAGGACTTTAGCAATAATAAAGTATTTTCGGAAAGCTTATAAACTTTGAGTTTGTTTAAAAGAATATTATGATCGACGCAATCAAAGGCGCGGGTGAGATCACAGAATGACGAACTAACAAAGAGCCCTTTCTCGATGCAGTCGTTCAGATACAAAGTAAAATCTGTAAGAGCAGCTTCTGTTGAGCGGCCGGGTCGAAAACCAAACTGGGAGTTACAGAGGAGACTGTTTGTTTCAAGATAAGTAGAAAGTTTCTTGTATATTACTTTTTCGAATATTTTGCTTATTATTGGGATGATGCAGATGGGTCTGTAGTTAGGTATATCAGAACCCGAGCCTTTTTTATGTATTGGGATCACACGAGAGATTTTTAAGCAGTTAGGGAATACGTTGTCTGTAACTGCACGATTAAGTAGCTTGTTGAGGGGTATAATGATAATGTTTTTCACATGCTTTATCATTTTACTGTTTAAATTGTAGCAGTCCAGGCTGCTGCTATTTGTTAGTTTATTGATTGCCACTCTGACATCATTAAAAGTGATTTCGGTAATATTTAGATTTGTGTTGGGATGGATCACCTTCTTGCAGAGTTCCACTGGGTCAGTATTGGAGGGTTTTAGATTGCAGGAAACTTTTTCTGCGATTTCTGAGAAAAAAGTATTAAATTCTGATGCGGTTGGTGTTGGTTCTGTTTCAGGAGACGGTTTATGTTTTCCGTTTACAATTTCCCATAGGGTTTTGGATTTATTACTACTGTTTTTAATACATTCTTCGTGGGCTAGTTGTTTGTTTTTTTTGACTTCGTTACGGTAAGTATTTTTTAATTTTTTTATAGATTCCGTTAGTAGTAGAAAGGGGAATCTTTTGTTTAGTTCATTGAGGAAAGATATTTTATCTCTTTTTTTGCGAAGTTCATCTGAGAACCAATAGACATTAGACTTGTCATATTTAATTTCTCTGGGGGGAAAAGCCTTATTAGCAGCAGTTTCAAGAGTGTTCATAAACTCAGTGGCTGCGTCATCAACCGAACCACGACTGAAGAAGTGCCAGTCAACACGATCTAATAGTTGAAAAAATTCGAATAGTCCGACCTGTGTCGTTGGTCTGCATATATTCCTTTTTACTTTACTTTTAGTTAAAGACATGTTTATTATCAGCCCTGAGTGGTCAGATAGGTAATTGGTAACTACCGAGGTAGAATAGTGAGTATTATGCATTTGATTGTTTATGAGAATATTATCTAGGCAATTTTGTATTCTTGTTTTTTCCTTGATAGTAGGTGTAAAACCATGAGATTTAATCAAATCACTGAAACTTAAAGTTTGTGGACAGTGTATATTGAATTTTATGTTAAAATCCCCAGTAATTATTGTTTTTCCCTGTCTGTTTAGCTTTAGGAGCAACAGTTCCATTTCACATAGGAATTGTTTAAAGAGATTGTTAGTGGGAGGTCTATAAATATTTATTACTGTTAAGTTGTACTGCGTTATGGTTACAGCAGATATTTCGATAACATTGTCTAATGAGAGATTGCAGCATTCATTATTTACTGTAAAATTGAGGTTATTTATTACCAGAATCATGCTGCCCCCATAGCCATTTGGTCTTAGATGAAAAGATGCAATTTTATAGTTAGCAATACTGAAATGATTGAGCTCTTCGGGTTTTAGCCATACTTCTGTAAGGCATGCTACATCACACTGTAGTGTGTCGTTCAGATATATTTCGATTTCATTAATTTTGTTTCGTAATGATTGAATGTTAATATGGAAGACTACGAAGTTGTTTTGCACTATGTTGTTTGTTACGGGTTTGACATTTTTCCTTTCCTCCACTGAAAAAACCGGTTTGCGCGAGCACCTTCAGGCCATATTGATGGATCCATGGCTCTGTCGTAGTTGTCTTCGTAGATGTGGAGACCTTAAAAGAAGAATATTCTTCTGGGCGTTTGGAGGTTAATGCCTAGCAGTGTACCTCTGGAAAATATGTTTTCAGGTATTTGGTAAGATTGGGGGTAGTTGTAGTGGGGTCAAGGCGGAAGACGTGCACGCTAACAAACCTTGGGGCTCCAACAATGGGTTTACTTCTACCGGTTCCCAATATTGTAGCGGGTTGTTTTCTTTTCTTGACAACCTCATTCCACTTATTTACATTGGGTTCGTCCTCATTTCCCAGGGAAACTATCTTGTTGGTTTTCATATTAGCTTCAGCCTTTAGTATGGCCACGGAGACTTCTTCATTGGTTATTCTTTTCGTGGTGATATTACCACGTGGCTTGTTACTTTTCAACACCTGTGATGCGTGACCGTTTATGTTGTTTGTATCGGTAATGACGGCCGGACGATGATAATTAACAGGTGTTGGAATGTCTTGTAAAAACTCTAATCTAGTCCTATTAATGAACTCCTGTCACAAAAACCCCCTAAATATTCTTTTACAATGACCTAAATGTGGAGAGGTAAAGTTATGGAAAAAAATCTCCTCATTTAGGTCGTTGTAAAAGAATATTTAGGGGGTTTTTGTGACAGGAGTTCATTAATAGGACTAGATTAGAGTTTTTAGAAGACATTCCTGTTAATTATCATTAAAAAATATTTCTCTTCAAAAGCATATTGCATCAAAAACGTTGCGATTATGTGCAAATATTACTTTCCGGTAAATAATAAAATATCTAAAGCAATAAATAGCTTTCTCTATTTGTCTTTCCAATTACAAATCTTTGAAGTTTTTATCTAAAATTATTTGAAATTTAAAATTAAGTTTTGATATGAGAAATTTTATGAAAAGTTGAAAAATTCAATTTTTGCCGAAGTTCAAGAAAAAAAACATTATTTTCTGGCCTTGAGATTGTTCAGTAAGCTAAAATTAACACCACACAGTAAAAAAGTCTCGTTGAAATCTCGATTAATTTCCAAGAAATAACAATTTAGGCAGTTTCGAAAAACGCTATTTTCTAATCAAGTAAAAATCACTCAGTATATCTAACAAGGGCTAAACAGGTTTTCAGACAAGCACAAATTATTGCCGTAAAAAGTTTTTTCGAAAAATCAGAAATAAAAATTTTTCCCATTTGGTGCCGACTTTTTGGCGAGCACTATATATCTTAAAATTGAAAAGATTACATTTATCTATGATTGATTGTTGAAATTAATCTTGAAACTTGTGTACCTGGTAAATGTAGTGTGGGCACTGAAAATTTCCATAATTTTCCATTTTCCATAAAACAGATATCAGCAAAGTGGGCTCCACAAATAACATAACTTTTTGAAAGATTGGCATTATTTTTTAAGTTTGAGTTTAACTCGGTTTAACCAAACCTGCTTTGTCTTTCATTTTTTGGAAAGTAGAACCTATGGAAAAACATTGTGTATTATATCAGCTGTATCAAAACAATTTCCCTTGAGTGCGCCTTGGAAACAAGAGTTTTATATACAGGGTGAGTTTTTTTCGATGTTTAGCATTGGGATCTCGGAAACTAGCAGAGCTAGAGAGACGGTTAAATGGGGAAAGATTTGTAGTTTTAGGAGCCCAGTTTAATGCAGCTTTTGTTTTTTTCTTAAAGTTCTTGGCTGGCTAGATATTTTGAAAAAACTGATTTTTTATAAATTCGTTAAATGCATATAGCTCGGTTATTCTTGATTTTAGAGAAAAGTTGTAAGACAAAAGTTGTACAGAATTATGTTCTTAATTAAACAGTCGAACTAAATTTTCCATATAAGCTCTTATTTTTCAGTTGTGACATAAACATCAGTTTTTTTAAATGGAAACCACAGTAGGCCATGAATGAAAAAGAAAGGCCTTTTTTTACCTTTTCAACGATATAAAATTCGATATGGTTATTTAAAAAAACGACGGAGATACGGCAGTTTTTCTTTTTCAAAATTGTTAATATGGTTGGCCATAATCTGATTTTTATTTGCTCACCATTTATAACTTGCATTTGTCAATAAACTTTTGTTTCCATGGCCAACCATATTAATAATTTTGAAAAAGAAAAACTGCCGTATCTCCGTCGTTTTTTTAAATAACCATATCGAATGTTATATCGTTGAAAAGGTAAAAAAAGGCCTTTCTTTTTCATTCATGGCCCACTATGGTTTCCATTTAAAAAAACTGATGTTTATGTCACAACTGAAAAATAAGAGCTTATATGGAAAATTTAGTTCGACTGTTTAATTAAGAACATAATCCTGTACGACTTTTGTCTTGCAACTTTTCTCTAAAATCAAGAATAACCGAGCTATATGCATTTAACGAATTTATAAAAAAATCAGTTTTTTCAAAATATCTAGCCAGCCATGAACTTTAAGAAAAAAACAAAAACTGCATTAAACTGGGCTCCTAAAACTACAAATCTTTCCCCATTTAACCGTCTCTCTAGCTCTGCTAGTTTCCGAGATCCCAATGCTAAACATCGAAAAAAACTCACCCTGTATGTACTTTTATTTCCAAAATTCATTCGAAGGAAATTTTTTTGATACACCCTATATATATAATTTTATAATAATTTTCAACAAAATGAAATAAATAACACGTACTTGTAGCTACATATTGTTACATTATAAGAAGCAGACTATATTTTTATATACTGGTAGCGCCACCTGTGCCTCAGACAGGATTCTAATCTATTCTAGACACGCACCGAATTTACTGGAAAAATCTAGCAAGTCTTTCGAAGTTATTCTCGAAGAGGGCCGACTGCTATAAAGAGGAGCCGGGGCGCGGTTTTTAAAAGCAGTCTTACTTAGGAAGCGAAGTGTAGCAAGCGAATTTAATAACGTTGAAGTGTTATTTTGTCAGATAAGTGTACAGCTCGATATTATTGTACTTTTATTGTGTGTAATGATCGTAGACATTAAAGTGTTTTAAAATAAATTAATAATGTTTAAATTTGTGAACCCGAAGTCGTAACAATATTTAGTGCAACAGTAATATATAATACAGGCTGTTACAAATTCGAGGCTCTCCATTGGGATCTCGGAAACGGTAAGAGATACGAGGTCGGTTAAAACCGAAAAACGTAATTTTCTTTTTTATTTTTCTCTGAAGTTATTATTGCAGGGATCACAACAAAATTAATACATCCTACAGGCACTTTTTTGAGCTCTTTACGATGATATCATTAGATTTTACTTACAACGTTTCGTTTCGCTCTGACCATCATCAACTTCATTTTTTCTTATGGGCGCCATATTGGATTTTAATACCATTAAATAGATCTATTTTTTCTGATGTTTCTCCATGCATCACTCATCCCTATTTAATAAATAGAAGTAGCTATAAATGCAAAAACTGTTGAAAATAATAGTGCAAAGAAAAACATGGCTTGCTGTGAAGAAAAAAAAATACATTTTGACACATCTTCGTACTATCTTGTGTTGTTTACTACTCGATTGTAATTAGTCTAAACTTATCACAATGAATTTTTCCAACGAAGAAAAGCGTGTCATGTTAAGAATTTATTATGGTAACAATAGCAATTTAGTAACAGCGAGCGAAATTTATTTCCAACAATACCCAGAAAGACGCCAACCACATAGAACAACGTTTAATAAATTAGATAAAAACATTGCACTTCATGGATCTTTTCATAAAACTCGAAGGAAGTATGGAGATCGCCTTAATGATGAGGAGAACGAAGAAATATTAGAAGAGGTAATTAATAGTTATTTATAAAATGTATGAAACTAGATATTACAGGAAATAAAGTTAATAATAAAAATATATAAAAGTTTCTTTTATAATTTGTTCTTTTAGATTAACAATAACCCATCCAATTCTACCCGGCAAGTTGCGGATACTGTAAATGCTACACATCATGTTAAAGTTTGGAGAGCCTTGAAAAAACACAATTACAAATGCTACAAAGTACACGTATCGCACGTTTTACTTCCTGGGGATACTGAAAGACGATTAGAATGGTGTCACTGGCTTAGCAATCACTTCAATAGGGATGAAAATTTTTTAAACAACATTATTTGGTCGGACGAAAGTAAATTTACAAATCATGGTTTATTCAATCGAAATAACGAACACGTCTGGTCGCTTGAAAATCCAAGAATCAACAGGCCAGTTCGAAATCAAGTCAGATTTGGGTTAAATGTTTGGGCAGGAATTTTGGGAGATCAAATTATTGGACCATTTATTTATGAGGAAAATCTAAATTCCGAACGTTATCTAAATTTTCTTAGAACTACATTTGAAGAATATTTGGATGATATTAATTTAAGGAGACTTCCAGAATTATGGTTTCAACATGATGGTGCACCACCGCACAATGCAAGGGCTGTTTGTGATTATTTGAACGAACAATTTCCAAATCAGTGGATTGGGAATAGGGGAGTAGTTCGTTAGCCTGCAAGGTCACCGGACCTCTCCACTAGATTTCTTTTTGTGGGGAGTTTTAAAAAATAAAATTTATGCAGAATCAATTAACGACATTGCCGACCTACGAAATAAAATTTTACTTTCTTTTAATTCACTACGAAGAAGAGACGTTCAACGTGCTATTAACAACATTCGACGAAGAATAAATTTATGTATAGAAAAGAACGGAGGATATTTCGAATATCTTCTCTAAACGTTTTGTTTTGTTTTAAATTATTATTCTAATATTTCTTCACTCCTCTCATCATTAATGCGACTTCCATACTTGGGACAAGATCGAGACAGTTGCGCAGAAAAAATTATTTGGAAACGCGACAGTCGCTAAATAAAGAAAGGAGTTCGCTTTTGAGTTTTATGAAAAGATCCACAAAGTGCAATGCTTCTATCTAATTTATTAAACAATGTTCTATGTGTTTAGCGTTTTTTTTTGGATATTGTTTGAATTAAATTTGGTTTGATGTTAAGTTATTGTTGTTAACATAATAAATTTTTTAATTTTCGTCTTTCTTGATTTATAACGGTAATTTTTATAACTGAAAATTTTACTAAATTCAGCTTTCGTAATGTACCTACAAAATAAAATTTCGAAGGCATATCAAAGCTTTTTTGTTTTTGTCTTCCGAGCAAACCATATCGAGGGCGTCATATCAGAAAGACGTAACAGCATAGGATTATAATGGCGCTTACGCCCTTCTGATATGATTCCCTCGATATTTTTGCACTGTTATTTTCAACAGTTTGTTGTATTTATAGCTAGTTCACTTTATTAAATAAGGATGTGTGATACATGGAGAAACATCAGAAAGAATAGATCTAATTAAAGGTATTAAAATCCAATATGGCGGCCGTAAGAAAAAATGAAGTTGATGATGGTCAGAGCAAAACGAAACGTTATAAGTAAAATCTAATGATATCATCATAAATAGCTCAATAAAGTGCCTGTAGGATGTATTAATTTTGTTGTGATCCCTGCAATAATAACTTCAGAGGAAAATAAAAACGAAAATTACGTTTCTCGGTTTTTTGAAAATATTTCAAGAACCAAAAATTGTAGAAGATATTTCAAAACGGATTATTGTTCAGCACTAAAATACGCAACTTTGCCCTAATTTAACCGACTTCGTATCTCTTACCGTTTCCGAGATCTCAATGGTGAGCCTCGAATTTGTAACAGCCTGTATACATAAAGTTTGTACTCAACTTAAACATAATTTAACTTTACAAAAGTGTAACTTTTCTGTTAATGTTTTTGCTTTGTATTGAAATATAAAACGAATCAAAACTAAAATAATATATCACACTTACTTTCTCAAATTTTCGTTTGTACAGACTTGCACAGAACAAGTTCGCATTTTTAAATTGTTTACAAAACAAATAAAAACACAAAACTGTGATCAAATATTTACAAAACGGTCTTCAAATATTTACATTTCTAAAAAAATGTATACAACGCAACACGGTAATCCCCGTTGAATAAACTGATTGTGATTAGTTTCCTGATTACAGTTTACTACTATCCTACTATGAAATACTCGAATTTAATTGACTGCGGCCCTCACTAGATGGCGCTGTGCTTTAAGTTACAACGTGGCCAGCTACATCTGCAGGCAGATTCCGTTCTCCAATTCGAGTCGAATTAGACAGTGGCAAGAATAGCGAATTCGACTCGAATTGAGGAACGGAATCTGCTTGCTGATAGCTAACACTATTATGGCCGTCCCGTTTCGCAAAAAAACTGTTTCTATAAAGTTGGCCATGGAGAGTACTCTAAGTAGCGCCCTCAGTATGCCAAATATTGACATATTAGACTAAAGCGACAGATCCGTTGTTTGTTCTAATTAAAGATTTTTCTTTCTGAAGATGGGCAAGAAGTGCTTTGTTTGTGGAAATAAAAATAAACCTCTTTTCCAAGTTCCAAGCGATTTGCCAACAAGGCAAAAATGGTTAGAATTTTGTATGCGTGTCTGCTATCATATTAATCTGTGCCTTAATTATGTAAATAAATTTTTCCAAATTTATAAGTACCTGTTTTTTTTCTATCCGGGAAACAAATAAAAACAAACTGACAAAACGAAACTTTACGATATTACTTTAACCTAAAAACGAGAAGTTTTGACACATCTCCTATACAAGTTATCAATAGGTGGCGCCAAATGAGGAACAAAGCGGGTTTTAAAAGAACAAAAGTTTATACGGAAAATCGTAGAACGGGACGGCCATAATAGCGTTAGCTATCAGATGTAGCTGGCCATGAGTTACAATAAGGCACTTGATCTGTCTGTGGACACAGGTACTGCCATCATATGTTTTTGACACTGACAGTGGCTATTTGACCTTGAAGAAATTAGTTGTCAAAAATGACAAACTGGAATACTTTATGTAAATCAAGGAGTAAATTACTTTAAATTTTCATTTTATTGACACAAAGTGCGAGTTTACAGTAAATTTAAGCGTTTATAGGAAAATATGACATGATAAATAAATAAATAAATTAGAAAACTGTAAGTACTAACCAAAAGAACATACCTGAGATATTCCAAACTAAAAGTTAACTTATTAATGTGCTAGGCTTTTTTACTAATGTTTATTAGCTTTACTAGCGACAAATTAACTGGTTTACGTACAAATTTTCTTGCATAAAATTCTCATTTACAAAAAAAATGCGTATACTTACTGTTAATTATTTATTTAAAGTGAACATTTTATAATGACAAATACAAAATTTTTAGTAGTGCGTGATTGACTTCTAATCTTTTCAACACACTCGTTGATCCTCCATATTTTTATATTTTTCTTTTTGCAATAACACTTACCGATACATATTTTAGATCAAATTTAAAAACAATGTCTGATGTATTTTAACAAATTTAGTTAAAATAAACAACAAAATGTGTCTTAAGTCAAAAAATACATTAAATTATATATTATAGGAAATATACTATTGCGAGCTTATGATATTTTAAAAAGAAAAGCTGTATGTATGTACCTTTAGGAATGTTAAACACTTTAAATTTGCAGTATTTGACCTGTAATGGGCAACACAACATACTTTACAATTTGTTCAAGGTCAAATAGCCACTGTCACTGTCAAAAACATATGATGGCAGTATCTGTATCCCTAGACAGAGATCGAGTGCCTTAAGTTACAATAAGGTACTAAATCAACTCCCTACAGGTAACGCAGTCCCATTCCTCTCGTGAGAGGATTGAGAAACAAAGACAACAAATATAATTGTCACAAGTGCAATAAGGAAGACAACAGTTTTAGGGAATTCTGTTTACCGCAATGTCACTGGTTTCAATTTAAAAGTGTGTTAGGTTATGTCTAGTTAGTTATTTGCCAATCAAAAAGTTGTTATTTTGAGAAATGGGCGGAATCATTAAATGTCATGCGATAAAAGTTTGGGATGCGATATTTAAGCTCAATTTTCTTAACCACTGACAGTAACTTTGACAAACGTCACTTCAAATAATATTTCCAACTGTTTTTTATCCCTAGATGAGAGGAATGTGCGACAAGGATAGATATAAAAAATCACTAAATGCGTTACCTCTATACGAAATATGTTGATTTAGTACCTTAAGGGTGCGTTACAGTCGCCGCCATATTGTTATTTTCAAAATCACAAATTACGCTAAAATTACTAACAAAAACTACTAAGCTGTTTAATTATTATTAGCAACATGCTGCCCTCTGTTGGAAGTATTAAGTCTCCAAATCGGGAACGCCATAGAAGGCGGAGCTTATTCACAATTTAGAGTTAAACCAGATTTTACAAGTGTTTAGCCGTCAAATTCAGGGGAGCAGAAACGACTTTACCCGACTTTTAACGAAAGTAAACTAAAACTTAATTAGAACATAGGAAACATTGGGCGCGTTTAGCGAACGCAACATGTTGACTTGCTACCACTGCTGCATTTGCTAAACGATTATGCTGTACTGCGCTGTCAGTCAGCAGCTTGGAGATTAGTCAGCATTCTAAAACATCGCTGCCTTTCAAGCTAAATGTGCTGCATAAGTGGCCTTGACTAAAAATTCAATATTTTCTAATCTAAAATATTAGTTATAATTTATAAACATGGCACAAGCTCCTCCAAAATCAGTATTATTTCTGAAAGACCAAGTAATACTGAATAAAATAATAAATAATGGTACGTAACAAAATAGCGGCACATTTGTGAGTCAGAATCAGCGGATTTACGGTTTAGAGAATCGTTTGTGCTACTTGTAAGCAAACTAAGCAAAGCATATTGCTGCTTCTCAGCTGCTACGTTCGCTAAACGCACCCAATGCTATAAGCATTTGAAATTATTTCTATTATTTATTCGGGTATCTGAAAATGTTATTATCGAGGACGGTTGCGATGCTTACTCCGGTAGGTAGTGCAATAAAGCTGGTAATGGGCGGAGAGTGATACTAGCAGATGCATTAGTTTTCGATTGACCGCACTAGTGCACACTCAGAATATCTTCATTTCGTGTTATCACATGAGGTTAAAAGAAGATGCAAATACACTGAGTGCAACCGGTGCAAGTGAATCGAAAACGCTATCAGATGCGGGGAGCATTCGTTCACGAATCTTTTTAAAGTGAATCGTTCATTTTAAACGAATCGTTCACTTACGACACCGTTCATTGACTCATCTACGAACGATTCACTACGAACGATTCGTTCGTTCGTTCATTCCTCTTGTTCATTCCTGACTTGTTCACGACCGACCCATCACTACAATTTACACCTATTCTGAAGTGACATTAATCGGTTCTCAATAATATTAGTAGTATTATTTATCTATAAATAATGACTAATTAATTATTTTATATTATTTTATGTTTTTGGTTATTATGAACATTTCAGACAGCGTCATCGTTGTGAATATTTAAATTTACTAGAAATCACCAACTTGTAAAATAAATCCATCTATCTGACCTTGAAAAATTAGATCATGCTCAAACAAATAAATTTGAATGCAATTTCAAATTCGCTGCAATTATTTTTATCACTGACATATTAGGTTTGTTCCAGAAATAGTTCGGAACTAGTTCGAAACCGTCAAAAGCATGCAGTCATCAAAAATGTACATTTGACGGCGCCGTTAAAATCGGTCATTACTTCGGTGGGCAATTGTTTTTAAAGGTTCCGAACTAGTTACGAACTATTGCTGGAACAAACCTATAGTAAAATGAAAACATTATTTGTAAGAAAAATCGCAACGTCTATATTGAGCTTTAAATAATTTGTAATTGGTTTCTCTTATTACCTGCTATAAAAAATAATTTTATATTTATAAAGTTTAATTACTTGAATCATTTAGGGCCAGTTTTATAAGTCTCCTTTAAATTCAAAGTCACTTTCAGATGTCAAAACAAACATTTGTTTACCCATCAGAGTGTGACTTTCATTTTAAAGTCTCCTTTAAATGTCATTATAAAACTGGCCCTTAATTATTTAAATCATTAAAATTATTTAAATATAATTGATTTCCGCTTGTATAAAAAATAACTTTGGTTGATAATGATAACAAATACGCATAAAACTTCAAAACACTTATTTATTTATGAATAGAATAATCTTGTGGTTTCTCCCCTGTAACAAATTTTAAAGTTTCGCGGTAAAACTGCACATTTTTTGTCTTCAACATCCATAAATGTATAATTTACGCTGCTGACTGAAGTACTGAACGCTGAAGATATCCTACAGAGTTACTAAATCATACGATTCTCAACGACAGTACCCGATAAGTCATTATTTGGCTCCACCTTTTGTCCTGCCTTCAGCATACGTCGTCCCTTACCGCTGCCCCGCCAGAGATGTTAACGTGAAAATCTTGCGGCCCCTTAAGTTACCAGACACCAGCACAAGGGTTTAATATGTCTGTTTGTTATCCTGAACTGGTGTACACTAATGCATACTTTTTCGCAAAATACGCTTTATTGTAACCTGAAATGTTTGTGTCGTATGTTAATATGGATTTGTATGATTTGTATTGACACATTATCAAAGAAATTAGGCTTCATTAAAGCATATTTCGTTAAAAAAGTGTACACTAGTGTACACTGGTGCAGGATAACAAACAGACCTAATATATTCCACTTTCAACATGAAACACTCATTACAAAAGAAAAGGGGTTGTCCGAGATTGTTCAGCGTTCTAAGCGTCGTTTTTGGACCAGCCAAGTTCCAAGGATCGACACAATTACACTTTCGTCAGGTGACCCGAAAGTGAGAAATTATTTGCAACGGATTTTCTCACCATAACAGACTGGGGCCTCTGAGAGTCCCCTCAGACATTTGCGTACCTACCTGAAAAAAATTACGTCACGAAATTCCATACGTTTCAATAACAAAAGCAGTGAGTATATTATAGCATTTTATAGGTACTAACATTGTTTATGTATTTATAGTTAGTCAACCTAGTCTTCAGAATGTGCTGCCATCTAATAACTGTTGATTAAAACAAAATACATGAACGGCATGTGTTTATAAAGTTTGAAACTCGGCTGAAAGAAAAATTATTTTATCTACTGTCACTGAAATCTAACGAGCGGCTAAAATCTCCGCACGACTCCTTGTGGTGGGAGAGAATTAGCGGTTAATTTGAATTGTGCCTACCGAAGTTAGGATTTCGGAAGCTCTTAAATACATATTTGATCATAAGAGTAATTAGAAAAGACACTGAAGAATTTAAATTAAAAAATAAATTGATTGATTAGGCTAAAATTTTCCACAAAAATTAATATATTGAACCAAGTTCATTTCAAAATTACTTAAAATATTGTTTAATTTAAGGGCATAAAATATTTCATTATAACATACTGAAAAATTCAAATATTTATTTATACGTTATTACAAAAAAATATTACATTATGAAAAAAATTACAAATAACTTATAATGTTCAAGTTCTCAATTTCTGTCTACCTGTTTTTTTTTTTTAGTTCTTTCTCTGTGGTTTGCCTTTTTCTTTTAGTACTATGGAAAGATATCTGCTATTTTTATTTGCTGATTCTGTAATTGATCTAAGGTCTAGTTTTACAATCGTTGAATAACTGTTCGCCGAATATCCTTTAATGTTCCTTCATATCTACTCACACCTACATGGAGCCTTTTAATAATATTGAAAGTGGTATTGTTTCCTTCAATTTTCGGTATATTTCAGAAAGTGATTGTTGATCTTCTTTTAAAAAAAATACATCTTTCAAATTATTTATTAAATTATCACTTTTATTTTTAACCTTATTGCATGTGTTATTTTTTATACTTGATGTAATAGGTGCAGACAGCAAATATGTTTCTGGTTGCTCATTTTCATTACAATAATTATTTTTTTCGTAAGTATTATCCCTAGTGATGTTCTCAACAAGAGTGAATATGTTTACAAAATGGGTTTGTACTCACATTTTGCAATACTGACATTAATTTACAACATATTTGTGTTTCTTATAACAATTTAAATAAATAAATTTTTCTTTGGTATTTAACTGATACGTGTTAATATTGATTTGATTGATATTGCAATCAAAAGTTAACGATGCTCTGTGATGATTTATAATTTTTGTTATATGGCAATTAATTTCTCCTGTAGTAATTTTTAAAATTCTTTCGACCGTCTTATCATGAATAAAATTAATTACAGTATGTGGTCTCTTATCCAATCTCTGTATTTTTCTACCTTCCAGACAGAAATATCTAATTACTTTAACATGGATTATACAGGATGTCCCAAATCTCGTTTGAGACTGAAACAGTATATAGAGAGGCGCAAAAGAAACAACTTTTTTCAATACTTTTCTTCCAAAAGTCAATAATAAGGGAGTTATAATTCCCTGAAAGAGGGATGAAACTTATTTTTCTTTTGGCAACATCTTCTGAATCCTTTAAGTTATCAAACTAATATTTGAAAGTTAGATATAAGGTACCTAACTGAACATTTACAATGCATTTGTCAGATCCTTCCTCCCTTGTGACATATCAAGCTGTAAGATATGGCGAATTAAACTTCAATTTTACTTAACTACTCAAGAACTGGACAATATTTTAATGTAAATAACGTAATAATTTATTTGATCCAAAATGGTGCCCTCAGTAAATTTTGAATTTAGGAGTTGTTGGTCGGTATAAGGACAAAAATTTTATTATTTTTAAATTGAACGAATTGATTTATTGTTCAATCAGCTGACAAGTTTCGAACACATTTGTGTTCTTCTTCAGAGCCTAAAATTAATTAAAGGTTGTGAAATATATTTAAAAATTTGAAAAGCATATTTTTACCTCTGAACTAAATTATTGCGACATAACATTTAACAAAGTAAAACGCTACCAAAGGTAGTGGTTAAAAATTCATTAAGTAACCTAAAACCAAAAAACACTTGTCAGTAAACACTGGTAGGTACAAAAATTTTTTCCCAATTACTTACAGGTTAGATATCAAAGAAATATCATGAAAATAATGTTGGAATATTACAGTAAGCTTGGTGAGCACAACACATTAAAAATTGTAAACAGACAAAGCCTTGAGCACAACACCGGTGTTTAGGCTCTGAAGAAGAACACAAATGTGTTCGAAACTTGTCAGCTGATTGAACAATAAATCAATTCGTTCAATTTAAAAATAATAAAATTTTTGTCCTTATACCGACCAACAACTCCTAAATTTAAAAGTAATAATTTATCTTCCATGGCCTACCTTTATCAGAAATTTATTTGGACATATGTTATAACCCCAAGGGGACACTTTTCTATCCTATACCGAACTGTCATACGTGATCCCCCTCCCTTCCAGCTCTCTAACCAATAGAATTTAAATAGGGAATGTACCATGAATGGCATGTCATTGAAAAGGTAATTTTATAGAGAATTCTTAAATTACTTAAATTTAATTTAATTTAATTAAATTGTAACAATTTTTTCCCCGAAAGAGGGCGCTAAAATCAAGTTTTCGGACATTCATATTCACATTACTCTATAAAATTACCTTTTCAATGAGATGCCATTCATGGTACATTTCCTATTTAAATTCTATTGGTCAGAGAGCTGGAAGGGAGGGGGATGACGTATGACGGTTCGATATAGGACAGAAAAGTGTCCCCCTGGGATTATAAATCGACCTATTTTTGCGTTTTTTCAAACAAAAATTTTCTTGGGAGATATTCAGTTTGTTTCGTTTTCGTTGGGCTACCCTGTATCTGCAGGAAAACGAGAGCCTGTGTTTAATTACTTTAGTTTTGGAACATTTGAGACTTTTGTTTTATTTGTTATCACACTAAAATTTACAAAAATATCGTACTACAGTCGCGGACAAAAAAAGTTTACTTTTTTAAGCCAATTTTATAATATAAAATTTTTGCTAGGTTATTGTAATTATGAGCTGATATTTACGGATGACAAAAAATAAATATTTCTGATTGTAATCCATAAGATTCAGTTCATAATTACAACCAGCAGGCAAAAGTTTTATATTATAAAATTGACGTAAAACAGTCCACTCGTTAGTCAACACTGAATGCAAATGGAAAATTTCAACGACGACAAATACATGCATTTGTCTTCGTAAAAACTTTTGGTGAGGGTTCATCAGCGACACGCTTACTGACTGTTCCTTCCCCTCACTCTTTAGTCCCTCAGAAACGCGTATCATCTATCGGTGAAATGTGATACTCGTGATTCTCGTCATCCAACAAGTGATGCATCAAACCCAAACATAGCAGTTCAAAACTGTCCGACAGCGGCAGCTTGTCTCTCTTCACGTTGCTTCCCTCTCGTCTACATTTTACTACGTACGCTGAAACCTATCGCACGATCTCTCTTTGAACAGAAGGGAGAAAAAAAACACACGCACGTTAACCTTTTATATTAGTTTAAGAATACATCAACGTGATTATAACTTCATTAGCATAGCTTGCGATAAATAGCAACTAACAAAGTACGGTTTAGTAAAAAAAAAAATTAAAGAGGCACAGGAATTGAAACTATATTAAATGCAAGTCTTCAGCAACCTCAGACGCACAAACATGCATCATATCCGACTTATTTTTATTAAAAAACCTCGACAGCTTGCAACCTTGAAGCTTCCCACTCATACAAATCTACAGAGGCCTGACGAATTTCATCCGCCCCACTTCCGAGACCTGCCTCAAGCTCGGGGCTATCTTCTCCGTCCAATGCGCTTTCAAACCAATCCTCAAACCAATTTAATCTCTGCATTCTTAGTGTTATCAAACTTGAATACCTCTTCCAGGGCTGCCAGTTTTTGAACCGACTGGGGCCCTTCTTCTAAAAGCAACCGCAACAGTTGTACGACTTGTTCGGGAATAAACCGTTCTACATCTTTTGTTGTAAATGGCACCGGGTTATTACCATCCCACTCGGAGTAAGTGTTTATAAAGGTCTTGACCTCTTTTGCGAGAGTCGTATCAAAAGTGGGGATGACAGGTGGCATCCCTGCTCCATAGAACTACGTGTTCCAATTGATGGTTTTAATTGCTGGCGTTTCGGCAAAGTACAATTCAAAAAACGACTTGAAATCATCGGTGGTGATTGACCGGAACTGGTACGTGTTGAAATATTTGCGCAGGAACGGTACGAATTGATCTAAAAAATAAAAGAAACTGAGTGAAATATTGCTTGATTTTTGTAATAAAGGAAAAGTCACGACATGTAAATCTCCTTATATTTTTTTAATGAAAAATTGTTTAAATTTGCCAAGTATGAAAGCATGTCAACACACAAATTAAATGAAGGGCTGCGCTCATAAGCAAATAATAAAATAGTGACTAATAAAAATGTAGTTATTTTATTACATCGGTGGTTGTCTCAGAATCGTAGATTTACAGATCGTGACCTATCCCTGTCAATTAAACAAACCTGCTCCACCTACTACGCTCTCCAAATACCTAAAGAAAGTGTGGCCCTTTTCGTAGGGAACAATCGAGAAAACGACATCGGGGTTCACACCCTTTAAGTCGACAACTAGTTTCGTGATTGGATTTTTATGTCCAAGTTGGTTCACCTAAGTATCAAAAATAAGCATTTGTAAAAAGTATTCGCTTTCAATTCAAATTTGTTTTTCTTTTAGTTGTTTTGTTCAACTCAGGAGAATTCCTGCAATACAAAACATTACAATACAATACAATACAATAACGTTTATTAACCATTAATACAATATCCGTGTTATATGTACAGATATAATACAGTAACACAGAGTAATGTTTATGGCATGTCAATTTTGCAGAATCCTAAAATCATAAAATATAATAGAAATATACAATTACAAAAAAAATAAAAATATTCAGTAACGAAAGTGAAACGTTACAGACTGAATATACATATATAAGACCAGCACAGTCATAATTGAAATATAGGATTTGTATAAACACAATCATAGCGCGGCTCACTAATTATCAAAGGTTCGAAAATGTAGTATAAACTCATCTATAGAATATGGTGCCATTAGCTTTAAATTGTTATACAGAGTTTTTTTTTAATTTTGCCAGAGTAAACCCCTTTATATTAGATGGAAGTTGATTATATAAGTTAAGATTAATAGTATTCTTTTTTGATTTTGTTAATTTCATTCTCGACTGTTTTAAAAGATTTCCAAATCGAGTAGGATATGAGTGATTTTCATTTACAGTGCTAAAATTATTTTTATGTTCGTGGATGTGCATAACGTACTGTAATCAAAAACAGCAGGAACTGTTAAAATGCCCATCTGTATAAAATATTGTTTACAATGAGCGTCGTATTTTAATCGACACATAGCTCTCACTGCCATTTTTTGCAGCCGAAATATTATTATTGAATCTGCAGAGGCACCCCAAAGCCTTACACCATATAGAACATGTGAGTGAAATAAGGCGTAGTAAGCCATTATGTTGTATTCTAAGGAAATCAATTTTGATAATTCTCTTAGTACAAAAATCGCGGAGGCTAACTTGGAGCTAATGGATTTAATATGTGCATACCAGGTTAAATTATCGTTTAAACTTATGCCTAAGAGGTTAACAACGGCGTTTGAAGTTATATCATGATTCGTTGAGAAAACCATTATTTGTGTTTTGTTCTTATTCAAGCTAAGTGAGTTTCTGACAAACCATTGCTCTGCACTATCTTTCATGTCTTGTACCTTCTGTAACAGCGCATTAATATTGTTATCAGAACAAAATATATTTGTGTCATCGGCGTAAAGTATGGATTGTATAGGCTCCATGAACTTACTCAGGTCATTTATATACAATAAAAAGAGAACAGGTCCCAACACAGATCCTTGCGGAACACCGTACTGGACCCGTACTCCCCTTGATAGTTTGCCATTAATTTTAGTGCACTGACTTCTATCTATTAAATAACTTCTAAAAAAGTTCAGTGTTGAACCGCGAATACCACAATAAGTTAATTTATTTATTAACAATTCGTGCTGAACGCAGTCAAAGGCTTTTGTCAAGTCGCAAGCAAGTAGTGCTGTGTGTTTGCCTTCTTCAAAACCCTCAACTATGTTCCTCACGAGCTCTTCAACTGCCTGAACACAACTATGTCTAGGCCTAAACCCGTATTGGTTTTTATTCAGCACATTAAATTTTTCTAAGAAATTTATTAATCTGTTTTTAATTAAAATTTCCAAAACCTTTCCTAAAACTGGCACAAGTGAAATAGGTCGGTAATTATTTTTATCTTCTGGATTTCCCTTTTTAAGTACAGGAACAACCCCCGAAATTTTAAAAGCTGATGGGAAAATACCCTGCTCGAAGCATAAATTGTATAAGTGAGAGTTATATAAGTATAAGTTCAGAGAGATTTTTTAGGAATTTACTGTTAATGCCGTAAAAGTGTTTCGAGTTTGAATTTTTAAGTGATTGAATTATATTACTAATTTCTATAACAGTTGTAGGTTGAATAAAAAAAGAACGATCTAAAACTGAAACTACACTAAATCGATTATTTTCTGCTTCATATAACAAAGGTAAATTTTTTACGATATTTTCGGCAACATTTGCAAAATAAAAATTTAATTCTTCGTTATCAATAGGAATGGTCTGTTTTTGGAGAACTTTGCCTCTCTCAAGGTTTATTAAAGTCCAACATGCTTTAGTTCTGTTTTTGTGGTACATTAAGTAATTGTTGTACGCATTCTTTTTTGCAGTTTTTATATTGCTTTTATATATCTTCTTAAAATTATTATAAATAATTTTATCAGAGTCTAAGTTAGTTGTTCTATACAAATCAAAAAGTTTTTGTAACTCAGCGCGTTGGTTCTTTAAATCTAGTGTATACCAGCTGATATTGGTTTTTTGTTTTCTTTTTATGTTTTTTGAGGACTGTTTTATGTTATTTTGTAGGAGATATATCAATTTGTTTGCAATTTGTTCAGGGTCGTTTGAACTATATAAATCCTCAAGATTTAACTCTTTGAACAAGTTATACGATTTGCGCATGTTGATAAAATTAAGTGTTTCATTATACTGACTTACGTGAGTTTGAAAGCCATACTCTGGGAACATTATTTTTATTCCAAAATGATCCGATAAATGAGGATTGAAAACTTCAGATTTATAGGAATTACAGTTTGTTAGTATATTATCAATACAACTAACCGATTCATTGGTAAATCTTGTACCAGAGTCAATTGTTGGTTTTAGTCCATACGTTTTAATCAAAAGTAGTAAATTTGTTAGCTTATTTGATTCGCGCATAAAGTTAATATTGAAGTCTCCTAATATAACGAAGTTAAAATTTGTGTTGTTTTTGTAGAGAAGTTCTAAAACTTGTTCAAATATATTAAGAAAGGTGTTCATGTTATCCTTACATGATCTGTACAGCGCCAGGACAATTGTGTGAACTTGAGGTAACTCAATAGCGCAAAACTCTATTTCAACTATGCTTCTATTTCAACACTGAAATCCTTTACCTCCGACAATTCTTTAAACTCTATATAGTCGGAGGCAAGAAAGTCAAGCAGAGATACTTCATTCCACCCAGTGGAAAACTAGGCGGCAGCATGAGCAAATCGTACGTCCCCAAGACGTAAGGGCTGCATATTTCTTCGGCCATCCTCAACTTATGCTCAGTGTCTGCAAACTCGTACTTCACCGCCTCAATATTTTCTTTTTCCGACCAGACTTTCGAACGTGGGCCAATCTCCCTCGATTCCAAAGCGCTGACTGCGATTGCAATTGAATAAGATGGCACGGGGACGTCTTGTTTTAAATAGAAACGGATTTTATCCTCCAAGGACTCTTTCCGCTCACATATCGCCGACATGACAACGGTCAAATCACTTGGGGCCGATATCTGCCAAACAAAAAATCGATTTCAGTCAATCCGTTGTTACGCCCCCAAGTGAAACGCTTACGTCAGCGGAATATTTTGTCTTTACAGCGGGCATGGTAACACAGAACGTGCATGGATCGTCTAAAAAAAGACATAGAGACGAGTGCCTACTTGAAATTGGCTGAAAACAAAGGGATGAAGTTTCCCAGCTGTTTGCTCGGTGCTCAACCACTGCAAACAGCTGGCATTTAGGTTGGTTTCGAAACAAACTGTAATTGCAATGCTATAAGAATTTAAGAAAGTATTTAAGAAAACGGGTGTACCTGTTGGGGTCTTTTTCTTCTGGTACATAACAGTGACAAGTCGTTACTACGTAGAACAGTAACAGGTACAACTAAACGTTACCAGTTCCAGTTACGTATCATTGTTTAATAATAATAATAATAATCGTCTTTATTGCATTTCCCAGAACATAACAATTTATCAAACAAGAAAAGAAAAAATAAATGAGTTGACCAAATGTAATGGTAAGCAACCTCAAGGCGAAATTCAGTGTAGTCATAAACTACTACTGTTCTACCATTTAACCTTGTAATATATAATATTGTTATAATAAATAAACAAATGTCTAAATTAAACAAAAACAAAAGTACTCCTAAACTTAATTCAATTCTAAATTTAATTCTAAATTCTGCGATGTTTACACTCTATCCAACAGATAATCAATAAAATGTGAAGACAGAAAATCATTATTACTGCACAACAGAAATTCACTGCTTTTGAAATAGATTATTCCTCAATTGCTTCTTGAAAGCAGATAAATTTACGTCTGAAAGATGAAATCCCATATTATTAAAAAACATACATTTGAAAAGTAAATGATCGCTCAAAGACCGCAGACTTATGAATTGGGGGGGGGGGGGATATACGACCTCTATGTCTATAGTTGTGATTTATGAATATCAGATCTGTACGTTATGTTATTGTATAAATACGGAGGA
Organism: Dorcus parallelipipedus; assembly: GCA_958336345.1. Lineage (NCBI taxonomy): Eukaryota > Metazoa > Arthropoda > Insecta > Coleoptera > Lucanidae > Dorcus > Dorcus parallelipipedus. Next base: position 10,517,842 of record OY284484.1, read on the forward strand.
TGATTCGTGATTAGAATTTTATTTAAGCAACAATAACTGTGTAGTTTTCTGCGGTCCTCCATATTTAACCATTTTGCATCCTTTAATTTGTATGAAATATGCTGAAACTTACGTATGCCATAAATGTACCGTAAACAAGAATTTTGAACTTTTTGACTGCGACAACTTGTAGATGAGTCAATAGAAGAATGGTAGATAGGTGTACAATATGTAAACTGAGAGAGCACCAATGCATCACAAAGATGATTTTTTGGTTCAGCGGAAAGACAAGATCTTAGGGGATATAACTTTTTTAAATATGTGTAAGCATATTTTATGTAATTTGAAATTTGTTCACGATAACGAAACGTGTTATCTAATATTAAACCTAAGCTTTTGGCTTTCGAAACAATAGGTACATCAACATTATTGATCTGAATTCTTAATGTTCTCGATAACTCATCACATATCTTCTTTTTCCCAAACGATTTTTCAGGGTTAATTTTGAGGTTATGAGCTATCGAGGTAGAAAATATATGAGATAAATCAGAATTCATTTCTGTTTCTGCTCCACGCCAATCTACTGCTCTAAAGGATAGATAAAGTTGCGTATCATCCGCATAGGTATGTGTTTTACAGAATCGTAATTTAGTTAAAATATTAGATGTATATAACGTAAAAAGCAGAGGCCAAGAATAGAACCTTGCGGAACGCTTTGGTGAACACATGCAGGTTTAGACAATAAGTTATCAATTTTCACTGATTGCATACGATTAGTCAAGTAACTTGTCAAGTTAGTTAAGTCAAGTAAGAGAATTTGCATTTGTACTCATACCTACGAACCTCGTGATTTACAGTGTCGAAAGCCTTGCTGAAGTCTAATAAAGTAAGTATAGTTATATTGCCTTGATCTAAAGCGGTCAAAATATCATCAGTAATCTTCAGCAATGCAGTCGTACAACTGTAATTCGCTCTGAAGCCAGATTGTGTAGAAGGCAGCAAGTTATTAGCAACGATGTATGCAATGAGCTGTTTCTTGATTACTTTTTCCAGGATTTTAGAAAAAACAGGCAACATGCTAATCGGCCGAAAATCCTTAAGTTCAATTGCTTGTTTACTTTTAGGCAGCATTTTAATAATAGAGTGTTTCCATAAATCTGGGAAAACATTTCCCTGTATACAAGAATTGATAATATGAGCAATGTATGGTATTATATACGGAGAACACAATTTAATCATGTGTATTGTTATCTGATCATTTCCAGCTGCACTTGATTTTATCTCATTTATCACATCACTAATGTCAGAAACTTCAACGGCATGAAATTCAAAATTGTTCTGTAAAATGGGGGTATCATAATTGTTCAAGCAATTGATATTAATCTGGGAGCCATTAACTGCAGCACTATTAATTAGATAATTATTAAATTTATCAGGTTCCTTTAAATTTAATGAAATATTATCAGCTTTAGCTTGACGATTAGACACACCCATGTATTCAAGATGATTCCAGATTGATTTAGCATTACGAGATTTAGAAATAAAATTAAAGTAAGTTTTCTTTTCCAAAATTAATGTATGGTTAGTAAGATTTCTCAAAGATTTATAGTATTCCCAATGATAGGCTAAACCAGTTTTACGGTACTTAAGTTTTGCCTTATCTCTCAATGACATTAGAAGTTTTAAGTTTTCAGTGAGCCACGGTTTAGTAAATCTCTTTGTTATTAAAGGAGCATGTTTATTGAATAAGTTTAAAATGCTGTTACTAAGAAACTCAATTTTATGAGAAATATCAGGCATATTAAAAATATACTGAAAAGGTATTCGCTGCAAATCCAAAAGGAATAAATCTTGATTGATAATACTATAATTCCTATATGTACGAAAGGTTGGATTCATTTTAGGCTTTTTATCAGAAAATAGGCAATATATTAAATCATGATCAGACACATGACACGGAACCACAGTTCCTTCATTACAATCAGCATCAGTCGTTATAATAATATCTAGAAGTGACATATTTGTACCAGTAACTCACTCTAGTAGGCTGCTCTATTAGCTGTTTAGCGCCAAAAGAATTTATAATTTAGTTTCGGTTGTCTGTAAGCAACGTCAACAATTATCTTCATATCTAGGCATAATTCGACCCAGATTTGCTCAATAAGATTACATGTGGGCAAAATTGAATATCTAAATGAGTTGTGAATATAAATTCCACCTCCCTTACCGTTACGATCATGTCTAAGAAAAGTGAAACCATCAACATGTACATCAATGTCAGATATATTTTTAGACAGCCAAGTTTCAGAGACAGTTAAGATATCGATTTCGTTAGAAGCAATAATATCTTTGATATCATTTACTTTCAACAACAATGATCTAACGTTAATATGTGCTAACTTCACCATTAAAATGTATCCAATATATGTACATATAATTTAAAATGATAAAGAAGATAATTACATCACTATTGGATAGAGCGTGCATTACAAATATTCAGTTTGTTCAGAACACAATAAAAAGAAAAAAGAGAGAAATATAACTACCTATATTTTACTTTATGAATTTGATTACCATGTTTAAAAAGATGTTCCCATCATTAGTAAAGACAGATTTATTTCCGAAATGACTCACCAACACCTTCATCATTTCAAGACGCTTATGTGTAAGAACTTGGCGAATTACAATTTTTGACTCTTTTAATTTTTTTCTTTGCATAAAAAATATTATTTCGGTTGGCCCTCCTATAGAATTTCACTATAAATGGACGGTTGGTCCCTTCTTTTCCATGCAGTCGGTGGCAGCAGTCAATATCTGATTTCATGATTTCGACTCCTAATTTATATTTACATAGGTTAATGACGACTTGCTCAGTGTCTTCATTCAAGTTTTCAGGCACCCCAAAGAGCCTTAAATTATTTTTCCGGGAGTATTGTTCGTGTTGTTCGAGAGTATTTTCAACAACAGCCATTTCATTACGCAGAGAATTTAATTTTCCTTTCAGCTCAGCAGTCTTTTTATCAACATATTGGTCAAGTTTATCGCCAAGCGAGTCGATTAATTTGTCCAAAAAACTTGCGCTCGAGAACGGTCTTTCAAGTACTTTTTGTATGAGTTCTTCATCGGCAACGGAACGTGTAACACGATCACAGGGCATTTTTATTGCAACAATAACTAAACGATTATACACAAATTCACTATCGCATTAATGCAAATACGTCTTACTCGGACTGAGTGCACATCGCAGAATGTTTGTCACTAACTTTGTTTTGGTTATTATTTCAGAACGATTCCCGAACTGTGCAGAACTGGTTGCGCTTGAGCGTTCAATTCTAGAACAGTTCTGTGATAGTTCTGGTACTGCATAAACCAAAACAGAAGTTAGAGTACATTCTACCTACTTGTAATAAACTACCTTGTAAATAAAAATACTATGTTAATTTTAACTCTACTCACATATGCTGGATTAGTTATTGAATAATCCATGTATAGTCAGTACCCAATTCAAAATTATATTTTAGGAAAAAGTATTTTATAAAAACATTTCCATTATTTTTTCTTAATTATATAAATAGTTAATTATATGAAGCTTATTTTGATGAATATAATACAGCAATACTGACTGCATAAGATTTGCGCACGTACGAACTCGGAATTCCATATCAGTTCCTAGTAAAAGGTAGGAACTGCTGTAACTGTTCTAGAACGGTTCTGGAACAGTTCCAGAAATTAACCAAAACAGTGAATTGTTAGTTCGGAACTGATTCTGAACGAACCAAAACACTAAAAGCATAATACACATGTGCGAACAGTTTTAGAACAGTTCCAAGTTGGAACCAAAACAAAGCTACTGTTACAGAAAAATCACTGTGACAAAATAACAGGTTACGAAATAACGTCTCATCTCTAGTCGGAACCACTGACACGCGAGAGTTATTATCGTACTTTCTCAATATGAGTTGAACAGAGATAGCTCTAAGCAACTTATGTTGGTTGGTGGTTTTCAATAGCCGCATGGCCGGAAGACGACTGCCAACCAACCAAGCGCTTTCCTTTCATCCACTTTAGCAGCTTTCAACTTAGGCGTCACGACTTGAAGCTCGGTAAAATGGTTTCCCCTTACCCCTCGAGGACAAGCAAACTTGCTTGGGCGTTAGAACTTTTCGCGCGTTCAAACAAAGCAAGCAAAGGCAAAATTCGCGTTCCATTCGTAGTCGCCCTAGGATGCTTAAAGTTTTTAAGCCCTGTGGCTCCGTGCATATGAAAGGAAAGCAGCTAAAATATCACAAATATTTCCCCTTAATCACAGAATAATAAACGACCAGAAGATTAACTAAGGCGTGGTTTTGTCTAAAATTTTTGACTGCGCATGCGTTAGTTGGTCCGCAGATTTCAAAATTACGGTCAGGGTACGTTGACAATCACAATTTTTGAGAAGTCTTAAATAGAAATTTTAGTTATATAATATATCTATTCGCATTCCTGGACTTTTTTAACGACCGCTGCAGAAGTAATGCAAACGTTATTATGGATAAAAACTGTTTATAACATCAGAAGAAACGAACGCGTAAACTTGGCGTCTTGGCATTTGCACGTGAATAAAGCATTACGCCATGCATGAAAACAGTGCCATATTGTGTCTCTACGATGAACTAGGCTTAGTTTTGAATGTAGTTTTCTTTTCGATTAATTGTTATAATAATTGAGAATATAATGGAAATTCTGTCCATTTACATTATAAATAACAAATAATTTTCTTTATGATTTAATAAATTCAAACTTATTCGAACAGCACAATGTTGTGAAACATACGAAAAGCCGATGGTTAATTTTTCTTCCAAGATCAGTCACCACTCTCCCACCATAATTCAAAGCTAAGCAGCGGACACAAACATCAAAGGTGCCGACAGCCAGTTATACTTCTGGTCGCTTATTATTCTGTGCCTTAACGTAGCAAAGTAGGGATAGTAAAATGCGAACTTCTGAGGGGTAACTTTGTAGGATTCCTCTTAAGAGAAAAATTTAGTAAGATAAGATGATTCTCATTTCAAATTAGGAAGATATATCAAATTCCAACATCCTAGAAAGAAAAATTGAATTACGGAAAATTATGATTTCAGTACAGTTGTAAGACATTACCCAGGTATCCAGAGTCGTTCGCCAACACCTAGCGCTATCGAGTCACCAGATAGCGCGTCGTTTCACCTGTCAGGAGCTAATATGGCCGGAGTATTATTTGAATAATCATATTTTATTTGTTTTTGGTCAATAAATATGTAGATGGCGTTAACATTTTACAACTTTACTGAAATATTATTTATAATTAGTAATTTTCCGTAATTCAATTTTTTTCTCTAGGATGTTGGAATTTGGTATGTCTTCCTAATTTGAAATGAGAATCATTTTATCTTACTAAATTTTTCTCTTAAATTCAAAAGAAAGACCACTTTACCTACACAGATTTTACTTCTTCTTGTGTTAATTCCGCCACCTTGAAGGCTTTCGGCGTCAAATTTGGCACAAATTCATTTCACGCCAAGCAGACCTGAAATGCAGAACATGAAATCTGAATTCAAAAATTTTTGGTCCATTATACGTATCGCGAACTCAATCCGGGGACACACTGTATATTAATATATTTCGTGTTTCATTTCTAGCACTTAATATTATTGAATTGGTTGGTACTTACATACATACAACCTGCTTCAAGAAGTTCAACATTAATTGTGAAAAAAGTAAGAATATAGATTTCTTACTCATTTCTTAAAAATTTCACGCTTCCGCCGCGCCGACCGGGTGAGTTCCTTGGGAGCGGGGGGTGTGTGGACTGGCACTGTAGGTGCGCAGCGCATCTTACACGTGTGCTGCGCCGAAACGGAGGTCCGGCCTGTGCGCAACCCGTTTCTGGGAGCAGCCTTGGCGTCGAAGTTCGGCGTCCCCATGCTGGACTCCGTGGTGGGTGGGGAGCTAGGAGGACGAAATATTTTCAACAATAACATGGACACTGAAAATAGTGTAATAAAACAAATAGAGGGTGCATCTTCGGATACCCCTCAACCCTCTCACTCACAGGCCTCACCACAACGGCTGGGCCAAGAGCAACAGCCACATGAGTGGCAACAACAGAAGACTCACCGGAAACGGATCAGTGGAGCCAAACAAAAAAGAAGGAAGCTGGCGCGCCTCAAAGCTGCGAATGCGTCTGGAAAACAGGCTGGCCAAACGGTCAGACAGTCTACCAGTGATGCACCAAAAAGCTCGAGTGCACCTACTTTCAAGCCCGGCGCTCCAACCCAGAGGCTGGCCCACACGGGTAACCCGGGTAAGAAAGAAGGGCAGCCCAAAAAAGGACAAGATCAGATGGTACCCCACCATCGGAGAGGCCCGTGAAGAAAGGCAGTGCTGTTAACCAGCCTCCCTTACCTTCGAAAACAAAGGGGATCGCAGCTGCGGGTAAAATAACAGCAAGACCCTCTAAAAGACCGGATCGTAGCTACAGAGAGGCTGTTAACAAACACCCCCACGTAGCCATCGTCGACAAGAATAACCCGTGGGGTAAATTAACAAGACCTCAAAACGAGGCCATCCAAAAAGTACTGGAGAGGGCTTTAGACAACTACTTGTTCTCCTGCCCCTCTGGGACTATAAGACCACCGACCTTCAAGGGATGGTCGTATTCGGGTGACATCTTAAGGATCACATGCGAGGACGACTATTCCTTGGCTTGGTTGAATAAGACGGTTGGCAACCTCTCACCCCCGTGGGAGGCTGCACGTCTAGAAGTGGTACAGGTGGGTCAGCTCCCCAGGCTCTGGAAGGCGACACTATGGACTCCGGATGAACCGGAAGAAACGGATGTCGTCCAAAGACGCCTGGAGGTGCAGAACTGATTGTTTGATTGCAGGCTGATTGTTTTTGGCGTTGGAGATGACGCCGTGAAGGAGATAAACAGCAAAGGAGGGAAGCTGAATTATAAGTTCACCGCCTTAAAAATTAAAATCCAGAAGCCTGTCGAGCAACAGACGGCTTCTGTAGACACTGAGCAGCTGCAAACACACCAAATGCAACTGCAAGAAACACAACATCAACAGCCGCAAGAGCAACAAGTAAAAGTCCCCATCAGCCGCACGGAGACTGAAGCAGTCGAACCCCCGGTTGCGACACCTCAGATTGGTGAGAAGTGGTGGGACCTATTTCAAGTTTCGCCACCGGATTCCCCCTCCAGTGACGCGACCTAAAAACTTAATCCTCCCCCATAAGTCCCAATGGCGGGAATAGCTGCAGCAACTTTGTGCAGACACCTTGGTAGTAAGCCGGACATTGTTTTAATTCAAGAACTCTGGACAGTTAAATCAAGGGTTTCAGGCCTAAGTAATCTGCGAGGTACTATCTTCGTAGACAAAAAACATAATAACCCTAGGACATGCATCTATGTACCGGGAAACCTTCAAGCCCTTCTAGTACCACTCTTGAGCGGCCGAGATATCACGGTTGTTCAAATCAGTTGTGACATGAAGGGAAAAAACGAGATCCTTTTGGCGTCAATTTACCTCCCAGGATATTCGACGGATCCCCCTCCCACTGTAAAGATGATGGAGGTCATAAAATACTGTGAGAGGAACTGTTCAACAAAAAGCATCTTGTAATTGGATGCGACTCAAATGCACACTACACTGTATGGGGTAGTGCCAATATCAACCCACGTGGAAGATCACTACTGGAATATCTTTCCGGTACAACCATGGAGATACTTAATAGGGGTAGCGAACCTACTTTTGTAAGTTCCCGATGCCAGACAGTAATTGATATTACTTTGGCTTCCCCTGGTATTTTCAACTACATAGAAAACTGGAAGGTCTCACAAGAAATTACCATGTCAGACCATAGACAGATTAGCTTCAAAATTAACACCTGCGAAGCTATTTCTAAGGAGTACAGAAATCCGAGATCTACCGACAGAGCGCTTTATCTGAAGTGCCTGGAGGACAGACTTCGGACTCCTCCTGTCTTTGGAAGAATTCAAACAATAGTAGAGCTGCAAAGAGAAGTTGACCTTCTTGAAGACTCTATTAAAAAATCCTATGAACAGGCATGTCCGGTAAAAACAGTCCAGGCACGCCAGCCCACCATATGGTGGTGCAGACAGCTTGATAAACTGAAACTTACCTCGGACAAACTGTTCAATAAAGCAAAAAACACTAGAAATACAGACGACTGGGCCGCGTATAAACGCCACCAAAGACTGTATAAAAATAAAATTAGGGAAAGACAGAGGGAGACTTGGAGGTCCTTCTGCAACAAAATTGAGACTAACAGAGATTCTGCCCGTCTCAACAAAATACTAGTCTACAGCTAGTCTAAAACGTGAGGATGGTTCTTTTACCACTAACGTTGAGGAAACAGCAAAGGTACTGATGGACACACATTTCCCAGGTTGCAATATCAATCCCGTACCTGCATGGATGGAGGCTCCCAATACACTCCTAACGGAGGAGGATTGGGAGTTTGCCGACCAAGTAGTGGAGAAAGAAAGAACAATCTGGGCAATTAAAACCTTTCACCCCTTCAAATCGCCAGGTTTGGACGGCGTTTTTCCCGTTCTCCCCCAATGGGGACTGGAAACAATTCTACCCTACCTGATACGTATTCTTAAGGGGTATATCGCGTGGAGATACATCCCTAAGAAATGGAGGGAAATAAAAGTGGTATTTATACCAAAACCAGGACGAAAAGACTACTCTCTCGCAAAATCCTAATTAGTCTCACATCCTTCTTTTTGAAGACTTTGGAGAGACTATGCGACAGGCTCATGAGAGAGGAAGTTCTAGTCAACAAATCTACAGAATCCGCCCTACACTCTGTAACCGGGCGGATAGAAAAAGCCATAAACAACAAAATGTTCACCTTAGGAGTTTTCATAGACATAGAAGGTGCGTTTGACAAAACCACCTTTGTAGAGTTTTATAACTCTAAATAACATTTTTATTAATCAATATTTTTTTGTACATAACAACGTATAAAACTCAAGTTACTAGATCATCATCTGCTACAGTACTCCTCCCCCAGTATGTTAAATACGAAAACGCACTGGAAGGCGAACTTCTCTACCTTTGGCGGTAACCGTTTTCTGTGTAGATTTTTCTTGCAAACCAGATAAAGTTACAGAATCAGAATTGCTTGTTAAAAATGCTGGTTTAAGTCGATCAATAGATACTCTAACTTCCTTATTATTCAACTTAATTTTGTACACCTTATCAAATCGCTCTAATATTTCATAAGGACCAACGTATGGTTGTTGTAGCGACCTTTTAACGCTATCATCACGAAGGAAAACGTGTGTACATTTGTGAAGTTCTGGATGTATGAATGTTCCTTTTGTAGTATGTCTTGTTGTGGAAATTGGTCGAATTTGTCTCATCTGATTTCGTAATTGTGTGACAAAACCTGCAGGATCTTCTTCCGAACTTCGAGAACCATTTACGAAGAATTCACCTGGTAAACGTATTGTGGTACCAAATAGCATCTCAGCGGTGGTAGCTTTAAGATCTTCTTTATAAACAGCTCTCAGACCTAAAAGAACAGTTGGAAGAACTGCAACTCAATTTTGTGATTGATGGCACATTATGGCTGATTTCAAGCTGCGATGCCATCTTTCCAAGATTCCATTCGACTGAGGATGGTAAGCCGTTGTTCGTTGTCGTTTCATACCCATCATTTTCATTAACGATGATAGTAATGCAGATTCAAATTGTCGACCTTGGTCAGTAGTAATTACACGTGGTACTCCAAATCGAGCAATCCATGTTGAATAGAAAGCTCTTGCTACTTCTTCAGCTGTCATTTCTGTTATCGGCGTTGCTTCTGGCCAACGAGAAAAACGGTCGATCATAGTTAAGCAATACCGAAAACCTTGTGATGGTGGAAGAGGTCCGATGATGTCCAAATGCACCTGCTGAAAACGTTCATCAGGAATTTTAAAATCTTGTAATGGAGTTTTAGTATGTCGATGAATTTTGGAGCGTTGACATGCTTGACATTCACGTGACCACCTCTTAACATCTTTGTTAATTTCTGGCCACACAAAACGTTCGCGAACTAATCTGCAAGTGGCACGAATACTTGGATGTGCTAAATTATGCAGTTGTTCAAATATTGTTTTTCGCAATGATTTTGGAACATAGGGCCTGATTTTATTTGTTGATGTATCACAATAAAGCTGTTTGGTTTCGTTGGGTGGAGTATAGAGTTGAAGCTTAAGAGCGGTTTCGTTGGTCAATAAGTTATTTAAATTCATGTCACCTTCTTGTGCCTCGGCTAATTTAGAAATATCGATAGCCGTTGGCATAATAATTGTTTCAATACGTGACAAGGCGTCTGCAACTACATTTTGCGATCCTGAGATGTGTATTATTTGTGTTGTAAACTGCCCAATGAAGTCCAATTGGCGAAATTGACGTGGTGTTGCTTTTTCAGATTTTTGATGAAAGGCATAAGTCAATGGTTTATGATCAGTCTTGATAATAAGATGTCTCGCTTCAACCATAAATCTAAAATATTTAACAGCTTCATAAGTGGCCAAAAGCTCTCGATCGTATGCGCTGTATTTTCGTTGTGCCGAATTCAATTTTTTTGAGAAAAATCCTAGAGGTTGCCATGTGTCTTCACAAAATTGTTCTAATACAGCACCTATTGCAACATCAGATGCATCCACTGTCAGTGCAAGATGAGCATTTTCTGCGGGGTGAACTAGGAGCGTTGCATTTTTTAGGTCGGTCTTGCAATCTTCGAATGCTTTTTCACTTTCAGGTGTCCACTGAACGTTGCATTTTTCATTTCGGTGATTTTCTTTCAAAAATTCAGTCAGTAGTGATTGCTTTTCTGCTGAATTTTTAATAAAACGACGGTAGAAATTAAGCATTCCTAGAAAACGTCGTAATTGTTTGATATTGTTAGGTTTTGGAAAATTTTTAATAGCCTCAATTTTTGAGGGAAGTGGACTTGAAGCTGTTGGTGTTATTAAATATCCCAAATATTCAATTTCTGCTGAGCCAAAACTGCATTTTGCTTGATTAATAGCTAGACCGTATTGACGAAGACGTTTGAAAACTTCTTTTAAGTGCAAAATATGTTCTTCAGGTGAAGTTGAAGCTATCAATATATCATCTATGTAGACGAAACAAAAATCGAGCCCATAAAGAACCTCATGCATAAAGCGCTGGAAAGTTTGCGCAGCATTACGTAAACCAAAAGTCATTTTAGTACATTCAAATAATCCAAATGGTGTAATTACTGCTGTTTTTGGAATATCTTCTTGAGATATCGGTATTTGATGATATGCTCGGACTAAATCTATTTTTGAGAAAATCTGCTGACCTTTAAGTTTTTGGGCAAAATCCTGAATGTGGGCAACAGGGTACCTATCTGGTATCGTTTTTGCATTTAAACGGCGATAATCTCCACACGGCCTCCAAATACCTGGTTCTTTCTTCGGTACCAGATGTAATGGACTGGCCCATGGGCTAGAAGACGGTCAACAAATTCCCTGCTGCATCATGTAGTCGAATTCCATCTTTGCAATTGCAAGTTTTTCAGGTGTTAGGCGTCGTGCTTTCTCAACAACTGGTGGGCCATTCGTAAAAATATGATGTTCGACGTTATGTGAGATATTCGTTGCTGTAAGAGAGTTTCTTGTAATTTCAGGAAATTCTTTTAATAGTTCGAAATATTTACTGTCCGTTGCGACGGTAGTCACTTGTGGTATTTTGCAAAAAATGACTTGCCCTAACGTAGACAGTCCGGTGACATTGTCAATAAGACAGCGACGTTTAAGGTCTATAAGCAGATCGTATTTGTACAAGAAATCTGCTCCGATGATTGCAAATTGTCTTCTTAGTCCTAAATTAATACTTAACAATTTTGCACCGTAAGTTTTAATTTCGGCACCGTTTGCAGCATACAGTTTATTGTTTGTGGGAGCTAAAGTTTTTGTTAAGAAACGCGGAGGAATGACTGACACTACAGCACCTGAATCGATTAAGAAACGTAAACCTGTGGATTTATCCGTAATAAAGAGACGTTTTTGCGGTAGAGTCCCATCAGTTGACGTCTCACACAATGATGGTTTCATTAGTTTTCCTGTGTCCTGTTAAAAGTGCAGGGTGCTTGACACTTTCTGGCCTTTCTTCCAAACTTTTGGTGATAATAACAAAATTCTGCATTTAAATTTCCTTGCCAAGAAAGTGAGCGTCCTCTCTGTCTTGTGTTGTTCCAGCGTGTATGAGATTTTGACCTACTCCTGTTAATTCGAAGCTCTTCAACCATTTGGGTCAGCTCGGTTACTTGAATCTCTAGCTTTTTGATTGAAGAGGGACTGGGATCTTCTTCCATTTGTACCGCTGCTCGTTTCTCTTCCGTATTTCCGTGAGAACATGACGCTATGCTTTGGTGAATGTGACTGCTGCTCACTTCTAAAATTTTGTCAGCAATGTCTGCCATTTTTGACAAAGATAAATCACAACTGGCTGAAAGTACCACTTGCACTTGCGAAGGCAAACGTTGGAGCCAGAGTGTTCGCAAAAATTCTTCACTGATTTTTCCATCCCCTTGATTTTGCATTTCTCTGAGTAATTGAGACGGTTTCCTATCACCAAGTTCAATACCTAATAAAAGCTTGCGAAAACGGACTTCTTGCGATTCAGTAAATCTTTCAATAAGACATGTTTTTAATGTTTCATATTTGTTTGTTTCAGGAGGAGCTGCCAAAAGATCCGAAATTTGTTCTAAAACTGTCGAATCCAGTGCGCTGATGACAGAATAATATTTGTTGACATCAGATCTAACTTTGTGAACATAAAATTGAGCATCCGTTTGTGTAAACCAGAGTTTTGGGTTCGTTTGCCAGAATTTTGGAAGCTTTACGTTTTTAATTTCTGATAATTCTGTTTGGCTTTCGACTTCAGTTTCAGGGTTTTCATGCATTGTTGAGTTGTTTAATTATTTAATTTTCACAGTGGAGCCTCCAGATTTGATTGATCCAGTATTTCCAGTAAGGCAAAATATTTCAGTGGCCGGAGTCACCAATTGTAGAGTTTTATAACTCTAAATAACATTTTTATTAATCAATATTTTTTTGTAACATAACAACGTATATAACTCAAGTTACTAGATCATCATCTGCTACACCTTCAATAGTGTCGAACAAGCATACGTGAACATGAAGTAAACCACATTCTTAGAGAATGGATTCTACAGCTCTTGAAATGTAGAGCTGTACATATTACTGTTGGAAACGTGTCTCTTAGGGGAACGGTAAGCAGAGGCTGTCCTCAGGATGGCGTCTTATCACCTCTACTATGGAACATAGTAGTGGACAGCCTCCTCCGTCAACTTAATGGAGCAGGCTTCTACACAGTAGGATATGCAGATGATATAACTATCCTGCTTAATGGAAAATATGAACAAGTGCTCTGCAACCTAATGCAAACAGCACTCAAATTGACTGAAAACTGGTGCGCAGAACACTGTTTGACAATTAATCCCTCAAAGACGGAAATGATTCTGTTCACAAAAAAGAGGAAAGTCGAGATCTGTAGAGTTCCCAAACTTTTCCAAACGGAACTAACCTTTTCAGATGAAGTCAAATATCTGGGAGTCATTTTTGACCGGAAACTGAATTGGGGTATCGACAACAGCATCGGAGCTTTCGCACGTACAAAGACTTGCATGTCAGAATGCTACCGGCGCGTGGAAATCCACCCCTACCGCCGCCTTAGAGGCCGTCCTTGGTCTCCCTCCACTGGATATACAGTGTGTCTCAAAAAGTTTTATACAAATGGAGAAAAAGTTTATCTTACATTTCACAAAAAAAATTATTCTTTATAAAAAGCTCTGCATGACTTGTAGATCCATAATCAGGTAAAAAAATTTTAAAAAATTGGCTGGAATACAGGGAAACTAAAAAATAATGATTTGGACGGAGAGCAAAATACGTTCAAACTGTAGTGGAGAAGCAAAATGTTCATTGAAATTGTGGTTAAATAGCAAAAAATTATGCACACTTGTAGATTATTGATATTCCCAGATAAAAATTGATAAAGAAGGTTATCAATGTTTTATAAAAATAAATTATCTAACAATTGCTGAGGTGTTTATTTTTTAATTTTTATCTGGGAATATCAATAATCTACAAGTGTGCATAATTTTTTGCTATTTAATTACAATTTCAATGAATATTTTGCTTCTCCACTACAGTTTGAACGTATTTTTCTCTCCGTCCAAATCATTATTTTTTATTTTCCCTGTATTCCAGCCAATTTTTTAAAATTTTTTTACCTGATTATGGATCTACAAGTCATGCAGAGCTTTTTATAAAGAATAATTTTTTTTGTGAAATGTAAGATAAACTTTTTCTTTATTTGTATAAAACTTTTTGGGACACACTGTATATATGGAGGAGATGGCACTGGGATCAGCCCTGAGGCTGTGGGCAAAAAAGGTGTGGAATAATAATAACAAAAATCTTGGAGGTAGGCACCACCTCATTCTGGAGGAGGCTCTACGAGAGACTCCTCTTTTTGGGGCGACAGTTGACTCCCTCCCACCTACATAAATATTTAGGAAGCACTTCAGCGTTCTCTTGAATACTGACGATGCACCCAAACCCGATATATCCATCTTCACTGATGGATCTAAGACCTTAAAAGGAACAGGCGCAGGAATTTTCTCCGATGACCTAGACCTTCATATAAGCATAGCACTCGGCCAATTGACAACTGTTTTTCAAGCAGAACTACAGTCATCAAAATGGTTTAGGGGACAAACGTAAGAAGTGTGCTTGCGTACATTAATCAAAATTTTGCGCGAATATAGCTAACAGAACTCTAATGTGGCAACCTTAGGATCAAGTTGGCGATGTTTAGCTTTGTCTCCGTAATCAAATGAGAGTTAAGCTACGGTTTCCTAAGAAAGCGGCGCCGCTTTCTAGCGGCCGTAATGTAACGGTGGGTGACGTCACTAATACTTTGTCTATTAAGACATATGGCTTTGGTTTCCTCACGAGCGATGGCCGTAAAATAATAGTGGCGCCATTTGAATTACGGTCGTCATAGCGGTGACAAACAGTTGGTGAACGTTTTTTCTCGTGAACGGTGAACGTTTTTTTAAAGAAACCAATATTTATTTTAAAAAAATGAGCGAAAACAGTGCAACTGCTACAATTTGACTATTTTGAAAGTAGAATCGAAATATCGTTGAATATAACGCCACCTGGTAGAATTTTTAAACTAATTTTATGCTAAAATTTTGTATTTTTTATGCAGTTTCATTTGTTTCTTTTCGATAGGGATTAAATTTTCGCTTGATTGACTCTTCATCTTTCAAATATACTAATAATGCCAAATCTAGATCGTCCATTCTCCACCGCAATCGGCTCACTTGTGCGTTGTCCGTTCTTTTTAAGTTTACATAAAGTGGACGGCCGTTTTGTTACGTCCGTCGCTTCACGTCAAATTACGGCCGCTAGAGAGCGGCGCCGCTTTCTAGGAAACCGTAACTTTAGCTAATGACATTTGTGTCGAAGTGTTGTTTGTGCTCTGAATACGTTTTACATTAATTTACTTGATGTTTGTCTGAGAGGATTAGAAGTTGAGATTTATAGTGCTTTTGGAATTAATAAAGATGGAGAGACGGCATCTTAGTCGTGAAATTCAGTTAAGAGCTGTAGGCATGATACAGGGTGGTATGACTATTCTAAATGTGGCGGAGGCTGTAAATTCTACAAAAAGTACCATCGGTCGTTTGTGGCAGCGTTATGGAGAAAGTGGTGATGTAAAAGAAAGACATCTTGGCCCCACCAGAAAAACAAATGCTGTACAGGATAGATTTCTTCGCATGCAAGTACTTCGTAATCGAAATCTTACGGTCAACCAACTAAAAATGGAGCTCCAAAATGTCCATCACATAGGTGTCAGTGATCAAATTGTAAGAAACAGGTTACATGAGAATGGACTCCATGCTCGACGTCCGGTTAGGGTTCCTGTGCTATCGCGTGGCAATCGCGCACGAAGATTAGAATGGGCTGAAGAACACGTCAATTGGCAAGAACAAGATTGGGATCAAGTGCTCTTTACTGATGAATCCAGGTTCGGTTTGAGGCCAGATTCTAGACGGCTGAAGGTGTGGAGAAGACCTGGAAACGAAAACCGTTTGGCAACTGTTCAGGAAGTTGAGCGGTACCAAGGGGGAACTGTGATGGTTTGGGCTGGAGTTGGAATTGACCGTGGAACAGACCTCGTTTTTGTGGAGGGCTCTTTAACAGCTAACGGGTATCGGGACACAATTCTACAACCTGTAATCTTTCCACAGGCAGAACAAGTCGGGGGACAGTTTTTACTTATGCACGACAATGCTCGACCACATGTTGCGAGAACAGTTAGAAATTTTTTGGATGAGCAAAATATTGCAGTATTACCGTGGCCTGCGCAATCCCCCGACTCAAATCCAATAGAGCACGTGTGGGATGTGCTACAAAGACGTATTCAGAATCATGGCATGGTGTTTCAAACAAAGCAGGAGCTGTCAAACTGTTTACGAGACTAGTGGCAACAAATTGATCAAAATGATATAAACAATTTAATTAGAAGTATGCCCAATAGGTGCCGTGCTGTGATTAACGCCAGAGGTGGCCATACACTGTATTAAATGTGAAATCTTTCATTATCGTTCCGATTTCGTTATAATTTTTAAATTATAAATTTGCTTTATGTTTGTTGAACACCCTATATAACAAAACCATGGTAACTTCGTTGTGATTTATGCTAAAAATAAAAGTTTCTTGTTCAACTTTACAATTTATTTCAAGATTTTGTCATAGTACTTCCACTATTTGCAACAGCGTTTATTTTTAGACGTGTCCCCTAGACCATTTTGATGAGTGTAGTTGCCATCACAGAAGGTGCAAGAGCAATTCTTGATCGAGACATTCAGAACAAAATCATTAGAATAGCTAGCGACAGTAGAGCGGCACTATTGGCTCTAAACAGCAACAAAATATCCTTAGGGATAACATTCCAATGCCACAGCACATTAGAACAAGTGGCAAAACATAACACCCTGCAACTCACTTGGGTTAAAGGACTTGGAACATTGGAACTCTGGAACATTTGGCAATGAGCAGGCAGATGAACTAGCTAGACAGGGAGCCGGGCAACCCTTTTGGGGCCCCGAACCGGCCATAATGCTGTCATCGAGTCTGTTCAATGCCTTACTGAAACAGAGATCTCAGAATCGACATACCGATAGATGGGCAAAGCTAAACAAGTGTCGCCAAGCGAAAGAGGCTATAACGGCCCCATCGCTTAAACTGACACGATTCTGTATGCAACTACCCAGGAAAAGACTACGTTTATTCGTAGGAATACTCTCGGGCCACTGCATATTGAACAAGCATATGCATCGCATAGGACTAATAGACAGCCCAATTTGTAGAGGTTGTAATCTAGAGGAAGAAACGGCTAAACATATCCTTTGTGATTGCCCAGCACTTGCCTCAATCAGAGGTTCCATGTTAGGGGATTTCTGGCCTGACATGGCTGGAATTCGCAGTGCCCCTCCGTCAGACGTTCTCGGCTTCATCGAAAGAGTGGGATGGTTCGAGGAACGCTGACAGTTAAACACTGCTGAACATGGGGGTAGTACAATGGGCCCAAATTGTGGCCTAAGTGCACGTGGATTTTCATTCACTCCCCACACCAAATCCAGAATCCAGAACCATAATTAAAATTGAAATTTCTTTGCACAGGTCAAATAATTAAGGATTAATCGTTTAATTATTAGTTATTGTTAAGCCGTACCTCGGGTAGAGTTTAAGTTGTTTGTTAAAGTCTACGTATGCATATCTGTCGTCAAAAACAGCAAAAACGACAGAAAATAACGTGAATTGTCTATTACATGCCGAGGAAATACAAAAACTTGACGAAAATGATTTATGTAATTGTGTTCAATACATGTTCAACTTTATTTAGTTTGGAACTCCTAGGCACGTGTATTAAAGAGTTAATTATTTTGAAATAATAACGATGTTGCCTTTAGAAGACTTCGTTTATCAAAACAAGTTGTCCTGAATATTTTAGGTGGAAATTGAGCGTTTCTTAGAATTTCGCAAATTTTCGTATGTTAAAACTTGTAAGTTCATACTTCCAGATTTTTTATCATCAGAAAATTTTGAATTTGGATTTTGATTAATTTATAATTCAAAACAGGCCAGGCTAAAGATGCAATTATTATTTGTTCGTGATTTTAGATTAGGATAGGATCACATGCATTTTTACTTTAATTGACACAGTGTGCCCAATATAATTGTCATCTATTTTTTCAGTACCAATCTTACATATATTTGACAATTTCCTTAGTTACCTAATTAATAATTAATATTATTCGGTGCAATGATGCACTTATTTAATTACTAATTAAACATAACTCAGGATTAGTTAATCCAAAAGTTAATTTTAAGCGGTGCAAACCAGTCTAAAAGCAACCGCAACACTGCAACCGGATATATCTTTTCTTGGTTTATTTGACAGCGACAAGATCGTAGGTTATGTGAATAAAAATTAGCATTTTAATTTGGATTTGAAATGTCAAATGACGCTTGTTAAGCGACGACTGTCAGTGTCAAACCGTCAACAACCGGAAGTTACTCCAGTTGTAC
Source organism: Dorcus parallelipipedus (assembly GCA_958336345.1). Classification (NCBI taxonomy): domain Eukaryota; kingdom Metazoa; phylum Arthropoda; class Insecta; order Coleoptera; family Lucanidae; genus Dorcus; species Dorcus parallelipipedus. Next base: position 10,536,527 of record OY284484.1, read on the forward strand.
CATTTAAAAATAAAATTCAGCATTGCCAACTCAAACAGTGATTCTTGACCACTTTGTATTACAATTAGGTACCTACATACTTTTCTTCCAAAATGTGTTTTTCTTTAGAATAAAGTTATTTACATTATAGGTTATAAATGCAACAACAGTCAGTCATAGGCGTATTGTTACATTATGAGAAGCAGACTATATTTTTATATACTGGTAGCGCCACCTGTGCCGCAGACAGGATTCTAATCTATTCTAGACACGCTCCAAATTTACTGGAAAAATCTAGAAATATACGACGTTCTTCTCGACGAGCGCTGGCTGCTATAAAGAGAAGCCGGAGCGCGGTTTTTAAATCAGTCTTATTTAGGAAGCGATGTGTAGCAAGCGAATTTAATAATTTTGAAGTGTTATTTTGTCAGATAAGTGTACGGCTCGATATTATTGTACTTCTATTGTGTGTAATGATCGTAGACATTAAAGTGTTTTAAAATAAATAAATAACGTTTAAATTTTTGAACCCGAAGTCGTAACAGTATGTTATAACGATGTGGAAATGTAGTGACAAAAGTTATTACTGCCATTTTCCTACATCGCCTAAATCGATTGTAAGTTAACGCAGATGAATTTCTATTCTTTTCTAGTCTTTTATATCACTGTCTACAACTACACCTATCATAGCAAAATGCTGAATTAAAAACTCGCCCAATGAAGGATAACAGGTACGCTACTGCTAACCGGAAATATTTGTCCGCCATATGCAAAACCCATCGTGAACCCAGTTTTATATGCGAAATGCTCCTTCCTCCCGTCTATATTCAAAGGCTAGTATGAACGAAACTACGACGACTAATCTAGGTAGACTGGGCAAGCGAGCTTTAAAATGTAGCTAACAAGTTCACAAGAGTGAAAGGGTATCTGTTTACTAAGGGCCGTACCTATAATCGTTACTTCGCTCAATCTCAGTCTCAAGTACTCATGGAGATACCTTAGGTTACTTATAATCACTACTTCGCAATCAAGCAATGCTTCGCCCGTGCTTCGATTCATATTTATTCGAGTACAGTAGTTTCCAACCTTGAGCAATACTTCGATTCACTTTGGGATATCTCGGTTTGCTGTTTTTTAAATTTTGACATTATGTTCAGGTTCGTTGAGTTTTCTTTTACCTAAATTATTGTTATATTATTGATTTTTGTTATTTGTTACATTACTATTGCTATTATAAATCCACTTTAATTTTATGATGACTAAAATTTTTGCTCTCGTTATCGGTTTCCCAAGAATAAATATAATGCTCGATGTAATTTTACACCTAATTTATAATAGACTGGTAAAAGTTAATAATCGTGGATTACCATTTCCACCAGTTATTCAATTGTTAATTAGTTTAAGATTCTATGCAACATTAAACCGTCAGTAAAACCATGATTAAAGTAGTGTTAAACAGGGTGGTCCCGAAATAACGTGCCAAAAAGAAATCAGTTATAGGAGATAATGAGTAAAACTCATATACAAAAAATTTTTCTAATAAAAGTCTTTTCGTTTTTGAGATAAAAATAATTGAAAATTTGCTATACGCTAATGTTAATCGGATTGAAAAGGTAATTCTGGTTTTATGGCAACAATCAGGGATATTCCATAATGCAGTGGTTATTTGTCATTTTATTAACACTGTGCTTAATAATAACTTCTTAACCACTGCTTTTAAATCACTGATTGAAGACGTATTTCATAAGCACACGGTGGTTATTTTACAATGTTAAACATTAGTTAACTTCATTTGTAAAATATAATCACTGAACATAATTGCATATTCTTCTTTTCAATGTCATTTGTGCTTGTGGAATAGCAAAATGTTTAAAAGTGGTTAAAAGCGACAGCACATGCGCATAACTCAGTGTTTATTAATCACTGATATATGGAATATACCCGAATATTTGCATTTTCTTAGCCACCTGTAACATCTAAACTCATTAACATACAGCAAATTTTCAAAAAAATTTCAATTATATTTATCTCAAAAAAGAAAAAAGAATTGTATCTGAGTTTTACTCATCGTCTCCTATAACTGATTTCTTTTTGGCACGTTATTTCGAGACCAGCCTGTATAGTAAAGTAATGGTATTTTTGTTCTAGACTGTATGCGGTGATTTGAGGGGAATTGGTCAGCAATCCGTTAGTGTGATAATAAAAAAAAAGTGTCGGAATTAATTGCAAAACACTTAGGAGAATACATCAAAATATTGCAATTTAACTAAATTTACTTCCGAAAGTTGATAATAAAAGAGATACGGAGCGTTAAAATCAAGATTAAGGCCAATTGTTATTTCTCGTTCCAAGAAATCCCCATATGTAAATTATTAAGGCAATATGTCATAAACTTTTAAGACTTGTTGAAGAAAATTGAAATTAAAATTTCGATTTTAAGGCACTGTATCTTCTTTATTATCAACTTTTGGACTAACTGAGTTTAACTAAATAGCATTATTTTGATATCAGGAATCCACTGTTGCTCTATGTCCCATTACTTTTGGACCACTTGTATAACCGGCATGCGTTTGTAAAATTGTGCTCACTTATTCTCCATTAATAATAGCAATAGTAACAAACTAATAAGAGGAATAATTAATAACAACAACGGCAGTTGACTATCAGCACGAGTATGTAACCCGTATCTAAATAAAAAACTCACTTGACCAGGTTTTTATTTAGACGCTCGTTATCTCATTGAAACGTCCGCCTTTTAAATAATATGTATTAAACAAATTAAATGGATGACACAATTTGTTGGGGTTATATAAATAATCAACCACAAAACCTAGCAACCAGCTTAAAATTTCCTATGATAAAGCCTAACAACTATCAACTATCAAATTCACCTCCATTCATATGCCGTTTACTACTTGACCGAGCATTCACGAAGGCTGCACTAAAGGTTGGCTCAAGTATTCTCTGCTGGAGTCGTTCTCCGCCAAGTAGATCTTAAGCACGAGACCAAGTATTGACTATAGGTACGGTTCTGAGACTAACTTAGGCCCGTACTTATAATCGTGACTTCGGTCGTACTCATGCTTGAGCACGAGCGAAGTATGCGTAGCGCATTCTATAGTTCGCATTTGATACTTGGTCGGTACTTCACTCGTGCTCCAAAACTTATTCAGCGAAGTTACCATGAACCTTACCTTGAGACAAACTCAAGTAATAATTTTCATACGTGTTATATCTTTATATTTAATAATCTAGGAATGTCGGTGAACTCGCCACCTACCCAGTGTTGCCAGGTTGCAGGGAAAATCCCGTTTTGCAGGGAAAAATCATACAAAATGAGACGCAGGGAATATCTTTAGAAAAGAGGGACATTCACTCGATCGAAACATCATAGCAAAGATTTTAAAGTTGCAGCTAAAATGCTGCAGCCGTGAATGTGGAGATGAACCAATCCAATCACGGTTTCATTCGTCGTTCTCGGTTGGTTATGAATTAAGGACGTTATGGTTTATTGGTTACTCGTTTCCTAGACAACATGCCTACAACGTGCGACCTTGCGAGCATAGCTTTAGAGTGAAACACATGTGACAAGCTAAGACTGACACGCGACAAGTTATAAAAAGTAAATAATAACACAAAAGAAACGTGCAAAGTAGTGATTATATTTTTGCCTATTTTTAAACCCCTACAACAAAAATTTTTCAATGAAAAAATGTAATGTACACAGTATGATTTATGACGTCAGGGAAAAACTTCGCCGGGTGATTCCTATGAGTAATTCAAATAAAAAAAACTTCAAATAAACATATATCCGATTAATGCTTTCTAACGGAAGTTTAGTCCTTCAAAGTTTATTACATGTTGAATGTTTACATCTTTAAGACGATGTTGAGGTAGTAATTTTTGTTTTCATAGGTAACAAATGAAATAAGAAATAAGCCTGCCGCTATTGCTTTAATTGATTGACGTTACATGTTATAAACTTTGAAGGGCTACGCTTCCGTTAGAAAGCATTATCGGACACATGTTTATTTGAAGTTTTTTATTTGAATTACTCATAGGAATCACCCGGTGAAGTTTTTCCCCGACGTCATAAATCATCCTGTATAAAAAGGGAAATTAAGTTACAAGAAGGGAAAATTCGACAGTTTATTAGGGAATTTTTGTGGCAGACACCTGACAACACTGCACCTACCTTACCGACTAGCGTTAGCGCGCAAGGGCGAAGAAGTAAGAACGCGGTAGTTTCCCGTCTAGACATGTTGTTATGCTTATTATTGATATATGTTAGTTTGCAATAAATAAAGCATTGTGTAACTTATCAACCGTTTTCCTTTTGACGTACCAAGACACCACATTGGCGACGAGGTATAAATTCGTGAGTGAAGTTCGTTTTTTGGCTGATTATTATCCACGGAGGAGCAGTTATAATGGCTAATAACGAGGGCGGCGAGCATGGCGCTCGTACAGTAGTTTATGGAAACATTGGTCGGTTGCATGAATTCGAAATGTCTCAAGACTGGAATATTTACCAGGAGCAATTAGAGCAATATTTTGTGGCAAACTTTATCGAACTAAACAGAAAAGTTAGTGTACTGTTAACGGTAATTGGACAGCAAGCTTACAAAACTTTACGAGATTTGTGTGATCCAATCAGACCGTGTGACAAAACATATGGGCAACTATGTGAGATGTTAAAAAAACAATATTCTCCTAAAATTTCGGTTTATAGAAAGAGAATCGAGTTTTATAATTTGAAACAAGCAAAAGGAGAACAAATTAAAGATTGGTACGTGCGGATAAAAAATGCAGCAATTCACTGTTCATTTGGAAATAACTTAACTGCAATTTTAAAAGACAAATTTGTTTCGGGTCTCCAACATGGGAAAATATTGGATCGTCTCTGTGAGGAAGAGCCTAACAAGAGTCTGGAGGAGTTAGTGGACATCGCTTTAAAGAAAGAGGCGGCAATGGAGGAAGCTGTCACTATCAACTCGGTTTCTAATTACAAGAAAGGAAAGTTAAATGCGGGTCAGGCAATGAAGGTTCCAAAAACAGATGAAAAGGGATCAGATGCAGGCAAGTTATCAGGTTCGAAAGGTTCGGTATCAGAAGCTAAGTGTTATGCATGCGGTAAAGCAAATCACGACTTTAAAAACTGTAAGTATCTAAAATACAGATGCAAATTATGTAAAAATGTCGGACATCTGGCGTTAGTATGTAAAAAGGCAAAGAAAAACCATTATTTAGATTTAGAAAAATCTGACAATGACTTGGTACCTATGTTTTATGTAAATTGGGATAATGTGAGCAAACCAATCAGTATTACAGTTAAAATAAATGGATTTGACTTAGAAATGGAGTTAGACACTGGGGCAGGAATATCGGTGATTCCAGAAAAAGTGTATAATGCTAAGTTAAGCAATATTACTTTATATACTACTACTTTACGTTTAAAAACTTATGATGGTTCTGTAATTAAACCTATTGGGGAAATTCATGCAAAATTTTCACTATTAGGAATAGAGGAAATTTGTAAAGTTGTAATTGTGAAAGATGGTTGCCGGCCATTATTTGGTAGGGATTTAATTGATGCTATGAAATTATCGAATAATTTAGCAGAAGTATTTAAAAAAAAAATGAAGAAGCAGGGCTTTCAAAAACATTTATTCACAAAATTGAAAAGGATTCGATTTTTATGCAGTATCGTAGCCATTTGATCGAAGAATTTTCAGATTTATTTGCTAATGAGTTAGGTGAATACAAAGGGGAAAAAATTAGAATACAGCTAGTGAATGATACCACACCCATATTTCTGAGGCCCAGATCTATTCCATTTGCATTAAAAGCAAAAGTTTAAAGTGAGTTGAATCGTTTGGAAAATGAAGGGATAATTACCAAAACAGAAAATAGTAGTTGGGGAACACCTTTAGTTCCAGTTTTAAAATCAAACGGTTCAGTTCGCTTATGTGCAGATTATAAAGTGACGGTTAATCCACATTTAGAGAAAAAGAATTATCCATTACCTAAGATCGACGAAATTTTAACAGACTTACAAGGTGGTAAACGCTTCACTAAACTCGATTTTTCAAATGCGTATAACCAATTACTCTTAGATGAAGAGACAAGTAGACTTCTAGCGTGGAGTACTCATAAGGGTATCTATTTAGTGAACCGATTGCCATACGGAACGACTCCAGCTTGTTCAATTTTCCAAAATATTGTGGAAAAAGTTCTGCAGGGTATTACAGGTGTAAAAGTTTTTCTTGATGACATTATTGTAACAGGGAAAACTGAAAGAGAACATTATGACAATTTAAAAGAATGTTTTTCTAAATTAAGAATTGCTGGGTTTCGGCTTAACCTTGATAAGTGTCGATTTTTCGAGGAGGAAATTTCCTATTTAGGACACATAATTAACAGTCAAGGGGTAAAAAAGAATCCAGATAAGGTAGCAGCAATTTTAGAAGCTCCCAGACCTTCCAATATTAAGGAAGTACGTTCGTTTGTAGGCATGATCAATTTTTATGGTAAATTCATTCGGAATTTAGCAACTATATTGGCACCTTTGTATGATTTACTGAAGAAAACAGAGAAGATTTTTTTGGGAACAGAATCATGAAGAGGCATTTATTGCTGCCAAGAAGGTGGTATCCTCAGATGAAGTTTTGGTACATTATGACCCAGAGAAGCCAGTCAGATTATATTGTGATGCATCTGAAAGAGGCATTGGAGCTGTCATAGTCCATGTTTTTGAAGGGAATGTAGAGAAACCAATACATTTTGTGTCCCGTACTTTTTCACCGGCGGAAAAGAAATATGCGGCCATACACAAGGAGGCTTTAGCAATTTTTTGGGGAGTGAAGCGTCTGTATCAATACTTGATGGGTAGAGAGTTTACAATTTGCAGTGACCATAAGCCTTTATTAGCCCTTTTTGGAGAAAAGAAGGGAATTCCAGTAATGGCAGCAGGGCGGTTGCAGCGATGGGCTCTTTTCTTATCCGGTTTTAATTATTCCTTTAAGTATATTAAAGGAGAAGAAAATGTCGTAGCGAATGTGTTGTCCCGTCTTCCGCAGCAGCAAGCAAAAAAAGAAGTTTTTGAGTGCGAAGAAAAAGCAAATTTCTTTATTGATAAGTTACCTGTGGACAAATGGAGAATAAGGTCAGCCGCCCGCAAAGATAGAATTTTATCCAAGGTGACTCAATATATTTTGAGAGGATGGCCAAAAGTGGTTGAAGAAGACTTGAAGAAATTTGAAACTCGTAAAAACGAATTAAGCTTTGAAGAAGGACTTATTATGTGGGGTTATCGAGTTTTATCATTTTCTCACACCCCTTCTATCGATATGTGCTCCTAACATAATTTAACATAGGCATATAACAACATTACAATAATAATAATCTAAACTAAATTCAACATTTCTACACATCTATTATGTTTACATTTTGGTAAAGATTTTGTGAAAATATCTGCTAACATACAATCTGTTTGTAAGTAATGTATTACAATTTCTTTTCTTTCTACTAATTCGCGTGTAAAATGAAAATTGATATCAATGTGCTTACTGCGTTTGTGAAACACAGCATTTTTTGATAATTGTATTGCACTTTGATTATCACAAAACACATTTATTGGTGACTTTACATATTTATCAAAACCCATATGAATTAAAAGTCGCTTAATATAAATAATTTCGCGTGTTACTTCGGAAAGTGCCGCGTATTCCGCTTCCATAGTCGACAAAGCTACTGATGATTGTTTTCTCGATTTCCAACTAATTGGGGCTCCAGATAAAGTTAAAACATTACCTGAACACGATTTACGATCATCGATGTCTCCACCCCAGTCTGAATCTGAGTATGCTCTGACACTTTCCGCGTTTTTAACATACGTTATACCGTAATTAATCGTTCCTTTTAAATATCTTAATACGCGTTTTGCGATAAGCCAATGCTCTTTGCCAGGATTAGCACAAAAACGGCTTAATGTACTAGCTGCGAATGCTATATCCGGACGAGTTGCATTTGCTAAATAAATTAGGCTACCAACCAATTCTTTGTATGGTCGATTCCTCATTTCATATATTTCTTCTTCCAATGTGGGACTCATTTCTTTTGTAATTTTTAAATTTGAATCGATAGGGGTTGACACTGTTTTTGCATCTTTCATTCCATATTTTTCTAGTAATTCTTCAATATATCTCTTTTGCGAAAGTCGTATTTTACCAGTTATACCATCTCGTTGCACACTTATTCCAAGAATGTTACTAATTTGTCCAAGATCTACCATTTTAAACATTGATTTCATCTTGGACTTGATGAGTTCCAGTTTATTAATGTTTTTCGAGGCTAAAATTAAATCATCAACGTAAATAATTACTATAACTCTGTCTTCATTTTTGTCAAATACATAGACGCATGGGTCTGCTAAAGTGCGTTTCCCACCACTTTCCGTAATATAATTATCCAATTTTCTGTACCATTCACGACCTGATTGTTTTAAACCGTATAAAGGTTTCAGTAATTTGCAGGCTTTCTCTTCACGTCCGCTTTCAACAAACATTTCTGGTTGTTCCATGTACACTTCGTCATACAACTCACCTTGTACATATGCAGAAATCACATCCATTTGATGAACATGCATTTCTTCGTTCACAGATGCTGCGAATAATGTCCGAATTGTTTCATACCTTGCCACGGGTGCAAAAACTTCTTCGTAATCAATTCCCAATTTCTGTGTATGTCCCCGAGCAACTAATCTCGCCTTATATTTTTCAATTTCACCTTTTTGGTTAATTTTTGTTTTGAATACCCAACGATTTGTTAAAATCTTTTTGTTGGTCGGTCGTGGTACAAGAATCCATGTTTTATTTTCTCGTAGAGTGTCATATTCTTTCTTCATGGCGGTTAGTCATGCTTCTTTGTCGTCTCGCTTCAAAACTTGAGACGCAGTTTCAGGATCTGTACATTGCATATTTTTTACTTGAAAATTTTTTCTTGGTCTACCTGGTCTGCCAGTTTTTATAATTTTTGGACGACCTGGAGCTCGACGTGGTTCATTGTCCACTTTCTCATTCGAACTTTCGGAATTTTCTTCGAATGAATTGTCCTGAATATCTGTATGAATGTTCTTTATATTATCTTTATCTTCGCACTGTTCTTTATTTTCGTTCGATTTGTCAATAACGCAATGAGGTACATTGAACATTTCTTTATACAATACCTGGGGAGATTCGATTTTTTCGATAAATTTAACATCACGAGCTTTGATGACAGTTTTCGTACCTGGTTTCCAAAGTCGATACGCTTTGGATTCATCTGAATAACCCACTAATACATATTCTTCGCCTTTTGGTTGGAATTTGCCCCTTCTTTGACCTTTATTCAGCGCAATTGTTTTGCTGCCTATAGTTCTAAAGAAACCAATGTACGGCTTTCTTTGATACCATACCTCAAAAGGTGTAGTCCCGTTGAGACATTTTGTTGCACATCTGTTTCTTAAATATGTTGCCGCATTCACCATTTCTCCCCACAGTGAATCCGGTAGATTACCCTGCAACATCATACATCTTACCATTTCAATTAGAGTACGATTAGCTCGTTCTGCCACTCCATTTTGTTGAGGCGTGTACTCGACACTTAGCTGATGTACGATACCTTCTTCCTCGAGGAAACTTTTGAAATTATTTGACAGGTATTCCCTTCCGTTGTCCGTGCGAAGTTTCTTAATTCGTTGACCAGTTTGTTTTTCTACTCTTCGTTTATAATTTTTGAAAGCTTGAAAAACATCAGATTTATTTCGGAGCATCACCGTTTCTGTATATCTAGAACAGTCGTCTATAAAAGTGACAAAATATTTGGCGCCACCAATTGATTGGGTGCTCATGGGGCCACAAATATCAGAATGTACTAATTCTAAGATTTCTTTTTCGCGATTGGTTGATTGTTTAAAGGGCTGTACGTGAATTTTACATTTTGCGCATACCTCACAGTTTATTTCACTTATTTTCGACGTAAAATTCATACCATAGACCATATCTTCTGTTTTCATTTTCTTTAAATCGTTAATATTTAAATGCCCATACCTTTGGTGCCACTTCAACAAATCTTTATTACCTCTTTCTTCTACAAGAGCCGTCCATTCTTCTTTTTCGTTAAGAATGTAAAGTTGATCTCGTCTTGTCGCTGTTAGAACCACCGAACCGTCTTTCCGGTTCACTGTCGCCCGATCTTTTTCAAACGTAACTGTATAACCATTTGCAGTAATACTCGCTACAGACAAAAGATTATTACGTAGATCTGGAACGTACAATACATTTTTTAGTTTTACAGTATTAGTTACATGCTGATTTACTTTTGCATTTAAACACACATCGCCGACACCGATTGATTCTACAAAATATTTCGCGGCTGTATATACTTTAAATTGCTTTTGATTGTTTAAAACTTCGAAGTTTCTTTCGTTATTACACATATGCCTAGTTGCGCCGCTATCAAGATACCAAATTTCTGATTTCTCGACAAATTCTGTGTTACAGGCAATTGCAGTCATTGTGTCATTCGATTTATTAAGTTTTGATTTACATTCTCGACTTTTATGTCCACTCTTCCCGCATTTAAAGCATTTTCCTACAAATTTAGGCGTAACCGGTTTCGCATTATAGTCTTTCAAATTTACTTTTGTTTGTTTTGATCGTTCGAAATGTCTTTTTGCTAATAACGCATCATTTTTTATTTCGTCTTCGTTTGTTTTTCCGAACCGATCATTCTGCCGTGCTTCTTCCTCAATGAGCTTAATTTTTAAATTTTCGAAAGTAGGTATGTTATCGCGAGACTCTATAGCTACACTAAAATTTTCGAATTGCGCAGGTAATGAACCTAACAACATTATTGATAACAACTCATCTGGTATTGCGATGCCCGCTTCTTCAAGTTGTTCTGCTTTGTGTGCGAAGTCAGTGACGTATTGTGCCATGGTGTTGTTCGGTTTCTTCTCCATCCTCAGCAACTGCTTGTACAAAGCTGCTTTCCTCACCGGACCTCGAGATTCAAACACTACCTTGAGTCCATCCCATGCTTCCTTCGAAGATGTAGCTTTCTTAATGTGATTGAGTTGGCTGTGCGTGATACTCAAATTGATTAATGCCAAAGCTTTTGAGTCTCTTCTTGTCCATTCTTGTGTATTTTCTTCGGACTTCATTTCTGTACCTTCAACGTACTGCCACAAGTCGTTGAAGATGAGTATACTTTTCATTTGTACTTTCCATAGGTCATAATTTTCTTCCGTTAATTTTTCTATGTTCCCGAAGCCAGTTGCCGCAGTCATTTTTGGTCTGATTTACTAACACTATACTTGAAACTTGCTGGGCCCGTAACCTGACAGTAAACTCAGATTCTGAAGAAGTTTTGGTTTTATTTTTGACAGTACAAAATTCTCTTTTTACATACACATGCAACTTGTTTGTTATATTTTTTACATAGCAACTACTCTCTAGCTTACTTCGTGATTAATGAGCGCGTATCGATTATCATTTTCTCACAGAAATGTTGCAAGAACTTCATTGTGGACACATGGGCATGGTTAAAATGAAAACCTGGGCTCGATCATTTTTCTGGTGGCCCAAATTAGATTCAGACATAGAAAGTTGGGTAAAAAGTTGTAGAGCTTGTATCTCGCAAAGACCAGAGCCAGCAAAAGTAGAGGTAAAATTATGGGAAAAGGCAAAAGCACAATTTGAACGCATACATGCTGATTTTCTGGAGATTAAGAAGAAAATGTTCCTCATCATTTTAGATGCTTATACAAAGTGGCCGGAAGTGTATGTGATGTTAAAAACAGATGCAACGTCTACTATTGAAAAATTTAAGGAGACTTTTGCTAGATTTGGTCTACCTTCCACGATAGTGACCGATAATGGACCGCAATTAACGTCAAAAGAATTCGCGGATTTCTGCAAATACAACGGAATTACAAGAATGACTTCACCACCTTATCATCCGGCAATAAATGGCGCGGCAGAAAATGCTGTGAAATCTTTCAAAAATGGAGTAGCCAAAGCTATTGAAGAACAGAAAATTGGAGTTTCGTTGGAAACGATCATTCATCGATATCTGATGGCGTACAGGAATGCTCCTCACTGTACAACACAGGAAAGTCCAGCAAATCGTATGTTCAAGAGAAGCCTGAGAACACGTTTAGATTTTATTCTGCCAACCAGTGAAATAGATAAACAAGCGAAGGAAGGAAAACACGTCAAATATCCTGAGATATTTTTCAAGGAAGGAGAAACTGTTCACGCAAGAGACTACAGGAATCCAAATAAGAAGAGTTGGAAAGAAGGTACGATTGATGAAGCTCTAGGAGAGCGAACTTACCTGATTAAACTAAAAGACGAAAATGTTATTTGGAAAAAACACGCAAATCAGTTAATGAAATCAGTAATTCGAGATTTTTCTTTTGAAAATGACACGGCACTTGTCGGGGAAAAGCCGAAAGTTTATGGGGAGGAAAAAGAAATACCTAAACATCAAGAAAACTTACAGATAATGAGTCCCAAAACATTATCAGTACCGACACTTGTAAATGAAAATCACGAAATTATCGAACAGAAATCAAATGACTGTAGCGGAAATAATACTAGTAATGTATTAAGCGAGCGACAAGTTTATGTGTAAACTCATCTTCATTACCTAATGTAAGTAACAGACAAGTTTATGTGTAAACTCATCTTCATTACCTAATGTAAGTAGTGGAAATGAGTATAGTCTAGCTAGGAATAGGACAAGACGTGAAATTAAACCTCCGAATAGGCTAGATTTGTAAATTACAATAATAGCTATTTAAGGGGGGGAGTATATGTTATATCTTTATATTTAATAATCTAGGAATGTCGGTGAACTCGCCACCTACCTTACCGACTAGCGTTAGCGCGCAAGGGCGAAGAAGTAAGAACGCGGTAGTTTCCCGTCTAGACATGTTGTTATGCTTATTATTGATATATGTTAGTTTGCAATAAATAAAGCATTGTGTAACTTATCAACCGTTTTCCTTTTGACGTACCAAGACACCATAATACGCGATTGGTTTTGAGCAAATTGTGAGATTATAATGGACGCAGATAATGATATCAATTATGTAGAAGAAGTTGTAGAAGCGCAACGGATTCCAAAGCGTTATATTCGTGATATGGAAAATCCATTAGAAATTTATGAAGATAATGAATTTAAAAATCGTTATAGGTTTACAAAAGGAACTATTGTTGATATTATTTTGCCTCTCATAGCAAATTAATTGCATAAAATTAATAGAGGATTACCATTTTCACCAATTATACAACTGTTAACGTGTTTAAGGTTTTTTGCAACAGGAAATTTTCAGGTAAGTGTAATAATACATATGTTGTTAAAATCGTTAGAATTAGTAGTGATTTGCATACATGTATCTCTATGTATTTTACAGACAGTATCTGGGGATTTGCGTGGAATTAGTCAACAAACAGTTAGTTGCATCATCAAAAGAGTATCAACATTGCTTGCTGAACATACCAGACAGTTTGTCCGCTTTCCTGATACTGAAAAGTTGCAAAGAGGAAATATTCTAAAATTTATGAATATAGCTGGTTTCCCAGGGGTAGCAGGTTGCGTGGACTGCACGCATATTAATATTACAAATCCTGGAGGACAAAATGGTGAAGTGTTTCAGAATAGAAAGGGTTCTTTTTCAATAAATGTGCAGGTTAGTATGAGAAGAGTAGAAAATAGATTACAAATTACTGATAACTATAAAAAGTTGTAGCTGGTCCGCAAATGGAAATATTGGACATAGTTGTTAGACACCCCGGTTCTACACATGCCAGCGTGATTTTTGATAGGAGTGCATTACTTGTCCGTTTTGAAGAAGGACAGATGCATGGACTGCTGCTTGGTGATAATGGGTATCCTTGCAGAACATATCTATTGACGCCTGTAATTCATCCAGGTATTATTCAGCATTAGGGTAGTTTTACTTGGATTACATTATATAGTTTATTTTTTTTAATTTTCTTTCACTAGGCTGCAGCTTCTTTGATTACTCACTAAAGAGTAAGAGTAAAAAATAAATGTATTACTATTAGGTCTCAGTGAAAGAAAATTTGCAATTTAACCGATCAGTTGTGATGATGTTAGATAATATAGATATGTTTATTTTTTATAGACAATAATCGTGAGCAACGGTATAATACAGCTCACAAACGTACAAGAAATATTATTGAAAGAGTGTTTGGTGTGTGGAAGAGAAAATTTCCTTGCTTACAAAGAAAACTTACAACGAAATTAGACACATCTCTGATAATAATATGTGCAACAGCTGTACTATACAATATTGGCGTACAGCAAAATAAATATTTGCTTGAAGATATTATGGAGCCCGACGATTTACCTTTTATTAATGTGGACAATAATGAACTGGGATTATTGTTTAGACGACAATTTATTAATAATCATTCTTAAATAAAAATTATCTTTACTTAAAACAACTATGTATTTTTACTCGACGCAATTTTCTGCTTTGTATCTTTTTAACTTCATAATGCTTAATTCTGTTTCTGTTTCAGCTTTCTGTCTCTCGGCAATAACTTTTCTTAACTCTTCTTCTACTACTTTTATTCGAAATTGATGCAATTCTTCTTGCTGCTGAACTGTCGCCTTCATTTTTTGTATTCTTAGAGAGCATTCGTTCTCGACTTCTCTTATGATGTGTCTGTGTTTTCCTCTCGATGGAATGTCAGCAGAGCTTTCATTACGTTTACCTGTTAGAAACTGACCCTGACATGGGTTGACACTTCTAAATCGAGAAATTCAATTTCTTGAATGTCTTGGTTAGGCTCTGGCTGTGGAGTCAAATCTGTAACATTTTTTGAAATAAGATACTAATTAGTGAACAATAAAACATTAAAAAAAAAAAACAATAAAATCAAATATCAAACAGATGTTATTCTGACATATGTATTTACAAAAAGTAAACAATATTTCAAATGTATTAAGTCACGTTTAAGTTTTCAAAATACATTCTAGAAAGTATCAAGCGTTCAATAAAGAAAACGATCGAGTAAGCTATGCTTCGTACTAAAAAGGTAACACTATAGGACCTTTTCTGTCCAAAAATCAAAGCCAATTATTGCCAAATAGATCATTTTTTTATTGAACACCCGATGTATGTAATGGAATATTACCTTGCATGTAAATGGCTGTGCTATCGAAGTCATTATTTAACATAATATCTACATGAGGAGCCGCAACTTCTACAGCACCCATAACTGGAACCTCTGTTACAGTGTCTGCTGGCCCTCCTCCTGTCTTTAGCAAATTATATTTCAATTCTGTGTTTGCCTTACGTTTCCTAATAAATATGACAATAAAATGATTATGTCCAATATGTTTAGGGTACGGTTGCGGAATCAAAAAATCATACAAGTGTTTAGGCGTTTAGGTTATATTTTGCAATATTAGAATAGTGTAAATCGATCTCTGTCAGATTGACATAAACGCTGAAAATTAAATCATGTAAAATGACACAATGCATAATTCAACTTTCACTTTTAGGAGTCAACAAGGAAGCAATAGTAAACTAAACTGAGAATTCATTTACGATAAAATAACATACATAAATATATTTAATAAATTTTCTTCAAATTTTCTTCACGATATAACCCCAAACATGTTCAATGGGGTTGATATCTGGGCTTCTGGAAGGTCATGGTAAACGCACAACGTTATTTACTTGAAGCCAGCTGTTTACAACTCTAGATGTATCTTCTTACTGACCACCCTTCTCCAATTAGTGTATTTATTTGCGGTTTTTGGGGAACAGTTAAATGCGGCATGTTACTGTCGGTATGTCACCTTGACAATTATTTTGACGTAAAAGTCGAAAATATTTCAAACAAAGTTAAGTTCACAGCGAGACATTTTGAGTGTATGCTTTTTTTAATTCCGCAACCGTACCTTAAACTTTACCTTTGTTTTAAATTATTCCACAGCTTTTTTAACTGAACGCCTGTTCTAGGGGTACTGATTATGTCTCCCTGAGCATTATATGCCGCCGCAATCTTTTGCCATTCTTCTTGTTTTTTTTATGGTTGCTGCGTCGGTCTTTTTATTTTCAATTACTCCACTTTTGTCAATTAGTGACGTTAAGAGAAGTTTTCCTTTTACAAGTATAAACCACAATTTTATTTTCCATATTCACAATACTTTTCCGTACTTCCCCTTCCAATAATTCCGATGCAGGATGTAAACTATGAAAAAGATACAAATCCCTAAAGAAATAAGTAGTGGCAACAGCGAAAATCGAAAAATCCCCGAACTATTCTTACTTCGCTGCTGTTTCACCGAGAAGTTTTAATTATAAGACACATAACACTCGGAGACGTACTTCGTACTTGGGACGACCTCATTCAAGATTTGCTCGAGCGTGAGATCAAGTTACAACTATAAGTACGGCTTTGGTACGGCCCTTAGTGATTGGTTACTTTCAAATTGCAGTTGATAATTTTCGACGGATATCGTGTAACGTAACAGAACACATAGGCGTACATACTAGTTTTATTGCGTGTGTTTGTATTTAATGAATTAATTCAACATAATTAACTAATTAATTAAATTAGTAAATCTATTTCGTAACGAATAATCTATTATTTTTTCAATTAACAAGTATACATATGTATTTATATTATATATATGTATATACAGTATGAGCATAAATGATTGAGGACAAGTTGAATTTCCCGCCTTTCAATATTTTTCTTAAGTTGGTCAAATGCATAGGCGTGCACTCACAAATGTATGTATGCAGGTGCACCGTCTTGCTAGAAGAACCCGTATTGAAGTTCATCATCGTGCAATTCATTGATGAATATGTCCAGTATTTGTGTCCGCATTGATGGTATCATGAAAAAAAATTGGACCAATTATACGACGTCTTGAAATTGCAGTCCACACTCCTATTTTTATCAGATGCAAACGTGTTTCAACAAATGTGTGTGGATTTTCAGTAGCCCATGTTCGGTAAATCTGACTGTTTACGTACCTCAATAAATGAAACTGCTTCATCAGTGAAAAATGTCAGATCTAATAAATCATTATTTAGAGTATTATTGAACCATTCACAATATTGCACCCGTTTTTGGTAGTCAAGTGGCAATAATTGTTGTACAGTTGTAACTTTATATGGATGCATTTTTAAGTTTTTCTTCAATGCATTCCGGCAAGTGATTTGCCCTTACATAGGCAATGCTTCGTTTCAAAACGAGTAACAATACGTTCCTTATGTTGAACGCGAACATCAGGAAATTCTTCATTAAACTGTTCAATACAGGAACGTGTGGAATACCTCCAAGTACCATCAGCATTGCGGGTTCCACTTCGAAAGTATGCTTTCACAATGAAAGCCTCTTGCTCTTCCGTAAAGGGCATTTTGGCACACCGCTAGACCTTTCGCTACAAAATAGTCTGGTAATTAATTATGAATTAATTCAGTCATTTCAAATACCTAATTGCAATATGTATGCAAACGTTGGCTCTGAAACGATCCGTTTAAAAATTCGTATGAAAGCAAAATAATAACTCGGAAAACAATAAATACAACGTAAACATGCGACGGGCGACACTGAACAAAAATTAGTTTATTTTCAGGAGGGCCAGACACAAGGAGTAAAAATCACTAGATAGAGACGCGGGAAATTCAACTTGTCCTCAATCATTTATGCTCATACTGTATATATATATATATGTCAGGCGAGACGATTGGGGTCCTCTTACTCCCGGACCGCCGCCTATGGAATGCGGAGTCAGGGGAAATGTATTCCGTATCCCCTCCTACATCAGGTCCCCGAAAGTCTCATTATTTCATTCCTAGTATAGGACTCCTAAAGTATCGTTACTTCATAAGGTAGGTAAAACATTTTTATCTTAGGATTGTTTGTCAGCTATAAAGTAACATGAAAATTTATCTATCCACTTAAGCATGAACATTTTATCGTTCAATATTTTTCTTTTATTTTAATGTCTAATATAATTTTAAGTTTTAACAATTTTTTTTTAATGAATAAGGGATTCATGGCGACAAGGAGCAGTACCTAGAAGATAGCAGACCAATTCAATGTGTCAGTAAATGTCAACATTATGTCTCAATTGTTAATAAAAAGTAAGAAGAATGTAGAAGAGTAAAGAAAACATTTAATATAAATGCAAAAATAAAATATTCTTATTAATGAATTTTTTTATTATCCACTAGGACTTGATCGACTACGGATGCCGTTACTTTATACAACTATGGCCCGGTATTTCAGTCACAGTTTATCTTTAATCTTCAGTTTATTCTCATAGTAACAATTATAAAAATAATTGTTTCTATGGAAATAAATTTTAAAGTTTAAAGTTATACTGTAACTGAAGTACCCGGGCCTTAGCAACCGTAGTTGGTTGACGTAAAAATTATTAAAAATAAATAGCAAAATAACAACTTGTAATCATTTTTACCCAACATATAAAAAAAAACTGCAATGGAACTCCTTCCAGTTTATTTTTTATTAAATTCCCAATTCAGTTTAGGATTTACTAACTCATATTCAGTTTAATAAAAATATGTTGCCTAGAAATGATCGTTAATTGATATTCTGCCAATTTTTATTTTTTTTTTAATTTTCACGTCAACTATCCATTCGTGGATGGCTTGTGAAAGAGCGCACACACACTCGGATTGAGTGGTTCCAACATTTTTTTTACGAGTCGCGTAGAAATGATTGTATTGATATTCCGCTAATAATTTTTAGAAATTTTCACGTCTATTGTCCATCAATTTATATTTTGTTAAAGGAATTTAATAAAAAAAATTTTCATATGTTGCGTAAAATGACTGTAAATTGATATAATGCAATTATAAAATAATATGTTCACTTTATTGAAGTCTAAGAATGTCGTTAAATAGCACTAAATTAACAGAAAATTTCCGCAGTAATTTATTGCGAAGGTACAAAAACGGATCTGACAATGAGACTTTTGTAGAAGAAATGAAATTTTCAAGTAATGCATGAAAATATGTTTATGAAATAAATTCAAGTAAGGAAACAACACTCTGGCCGCTAGATGGTTAAGCCGGGCTCAGACGACTGGTGTTCTTGGCCAATATACCAATATTGATATAGTTGGCAAATGTTCCAACTCATAAAGGCCATTTTACGCAAAGGCACTCACACGACGTGTACAATTTTTTTTTAATACGCCAGCGAATTTATACAATGTTGACGGAATAGATAGAAGGGTGCTGGCCATTATGGATAACAGTCATTCTGAAAATGTTGTCCCTTGTGCAGTTTTTTAGTAGTAATTTGTGGATATTATTTAAAAGTAAAAAATCAAGAAATTCAAATATCAGTTAATTGTAAAGCAGTTGACAAGTAACGAGAAGGACTCGAGTTCGAATCCCAATAACAGCGGAAATTTTTCTATCAATAATTGTTTTTTTGTTTACTTTAATTTATTTCATGTTAATTAATTAATTAATTATTATTAATTTTATGTTAATTTATGATTTACTTATTATTAATTTTATGTTAATTTATTATTTATTTATTATTAATTGTATATTTATTTATTGTATATTTATTTATTTAACATTTATTTATTATTAATTTCATATTAATTTATTATTTATTTATTAAAAAAGTTTCCGCCGCTATGCAGATTCGAACTCGGGTCCTTCTGGTTTCTGTTACCAATTAAACTGTAGCACCCGAAGTTCGAACATCATCATCTCTACAGCTTTGGTAAAGCAACCAGAAGGACTCCAGTTCGAACCCCGATAGCGGCAGAAAATTTTCTCTAAATTTTTTTCTTGTTTACTTTAATTTATTTTATATTCATTTATTATGTACTTGTCATTAAGTTCATATTAATTTACTATTTATTTATTATTAATTTTATAGTAATTTATTATTTATTTATTATTAATTTCATGTTAATTTATTATTTATTTGTTATTAACTTCATATTAATTTAGTTTGCACTAAACTATTACTGCAGAAATTAGTAAGAAAGTTTGACAATTATTGTTATCTTTTAGGAAGGTAGGTAGCGGTTACTTTACACTAAATCATTAGAAACTTGAGCAGCACTTTATTTCGTAATTACAAAATCACATCTGACAGTTGGAATATTTTAATCGTAATGGAACTGTAAAACAATATGAGAACGTATCTATTCACC
Organism: Dorcus parallelipipedus; assembly: GCA_958336345.1. Lineage (NCBI taxonomy): Eukaryota > Metazoa > Arthropoda > Insecta > Coleoptera > Lucanidae > Dorcus > Dorcus parallelipipedus. The sequence goes on from OY284484.1 coordinate 10,556,753, forward strand.
TTAATTTCGTTAAATTGCACTGAATTAACAAAAAAAAACTTCTGCGGTAATTTATTGCGAAATTACAAAATTCGATCTGACATTTAGACTTTTGCAGGAGCAACGAGACTTTCAAGTAACATGAAAATATATTTATTTACTGCATAATTTTTTAAACTATTACTGCAGAAAATAGCAAGAAATTCTAGAAATTGTTAATTTTGAGGAAGGTAGCGGTTAATTTGCACCAAAGATAACTTGAGTAGTAATTTATTGCGAGTTACAATATCAGGTTTCACATTTGTATTATTTCAAATTTAATGGAATCATAATTAGTTTATTACAAAAACATAATTCATTGCTCTGGGTGGAGTACAGCTAAATTTTTTTAACACCCGGAAAAAATTTTTAGGGGTTGAAAACAGGTCTCATACGTTCTATGTATAATTTTGAATTATGAATTATTTTTTTGACTTCTCAGATTGGGGTGGTAGGGGGTAAGTTTTTATTTTCAAATTATAAGGGGCGGCAATTTTTATATATGTGATAGAGCATTTAAAGACAAATACTTTGCCATATAATTTTTATTTTTATCTCTGCTGGTTACCGAGTTATTCGCAGAAAACCGAAAATCGCAGACATTTCGAAGAGTGCTTTTCCCGACTTAAAGCGTTTTAGGGCCGATAAAAAAATTGCTCCGTGCTTACCTTAGGGTGAACTACTAACCCACAAATTGTCAAATTTTTTTGAATTGTCGGGTTCGGATACTTCCCTTGTTAGTTTGAATTGATTATCCCAAGCGGTGACATTATGTCACGGACACACTGTCTTTATCTTTTTTAACAATTTATTTTGCTCGTTTTTTGTCGCATAAAAATCCGTTCTCTACTTATTACATGGGAATGTGAGCATTTTCTAACAGAAATTTGCGAGAAAGTCTGCAAATTATTGATCCACAAAGATAGCGGTTAATTTGCAATAAAACATTAGAAAACTTCACCAGTAATTTATTGTGAAATTATAAAATAATATGAAATTATAAAATAATATGAAAACGTATCTACGAGTATTAACTTTATTGGAGAGTCTAAGAACGTCTATAATTCACAAGATTAAAAGAAAATATGCGCTGGAATTTATTTGGAAGTAACAATTATTGCATCTGATATTTCAAATTTTTCAATCTGTTCATTTTGTTGTAGTCTAAGAATGTCGTTAAATTCCATTAAATAACTTGGAGAAATTAATTTAAAAAAAGACTTTGCAAACTGTTAGTTTTTCGAATTGTAAATTCATATTCTGCTGGTTATGTTTAATAATTTTCGGGTAAACCGAGAATAAGAATTCTTTTATGGTATTAATATTGATGAATATTTGCGCAAATTTGCGTAATAACAATTTATTTCAATTTTAAGCGAAAGCTTAAACCCTTAACAACCATTGTCGAAATAATCGTTGTTATGGGTTTACACTTCAGCTTAAATTTAAACTGGCATTGTGCAACTAGGCCTAAATGTCACTTCCATAAGAAATTTATTTGACTTGCTTACGAAATTTAACTTGGAGAGTCTAAGAACGTCTATAACTTACAAGATTAATAGAAAATATGCGCTAGAATTTATTGGGAAGTAACAATTATCGCATCTGATATTTCAAATTTTTCAATCTGTTCATTTTATTATAGTCTAAGAATGTCGTTAAATTCCAATAAATAACTTTTCGAGAAATTAATAAAAAAGACTGCAAACTGTTAATTTTTCGAATTTTAAATTCATATTCTGCTAGTTATGTTTAATAATTTTCGGGTAAACCGAGAACAAGAATTATTTTATGGTATTAATATTGATGAATATTTGCTCAAATTGCGTAATAACAATTTATTACAATTGTAATTGTACAATTCCAGCTCAACTTTAAGCGAAAGCGTAAACCCTTAACAAACATTGTCGAAATAATCGTTGTTATGGGTTTACTTAATTATACACAGGGTGTCCCAGCGAGACCTTTCATTAGAAGTTTATGGGGTTCTGGCCAAAATAGAAACTTGAACATTTAGAATTAGATACAAGTGATTGCGTTCTCTTCAGCTAAAATATTTTCAGATGTCTAGCACTTCCGGTTATACCGGAAGTCGCCATCTACTTTGTTATTTTAAATGGAACATCATATTTATTTTTGCACTTTTAGATGGGAATCATAATTTTGAATCTTTTTTTTTCAAATCATACCATGTCTATCTATTACAGTTTTTGAGATAAATATTATTTTCCGAAATCATGGCAGGTGGTTGACGTTTTCAAAATGGGCTGTAACTCTTATTTGAAACGGGATAGAAAATTGAAATCTAATTAAGTTTAGAGTTTAAAGATCCCTTTATCGTAGGTATTCTTTAAAATAAACATCTTTGCCTGAGAATAATTCTTAAATTTATAACAGCTGTAATTCTTGCCAAATGAAATTGTAATTAAATTGATTTGTTTAATTGGCAGTATTAGAGAAATAGAATATCTTATAAGTCACGTGAATTATTTCAGCCTTCTTGGGCTTCATCAGAGATATGTACTAAAAAATTACTTTTTGAAAGGATAATAATTAAATATTACACTTACATATTTTTGAAATTTCCAATAACCCAAAAACAAACCCGTAAAGAAAACTTTTTGAAAAACTATCTAATACTTCGCAAAATTGAAAGGAAACAGTTATGTTTTCATCTTTCAAAATGCAAAATGTGACACTAAAATAAATAACGTAAGTAACTATGGAAACATTGAGTGAAATTAATGACAGCTGTAATTCTTGCCAAATGAAATTGTAATTAAATTGATTTGTTTAATTGGCAGTATTAGAGAAATAGAATATCTTATAAGTCACGTGAATTATTTCAGCCTTCTTCTGATGAAGCCCAAGAAGGCTGAAATAATTCACGTGACTTATAAGATATTCTATTTCTCTAATACTGCCAATTAAACAAATCAATTTAACTTAAATTTATACTTTTCATCAAGAGTTAAAAATGTAAAAAGATTGATTTTTTCAAATGGAATGCCAGATTTTTCGTTGCGTACTCAAATTGGCGATAAAATTTGGCATAAAGTGGTATTACATGTTCCTATACCTAAATCAAACCGTTTTAGAGTTATTTCCAAAAAACGGAAAATTTTACCATTATGGCGAGAATGCATGCTAATGAATGAGTTTCATTAACTTGACAAAGATGTTTATTTTAAAGAATACCTACGATAAAGGGTAAAGTGTAAATGTGGATGTGGAGTTTTGAGTAATTTTATAGACTAATTACCAGGCTGCAGACTGTCGTTAATTTCACGTCATTTTTCAGTCATTTTGGAGTCATTTTAGCGTAAATTTGACGGCTTAATGTCACACTCTAAAGACGTCATTCTGAAACGTTATATTGTGCGTTATATTGACGTCGAATAATAACGTCGTTTGTAGGTACCGTTATGTAATCTATACAGCGGAACAAGGCAGACAGCGAGAATAATTAATTACTGGTAAAAAAAATCTTCAACGATGTAATAATATACATATTTAAAATAATTGATTATATAAAATGCACTAAAAATCATTTTTCGTCCGAAAATGGTAAAATTCTCACGATATGACGACGTTTATTATTAGTTCTATAAAATGTCGTTTAAAGTTATCCAAAATATGACGTCCTTTTTTAGTCACATGACGTCGCCGACCTCCTGGGACCAAAAAATGACGTGAATATAACGACACTTTGCTGCTTGGGTATCGAATCTGAAGACGATAGTTTACTTAACATGACTAATTGCAATAGGGAATTACATCGCAATTTATTATTGCAGATAATTATTAATTGTAGAGAAAAAATACTTTTGATAATCACAGCTGATCCTATAAACTTTAGCTGTTACTGCATTAATTACTAATGCTCATTTTTTACTTACTAAGCACTGTAAGATACCATACATAGATTCTCCTTTTAAAACTTATTACCAAAAATTAATTAGTACTAAGCACGACCTTTTTACGCAGTTTATTATGCAAATTAAATTTAAAAAAAAACTATAAAATATAATGATACCATTGAAGACCTTTGAGGGGGTCCAGTGGCGTTCGTGAGAAGTCTCCGAAAGTCTCGTTGCACTACTAAATACTTTTGGGGTCCGACCCGAAAAGTCCCACTTGTACATCAATCGTCTCGTTGCATCACAAAATAGGACCCGGATGGTCTCGTCTGACATATATATACATATATATATGTATATATATATATAATAAAAGTAGAGGATATTGCCGTGTATCTTAGTAACTTCTTAACTATATTTAGAGAACGGGTATTAACGGCTTCAATAAAACTTCGATTATACTGGTCGATATTTCGTAATATTTTATTACTTCTTCAGGACCAAAATTACTACAATTGGACAACTAATTAAACTATGATACAATATTATATATAATACTTACTAATAATAGAGAAATTAATACATTTTTGAAAATTTTAACTTAAAATTTGATGTGTTATTTATAACAAAAATTGTGTATAAATAAAAGAACTCTAGGTGGCGTGACTTATTAGATTAAAATATATATTATTAAGATCGTCAATGTCAGATCTGAAATTGACAGTTACGTCATTATGCTTCTGAATGCATGACATTTCCAAAAATAATCTAGTTTTATAAAACATTTCTTTTTCTAAAATTTTAACATTATTGAAGTCAAAACAATGGTTATCATCAATTGAGTGAATGGCAAGAGCACAGGACCTTTTACCAATTCTACAGTCACTTTTGTGTTGGCAGACTCTGTTCTTTAACCATTGACTGGTTTGGCCTATGTAACATTTATTACAAGAATCACAATTGATTTTATATACAACATTGGAGTTAAGTAAAAGAGGAGTTGGATTTTTTATATTACTAAATATTTGTCTAATTGTTTTAGGATTATAATAGGCTATTTTAATTGGAGTGTTCTTAAATAATGAAACTATTCTTGGAGTGACTGATTTTATGAAAGGTAATTTTCTATATATGGAATTTACAATTACATTATTGTTTCTATTTTGTGTAGCATTAGGATTCCTTTGATTAAAAATTAATTTTTTAACAAGATGCTGAGGATAGCCATTATTTACAAAAATGTCAATAAGTTTATGAAAATTTTTAGTTTTTAGAGATTCATGGCAAATTCTATCAACACGATTCTTCATGGCAATAATGGTATTTAATTTATGTTTTAAACAATGGTTTGAGTAGAAGTTAATAAATCTTCCTGAGAAGGTGGGTTTATGGTACCAATCCAAAATTATGGTATTATTAGGAGTTCTGATTAATTTAGTATCTAGAAAGGGAACTGAATTATCGTTTTCAGTTTCAAGGGTAAATTGAATTTTGTTATTGAAATTGTTAAATGTATTTAAGATTTCATCAATTTTATTTGTAGAGACAGCACAGATCAAATCATCAACATATTTAAATATAAAAGGAAGTTGAAAAGTTAATTTAGGAATGCAATTTTCAAGAACAAAATCCATGACAATTTGTGCTATTATTGGGCTTAAAGGAGAACCCATAGGAGTGCCTTGTATTTGAAGGTATATTTTATCTTGAAATGTAAAGTAGCAATTACTATAAATAAATTTGATAATATTAAGGAAATCATTCTTTGGAATATTACATTCCTTTTCTATATCGTTCCAGCAATTAGAAATTATGTCTAAAGCTAATTCCATAGGAATATTTGTAAATAACGATACCACATCTAAAGAAATGAGTTGATGATCTACTGGCAAATTGAAGTTTTGAATTTTTTCAGCAAAAGTGAAAGAATCTTTAATGTTGTATTCATATTTATTAGACAAACTAGCAGTTAAAATGTTGGAAATGAATTTTGCGAGACTGTATGTTGGAGAGTTAATACAAGAAACTATTGGTCGAAGAGGGACATTATATTTATGAATTTTTGGTAAACCATAGAATTTTGGTAATATTGAATTGTTAATGATTAATTTGTCCAGTGTATTTTTATCAATAAATTTTTTTGAAAATAGTTTTTTAACTAGATTATTGTTTTTTTCTTGTAAGCTCGACAAAGGATCTCTTTTCATTTCCTTGTAAACTGTATTATCATTTAATAAATCAAAAGATTTATTAATGTAATCATTTTTTGACATGAGAACTGTAACAGAACCTTTGTCTGCATTAGTCATAATAATATCATCACTATCTTTAATGAATTTTTTTGAACGATTGAAAATGTCTTAAAATTCAGAAGCAGAACGATTAGCTTGATTTTTGTTATTGTTAATATAATTAGTTATAATATTTGTTATTTTTAATCTAAGTGAATTTGCAATATTAGGTGTTTGTGTTACAATGTTTTCAACTTCAGCAAGGAGTCTATTAATATTACATTGTTTAGAGTTCATGTTTAAGCTAAACTTAGGACCAAGAGATAGGAAATCTTTGATGTCATTAGGGATTTCAGTGTTAGTTAGATTAATTATCCATTTATCGTTATTATAAAATAGTTTTGGTTTTACTAACTCAGATTTCAATTTGTCAAATTTATTAATGTTATTATTTTTAACATTCTGAAAAATTATGTTGAAAATAGTTTTTAATCTTACTTTATATTCATCAAAAATAATATGTGGTAAGACATTAACTAAAGTTGATGTGCAATTATTAATATTATGACGTATATGATTGATATCTGAGTGAGTAATTTTAATTTCAAAGTTAAGAATTTGGAATCCTAACCTATTGTTAAAGTTTAAGATCTTGTTAGACAGGTAATGGTTTGGAGTTTCTAACAATGACATCATTTTCTTAATTCTGTTGGTGATATGCTTAGGTAAAAGTTCAAATTTTCTGCACTTCAAAAGGAAATTTCTTCTATTTAATTTCTTTGCTAGTTTTTGATTGAAATTAGCCCATGTTTTCATAAGTTTTGTAACATTGAATCCAAATCTTCTAATTATTTCTTGATAAAACCCCATCTGTATTTAATAAAAGTAGAGGATATTGCCGTGTATCTTAGTAATATCAACTCATTTTATGAATAAATTTAAGTTGGCGACATTGCTTAACCTACAAAACAAAATGACAAAAACCCGAGAGCCGGTAACCTTGATTTTGATCGAAAACTGTTGGCATGGCGGCGTGGTTTGTGTAATCTAAATTGGTAATCTAGTAACCTCAGAAAATAAAATATTCTTTATTTCCGATACCTATGTCCGATACTCAGCAATAACAGTCATTTGCATTTTCACAATAGGCACAATGGCAAAGAATACTAAAACCCCCGTTATAGTATTACAAGAATTAACGGTTAAAAAGTGTTACGATCCACCAGAATACAACTTGGTATGTATATTCGCTACAAGGTACACACGAGAATGAATTTCATTACGAAGTTGTTGTTCATACTGTGAGCGCAAAAGGCGTATGACGATCGAAAAAGGAGGCGAAGCACGAGGCAGCAAGATTAGTGTTGCAGTACCTCGCGGAAGATGGAATTTGTCACCCGGACGAGAGTCCCGACTTAAACGTAAATAAGGAGTCACGGGGAGAAGGCAGTCCCCTGAAGCCACCTCTGAATTGCATACCTAAATTGATGGAAATATGTTTCGAAAATAAAATACCGACCCCTGAATTTAAAGAAATATCTGCCGTCGGGCCACCACACTGTCGTGAGTTTACTTACGAGTGTCGTGTCGCTTCGACTGTAACAAGAGCAATAGCCAGAAGTAAGAAGCACGCGAAGCAAGTGGCAGCAAAAGAGATGCTCGAGAGAATCATGAACGTCCTTCCGGAACTAAGAGAACAGTACGAGAATTGTCAATTGCAGCTCACCGAAAACGATGCGGAAGTAATGAAGATGTATTCAGATTTAACCTCGTTTAATGATGTGAAAGTCAATTTCGATGTGGACATTGGAAAATTTGATAATCAGTTGAAGAAGCTGATGGAAGAAAAATGTTTATATCTACAGAACATAATGCCGTTATTTTCGTTACCCAAAACTGAAGAAGTTTTGGAGCAGCTGTTAGATTTATTTGGACTGAAATTTCAATTGGAAAATATCCAAGACAATCCTGCCGTCGTTACTTTATGTGTAAATTCTGATACACCACTTTGTGTTTTAGAATCTGGGCAAAATCTGCAAGAAGCATCTCAAAATGCTTTGCATAAAAGTTTGAAACTGTGAGGATTTTATTAAAGTAATAATATACTTTCACATGAATTGGCAAACTGTACTATATATTAAAGTTTACATAATACCTACAACTCACCATGTACATCAATGTTGATTTAAGCTGTTTAGTACCGTTTTCGATTGACTGCCATAGAGCACTCTCAGAGTATTTTCATCTTGTTTTAAGCTCATCTAATAACAGAATATGGAGATACTCCGAGAGTGTTCTAGAATAGCGAATCAAAAACGCCATAAGTTTTGGACACTTTTAAAATTAGCAGTATTCTCAGAATATATACATATATAATTATGCTAAATTAGGTGTCTTTAAAATAGAAATTGTTTGTGATACTGTGAAAATGTTTTGTAAGTTTAGAATTCTCTTAAGTTCTTATTGTAGGGTTTCTTCAATTTAAAAAAGTAGAGGACATTGTTGTCATTTGATTAATTTTTCATAAATATCACAGAGACGTTTTTGTGAAAATCATTTTTGTTGTCTCTGTTATTCTAACTGAAGTATATAGGGAATCATAAAATATAGAAAGTCCAGTTCACGATTTATTTATTTATTTTTATTTAGCTCAAAAAATTGAGTGGCTTTGGAATGCTAATTCAGTTAAAAAATACAGTTTGATATATGATCAAGTACTTTTACTCTCTAGAAGGCTATTTTATTTGTCACTGTCCATATAATACTATTGAATAAATATGTATATAGACTTGTAGAGGATAAAAGTATTCGATCTTATGGTAGTTAATAATATAGTTTCTGAATCAGTGTAAACTGAGAAGCTTATGATTATTATATGTACAAAGGATGTATGACTCTAATAGAAAAAGACGTATTTCTTTTCAGAAAGTTACCTATTATTTTAAGCTATTGTGATATAGCTGTATAGTGTTTAATAAACTAATGGCTGCACACAGTATACTTTTTTTTTAAATTAAGAGTAGGCGAGAAGGGGGCACGTTTGAACATATTTACATATTTTAAATTACTGCAAACTTGAAGAGCACTCAAACAAAATGACGTAGGTGTCTTACAATAATAATATAAGTCTATTCCCAACCCCCAGTGAAAATAACTACGGATTGCAATATTTTGAATTATTCAGCTAATCTATTGTTTCAGTGCATATATTTATTAAAGTTTATCCTAAATTCCAATAAACCCGATGTTGTTTCGGTGCCCTTTTTCATGGTGACATATAACTTCTTGTTGATATCTGCAGAAGCCACTGTACTGGTATCTTCAAAGGCTGGAAAATAAAACTTGTTGCCTTTTTTTCTTAAATATAGGGTGGGTTTACAGAAAGGAAATCAAATATTTAATTATGATTAACTATTTGATTGAGATTAAAATTAGCATTGCCTTAGTTTAACAATTTGATTTCTATGGCAACACGAATTTTAAGCTCAATCAAATAGTTAATCGTAATTAAATATTTGATTTCCTTTCTGTAAACCCACCCTTAATGTTATATTCATCCTCATGTTTATCAGTTATGACCCCAGCATAGTCAACAATAGTTTTCTTCATACAGAACTTCACTATGGCAAAATCGTCCACATCGCATTCATTTAATGGCAACTATTGACTTTCTTCTGTTGAGTCTGACTGGTGATCATCATCATCATCCGATTCATGATGATGAAGAACCACTGCCAGCAAGTACAGCTCTTTTTACTGTTGGTACTTTGGCCACTCATGGCCTCTTTTAGCCTCATGGGCTTCCTTTTTTAGCCTCATCGGCAGCCTGAATCCTGTCTTTCACAGGCGTATCTGTTAGGAACAGGTTCAGTTGTTTCAGCAACTATTATTGTTACTATTGTGACCTAAAGATCCATCTGTTCTAACATTAGTGGATACAGTGTACCTGCAGCGATGGAGTCACTCTCAGAGAAAATATTTTTATTAAAAGGCCAAATCCCTGTCTTCTGAAAACCAGAAATAATATTTTTGCGAGTGAAAGATGACTGAATTGCAGTGTTTGACACCCCACTCTGGCTGGGTGGGGCACATTTGAACAGTTCAAACGTGCCCCATTCACAGTGTTCAAAGTAACCCCACGGAACGTCAGTCATTCTTTAATCAATTTACTTGGGTAATCATAAATTCACACAAAAATTTCACAACACGAAAGTACCATTGTAATCAGAAAAACCGACTACACTCGAAATTTTAGTTAATTGAAGCGTGCTTTAAAATGAACTTCTGCCATTTTAACATTAATATTATTTTAACAAATTAAATAAAAATTAAAAGCAATTCAGAAGGCAAGAATTCAAACGCGATTGCAAGATGAAATCAGTATTCGAGCAACTGCAACTGTTAGTATTAGTAATCATAGAGAATATTTATTTGTTTAGAATCGAATGAGATTTTATAGGTTGACAAATACAGGACAAATGGTGTCAAACCTAGTGTTACACAACTAAATTTTTGGAAAATGGAAGTGTCGATTTCACTTCGCTGTAGTCGATTTTTATGATCACGATGGTACCTACGAATGTTCCCAGTAAGCAAAGAACATCTGTGAAACATTTCATTTTTAACATGCAACGTTTCTTTTGAAACATTTCCAAAGTAGGTATGTTTCAGCTATGTTTTTGAAAAGTATATTTAATGACGTTTCGCCGAATCAGTCTAAAAAACATTACCTATTAACATGAAGTGTTTATTTTGAAACATTTACAAAGTATGTTTCGGATATGTTTATGAAAAGTGTATATAGGGATAGGTATTTCATCGAATCGTTTGCTGCGTTCGAAAATTATACGTCGGATGTATCTGGAGCGTATGATCTCATCTTTCTCACTCACGATTTTTAATCAATTTTGTATCTCGCTCATCCGTTTAAAAAATCTTGTGTTTATATTATTTTCATGACAACAGGCGATCTTTTCACACCCTACTTAAATGTGGGATGTGAAAGATCGCCTGTTGTCATGGAAACACTATAAACACAAGATTTTTATAAACGGATGAGCGAGATACAAAATAGGTTAAAAATCGTGATTGAGAAAGATGGGATCATATCTCCAGATGCATCCAACGTATAATTTTCGAACATAGATGTTATAGAAAACATTATTTAAATTTCGCGCCGTTTGACTATCACGTTTCGGCTGGGCACTTCGGCAAGTTTGGCGTTATTACGTCTACGTGAGATGGTGTCGTATTAACGATTTAACCAAAATTTAACCCATGACTGTTAACGTTTATATTCCTTTTGCTTCTGATGTTACAGTTCATTTTTCATTTCTGTTTCGAATACACCCTGTATATGCATTGTCACTGCTCAGTTTTCATTACTGTTCCGAACACGCCCTGTATAGGCGAAATTCGACGTGCCGAATGGTATCTTGGAAACGCGTCGTTGCTCACATTGCAGTCAGTGTAGGAATAACCGTATTCCGCCGGTGTAATTTTACGTAAAATTTCGTCTAACATATTTCCATTAACAGGTCCTTCGTGTAATTAAACCAAATTCATTTTATATTGACAATACATCCTTATTTGGGGGCAAACCGCGCGCATGGGAATAATTAGATAAACTTTTAACGAAGTTCTACTTCTGGACGCGTATTACTCGTGCTCTTTGCCCTTTGAGCTGATTGGTTCTCCCTGTTGCTATGAAAATTCCGCCAATGGTAAAATTGAACGTCTCTCTCTCTCTCGTAACTTTCTTTTCTTTACGCCGATCGAGAAGTACGCCGCCGTCTCATTAAAGTTTCATTTGTTTCCTGGGCCGCACGTTCTTTTGTTTATTGCTTGGGTGTGCCCGTTTCACCAAAGAGGGTGAAAAGTGCATGTGAGCGGCTTTTGCCGAATCTGTTTGGCCCAGTTGGAAACGGGAAAGTCGCATCTATACTGCGATTTATGGCAGTCCGGGTGATAATCCGGGTAAGTCAATACGAATTGCGTTTCTCGATTTGGTCCTTACGTTCGCTTTCTTTTTCGCTTATAGGCTTTTATCGTGGGTTTTTAGCAAGGGTTAGTTTTGTTGGATTACGTTTTTCCGGATTGTGCAGGTGCACTGCGAATTGCGACATTGGAAGTTCCCTCCCTCGCCTCTCTACGCGGCAGTCGGCACACTTCAAAGGGGCCGCGGCGGCATTTGCGCAAAGACGCCGACAAACTAATCGGACACCAACGGAATAAAGGTCGGAGCGTTATAATTTTTTTTTATAGTTTTGAGCGTTAATTCGCGATTTGAGTTGCCGATTCTTTTCTTTGATTTTGCCGCAATTAAACATGCATCTTATTGCGTACACTCCGGTGTAAATTTAGACCAGATATAAGTAGACGAACGTTGTCACGTACAGTTAACCGGTGATTGTAATTTCTTGTATTATTTACGATTTAAATATGTTGTAAACTAATTATTTTTTTTTGTTGTTGTCTGTGTATTACTTATTTGCTTATATTTTTTATGTTTGATTAAATTAACGTGTTCTGGATGTAGCGGGTTTTCTCAATTTTCATTTCCCCTCATTTTCAAAAAAGTGGCGCCTATTTCTGGTTTTGGCCTTCGCGTTTTTGGAATTGAACCCCCCCGTCCCATTGCAGCTGGCTGGCAACATCGGAAAATTTCAACCCGATGTGAAACTACTGCCTATCTTCGCAGGTAGGTAGCACTGAGCTTGTGTGTTGTAATTTATAATAAATGGATGTAAGTATTTATATGTGACAGTAGCTACATAGATAACATAAGGACGTTTTACTTTTCATAACCTCAAAACTACATTTCGTTTCTTGTTAATTTTTCGTTAAAGTGATAATTGCATTTGAACAGGTGGGTTAAAAGTTAAAATCATGAAAAACTGTGCACTGTATATTTATTTATTATGTGTTTATTTATGTTATCTATTTATTTATTTGTTGTATTTATTATAAAATTATGTAGGGCGTTTTTCAGAATACACCGGTGTCGTGCCTTCCATGTTAATTTCGTGTGTTAGTAGGAGTAGGAGACTACCGGTGGAACACTCGTGAATTTTGAAAAATGTCCATGTTTCCAATTACTATTTTTTTTACTTTAATATCTGTAAGTTCGTATGTCGTATGTTATATTGTTTTTTGTATAGAGATATTTTTGGCAATATTGTCGGCTGTCTTACATCTCTATAATATCTAATATTAAATACACTATTTTTGTATCTTACTATTGTTTCATTTGTAACGACTGATCAATATCTTTTCTAATCAAGTGACCTATGGAAATAAAATCGCGTGTCTTTGATTAGTTTATTATGTCAAATGCCATTTGAATTATTTATATTGTATTCCTACACAAAATCTAACTATTCTTATGTATTACATGTTTTTTTTATTATAAATTTGGATTTGTAAACACAAGCGAATTCTTCGTTTTAAATTGTTAATAACATTCGCTAACATTACTGAATTGTTATTTAACTGTTCGCAATGTAACAATAAACTCTTATGAACAAAGTTTCTGTTAAACTTACTGACAGTTATAAAAAATTGAAATGACTATGACATTTAAAAAATTGAATTAATCAAGACATACGATTTTCTTTCCATAGGTCACTTGATTAGAAAAGATATTGATCACGCGTTATTTTTCCTTAATGAAAAATTCTATTAGTATATCATTTTATTGTTTTGGTTGACATCATATGTGTTGTAGTTTTTTTTTTTTTTTTTTTGCTGTTTCGGATGCAAAAGCCTCGCATCAGTTCGATCAATCAGATTAACACTAATGTTGTAAGTATCTTGTAAAATTTCAATTTCAAATTGTTTTCAAAATTTTCAGAAATGGCGTCAAAGTCTGGTGAGAATCGATGTTTTCGAAAACAATAACTCGGATCAGTTTGATTTCGAAAACATCGATTCTCACAAGATTTTCGCGGCATTTTGACATAGTGAATGAAAACTAAGGTATTTTCTTCAGACATTATGGACATTATAAACTATCTCTGAAAAGGCTAGTAACAGGAACATTTTAGTTTCATGTTACAGATACATTTATTCTGAAACGTAACAGATAAAACTTGTTTGAGTGCGGACATTAGCAGTCTCTGAGATGTATGAGCAACATATTTGAGATCTAAAAGTAACTTAACATAAAAAGGCTCAGAAATGTTTCAAGCATTAAATTTTGCTTAGTGGGTAATGCCTGTTTTAGACGGTCATATTTTTATATCAAATTTGTGACAAAGTGAGAGAGATAAGCTACCACAGTGAATGTTGATTGGTTGAAATGGCGCTTCTCACTCACTTCGTAACAAATTTGATATAAAAATATGACCGTCTAAAACAGGCATTAGAGAAAAAGGCAATGTATAAAACATTTTAGGAAGAAAAGCTTTAAAAAACTTATCCACTTACAGAATTTCCAAGTAAAAATTACTTCAATACCATAAAAACAAACACTTACCTCCATACAAAACAAAAATCACAAGACGACTGCCATTTTTCCGTTGGCGGTAAAGATAGTTGTGCCATCTATGTTCCAAGCAATTGCACCTAATTAATTATTTTTACGCGAGAAATATTAGCCATGTTCAATAGTACCCCGTGTTCAAAGGTACCCCCCTCTCGCCTAGATAAGATTTTAATTGAAAACATTTTTTGATTTTGTCTAAATATTAATTGTAAATTTATTTTTTTATTCTCCAATAATAAAAATGTGTCCTGCTTAAATTAATAAAACGTAGAAGAGTTTATTTTGACAACGTGTTTATATTTTTCACTTCTGACGAAGCTGTCGAACGACGGTGAAACGTTAAGTGTATAGTGCGCGATTTAGTGTCCGGTTAAAAGATTTTGTGATACAAATTTCATCGGACAAGAACCAACTTTAAATGTAGAAGAGAAAGGTTATTGCATTTAAAAAATCAAAATAAAGCAGGGGCCTTATTTTTGAAACGAGGGAGAGGGGGTTCGTTGTGCAGGAGTGACCTCAAAGTGACGTAATTCTCGTATAAAACTATATACAAACGTTTCAAGAAATGCGTCATTTTGGGAAGCGATCACTTTAACCCCGATAGTTTCCTGTTCGGTCCACTGTATTATTTGTGTCTATTTCCCGCAATGCAGAAAGTCAATTGGCGTTGCCAACCAAAAAATTGAAAAATCTTTCTACATTGAAAAAAAAAATGCAGTGACCAATAATTAATAACTGAGTGTTAGGTGTGTGTTGGGGGTAATTTATTTAATATCAGGTGTCGGGTAGCTTATTTATTTACCTATTTATAGTCTTTTGTCACAAAGTTAGGAAACATGTGTTATATCATTATCATGAGTAACGGTACTCTGAGTCACACACTATTTATGCGTAAAATAATATGTATTATCAGTATTATGTAAGTCTTGATATTCACCACTGTATTCTTTGTGTTTGGGGCATTCCAGTTTTGACTGTCGTGAAATAAAGCAGTCTTTATTAAAACGAGAGTTTTATTATCCCGTTTTAACATGAGACAAATTCTAAATTATAAAATTAAACCAAACCAACAA
The DNA here is from genome assembly GCA_958336345.1 of Dorcus parallelipipedus. NCBI lineage: Eukaryota > Metazoa > Arthropoda > Insecta > Coleoptera > Lucanidae > Dorcus > Dorcus parallelipipedus. The sequence goes on from OY284484.1 coordinate 10,572,420, forward strand.
ACCAAAATTAATTTCTTTCTTGCTTAGGCCGCATGTCCACCGGATCGGGCCGACCACAATCGGGTCGATTGGGATCGTGCGATAAAGATCGTGTAAATGTATTTCTATTGTAACCTGTCCACTGATACGATTTCAGTCGCGTCTGATTAGGTACACGATCTTTATCGCACGATCCCAATCGACCCGATTGTGGTCGGCCCGGTGTGGTGGACATGCGGCCTTACAGGCACAGATCACCCATATATACATAGATGATTAACTTAATAGGGCTCTCGTTGAGGGGGGAAGCAACCATTCGGGGCAAGGGGAAAAAGTAGGCTAGGCAACTAAAATATCACAGTGGTAGGCTGGGTTGCACAAAACATTTAAGTCAGGATTAAATTTAAGCCTAACTTAGAATGTGACACACGTTATGACACACGTGTGCTGTATGTCATAACGTGTGTCACATTCTAAGTTAGGCTTAAATTTAATCCTGACTTAAATGTTTTGTGCAACCCAGCCGTATATTTGTAAATTACTTCTCCGGCGAAGAAAATAAACTACTGTGATAAATTCACAGATGCCCAACTGCCTTGCGCAAACGTAAAAATAAAAACGTATGTGTCAGTCACGTGTCCGGTAAATTCGGTTGATCGTACACTGAAAGAAAATTTTGTGTAAATTTACTTTAATATCGATGGTAACCTGTGACCATCGATAATAACGTGAATTTACTCATAGATGTGTTATTTTACGTTAACTTTGTAAAAATTCATTGTGACTTATCAGCCGCATTTCCAAAATATATGTAAAAGTACTGTTTATATTTACTGTCTCGATACTGAAATTTTACAACCTGAAATGTATTAATGCAAATATTAGCATTGTACAATGTAACTATGCACTGTAATTAAAAGAACTATGTAAATATACGCTGTGATAATACGAGAAGCATTGGATTTTTCATATGTAATTAATAGTGTGGAAAAAGATACAGGGTTGGACAAAAGTATAGAAAATTCTTTCTGACGTTTTAACTATAAATTTTATGAAAAATTAGTAGAGATGTTTTTAATAGAATTTTTTGTCAACTTTAAGCTTATTTAGTTTTCACTTAACTTTCAAAATAAAAGCATAGCGACAAATTTAAGTCATTTTTTTATTTTCTTATATTTTCTTTTAATTTTTTTTACTACTATTGAAAAAAGAAAAAGGACCGTATTTAGTGATGTATCACATGACCACTAAAAAATGATATAATTATCGCTGCGCTTTTGTTTTGGAAGTAAAAAGTAGGTTAAAAGTTGACAAAAATTTTATATTAAAAACATATCTTAACTAATTTTTCATAAAATCTATAATTAAAACGCTAGAAGGAATATCCTATACTTTTGCTCAACACTGTATCATTTTCGACGCTATTACGGACATATGAAAAAACCAAGATAAAGTAACTAAGTAAATGAATAAGTAAGTATAAGAATACGCTTTTTATTTTTAAAAATAACGTTTTTTATTCTATTTTCAGGTCTACAAACAACGTTATTATAAAAAACAAATTTACTGAAAGTAAGATAAAATATTAAGGGCCAGTTTACAGAAAATTTAATTGCAATCAAATTTTAATGACGTTGTTAATTTGACAGTTCGCAATGTAGTTCTTATGGCAACTTAATCGTGATTAGTTTAATTCGAAATTAAATATTTGATTTGCTTTCTGTAAACCCACCCTAACTATTATATTTAGTTTAATTTAAAACATGTACAGGGTTTTTGTTTATATTTTGAACATTTTATTATTAGACATACAAATATAAAAGGTTTAGGGATTTACCTGAACCGCCAGAATTTGCTAAAAAAAGAATCAAGTGACGATCGGACACCTAACAAATGAGTATCAACTTTGTTATTTTAAATGGAACACTCAGTATATTTTCTCAAATTATGAAAGATATTTTCTTACTAATTCCGAAAATATGTAGTTTGTCTAAATTTGGTTTCATACTTTTTACTATATTTAAGTTTGAAATTAAAAAGAATCAATCAATCAATTTACTTTAATTAATAAAAATGTTATTATGTAACAAGTGTTAATTATAATTAAAAGACTGCTCATCTGGGACATTTTATAAAACAAAACACTAACAACTAAGACAAATAAACGTACTATATAAAATAAATTTATCAAAATATGCCAAAACAATAATAATTTCAATATTGCAAAAATTATGAAACCAAATATAGACAAACTACATATTTTTGGAATTAGGAGGAAAATATCTTTCTTAATTAGAAAAAATATATTGAGTGTTCTGTTTAAAGTAACAAAGTTGATACTCATTTGTTAGGTTTCCGATCATCATTTGTTTTTGTTTTTAGTGTATTCTGGCGGTTCGGGTTAAATCCTTAAAACTTTTGTATTTAACATTTTTTGGTATGTCCAATAATAAAATGTGTAGGTACCGTTCAAAATATAAACGAAACCCCTGTACATGTATGAATGATACTTTACAATGAATGATACGAAATGAAATATTTTTTTCTATTCTAAAAACTACATGTATGAGCGAAACTTTGCAATAAATGATACAAAATAAAAATATTGTTTCTTATTGTAAATAAAAAAAAAAATAGATTAAAGTTATACCTACAAGAGTATTATATTCTCACATAACAAAACATATGTGTAAACATAAACGATTATTATGAAGCTATAATTTTTTTAAATTTATTCATGATTAAAGCAATAACTTTGCATTTCCTATTCTTTGACCTGCTGCCGACATCAGGGTGTATTTTTAAATAAAAACGTTGAATAAATTCTAACGTGGCTGACAATTCTTTAGGATACTCCAAATTTAAGATAAAGTATAAGCCAAAAGTAATTTTTATTGCGTCCAGGGAATTGTACGCTTCACAAATTTTACTTTTTCCCAAACATATGAAATAAAAGTTGAAATAAATAAACTTAATAAAAACGTACCATGTGTGAAAAACTTACAATCTTCAATAACACAAGGTGCCTGATATATATATAACATTTTATATTATAAATATATAATATAACATTTTATATATAGATAACATTTTATATTTGATATTGTTTATTGTTAGTAAGTAAGGTACACTTATAATCATTAATAAAACTATGTAAGAATATTGAAATGAAAACTTAAATATCATTGCATTTAAAATTAACATAACATAACTGTGCCATTCATAAAGTTCGTAACAAGTGATGTAAAAATATGGTAGGTATTTTTCACCAAATTTTTCAACATTTAAATATGTATAAGATATGCAAAGATGTGTATATTTTTTTATATAATTGTTTTTGTAGATTCTTCAAAAAATATACACTTCTAGTGTACTCAACTGTCCTGTTCTTCTTGGTGAAACATTTTAAGCTAGAACGAAGAAAAACACTTGGTATTGTTTATGCATACCTAATTTATTCTAGGTACTAAACATATAGCCGGTACATCATTTACATCTGATGTGGAAGAAATGGTCAGGAGTACGTCATTTACACCTAGTGCAGAACAGCACCTAGTATATCCTTTAGATCTGGAATAGAAAATATAACGCATTCATCATTTACGCTGGATGCAGACGATATGCCGAGTACATCATTTACGCCTGACATTCAAGGTACACCTGGGGTGCGTTTATAAATTACACCCTAGGGTCACTCTCGGGTAATATTGTGATCTCTCTCGCATAAATGTATTTATACATTTTGCTTCTCACATAAGAATCATAAAGTACTAAATCAGGCGTGTGTTTCCATAGCAACAAACACATTTTCTTTACCCTACTTAAAAGTGGGACGTGAAAAGTGATCTCGTTGTCATGGAAATCATGTGAACACTAGACTTCTTAAAACTGATGAGCGAGACGCAAAATAACTAAAAATTTGTGAGTGAGAAAGATACGATTATACACCCAGGGTGCACTCGAAGGTGTAGTTTATAAACGCAACCCTGATTTGGACTTTACACCTCGTGTCGGCAGTACTTCAGGTAATGACGTTTCTGTAGTTTGTTTCTATAATACCTGTCAGTGGCAAAATTATAGGGTTTCTGTTGGAACCCTGGGGCGTGTTCGAAAACTCTCCTGGTTTCTCTTGGGTAATATTCTTTCTCTCTCATATAAATCATTTTGTATATTTTGCTTTTCACTTTATTCACTCTGGTGGTATAACTCTTATACTTACTCTCTGTATTTTCGAACACGCCCCAGCTTTTATCACTAAATGTAGAATACATTTTTCAAATTTGTTACCATTCAGGTAAGAAGATCAGAAGAACATCACAAACATTTCACAAGTACTTCTTTGAAGCTTCACTCAATCTATCAGCCCAAAAACGTAAGATAGAAGGAGCTGCAAAATATAAACAAATACTTTTCTTACAGAAGAAACTTTGCAATAGTCTAAGCAAAAAATTTAAAAGTGCAAATAATTTTCTGACAAATTACACTTTTCAAAAAAAATTACATACATTGTAATGCAGCACAATTTCTGGAATCGCAATTAAGAAATGTGGGAAAACAACGGAAAGGAAGGCAATTCACTGCCAAGGAAAAAATATTCAGTCTGACTCTCTTTATAGCAGGGCCAAAAACATACCGCTATTACAATGACATTTTTACGTTGCCATCAGTTTTTTTTCTACATTAGAAAATTATTAAACAGTTACCATTAAAAATCGGTGAGTTATATAAATTTTATAATTGAAAATACATGCCTTACACATTGTGAATCATGTAGGCAATGAGAAAATAATATTTTCTTTCTAATGTTTCAGGTATCACTAGCATTATGGTTAAGTATTTATGTAATGTATCGAAAGGTTTAAAAGTTTTGAAGATCTTGGATCATCTACGAGTAAACGTTTAACGGATCACGCACTCGTATTTATGGTTAGAGGTTTACAGGCTAATTGGAAACTGCCATTTGCATTTTACTTCAGTGAGAGTGGAATCAAAACAGTAGACCTTGTACTTATTATAAAAGTTGTTGCTGCAGTACAATCCTATGGACTACGTATTGTTACAAAATATCCAAAGTTTATATGAAGCAGTTGCGACAGTAAATATGGAATTTTGGACTTGCAATGTACCTACATACATCATATACAAATGAAGGGCTCCGGTCAGCTCCACTTTTAGGCGAAAATGATTTGAAATGGATTTAGCTCTATAAAACATTGCGCATCTTTCGGTACAACACCCGGACAGCTACCAAATTTAGTAACCCAAAATGCGTATATAAACGGAGCTGTCTGTCTGTTTTGTTAAAATGTTTATATTATATTCTTAATAAAACAGTTTTTGTTGATACTGTAAAATTAAAAAAAATGGAGCTGACCGGTTTTTGCACCGAATTTTGCACCCTTCGAATAAGAACACACATGATCAATCGTCTTGTAAATATATGTATATATAAATGTTGTCGCGATATCAATCTAATTTTACGAGGAAAATGTAAATTGTCACCATTAGACATTGATGAAATTAAAGTATCCGCCTATACTAAGTATATAAAACTGAGGAAACAAACAAAGTAATGTGAAGATTTACTAAACGTATTTTCTTTTCCTAGAATACACAGTTTCAGTAACTACTGGCTTACATGTTGAAACTATGTTTTCCTCACACTTCTTTAGTGTAGGTCTTTAAAATATTAGAACAACAGCGACGTAATTTGAACATGCAATTTTATAAATACTATAACTTCCAAACTTGGCTATTATTTTCATTCTGTAAGTAGATAAACTGCATTTTGTTTTCTCAATATGTACTCGAGAATTTAAAATTTGTAAATATATATGTATAAACTTTCAAGTGCATACAAATGTTTTTTTTATGGCTGGTAATTTGTATCAATTTGTTGTAATCAATAGTAGTATAAAAATTATTTTTTTAATTGAAATCTGGAATGAACGGTTTTGATAAGAAAATTGTCATTTGTATAAATTATGTTTATATTGCATTTTTGTTTGATTGAATTGTTAAATATAAAAGGATTGCATCGATATATTTAGTTTTATTTAATTTTTTATGAAGAATATCTAGTTACATAAGATTCTTGTTAATAAAAATTTGTATAATAATGTTATAATCTAATCACTGATAACTTCACAGTCGCACAATTCTCGCCGTTTCGCATGAGTGCAAAATAAATACATTTATTTATTTTTCACTCGTAAGAAACTTTGACAATTGTGCGAATTTGAAGCTGTCCGTGATTAGATTGTAACGACATTATTATACATACATATAAGTATAAAATCTATTAGTCTACCATCAATAACACTGCGCTACGCTGGTTGCCCACCCTTTGGTTCCCCCCTTGTCCCGAATGGTTGCTTACCCACAAACTGAACATAGGGATGTAATTTCTATTGAGTTAGCTATCTTACTGGCATTGCCATCTTGACATTTAGTCCAGGCCTATAGACCTGTGCTATAGGCAGAAGTGACGTCACGATAAAGGGATTTTGACGTTTCTCAAAATGCGTTATTTTATCATTTTTATCAGTGTTTGTAAAGAAAATGTAAATAAAATTGTCCCTTCATTACCAGCATTGACAGGTATTTGAAGTCTTATATTGTTCAAATTATTTTATAAAAATTATTAAAGCTGGTTCTTGTCCGATGAAAATTGTAGGTATCACAAACTCTTTTAAAAGGACACTAAATGGCGCATAAACACTTAACAAACGAACGACTGCGAAACGTTAAGTGTTTATGCGCCATTTAGTGTCCGTTTAAAAGAGTTTGTGATATAAAAATTATATTATATTATATTATAAAACATCACTAAAGTTATTGGGCGCGTTTAGCGAACAGCAGCTGCTGAGTTGCTTACTCAGCAATCGTTTGTGATTGGCTATTACCTTAATGTGAACCAATCACAAACGATTGCTGAGTAAGCAACTCAGCAGCTGCTGTTCGCTAAACGCGCCCATTGTTAAAGCGTTTTAAAGCGAAAATCAGCAAAACAACGTAAAGCTCGTTGATTTAAGTAGTTGGAGCCAAGCATTAAGATGACGGATTGGTTCCGTGAAAATAATTAGAAGGGTTTATATTTGGACAAATTAATACCAATACAAAGCAGAATCATTGCTTCAATAAAACGTTTTTTTAGTCATGTAATTTAGCCGGATAAATTTTTTTTTAACTGACCGCGGTTTTTTAGCCGGACAAAAAACGGTCAAAAATGGTAAAATATATTTTTTTGTTTTTTAATGTGATTTTCGTATTGCAATATTTATTCTGATCATTTTAATACCAAATACTTAGGTCTTTGTTCAAGTTTTAATAAAAATAAGTAAGATAATGTCTTTTTTTAATTTAAATATTTTAAAAATTTTGTTGCAAGTATTTGGGCCTTCGTCAGCAGAAAGTGATGAAAATCAGCAGTCAGGATGCTAAAGTAGCCTTCCGACAGTAGAATCACAACATCAGAACCCTATGCATCTAATGCGACCCAAAACCCAAAACATAAATTAACGGCAACAAGCGGGAATTTCTTTTTTTTTAGCCGGCTAAAAAACATATTTTACTTAGCCAGTTTTTTAGCATAATTTGCATTTTTTACTTCGGTAAAAAAACCACCTGACATCACTACGTTTTTTGCACGACGGAAAGTATCACACAGATCTGTAATGATTTTCCTCGGAAATTTTTAACGCTTAACCTTATTTTTAAAACTCATATAAACACATTTTCTTAACATTAACGCAAGGATATGTGTAAACTACAAACGCGTAGTGTTAAGAAAAGTAATATAAATTAAAGAAAACTTACATTTTTATTAAATAAGTCTGAAATTTTTAAGTGAAATAAATTTAAGTGCTTGACAGTTATCCCTTTACCGTGCCGTCACAGCTGAAAACATTTGCTGCCTAAAGGCCTGGACTAAATGACGTTTTCGATTGACTGCTCCGAGCAGCTCCAGATCAAAGAGCACAATATGCGCATGAAGGGAGAGCATTGTAGTGGTGTATTCGGATGGCTATAATGATCTATAGGAGATCAAAAATTGGTACATTCGATTATGCTGGATTGCGCTGAGACGAAGCAAAATTATTACACCGATTAAATACACGATTAAATAGCATTTTTTTCTCTCGTTTCAACCGTGTATCACAACCCATATCTAAAAAAAAATTATTTAAAAAATTTAATATATTTTTTTTAAATCAAGTAAGCGGGTTGCCTTTACTTATTACTAATCAAGTAAGCGGGTTGCCTTTACTTGATTAGTAATAAGTAAAGGCAACCCGCTTACTTGATTTAAAAAAAATATATTAAATTTTTTAAATAATTTTTTTTTAGATATGGGTTGTGATACACGGTTGAAACGAGAGAAAAAAATGCTATTTAATCGTACAAAAATTCAATGTGGCGTCCATTTAAAATAAGAAAGTTGCTATCAATATCTTGACAGCCGCCATCTTGAATTTTATTTTGACTGTATTTTCAGCTGTATTTTATCAAACATAGTAACTTTTATATGAAACATTTTTTAATATTTTTATAATTGCGAAGTTATTGGACATTAAAGAAAATAGCGATTTTCAGTTTTTCTGCGATAATATCTGAACTATTCGGAATTTTCAAATTTTCTCAACGGAATCTGAATCAGCACATAAAACTGCAAAATATTGCCCATTTAACCAAATCTCTATCTTCACTAATAAGAAAGTTACCCATGGTAGTCTACTCAATCTGGGACACACTGTCTACAGTGTTGTTATAAATAATTCGCATCCCATTGACCTTGAAAAGATTAAGAAAAACGAACATTAATAATTTAGTTAGTGTCAATCGTCACAATAACCTGAAAGTATGAAGTTTCTTTTAATAATTTAAGAGAAAATTTTTGTCAGGTAACTCTATTTGTTTAAAGTTAATTGAACCACTACTCAACAGAGGGCACTATAAAGACTTCTCGTATTTTTAGCCTATTTCTTGGCTGTGACGTTTTGTACGCGCCTTAAAATAGGCAACCGCTTCTGCATCTGTGACTGTAAAAGCCCGTTACACTTTTTACTTTGACTTTGGCCTGTTAATGGCGCTCATGTCTTTACTCTCTTTAATATAGGTACCCTAGTTACTAATACCGTCACTAAATAATTACAGTACCGCAATCAGCCGCCATTTTATTGCAAAATATTGGCGGGAAATTTAAACATATAACCCTAACAACGGCACATTCGGACATTTTAAACTTTTATTTGGCAGGCGTTAAATTTGATTAAACTTACCAGAAAGAAAATCGAAAAGTCGGCAATTTAAACTTGCCGGAGAAAAAATCACTAGAAATGTCGACCATTTAAGCTTGCCGGGAAGAAAATAACTTTTTAGTGCAAGAACGTTATTCTCTATCTTATCTTATCTTAAATGTTTTTAGACGAAAATAATCTATTAATAACTAGGCTTTAGATAATTTAAAAACAAAAAGGGATATATTTTTTGTTCGGCCACAATAAAATCTTAAACTTTCATTCCGCATACTCCAGGACATCGAAAATCATTGATTTATTTGATTTAAAAATAAGACAACGCTGTCATTTTTGAGAAAAACGAAGCGCGTGTCCTGCGTAACTAAAGTTTAAGATTTAATTGTGGCCGAACAAAAAATATGTCCCTTTTTGTTTTTACACTATCAAAAGCCCCTTATTGATAGATTATTTTCGTCTAAAAAGATTTGATTGAAAAATAAGACAACGCTGTCATTTTTGTAGAAGTTGAGTATGCCTCGCGCAACATTACTTGATAGGTCAATTTCGAATCAATTTCTAAAAATATTCATTTTAAGTTATTGAATATTACTTAATTAGTAGATTTTTATACTAATACATAAATACTGAAACTGTTTTGGTATTATTTTAGAATTTTTTTTATTGTTGAAAATTATTGCCAATTTCATACCGGCTTCAAAAGAAATAAACTTTTATGATATTTTCTTAAACTGTGGCCTTTTCTTCAATCAAAAATTGCAAGATGCGAAATATTTTTACATTCTGGATTTAATAGTTATTTATGTACCATTTATGAGCAAGCAAATGAGGTCGATAAAGACACTTTGCTTACCTTATAGTACATTATAAACGACACTGGCGTTTGGATGACACCAAAGGATGTGACGCTAGCGCAAAAAGACTTTTACGTTCTGCAAACAAAAAACAGTCACTTCGCGTCATGATGTTTGTCATGTACTTAATTATCAACATTTTTTAGCAATTTTCAAAAAAATATATGTAGATACATTTTTACATTTACATATTTACCGCCGATTTTTCTTTTCCTATATGTGACCTTCTTGTTAATGGAGTTTAATTTACCCATGTTTACAATTTAAATAAATAAAATAATGAATTTCATTACACTGTTGAGCTGCAGGTAATATTTAAATTGCGCATGCGTATGAAATAGGATTATACGTAAAATTTTTGGTGTTGCAGCTCCAATCCTCTTCAATATTTTACAAATATAGGTAACTACTTGTTCCTTTTCTATTATACGACGCTTACGTGCAATTAAAAATAAAGTCTACTTTGAACGATAATTGCGTCTTATTACAATTTACCGTAAAAAATGTGTAAGTATTTGAATATAATTATGTACATGTATGTGTATTTCTGAAACCGTTGAATATACCAACATTATGACCGAACGCCGCCTAGTAAGTTGCTCATGATGACGGAACCACCGACACGCGAGAATTATTATCGCTTTTTCTCAATATGTGTTGAACAGAGATAGCTCTAAGCAACTAATGTTGGTGGTTTTCAATAGCCGCATGGTCGGCAGGCGACTGCCAACCAACCAATCATAATATCACAAATATTTCCCCTTAACGTAGCAAAGTAGGGATAGTAAAATGCGAATTTCTGAGGGGTAACTTTGTACGATTCCTCTCAAATTCGAGAAACTTATAGCGTTTTCGATTGACATGCACTATGTGCTTTGAGTGCGCACTCAGATTATCTTCATCTCGTTTTGTTACATGAGGTTAAAATAAGATGAGAATATTCTGAGTGTGCACTTAGAGCTCATAGTGCACGTCAATCGAAAACGCTTTTAATGTTTGTTTTGATCGCGTCAGAGAGATCACGACGGGTTAAAAATGCGTATACCTAAAAGTGAGTCGCTGGATAGATGGCTCTTCGTGAACTCTTCTGTTAGTTGAGTCGTTATATAGATGGCGTGTCGCTATGAGAGTCTGTAAGAGTCTAGTACAGTTGGTGATTACAGATTACTATTATGCGTGGTGCCCTCTAGTGTCAAACGTAAAAATGTTAGTTATTAAAAATGATGCCCAGTAAATGCCGTAGCCGTAAATAAAGTAACTGATGCACGGTTTGCGAAACTGTAGAATTAGGTGAACAAAAGTCGAAATAATCAAATCAAACCTATTGCCACATAAGGCTGCGCAAATAAGCTTCGCCCACAGGTCCTTATATTCGGATTAGGGATGACGACGGGTACCCGGGTACCCGTTTATTTAATTGGAACCGGTTCCCCTTTATGAATACCCGTTACCCGATAACTACCCGGGTACCCGGTAATTACCCGATACTCGGTAAGTGCCCGACAACCAAGGACCTCCTTTTAAATTTAAATTATTATAAAACAAGTACTTGGAGCGTTATTCTTGTTTTATTTTTTTTTTTCTTTGAAAAAATAATTTATTTGCAGTATCAGTTCCTTGGGATATTGTTTTGAAAGATTTTTAAATTGTTATTCAATACTTATCGGATATGCAGATAGTTATTGGGTATCGGGTACCCGGGTACTTATCGGGTACCCGGGTACTTATCGGGTAACGGGTAATACCCGGGTACCAATAACGGGTACCCGGGTAACAAAATTATCGGGTATCGGTATCCCTAATTCGGATCATATGACAGTAAAATAGTATTTTGAGATTAAGGGGCCCGACTTCCTTCCCGATATACGCCTAAAAGCCCTAAAACATACTCAATAAACAATCAATATAACAGAATTAATATTCATTGTATTAATTCAAATTTTTTTCTACGTATAGTAAACATCATAATCTACACGGGACTGCAGCATTTGTAGCAAAATTTGAGAGGAATTCAACATTGTTTTTCTAAATGAATCGGATCCTTTTATAAATAATGACGACAGCCCCATGTCATATAATTTTGCTTTTACAATAAGTTTACGTTAGACAATAAGAGAATCGAAAAGTTATAGGCATGCGTGTAACGCATGACGAATCACATTCCTTTATTTAAGGCATACTGTTTATTTATAAGCTCTTTAAAAGTATGTATGTAAGTGCCAGTAGGTATATATGTCAAACTGTAATATAATGGTAACAGGAAATAAAGAATCGGGTTTTTCGTTTTGTCCAAAAAAATTAAGGCAAATCTTGTCAATTTCAGGGAAAAAGCGTAAAAGAGAATTTTTGTCTCAAAAACGACGCACTTTTCACATCCCACCTGTAAGTACCACGCGATCGTTTAAATTAATAATTAAAGTAGGCGGGATTTTTTTATACGGTTGTGCACCTTGCCAATCAACTCGCTGTGTAGATTAGAGGTTATATAAATGTTTTGACGTTTATAGGATTCTCATCGGGTTCAATCGCTTTAATTTAAATTTAAAGTTGGTTCTTTAATTTAAAGGAAGTGAAACTGTTTTAGTGACAACCATAGAAAATGTTCAAAGTGTTCGCCCCCGGCGAATAATTAGTGTTGCCAAACTAATTCAAAATCCATAGCCTACTCTAATTATAAATTTAAATGATCGCGTGGTACTATCGCGGCCTTAAAATTTCGCACGATTTATTATCAAGTAGCCAGAATTTTTCTAAATTATAGTTTTGTAGAACAGGCTCTTTCCTCAATTTTTTTGACACTAAAGACATTTAACCAAAAGTCAGATTGTTTGGTTATATTTTAAGAACAGCAAGATAATAAAGGTATTAAAACTGAAATAATAGAATGAAAGTAGCGACCAATCATCTTCTAATTTTGCAAATTGCAAAACCCTTCTCTCCTTCAGAAAGCACGTTATTTGACATTGTGTTGCTACAACTTTAGCATTACATTTGAAATCTGACGTTTAAAATTGTTATTTTTGACAAGCCGTCAAAGAAAGCCATATTTACAGCGGAAAATTAAACCGTGCGAAATTATAAGGCCGTGATAGTACAGTGTGAAAAATGCTCCTGTCGTCAAGGAAATATGTAAACACAAGACTTCTTAAAACGGATGAGAGAGACACATAATATATTAAAAATCGTGAGTGAGAGATGTGATTATATGCCCAAGATGCTCTAGGAGGTGTAATTTGCGACCATAACAACATAGGAATACAATTGACATTTCTCACATCTTACTTAGTTAAACTTAATATAGTAAGTGTTTTATAAACAATGTTGAACTGTGGGTTTTGTGGACGTTCCAGAATTTTGTAAAACGAGTGTGTGCGCCTTTGAGCCAGTTGTATAAAACGAGGTAATCACTCGGTCAAGTTAACTGTGGAGGAAAGTTGATCGAATGGTTAACTCATTTTCTACAACTGGCCCTATGGCATACAGCGACTATATTTAGTGACCAGTTTGGACGAGAAACTACTGTTAGTATAGCTCTCCTGTTATTCGTTACTCGTTAGTTGATACTGAATGCACACGGAAAATTTCAACGGCGACAGAATACATGGCATTTGTCTTCGTAAAAATTTTTGGTGAGGGTTCATTAGCGACACGCCTACTGATAGTTCCTTCTCCTCACCCTTTAGCCCCTCAAAAACGCGTATCATCTATCGGTGAAATGTGATACTCGTGATTCTCGTCATACAACAAGTGATGCATCAAACCCAAACACAGCAGTTCAAAACTGTCCGACAGCGGCAGCATTTTACATACACACTCTCTTCACGTTGTTTTCCTCTCGCCTACATTTTACTACGTACGCTGAAACCTATCGCACGATCTCTCTTAATGATCGCGTTTTATTATTCCTGGCGTCGCGTCGCGCCATCACTCAAAACGCTTCCTGGTAGCAAATTTCGCAAGTAATTTTTCCACGAACGCGCCTCGTTTCTGACCTCTGCCAATGATGATGTACTTCACTGTGATTACTTACTCGGAAAGCTTAAGCAAATTGTCGGCAATGACGTTACGTAATTTGCAATTTGAAGAAAACGATTTTAAAAAAAAACCACCCAGCGATTTTATTCAAACACAAGGCTCGTTTCACCTCGTTCTCAGTCATTACTTGAATTAGAAGTGCATAAAAATAAACGAACGGATTTGTAACAGGTAAAAACACAGCGCCAAGATCACTCGTTGCATAATGTAATTACATATAGCATTGAACTTTTTTTTTATAGCTGCAATTAATATTGTTTTTATGTCTGTTGTAATTGTTGGTTGTTTCAAAACAATAATTTTGCACCGGACGAACGCGCAGGAATTACAAATGGCAAAAGTACAAAATCGTATCTGACCAATCGAAGCTGTAGTGTTCGGAAAAGGTTATAAATGATCGAAACACAAAGCCGGAGCAAGGCTTCGAAATTTAAAAATGTTTATGAACTGAATCGAATTTCGAAACGGTGCCAAAACAATAAGATTTTTCAAATACAAGAATCAATCAGTTGCCTTGAACCCTTTGGCTAAGACAAATCTTCAAAATCTGAGAATTTGCTAAGCTCAATGCCTTCTATTGACTTTCTCAGGTCATCAAGATTTTAAAAGGCGCAAAATACGAAATAAAACGAAGCAATGCGGCCGATCAATTTTTATCTTTCCAAAACTACAACGTTCCAAAGTTTAGACTGACTGAACAGGCTACGACAATGTAATATTCCAGCGATGGAGACACATGCACACACAGAGATCATTCTTCTTGCTTCTGCGACTTGAGTTTCGCGACCAGATCCTCGCACTGCTTTCTGTAGAAGGCGATCAATTTCGCAGAGCGCTTCTTGTCCTGTCTCAGGTAGGCAATCTCAAAGTTGAGGTTCTTCTCGAGGCTCCTCGAGCAATGGCGCATGATGAGCTGGGCGACCTCGTCTTCGGCTTTCGATATCGCCAACTTTATCATCTTCATGTTCCTTGCAGTTTTCGACGCGCTTCTCCACCTCGGTCTTCTTCTCCTCCAACTGCTCCAATTCCGCGGAGCCCTTGGCGATCTTGTCATCTATACACATCGCATAGTCATTCGCTTTCTTCTTCTTGTGTTCCTTCTCGTAATAGTCGACGAGCGTTGTTCTTCAACATGTTCTTCTGCTTCACAAGCTCGTTGAGAGCCTCGTTCAGTTTATCAAGGACCTTCCAGTCTTCTTCGCTGACCTTGTCCTGAACTTTACAAGCCATTTCGGTGGGTTTACCGTTAACCTGAGCGCCTTTCTCGGAAAGTTTATTAACAAGAAGGGAAGCGTAGATTATGTTTCCCATAAGCGACGAAGATTTCAAAGGCAACACTATAACGAATTTGTGCAAGTAAATAAAAGCGAGAATTTCGAAAGGTGGTGCCACAACGTTTCCCTCTGAGGTGAACAATCAAAGATGATTGTTTCAACAAGAATATTTCAATTTTTTTAATGGTGGACTTTTCAAGTCTTCAAAAAATTTTAATGTGCATGGATGGTCCTTAGTAGCTCCCTCTTAATTCCCTTGATGTCTTTTCTGTCAATTCTTCAACCTCTTAACGACCTCACAGTCTTATGGTCAATCTCAAAACTGTGAAGCGTCTGGTATTCAACGAAAATATTATATGCATTGTCCTTGGTAAAATATGCAGAATTTATTGTACGTTTTCTCGAGTTTTTTATCGTAAGCGTCTAAATCCTTTTCGGATTCGGCCATTTTCTTCTTGATCTTTTCCAGGTCATTCAGGGTTTCCTTCCGACATTCCTTCATCAACTTCTTCAACGACATCTCTTCAACTTCTTCTCCTTCGTACTGAATTTTATCGGAGACGTTTTCGATTTGCTCCAGAATGCGACCGATCTTTTCCTCCACCGCGCACCTTTGCACCTACAAGACGTCCAATCTCTCGGCGACCTCACAAATCTCATGGTCAATCTTGGAACTGTGCATTTTCGAAATTTTATAGTATAGTTTTTAGTTTCAAACTATAACAGAGAGAAGAGAGGGGGGATTAATGTGTTTAACCGCGCTGTTCGTTAAAGGAGAATTTCGAAGGTTCTCATTCCTCAAATAAGCTCCCAATCAAAAAAAAGTTTATTTGGAACAGAGACAATACATAAATATGCAAAGTATATGCAAAAAAGTCGATTGACCACCACACGTCACCTCAACAAATCTTCCCTTCGGAGCACTTTTTGTAATTCTTACAGGCCTTCTGTAGTTGCTTATCGTACATGCCGAACACCACCTGAGCCTTCTTCTTCTCTCTCTTAATCCTTTTTATCTCGCACAAGATGCGATCTTTGCATTCGTTGACCGCGCTCTTTCTCAAGGTGCGCTGGAATTCCTTCTCCGCCGTTTCCATGCGTTTGTTCAGCTTTGTGATCTCGTTCATGCAAAAGTAGACGCTTTCGACAGCCCTACATTTCCTCTCGTCCAAGATTTCCAGGTCGTTCGACACCTTCCGGATCTTTTCCAAAGTACTGCACATTTCGAACGGGAAGACGAAAACGGATAGTACTACTAAAAGAGAAACGTTAGGACAGAGATTTCTTTGGGTTCTTGAGCGCGAGAATTTCGAATTGGGTTTTGATAAAATTCATTGCGATCGCCTTAACGACCGTTGTTTTCCCCGTCGCATTTTTTATAGTGCTTGCAAGCTTCGGCCAGTTGCTGTTCAGACTTGGCCAGTATTTGGAAATGGACTTTCGAAATTCTCGTTTAGTGTGTGGCGGCGCAAGCGAGAGTGCAACGGAAGGGATACTTACCGAAAAATTTTGACTGAGGTCCGAAAGGGAAAATTTATGCAATGAGGACACGAAAATTTTGTTTGTTTACACTGACATGTCAATGGATGTTTACAAAAAGGCCAACTTGGCAATTTCTTTTTTGTTTCCGATTCGAATACGCCACCCCATTTTTTTTACATGATTTGATTCCATTTCTTAAACAATTTGATTTGTGCAATGAATTGTATTTATCATTGGCCATCTGGAAAATTAGAACATGTTCGGAACTTGAGCCAAATAATTCTAAATTTCTGTTGGCTATAGAAATTGAACCAAATCTTGTTCAAGAAATAGTGTAGTCTAAAACGGTTGTTTTTATCGTTTTTATCGTCGACTGTGGAAATGCAAACACATAATTGACAAAAAAAAAATTATCACCGGATATTACAAGAAGGAAAGGCATTACCCTCCAAATAACTTTTTAACCTTTCGGGGACGGGTGGGCGTCTCGTGCTGTCCAACTATTAATTACCGACGCCCTTTTGTTCGTCACATTGCACAACGTTGCCCCTTCGCCAAGTACACGCGTCACGCGAGATTATAACAAATTATAAATGCGAAAACAAACAAGCAAAACGAAAAAACGCCGCTCGTATTGTGTTACAATTTCTGCGGCGTAATGCGTGCACACTATTTGATTCAGGCATTCTATACATGTGTGTGTGTGATTCACACGTGTCCCGAGCTCGAAACTCAAATGTTTAAAACTGGAAGAAATCTCTTTGATAGTTCTATCATGCATGAGATGAGCCACAGATATCAAAACGGACCAAAGAAAAAGAAAAAATGCTAACTCAATATTCTAGTAGCACCAAGACAATTCAATTGAATTTATAATTGAGAGTTGGTGAGATTGAAGGATAAATCACAGTATAAGGATCACCCAGTAGCGACACTCGAATATAACTGTCACATTCGACCACCATGCCATTTTGTATGATCCCTATTCACTTGCAAATACGAAGGATCAAACAGTATGGCGATCAAATTTGGCGTTGACGTTTAAGTTTGCTAGTGGATGATGTGATAAAGTATACCACATTCGAGGTTAGGTTTTCATTTTGTAAGAAATCGAAAACGATGAAGTTTTATGGTTAAATCCTCCGCAATGTTACCTTCTCAACTTCAATGTGATTAGTAACCCGTTTCTTCGTACTGTCAAATGCATTAATGCATTTTGTTTGTTCGCAGGGTTACCAATTCAAAACAGCACAACAGCAGTTTCTCCTGCCAATGCCTACGGTCAAAATATCTATTTACACCGGGACATTCAAATTCTACTTAAACATCGAATATTGATTTCTGACTACGTATTTTTCTGACTTTAATTTTTGAATATACTCTGTAACTAACGTGTGTACAATAATTATTGTAGCTCTTGGTGTTCTTGCTTCCGCATTTAATGTTCTATTACAATACAATAATTGTTGGACACCCGTTAGATTAAAGTTATAAATTAAAGTTAAAAAATAGTTACCACTGTAAGGTATACCTACATGTAATAAACAAGTGATAAAAGTCGATTGACCAATTAGCCTAACAATTGATTATTTAAACTACTAATTAGTCAGCCTATTAATTTATTACTGCAATTAGTCTATTGATTTACTATTAAGGAATTAATTCAGGTTTTACTCATTTACTTTTTTTATATAATTAAAGAGTTACATTTAATATTTTTATTTGCAAAAATAAACCACTTAACCCTTTCGCTACGACTTTATTTCAGAATTTCTTGTCCCAAATACACTATTGGGCTATATTTGTCCCAGCAAAGTTTCAAAAAATCCTATTGGTAACAAAATACACCGCATCTGCGCTAGTTCTCTGTCCCAACCGTATCTGGAATCCTGGCATCACGATCATAAAGTTGAAATTGCATTGATTTTAATACAGGTTGCCTAATCCTGTTAAATCCTGATCATGAGCTGATGTTATGAAATTGAATTAGTGTTTTTGTTATTGTAATATGGCTAGGTAAGCGGGTATACATATATTTTAGAATCATCTATTTCCTTTTGTAAAATAATAACCGATAATTTTGAGTTGTGGAACATATGCGTCCCATTAGTATTTTTGACGAGTCATCGCAACAGTATAAAATATACATACTTTTGATAAAACGGGCTCTATAAGGAAAGAATTCCAGCATCTTGCAGAGAATTTATCAGATGTACTTTCTTACATTTATTTTCGTGTCATCACTCGTATGTAAGGACGATGTAATTAATTGTATCTATCATCAATAAACTTTTAATATAAAAAGTAAGAAAACTATAAAAACTTGACAATAATATTTTAAGCCTCAGACTCCGCTCTGTGCGCTACTTCTTTATCGAATGTCCACTTCCTTTCGGTCGCGATGGATGTTTTTCTTGGTTAGCCTCGACACGCGCCTCTCGTTCGTGACCATTTTGAAAACAATCCACCCTTTGATTTTTCGGCGGCACTGATCTTGAGTCCGCCGATTAATTCTTGCTTACATTCGGCCATCCTGTTTCAGCTGATTGTCCTCAATCAGCTCAGAATTGGACTCGGGGTCCTGACAAGATAAGTTAATCTCCACTGAGATTGTTATCATATTTACACATCATATTCCTCATGTTGTGCATGTGGGATTCCCATTTATTGACTTATCTTAGCGCATATCTCTCACGCATTTTTACATAATTACAACCATGTCAATAGTAAATACCTTTCGTTTGAGATTACCACATGACTTCATGTAGGACCAACATAGGTCCTCATGTGACTCATTTTCACACGGCTTCACGTAGGATCAACATCTACGTGGACTTCATCATGTGAATACCTATCACATGGCTTCACGTAGGCTCAACATCTACGTGTGCTTCATCATGTGAATAACTATCACATGGCTTCACGTAGGCTCAACATCTACGTGGGCTTCATCATGTGAATAACTATCACATGGCTTCACGTAGGATCAACATCTACGTGTGCTTCATCATGTGAATAACTATCACATGGCTTCACGTAGGCTCAACATCTACGTGGGCTTCATCATGTGAATAACTATCACATGGCTTCACGTAGGATCAACATCTACGTGGGCTTCATCATGTGAACAACTATCACATGGCTTCACGTAGGATCAACATCTACGTGGACTTCAGCAGTGAAAAATTGTTATTTCAATACTGAGCAATTTCATATTTTACCTCTTCAGTTAGCATTATCCATGGTTTCAACTTGTCTACAGCCGTAATTGTTGCGTTGGCTTTTCCCTTACCAGTCATTACCTTCGTAACGGCGTATCTGTCGTTTGGTAACACGGCTGTTACTCGAAACGGACCTTTGTATTTTGGTAGCAACTTGCGGCTTTGGCCTGTAGCGGGAGCATCCGTTTTTTGTACCATTACCAGATCTCCAACGCTATATTTGCGTGCCTTCGCTCGCCTTTTATCGTACCTTCTCTTTTGGCCTTCCTGATCGTGGTCAATCTGATCCTTAACTTGTTTACGTATTGAAGCCAAGTCAGTACCATCCAGCTGTTGTTGAATTTCTGCTAACAGGATCGCATCTGTAACCCCTCTAGGTTTGTTGCCAAATAACACCTCTGTAGGTGTCACCCCTAGAGTTTTGTGAACGGAAGTATTTAAACCTCTCTGTACTGTTTTAACTTGTGTATCCCACAAGTCGTCTTCCACATTGTTCGTAAGAGCTGCTAATGCTCCCAATGCAGTGCGATTTACCCTTTCACACTGACCGTTTGCCCTGGGTGTAGCAACAGCATTTTGAATATGTTTAATAGCCAGGTTTAAGCAAAACAATTGGAAGGCTTGTGATGTAAATGCCGTGCCTCTGTCAGTTATTACACGCACAGGTACGCCAAAAATGTCGATAACTGCCTTGAGGCATTTAATCACATGCTTAGTTTTCGTGTTTCGTACAGGCTCAAGAATTGTAAATTTTGTAAACCCGTCTACTATAACTAGCAACTGCGTGTTGATCTTTTTAGACTTAACAAAGGGACCCAAATGGTCCATGTGCAATATATGGTATGGGACTGTAACCTTTTCTATAGGAAATAACTGACCAGCCCTTTTACCAGACTGGGCTTTGTAATACAGGCAATTTAGACAAGCACCTACATATTTAGTTACAAACTGACGCATCTTAGGGAACCAATAATTTTCCTGAATTTTGTTCAAAGTTTTGTCTAAAGCAAAATGACCTACATCATCATGACAAAGTCTACAGATTTGCCACCGGCTTGAGCGAGGTACTAACCATTTTCTACCCTTTCCAATTTTCCTATACACCAAGTTCCCCTTTAGCTCATAATTGTCATGGTACACTTTAGTGCTAGGATCTTGGTCCTTTGATATTAGGATGTCACGTATCCGACACACCTCTTCATCCTGCATTTGCGCGGCTAGTAACCACTCGCTTTCCGTAATATTAACGTTTAAAACTTGTGGCATTCGACTCAAGCAATCAACGTGTGTCATTTTCGTTCCGGGTCGGTATTCAATATCGAAATCGTAATCTTGTAATCGCAACCACCGTCTAGCTACGCGAGGGATTATGTCCTTTTTTGTGGCAGTACTTCGAATTGCATTACAGTCGGTTACTAACTTAAACTTAATACCAATTAAGTATATTCTGAAATGTTCGAAAGATTCCACAACTGCCAAGGTCTCCAACTCGTAAGAATGATAGCGACTTTCCAGAGATGCTGTTTGCCGACTGAAATATGCAACTGCATGTTTTTCACTGTTTTCAACCTGCAACAACATCCCTGCGATACCGTCCTTACTGGCGTCCGTGTATACCTCAGTAAATAATCCCGGATTAAAAAATTTTAAAATCGGTCGTGAAACCAATTCGCTCTTGATATTGAATTCGGATATTGATAGCCGGTAAGGGGCGTACACAATAGGTTTACTAGAATTTAATTCAATTTTCATTTCCGCTAATTTTGTATGACCAAGTTCTCGCATATTGAAACAAAATCGAGATCGAAATCGTTGTAATAACGCAAATAATTCATTTTTTTGTTTATTATTTATTTTACCAACATTAATTTTGTTTAATGAAAATTGTTCGCGAGTAATTTCATCTTCAACAATTTGGTTTATTCTAAATTTGTTAACAATTGCTTTCATTTCGTCTGGCGTTTCTGCTTTGGTCGGCAATTGAGTTATTATTAATTGCTTATGCGTTTTTACAATCAACACGGATGCGTCTTCGGTAAAATTTTGTCCCACCAGTAAATCAACAAAAAGGTATTCGTCTTCAATAACGTACATGCGTATCGGGACGCTGACGTTGTCGATTGTTAGGTGACCTTGACATTCAAATTTAGGAATCAAAACTGAGCCGTTAAATCCGCGTAGTTCGATATGTTTATTTATTTCTTTATAATTCAAACGTAGTTTACGAACGACCGACTGTTTTATTAAAGTGCATTCACTGCCTAAATCAACAAAACAGTTTACAACATTATTATTAATGCGTGCTCTTTTATAATATATACTATCTTTTTTGTTTCCTACGAAATTTACTTTTTTGTTCACAGATTGTTTTTCATTAAACTTTTTCTTTCGACAAACGCTTTCGCCGTGACCCGGTTTGTGACAATAAAAACATATATCGGACTTCGGACAATCCTTACGTTTGTGACCCAGCTCGCTACAGTTAAAACATTTTACCCTTGAAAAATTTTCATTTTGAAAATCTTTTTGATTCACTTTTGCTTTGTAGGTGCCGTCATATGTTCTTTTCCTGCGCTCCCCACAATTAAAACTACCTGTGTTGCGACTAATACTAGGAAAAGTTTTAACATAAGCAGCAAACTCAACAAACTTTTTACAATTTGCTGCTCGCAAAGCTACTTGCACCTGCTTGTCCTGCACACCTTCTATAATTACATCGATGACTTGTTCGTCAGTCAACGATAACTGAAGCTTATTCAGTTTCGTTAGTTTGGCAAAACTATATGCATGCAAATCTTGCCCGTCATGAGTTTTATACGACGCAGCTTCATGAAACAAATGACCAAAATTTAGTTTACCGGGGAAAGTAGCTCTCAACATACTCTCCCACTGAACCCAAGAATACTGTGCAGTTTTCAAACCATCATACCACAATTTTGCAATGCCTTTTAATTTTCCTAGCGCCAAATAGGTAGTGGTTAACTCATCCCAATGATACATATGTGCACATTCATTTACTTTATTCAACCAGTCATTTACGTTCTGATTACTGTCCGACGGATCAAAATTGGAAAGTAATCTGTCGTCTTTATAAACTGCCCAATTTGGACGGTGATTAAAAAATCTATCGGAAAAAATTGAGCTTGTACTCACGACCTCCCTTAAGTCGTCGATCTGTTTCTGCATGTGTTCGACTGGCGTAGGCAACGGTGGCGTGTATGACCTGTTTGACTCGGATGCTGGGGTATTCATCGCAGTCTCGGAAGTACTTGGTGTTTCAGGTACCAAAGTGCACACCACGGCCCTGGACGCAATTGGCGTCGCACTCTCGCCACTCTGCCCTTTCATTGTTTATTATTGCGCACTGCACTCCGTCGAGGGGTAGGTTTCTTAATCCCACTTCTGATATGTAAGGACGATGTAATTAATTGTATCTATCATCAATAAACTTTTAATATAAAAAGTAAGAAAACTATAAAAACTTGACAATAATATTTTAAGCCTCAGACTCCTCTCTGTACGCTACTTCTTTATCGAATGTCCACTTCCTTTCGGTCGCGATGGATGTTTTTCTTGGTTAGCCTCGACACGCGCCTCTCGTTCGTGACCATTTTGAAAACAATCCACCCTTTGATTTTTCGGCGGCACTGATCTTGAGTCCGCCGATTAATTCTTGCTTACACGTAAAATAAAACATTCATAAGTTTTTGTAGTGTGTATCAAATCCCGACTGGGACATATACGTCCCTTAGATTAATTCGGACGGGACACATATGTCCCAGGTAATAGCCATAGAAAAATAGAAGCAAACTTTAATTACTTCTAATAGAAAAGATTCAATAATAAACCACTGTTAAAGTATATGAAGACATTAAAGAAATCTTAAAATAATAAAAGTCGTATTTCAGGAGTACTGTCCCTTGCTGGGACATATGTGACCCTTTAGGAGCGAAAGGGTTAAATGTTAAAGAAAATAACATCTTGAAAGTTTCAATAAGTTTCAGTCGGAAGCTCGTGCTTGTTCGATTCGCAAAAACTAAATTTCAGTTCCGTTATAAATTATCTTTTGATTTAAAAATATCCACAAAAAAGACACACAGATCCAATTTTAAGATTTACCGGAAGAAATTTGGGCGCCATCTATGAGACTGTTGCGAAAGCTTAATTCGAACTTAACATAATTTCCATGTATTTATAAAGTCCGAAGTAAAAATAATTTTGTCTTTACACTTTCTCTCGAAAATCAAGAACAACCGAGTTATATGCATTTAGCGAAATTGTAAAAAAAATATTAGTTCCTTTCGAATAATCTTGATAGCCATGAACTGAACTGAACATGAAAAACAAAAGCTGGCGTTAAACTGGACTCCTATAAAACTGCAAATGTTTCTTCGTCTTTTTAGCTCTGCTAGTTTCCGAGATCCCCATACTAAACATAAGTTAAAAAAAACACCCTATATATGTGAAAAAAAATCGACCTAAATTTATACGAGCGTCTAGCCGCAGGGCGCAGATCCCCCTACAACCAATCAGAACAAGGATAACTCATATTACCAATCACATTATAATACACTGTGGCCAATTAGAACAGGACAAAGTAAGGTTCATATTAAAAGACACTTTAATTAAGCTGGTGAAACAAAATAACGTTTAAAACTTAGAGAACCTTTAAAAAAAATATGGTAACTGGTACTGGTAGCCGTCATAACCTCGCTTTTACTTTGGAAGTTAATAATTTGACGTAAGTCAGACCGCAATATTTTTAAGTTTAAACTCATTCTGTAACATTATGATTATGAATATGGATTTTGCACATTTGCACCGACACAGCGAATCGTGTTAGATATTTTACAGCACGCTTACAGTTATAGAATGGGAAACTCAATCTGGCTTTTATATCATACTCTATGTTTCTTTTGTATTAATATTATTATTTTTACTTTCAGCAATTAAAAATATGATATCCAATGCCAATCATAATATTCATTTGAACATCGGGTCAGGGTGGATAGGTACTGCGTTATATTTCAAGAATGGCATCAATAGCACTGGTGTTACAATGCAATACATACGATAAGTAAGAAAATAGCATGACACTTTGAATTCTAATGAGACGTGTTTTATTTCAGTGCAACATCTGATCAGAAGAAACAGAGTTTAAAGGGGGTTCATTTCTAATTTCAGTGAATCTTTCAACTATAAATAGCTACATAAGTAGCAGTTTTAAATCGCTTGGAATTGATTTTATTAAAACTATAACACTGGTTAACTTTAATCTTTTGTAATACGAATCCTTTTAATGGACACTGAAAATGCACACTTTTTTCTGGAATCTAATTTTAATTCTCATTTAACATGCTATGAATCTAATCTACTTCTTTTGGGGAAGGTTTTCCTAGACGAATTATGGCATTTCCCTTTTTCTTTGTTGATTGAAATCTAAAATGAATTATAAATTATTTTGTAAGAAACGAAACAATTTAAAATGTTTGCATGTACGGGTTTTCTTGCACCCCACATGTAGGTTTACTTTAGGAGCTTGAAAACTCTAAAAAATAATACATATAAATCCCTACAACTTTTGAATTTACAGTTTTTCTCTGGGTGCTAAAGTATCTAGGCTGGGTGTAAATATTAAAAAAAAAACACCTATACAGTGCTTGGCATTATAAACTAAACAAAAAACCACAATCTCGTTCGAAAATAATGAATCTTATTGATAAAGAGTAAATATGATCATATTATCAAGGCAGAATTTATTAGAATTTCTCAACGGAAGTGAGGCTCTGAGTGCTACTTAGGCTTTGGATTGGTAGAACGTCTTATTTTTAATGCCGAGCACTGTACATATGGTGAGTTCCATATAAATTTGCTGGTAAACGATTAAGCCGATGTTCATTGTTTGTAAATTGAATTTTCCAGTAAATTTATATGGAACATATTTATATTTATAATTTATACAGGGTGATTCAGTCAACCCGTTCATTAAAAGTTTACGGACTTCCCATTTGAATTGCTTTTTCATATTTTGGATTTATAGATTACCGATAACGATCTATTTAACTGTAATATTTTCAACTTTCGGACACTTCCGGTTATACCGGAAGTTGCTGTCAACTTTTTTTAATTTTAAATGGAACACCCCATTTTTATTGCTTTTTTGAATTCCTCCCAGAATTCTAAACCAATTTTATGCCACATAAGATACAAGAAAATTTAACTTTTACGAGTTATTTCAATTTTTTATTAAAAAATTCAATTTGGCGTACCTCGTTTATGATAGTGCCATTTTTATAAAACAAAATCCATGAAGTTAATTTTTGGCCTACAGTAGGCCACATTAATAGGCTTCCGGATTATATTCAATTTTATACTTAATTATTTACAGGGTAGTTAAAAAGTAACTTCAATTCGGACCAAGTTCAACTATCCAAAAGTAATTTTTTTTAAATAGAACACCCGGTATATTTTTATGCCATGTGATATAGAATTAAATGTTCTTTCGTTCTGTATTAGCATTCCCTATACCTATGTCTCACCGTTTACTTGCTATTGATGATTTTATCTTTGACATATCGATTTTTTCACTTTTCAGTATTATTCCTCAATAGTGTGCTATGAAAATAAAAGTAATTCTCATTTTTCAATTCATGAATCTAGTAACTGTCAAAAAATAGTTTAGCTATGGCTAACCACGACCGAGAATATTCAAACGCAGAGATCCTAAATGTATTTTTTATTTATGGCGAATGTGACAGAATTGTTAGCAGAACTTGTCGTGTGTTTAATGAGAGATATCCCCACTTACAACCAATGACTAGCACAAAGTTTAGAAAACTTCAATCAAATTTTCTACAGTTTAGAATTCAAACAAAGAAAAGAAGCACCAAAATTGTTACTGACGATGAGGACAATAACGCAAATGTTTTAGCATATTTCCATGCAACACCGGATGCTTCAATAAGATCCGCTTCAGAAGACCTGGGACTGTGTTACTCGTCTATTCAGAGAATTCTTGAAAAACATAAAATGCATGCCTATTCCATTTTAAATGTGCAAGCTTTTCGCCCTGGCGACGAAATACGGCGTGTACAATTTTGCGAGGCAATGTTAATCAAAATTCAGGAGGATCAGAATTTTTTGAAAAACATTATTTGGACAGACGAATCAAAATTCAGGAGGGAGGGAGTTACAAATAGAAGAAACTTGCACTTTTGGGCCCAACAAAATCCGAAATTGATACGTGACGCAAATTTTCAAGATAATTTTAGTTTCAATGTTTTTTCTTTAATTATGGATAACCGTATTTGTTTCGAAATTTACGATGAAAATTTGAATTCAAATAAATATCTGGTAATTATAAGGGGAATTGTATCAAATTTCTTGGATGATTTGCGACTTAATGTTTTAAATAAATGTTAGTATCAAATGGATGGAGCTCCGGCACATGCTATGAAGTACATCGCGAACTAAGTAACATATTTGAAGATCGCTGGTTTGGACGGTTCGGTCCAATTCCAAGGCCCCCCTGGGCTCCCGATTTGTCACCACTTGACTTTTTCCTATGGGGAACCATTAAAAACAAAGTGTATTCAACTCCTGTAAATACCAAGGAACAACTGTTAGATCGAGTTAGAGCTGCTTTTGCTGAGCTAGATGTACAGATGATTACAAAATCCACAACCGAAGAAGTTAATAAAGGAATTTTATTGTGTCTAGATAATAACGGAGGTCACATAGAACAACTGTTATAAATAAGACCAAATGTGTCGGTATTATAATTCGTTATTGATTTAGTTATGTTTTAAATTGAAATTGTTAAATATTTGATTGTATTTGTCTAAACATTATGATACATGCATCAAATGTAAACAAAAATACACTTGATACCGTATGGTACAGTTGTGTTCAAAAAGGTGTTGTACAGCTACGTATTAAATATCTTTGCTTTTGAGCGGCAGTTGGTTTTTCTATTTTTGTGTTCAATGATATTATTATTGCCAGAAACCGTATATGTAACAAAACAACTTGTACAACAATTTTTGACTTCATGAATGCACGTACAAGTTTACACAGTACAAATTCTGTACAACACTTTTTTGAACACGACTGTACACTTAATAAATTTATGTTTAAATATTTTTCTTGGATTTTGAGAGTGAACCTAGCTTACTTGAAACTTAAGCTAGAAATTAATTAAGAAAAACACTTCTTTTTTTATTTTCATAGCACACTATTGAGAAATAATACTGAAAAGTGAAAAAATCGATATGTCAAAGATAAAATCATCAATAGCAAGTAAACGGTGAGACATAGGTATAGGGAATGCTAATACAGAACGAAAGAACATTTAATTCTATATCACATGGCATAAAAATATACCGGGTGTTCTATTTAAAAAAAATTACTTTTGGATAGTTGAATTTGGTCCGAATTGGAGTTACTTTTTAACTACCCTGTAAATAATTAAGTATAAAATTGAATATAATCTGGAAGCCTATTAATGTGGCCTACTGTAGGCCAAAAATTAACTTCATGGATTTTGTTTTATAAAAATGGCACTATCATAAACGAGGTACTGCAAATTGAATTTTTTTATAAAAAATTGAAATAACTCGGAAACAGTTAATTTTTCTTGTATCTTATGTGGCATAAAATTGGTTTAGAATTCTGGGAGGAATTCAAAAAAGCAATAAAAATGGGGTGTTCCATTTAAAATTAAAAAAAGCTGACAGCAACTTCCGGTATAACCGGAAGTGTCCGAAAGTTGAAAATATTACAGTTAAATAGATCGTTATCGGTAATCTATAAATCCAAAATATGAAAAAGCAATTCAAATAGGAAGTCCGTAAACTTTTAATGAACGGGTTGCCTGAATCACTCTGTATAAATTACCTAGGTTGAACATATTTATATTTATAATTTATATAAATTACCTAGGTTGAACATCAATTTTCTTGTTTACTGAATTATTATTTTTTGATTTGTCTTGCATGAATGCTGGACCCTGTTAACCATTTTATTCATTAATTTTAAGTACAGAATTGTTTATCTTAGATAATAAGTCGTAATTTTTACTATTTTTACAATATTCTCAAACCTCAGTAATGTTATTATTAATTTCTCTGTGTACTGTTTGTAAATTATTATTTCTTTTTAAAGTTTTAAATACATTTGAATTTCCTCTTTGTCTTAATTATTGTGAACTTCGTTACTTGTGAATACCTATACTTTTTTTGTTAATAATACCTACTTTATGTATGTGTTTACATACAATAGCATTTGTATTAAATAATCTGTGCATGTACAAGAATAAACGTGTACGCAACATTCACATATAACATATTTCAATTAATTTTTTCACAGTATAATTACTTTCATCAGAATTAAAAGTCCAATTAGTAACTTCTTGTACAACACTTTCTTGTTCTGCAGCATCATCAGTAGTGATGTACATACTGTCGCAGGTAATAGCAGTTTTTAATCCGGAACATAGAATGAACATAGCATGATTATCTTCGATAAAATTATATTAAAAACGTCAAAAAATAAATTCAAATATTAATTTAAATTTAAATATTTAATTAATTTAATTTTAAGGGTTTTTACATGTTAGGAACAATAGACAAATCATTACTTAAAATTTAATTAATTATTTAAATTTTTAAATTTAAAAATATTCGAATTTATTTTTTGATGTTATTAATATGATTTTAATTAAAAATATCATTATTAAGGGAACTCGTGCTAATGTTCAATGTTCACGGAGTATGTAAGTTGTAGAAAGGTATATGTATGTACATCAATACTGCTAAAATGTAATTCTTCAACGTTTTGTTTAACATTATCACAACTTTTTATTTTGCTTTGCTGACAACATTTTCCACAATGTTATTTTTGTTTAAATGTTTAAAATTAGCTATATTTGACTTATACATATATTGAGCCACAAACATGACAAATAAAAGTATTTTCATTCATTGCTGTATTTCTTTCCCCAGCTTTAAGCTAAATCGTTCTTTTGGTTCACCAGCTCAATTAGTACCTACCGTTTTAATGTGAATCACACTACTATTATTGAAACTGTATTTCTAAGTTTCAATTTGAAAATTTGAATTACTTTGCCTTATTCTAATTGGCTAGAGCGTGCTATACGCTACTGATTGGTAATTTGAGCTATCCTTGTTCTGATTGGCTGTAGGGGGATCTGCAGTTAGACGCTCGTAAATTTATGGCATTTTTTTAATGACTGTCTGCCAGATGACGCTAGGCGACAACACATCAAAAATTACAACGAATTTTTTTACCTAATAACGATAATCCGGATAATTTTGTCTTGAATTCTTAGAACGTTAATATAAATTAAAGTAGACCGATGATGGTCTCCCAATCAGATTCCGCTACTTAAAAAAAAAAAATTGTGTTTCCGCCGCTACAAGAGGTAAAAAACCTAACGGAATTCCGCCCCTTGTGGCAACACTGCTGTACACGTGTCTATTTCATAAAATTCAAATCAAACTCTATCCCCTCTCCCACTTCATTGGCTGTAAACCTCGATGACTTCGATGAGTTTTAAATGGTTTTAGATTACCTCAGCGCAGAATATAAGAACACAACGTTACTTTAATCGGTACATATATGCTGAATAAAAATACGCTTTGATGATATTCCAATGAACGCGATTAGCTCTTTGGTGAATAAAAGAACACGACTATAGTAATAATAAAAGTTAAGCAGTTAAAGGCACTTGTACGTTTTCTGGTAAAATTGTCTCATCGAGCGGAAGCTGCTCGCGACCGTACTTCCTCAGGGACCACGGATCTAACATACTTTTATTTGTCTTGTGCCGGTTTAAAGAATAACCGAAACGTGAGAAAAAATTATTGAACACCTGCTTCAAGCAGTTACCACGAGTTTACGACTTGAAAATCAACACCGTTTTGCTTCAAATATTTTTTTACAATATAAAAGTTCTAGAATATTTTATAAATAATTTAGCAATTTGAAAAATAAAATTCTTCAATTTCGTAGTTTTTCGTTGTCTCGTTTCAATCATCGTGAATTAAAAAATCCCATTGAAAAGATTTTCTTTTGAAACTCCTGAATCAAGACTGAACCTTCTGATACTACCAAGAAAAAGAAACCCTACTGATAACACTGGAAATTTACCGTTAGGTAACGTGGTAAAATTATCGATTCGCAACACTATCATAAACCATGAACGTTGCTAATTTTGAACATATTGCTCGCATTTTCCCGACACCGTTCAATACACAGAACGTTTCACTTAAGACGGTTTCTTTCATACCTCTATATTATGCTCTATTCACGTTAAGAATACCGAACCGGAAATAGCGGCAAATTCAAAATTTATGTCCAAGGAAAGAGCAAATTAAAATCTGAGCATCTCAGTATAAATTTCACTGTTTTTTTACCGTTTAATTTAAAAGATTTGAAATATTAACAACAAAATGTAGGAAGCAATAACGGTTGCGAGCGGTAAAAATAAAACCCCTTCAACAGTTTTAGGCGGACTTTTATTTCTCACGTTTTTACATGCTTCCCTCTTAAAAGTCAGACACCACAGTAATCCCCCTAACTTCTTGATCAGTGATGATCAATTTTGTCGCACTACCAACTTAACACTATCTCTTACAAAAACAAACAAGAAACCAAAACTACAAAACGACATAAACAACAATGACATTCCAGAATTCTAGTGACATTTCATTTTATCCGACTTAAATTTCATACGCACAAGAGTCAACTTTATACCGTTGTAAACTTGCCTCCAATTTCAACCAATCACTGACAGCAGGGAGTATATAGGTACTAGAAAGAATAACGATTGCATTGCATTCTTATTTATTGTTTTGTTTGACGAAAAATGCAGGTTCTCGCAGTAACCTACAAATTTGTTGTACTTTGCTTAACTAGTGTAGAGTATTATGGTTGGCACTTACCAAATGATAATTACTGCTTTTAGAAAATATAACTCTTCAAAAAGTTTAAATACGAAAAGCAGAATTCCTAAATCTGAAGTCTGAGTCTGAGTCTGAGTCTGAAGCACCGTGGTCTGCAGAAAAAATCAATCCGAATATTACTTGCTAATGAACTCGCAATAATTTGCAAAACAATATCGATAATTTTCTTTACAAAAAGTACGCTTAAATGTTGTTTAACTAAACATCTTATCACAAATAAATCAAACGTAAACAAAACGCATTACTTGTCTACGGTGACCCCCTCACACGTGCCGTGGTCAGTTTATTTCCCAATTTTAAAATTAAATAATTGTATGTACACAATTCCTCAATCTTTGCTTGTACACTCTGCAACAGCTGATGTCAATTTTTACACTTTTTAATTTGCATGTTAAGTTGTGAAATAATCGCGCCGCAGCACAATTATTTTCCGACTTATAATTCGTGTCGTGAAAGCAGCTAGCAACAATGCCGTTGCCTCAAAAGCTAACACGCACGAGATGGCAGTCGAAGCGGACAAAACGTGTCAACGCAAACATGTAACCTGTTACATGTATAACATGTAAATCCTGACGACTCGCAGCCAACATTTACATGTTTGCGTTGACACGTTTTGTCCGCTTCGACTGCCATCTCGTGCGTGTTAGCTTTTGAGGCAACGGCATTGTTGCTAGCTGCTTTCACGACACGAATTATAAGTCGGAAAATAATTGTGCTGCGGCGCGATTATTTCACATGTTTGCATTCACGCGCCAAGCGTGCGTATATCCTGTTGGTCGTTGGGGTTGCAGTGGAGTTCTCGAGCTACTGTTCTGCTGATGAGGCCCCAATTAGGGCCGAAATAGCTATACAGAATATGCTCGGGGGCCCCATTGCGATCCTGACGACTCGCAGCCAACATTTACATGCATGTTAAGTTTTTAATAACTGGTTCTTGATTTTAAGAAGAATCAGAATAAAACTAGACAAAATACTGTAGTATTTACCTAATAAGTCGGCAATGATAAAACTACCTTATAAAAATCAAGTGTCGCCGAAAAATAATATGAAGTTAATCAGTTGTCGCGGAGTGTATAAGTATAATGTATTTCAAGTTTATTGAAATTCATAAAACACTACTTTCCCGCTACTGCCGATTCTTGGCTACTGAAGCGCCATTTTCTGGCGACAGTCGATTAAACTATCTGGTCACCCTGCTTATAGATGGTTTTGATACGTGGCACACTAAGTACTCGTGCCAAATTCGCATCGCGCCGGACACGCTGTTGTCCACAAACCAGCAAAACAAATTAAAATATTTAGATGGTAGATTTGAACAAAAACTTCAAGAATGCGTGTTTGTGGCCGTTAAATTGTACAAACTTATAAGCTGAACATACACAGATCATCTTAGGAAAGGTTTTGGCAAGGTTGCGTCAAGTCGGACACGCTGCTCGTCATAAATTAGCACGGTAAATGAAAATATTTAGATATTTAACATAAATTTAGAAAGCTTTTTAACCTCCAGGGGAAAATTTATTAAAGGGTTGGCAACATTATTCATGGAAAATTTAGCGCTGCAATTACGGCTTTGGCAGTTTTCAGTTTAGGCTATGTCGTATGTTACAGCGTTTTTCACTGTGACTAAATTTTGCACTGAGTGCGCACTCAGAATATCCTCATCTTATTTTAACCTCATGTAATGAAACGGGATGGAGAAATTCTGAGTGCGCACTCAGTGCACAATTTAGTCACAGTGAAAAACGCTATTAGTTTTAGGTTTCTGACTGTTACTTTTAATCGATTTTAGTTACGAAATATTCAAATCTATTACAATTTCAAAGCGCCATCTATTACACTTATAAGTATTCTGCTGGCAACACTGGCTACATTTACATTCAATTTCGTGCCAGCACAAATACGTAACACGAAAGTTTAACGTGTGCTTTCAATCGAAAACGCTATATGTTGTGCATTACATACATACACATATTCAAATACCATTTACCATTTACAGTGGCCAATGTAAATGGTATTTGAATATGTGTATCTATGTAATGCACAACATATAGCGTTTTCGATTGACCGCACTAGTGCGCACTCAGAGTACTTTCATCTCGTGCTATTCCATGAGGTTAAAAGAAGATGCAAAAACACTGTCACCGAGTGCAACCGGTGCAAATGAATCGAAAACCCTGATAGATTAAAGAGATACTTTATAGTATGTTCCATAAATCAACTTTTAATAACCAACGCTTTGGTTACGGTTAATGTTGGTTATTGAAAAAGCAGGTTATTTATGAATATTATCATATTACGTACTGGATTATGAATGTAAATAACTGTAAATCATATAGAGAAGTTTTTGCGGAATCATTTTCAACGTCTGATGACGTTGTCCAGACGACTCATCTATTGTTGATCTCAAAATTAGAAAAATGTGTGTGGATTTACAGCTAAATAATCAGATATAAAACCTAATTCTGCAGAACAATAAGCACACGTCAGTAATGTGGTAATACTCCCTAAAATTTATAAAGCTTCATTAATACTTAAATCTACGTACCTATGGTTTTATGAGAAAAATAATTATTTACCTTCAAATAGTCAATTTCTTATTAGTAGATACCATAGAGTAATAATATCTATATACTAGCACCGATCACATCAACAATACTAGATACCTAATTACAATTAGTAAATTAGCGGTTTTCGATTTAACCACAACTTACTATGGTTACTTTGGTTATGACCACGAGTTACCGTTTTCAGGAAACCGCGTTTCATAAATAGATATATTTCAGGTACATATTATTTATGGAACGCAAAACCGAAACCACGGTTAAAATAGTTGATTTACGGAACATAATCTTAATGCCCGTTTTACACAGTTTTCTTCTTCTTGGAAAATTGTCTGGCCTAATTGCTTGCGTGCAATACAGCCACGGCTAACCTTTAAAACACAGTCAAATAAATCGATGGATTTTGTGACTTTGAATTTATTCATGCTTGCAAACATAAAATCGACGACAATAAATCTATGAATAAATTGCCAAATTAGAACCATGAAAATGAAACCATGAAATGAAAATTTCAAAGAAATCCATGAGAAGTTAGAGCTGGTTGGCAACTTATTCATGGATTTATTTATCTATCGATTTTTGAGACTGTGTAAATTGGCATAAATTTTATATTAGACAGAAGTGCGTTAGACTCTAATGGAACGTTCTTTTTGGTGCTACTCAGAACTGTTCTGTGTTTCATGCACCGAGAGCATGATATGGATGCCAATTCAGAAATCGATTTTTCAAAAGATCGATTTTTTCTGTTAAAAGTATTGTTTATTTATTATAAAATGAAATGATAATATTCAAGTTATTTTTTGACTTGAGTTGGGCAGATCGAAAATTTTCGTAAATTAGGAAGTAGGAAGTTCAATTTGAGAAGATTGGCCATCCTGTGTTGTCCTATGTCAGATATTCCTACCTAACGATTGGGTTTTCGCTCGTACACAACCAAAGATTAACAAAAAAGATAGGAATGTTACGGTTCCTAGCCATGGCCAGCTCCATTAACATTCACTGACGTGCATGTATGTCCGTTTAAATTCACGGACCGTGGTTTCAATTCGCCTAAAATTCGGTTCCGAGGAAGCATGCCATGGAGTATGACGGTAATGGAGTAAACTCTACTAAGTCTTAGTATCTTTGCGCCATCTGGGTAAATTAGTGCAAATCATAATCAAGGATATGGCGATTTTTCTTGTTTAAAATTTTGAAATATACGATCCACAGCCATTCAAGAATAAATTAACGAGCCCAGAATACGTAATTATTTAATATTAATAGCAGTTTATGTATCAAGTACGCCTCGTCCTTAATAACCATTCGTCCCCTAAAACCATTTTGCGTACGTGGTACATACAATATTTTTTGGTACACGCTCGCCAAATCACCAACATTAATGTTAAATTGCTCGAATTTCGAATTAGCAAGTCTAAATTGTCCCTGTCATCCGGCTCTCATCAGACATGGCAATGATCGGTAATCATAGCAACGAGTTGAATTTTATACTTAGGCCCGATCTTTCCACCTTCTAATAAAGTTCCCGATAACGTTATTTGGCAAATAACCTGATTTTTATGAATGGTTTCCATGGTGATTTGTATAGTTATTTGCCCAATAAATTTATCAGGAGATGGAAAGATCGGCCTTAGTTACTTGATTTATTTCATTGAAACTTGCTTAAAAATAGTCCGCTAAAGTGTTGCTTTAAGTACTAGGTCGCTAAAATTTTTTAGCGGACTCTAAATGTTGCTATGACGTTTCAGGTTGCTAACGATACGTTTTTCGTTCTGAAAATAGTCCCCTAAGCGACCATTTTGCGGAGCGTGTACCAAAATACTATATTATTTTTATTTTACGAGTTTCACAAGAAGGCTTATTATAACACGAGTGGGGTTGGAGTGCCCCAGCGAAACGAGTGTTACAATGCCTCTTGTGAAACGTGTAAAATGTAGTATTTTTTCTACTTTGCGTCACTTATTGAACAAAAATATGAAAAATACTGTCAAAAACTTGATCTCCTTAGTATATGGGGAATTTTAGTTGTAATGCGTGGCAACACTGAAAACCTTTCGTTTTAATCAAAAGTCACATTTACAAGTTATTAATTTTTCTTATCCAGCTTCATTGTGAATATTCTGTTATTTTGTAAAATATATTAAATATTTTCAATTTAAAATTGACAAAAATTTCCCCAAAAACAGTTTCACAATGAGTTTCATTGCGAAACATTTAAAGTAACAATTCAGGTATGAATACAAATTAAAAATTTCAAATTTTGAACATTTATTGTCTAACTACAAGCATTTTGATTAAGATTAACTACAAAAATTTCAAAAATAAATAAATGTAGAACATGATAACAAAAAAACTTGAAACGGTCGCGAATTTGTATATAAAACAAATGAGCATGTTAGGAATGTAACTAAAATTTTGTTTACGAGTCATTGCAATTATGGTTATTGTCAGGGTAGTCGGGAGGAGACAGTTTGGAAATAATAAATCACAAACAATGTACACTTGTTGGGAATTTTAAAACGAAAGCCAGAGACCTACCGGACAATAGGGCCACTTCAGATAACCGGGGTGCCATCATAAACCTTTATCGTATTTGAGCTCGACTCAGCTGCTGCTCGGGACGACGATCGTAAATCTGCCATGCGGATTTCTAATACACATTTGGTTTTCCTTAAAGTTGAAATTCGACACACATTTAAGTTCTGTAACATAATATGTCCACTTAGAAAGTGGTACTGCAAAGGGCAGGAAATAATAAAAACGTCAACTATGTTGAAATTTAGTAGAAGCAGACATTAAAGACGCGGAGCCCTTCAGGGTGGCATGTTTTGGAAAGTTAGAAAAACACTTCGTGGAACGCGGAGGCGTGTTTCTTCTAAACACAGGACGCGATCCGATTGGTCAAAGTATATTTTGCATTTGTTTTCGGGTCAAAGGAAGGGGCAGTAATTAGGGGCAGTTGGAAGGTGAATTTGAAAATTAGAAGCAGATAGCCACGCGCTTTCAAGACGGTCAGTCGTATCTATTTTGCGGGGCAACTTGCTTTGAGTTACTTACTGATTTCTTTAATTATTTTCACTAGAGGGTATAAATTAATTAATCCGTCCGGTTAAAATTACCAGTGATTTTGAGAGGCAATTAAAATAAAATTAAAATATCACGGTCTTGGCGCGAAATCTAATCCGCGAAGTGAATCTAAAATTTGTGTTGTGCGTGAAATGGGATTTGTATTACGGAGTTAGGTAATTTGCTCTAATTTGTATCTTATTCGTTACATAATTGGTGGTATTAGATGATTAAATTTTCATAATCTATAAATTTCAGTACTTACTTGGTTTGGGAAATTTATTCTTAGTCTTAATTTGCATCCGAACCAAAGTCAAAGTAAATCAGTGGCATCCACTGTAGTGGCATTGCTTGACCATTGTTATATAAATTATTAACTAGTTTGTTGGCGTTTCTGTAATTTAAAATCGACCAGGGCAGTCAGCCGACGTTTCCAATTTA
Organism: Dorcus parallelipipedus; assembly: GCA_958336345.1. Taxonomy (NCBI): domain Eukaryota; kingdom Metazoa; phylum Arthropoda; class Insecta; order Coleoptera; family Lucanidae; genus Dorcus; species Dorcus parallelipipedus. Next base: position 10,610,574 of record OY284484.1, read on the forward strand.
TCGTGCAATTCATATACAGGGTACTTTGTAAAATTAGTGAATCCTTTTCGGTATTCTCTGGCAAATTGGAAACACGCAAGCAACGTGTTTTTCGATTTGCGCAGTGAAATCGATTGTTTCATACCACTGGTCTAAGGCAAGTTCAGATCTGCCACTAAAACCCAGTGTGACCAGCACAGATTAATTACCTAAATCAAGGCCAATCAGTTGTATTACTAGGGCAGTAAAATTAAGAGGTCAAACCAATTCTGAATCACGTAATCAGTGCCATCTTCTCAGCCGAGTTTCCATCACACTCTGTGTGTGGACCAAGGTGTAGTCTTTGTCGGGAGATCTGTAGTTAATTAGAAGGGATCTGCTGCGAGACCGTAAGGCCATAACTACACATAGTAGAGTGTCATAAAAAACGGTCAAAAAAATTCCATCGCGTACAGGTTAGATCTTCGTCGAACAACGCAATCAGAGGTTAATTAATAAAGCCAGAGGCATTGACCCTGCACCTCAAAATAGCGAAAGTAGCGGTTGAGCGAGTCTCCCCACTTCGTAGCGTTAGTAGGTTATCAAAAATCGGGTTCCAGCCTCCAAGGGAGGCTCCCCTGAAAAACGAGCGATTGCTATTGATTCTCTCACAGATCGATCGCCTGGGTTGCATTTTGTATCACATACTTCCCCAGTATCTGATTAATTAATCCCCTACATTCATTAAGTAAGTACACTGTAGGCACAACGCCGCTGTGCACTGGTTGATATACAGAGCGGGTCTTAGAGTACGATTAAAGTGTTAAACACGAGTACCAAGATAACGTAATTTTGGAAACAAATTAATTATTCATTTAAATTGAATAGTCAGTACACAAATATTGTTTGGGACAAGCATAAAAACAACCCACCAGTTGTGTAATTGGAATTAGGTAGTTCGTCACGATATCCGAACGAGAAAACCGTTAAACGAATTCTACTGTATTTCTTATACGAGTGTAAAATTTTTGGGTGTTTCCTTGTATGGTAATATAAAAAACGGGGTTTTTTATACTCAGATTTTCAGGCTGCATAGCGCCTGAAAAACGGAGTTTTTCCCCTTAACTTGCAATAAATAAATTAATTAAAGTTAAGTCCGCATTTTTATTTTTTTATTTTAAGTATCCAATTCCTGCTATCTCATATTTATATCCGCCTCACCGGGACCAAAGAACGGGTGAACGGCAAAGTGGGTCCGTTCGAATTAGCGATCACGAGCCATTTTAATTCTTGGAAATAGTTCAGAAATATCAACAAAAGTAACTCGGACGATTTCTTGGAGGCTGGCGCCTAGCGTAGGTTTATTGCGGGTATTATTGCATGGTATAGGGGCCCCGTAGTCTCAGGTAGCAATTCGTCTGGCCAGAGTGTCTGGAACAATAGAACTGACCTTCTTTGCCTTCCTGGAAATTTGCCGAGTTACCCCGAGAATAAATACGCGTTAAATTCTTGCAGACGATAATCTTTCAGTTGCCAGTAAATTAACTTGCTAATAAATTAAATTTGTTTATCTGTTTGGATTCATTTTATTACTTATTTAGTTGTCCATAAAGACAACAAACAATAGTAGCACCTCGGCGTGTTACAAACTTACTTGCTAATAAAGTAAGTAGGTAACTCTTTACAAACTTGCAAACCTGTGTCGGTTCTTCATTTGGATAGCGCTTATCTAAAAGGTACCAACCGCCAAACTATTGTTTTGGACGAATGGTGATTAAAGTTTTATAATGCTAAAAAATAAGTTTGTGGATGAAACTGACCAGCCTTCATATTTTATAATATGAAATAGATCCCTAAAGCATCCAAGTAAATTTTTCACCGATTTCGTTTTTCTGACTTGATTTTTTTGATAAAAATGGCGCTTCGGTCTTTTTTGATTAAAGTGAAATTTTTTACATGGATCTCTTTTAATGGTTTCTGTGGCGTTTCTATCTTTATGCGTAAAGCAAAAATATCGCATGGATCTATTCTTATACAAGTGCTACTTTATTTTTTATATTATTATTATTAGAGACGAGATTTTTATTATAATAAAGTATCTTTTTCTAGGTTTTTGATATTATCGTGCAGATTATTCAAATGTCGAACGACTGCGAAACGTTAAGTGTTTATGCGCCATTTAGTGTCCGTTTAAAAGAGTTTGTGATACAATTTATATGGTATAAACTTTATAGATTCATGCACAAATCATTTGATCACGTCGGAGTGAAGTACGCTTGCGCAATAAAGAAAGACTGTCCTTTTTAAAGAGCTTTCGTGTTATGAATAATTAAACAAGTTACATAAAAGAGTTTCGACTTTTGATAATGTAAAACGTGTTAAAAAGGGCGTTGATAATTACGCACAATGAGAAAAGAAGTTTTATTATACATGTTGTAATTTACCACAGAAATTCTGAGTATGTGCAGGTAAGATTTTAATCTAAAACCGTAATAAGTTTATTGCTAAATTAAGTTGTCGAAATTGGACATAAATACTCCACCTTATTTCAATGGAAATAATATCCAGTATGCTCAAATTTTTACAACAATAACGTTAATTGTTCTTACACGAACTCATTCACCATTCACATGTAACAGAACTGATTTTAAGTTAAGAGCAATCTTACGAAATAACTCCATATACGAAAACCATTAAAACGGGCGAATTCATAGAGACTTTATTTCTGAATGTAATTAATTCATTTTTTTTTCCTATATACCTGACAACTAGCACTACAAAGTGACCATAGGAAATTCCTCTATCATCATCTGGTAATTAAGAATAAAATAATTAACATTGAAAAATTGTAGTTGAACTTTACGGCGATAGTAAAAATACTTCCAGATCGAATTTTGAAAAACGCGTTGGTCACTTTGTAGATTGAAGTTTTGTTAACAAATCAGTGAAAACAGCTTTTAAAAATATGTAACCATAATTAAGTTATGAAGTCGCCCGATTTGTATGTTTTTAGTGAATTATTTCTGTAAGGCCTGAATATATTCTCCCCACCTTAAGAGCTGGGGGCGGTAACAAAATAGACAATCACGTGATCTTTTTTCACGGCCCGAGAATATATTTTGCGTTTCGATTTTTAGGGGTTATTGCGCATGATCTCAAATACGATTAAGGCGGGTAATTTAAACATATTTAAGTTTGTGCACTGCTTTTTCCAGTACGTTTTTGGTATTTTAATGTTTATTTATACGTGCATTGAGGTCTAGCAACAAGTACATTTCTTGTTAGTCATGAAAAGATCAACTTCACTATTTCTAAATAGTATTCAAAGCTACGGCTTTTACCACGGTTGGAGAAAAAAATATTTTTAGCCGGCTAAATTACATCACTAGAAAATTACATTTTTATAGAATTATCGTTTTGCCTATTCTGATGTACAACTTTTTTGTGTGAACTTTCGCGTCCTGGCATTCTTCGTTGATTAAACCTAAAGGAAAAATTTTGAGACGCATTTCACTTCGAAAACATTATTTTGTGTAACTTACTTTTGCATGAACTGCTTTTTCTCGTTATTAATTTAAATGCACTCCTTAAAATTTAAAGTGGAACACTTACATTTTTTTCTTTTTTTTTTGTAAATTTGTGTTTCACTCAACTTATGTGTATTAGAAGCGAAATAGTAAAAATATAAAAATGTACATTTAAACAGAGTTCAAAAAAAAGATCAAATGAAGTTAGCAATAACTTTCAGCAATAAAAAATATTCTAAAACTATACCAAAACAAAAAGGGACGTATTTTTTGTTTGGCCACAATTAAATCTTAAACTTTAGTTCCGCATACTCCGACGCGCACTTCGTTTTCTCAAAAATGACAGCGTTGTCTTATTTTTAAATCAAATGTTTTTAGACGAAAATAATCTATTAATAACGGGCTTTCGATAGTGTAAAAACAAAAAGGGACATATTTTTTGTTTGGCCACAATTAAATCTTAAACTTTAGCTCGCGTACAGTAGGACTCTCGCTTCGTTTTTCTCGAAAATGACAGCGTTGTCTTATTTTTAAATCAAATGTTTTTAGATGAAAATAATCTATTATTATTAATAGATAGGCTTCCGATAGTTTAAAAACAAAAAGGGACATATTTTTTGTTCGGCCACAATAAAATCTTAAACTTTCGTTCCGCATACTCCAGGACCTTAAAAATCTAAGGTGATTTGAAAACTTGTTCAAAATAAGTATGTAATTGAAAACAAAAAGAAAGCGCTCCATAAGCAGTGCTCGGCGGAGCACGCCTGAATTGCACTTTAGCCCAGGCCAGATAGAACTCGCTTTTCATTTAGAAGGCCATGATTTATATTATTCAAGTGACAAAAAAATAAAAAAGGCTTGTTTCTTCTTTCTTATTCTAGGTGCGCGATTGTAACAATTGGCGCCCATAGCGTGGGGCCTACACCTAGTTGTGCTTCCATTACCGTGGAAGGAATTCACGACCCCTTGAATCTTGTCAACAATTTGAGCTTCCAATGTCCTTCCTCAGTGGACTTGGGTGGAAGCTGCAAGTGCACGTCTATCAGGTAAAGCAGAAGCTTGGTTTACGAGGTTCAAGTCAATTGAACTTACTTGGGAGTCTTTACTCCTCGAAGAATTTGACGGCACGCATATCCGTAGACAACTGATGTCTACGGATGCCCTGCATTCGAGAAAACAGTTAGCGACATGAATAAGTGGAAACTCTTCAACCGGGTCGCAAGAGATACACCAGAACGCGAACGTATATTGATCATTGTTGATCTGATTCGAGCGGATTTACATACGATGATGACCAGCCCACCGCCAACAACACAGGCAGCACTGTACGTCCGAAGCGCTGCAGCGGATCGCTTGTCACCACCCCAGACAAAGAAATCCGTTTTGTTACCAAGGACTACAGCAACACCGAACCAAGCAGCCGATCAGCAGTTACCGCAGTGCCGTTCCTGTCCCGAACAACATTACCATCGAGACTGCCCTGTTAATAATACCAGCTCGAGAAACGCCGATCGGGCCGGCCCCAGTCACCGGCCCTCAATAATCAGCCAGATCGGATATCGCAGCTTGCCGAGACTGCCGGTACCCGGTACAAATCGCTGGTAATTATTATAGCGCCTTGATTGACACCACCACCTCCGCAAACTTCGCTGCTGCCAGTGCTGCGGCCCGATCACAATCACGGTCCGTAAACTATAACGGTTACATCATGCCGGGAGTGTTGGACGAGGGACGGGTGAAATGCGGGGTAGCGTTTGTGACGTCAGCCATAGACCGGCCAAGGCTTGCTTGTTGAAGTTAAATGCAGTTTTGATCAGTTGTCAATATTTGGAAAGGAAAATGACACTAAAATAATACCGGTTGAAGTACTTGATATGCAGATTAATCGCTAGTTACACCAAACTCTTAAGCTGAGCATAAATTTACTCAACATTATGTAAGTTATGCTTTGTTCCTACACAGTTCCTGACTCCATAGTTTGAAATTGTCAAATATATTCGCCCGTCGAATTAATTATCGCTTTCAAGAGCTGCGTTAAATGTTAAACATTGATCGGCGCATGCCTTTGACAGTTTCGGACTAGTTAGATGCTGGCCTAGAATTGTGACGCTTAAAGGTAATTTGAGCTTAAATATTTGATGCAACTTAGCGGACCTTATCTTATTGTTATCGTTATCGTATGCGTTCCCATCCCCGGGAAATTGTAGCTTTTACTTTAATTGATACAAGTTAAATAATATCAATTATAATTTAAAAATTCAATTTAGTACGAATTTTCTGATGGTTAAACAAAATGTCCAAGTGACGTTTTACCGCACTCACTCTCCTGACTGAAATTTACCAGTTGGTTACCAGGCACCCTACGAGTAAGGCCTAGCGTTGACGTTGTATGTAGCTATATGTTGGTTCGCGGATGAGGCAACCGGGATATGACCGGGATCACAATGACTTCGCAAACTCGACGAGTCCAAATGGCGGACACTAACTCCACGCTAAAAACAGCCGGAACCATTAACATGTGTTTCAGCAATGACGGAGTCCGTTCCTGATTGCACCAAAACTCCGGGAACAAGTAATCTTTGGACAGTCTTGGCTGAAGGAGCTGCAAGCGGTTATAAACATGGGACGACAGTGCATTCACTTTGGCACTTCCTCTCGAACGACAAAGCACTTCATCAGACTGCTTAAGGATCCGGTCGTTCCGACCAGAGATATCACAGACCTGGTTCTCCAGTTCCCTGAACAGCATCGTGATGGCTTCCGGATTCTAGTTGGTAACTTTCAAGATGTCTTTGTCACCGGAGGAAGACCAACCACTACTTCCAGTACTGTCCACAAAATACGGTTACGAGACCATCGGTCCACGCCATTGTTCAACCACTAAGAAACGCCTTATCAATGAACAAGTCGAATTAATGCTCAGCGAAGGAATTATTCAACCAAGCACGTCGGCATACAATTCATCAATCGTAATAGTGGAGAAGAAAAGACGGCTCACCCCGCTTTTGCGTGAACTACCGCCGGCTCAACAACGCCATCGAAGACGAAGCTACAAGTTTACCCCGAATCCACGAGACTTTGAAGGACATAGGAACCGCAAAAATATTCACTACCCTAGATATGGCCTCCGGTTACTTGGCAAGTACCATTGAATGAAGATACAAAGCGCCTCACCATCACACCAGATGGAGCCGCTTATTAGTTCCGGCTTATGTCCTTTGGTCTGAAAAACGCACCCACAACGTTCCAGAAATTAATGACCTAGAGGTCTTGCCTGGTCTCGTCAGGAATTTCGTATTGCCTTATCTCGACGATGTGATAATCTACTCCAACAGTTGGGAAGAACACCTCGGGCACTTACAGCAGGTCCTGGAACGATTGCAACAACACCACCTCCGTTGCTCGATCAAAAAGTGTCAATTTGGATTCAGCGAGTTGGAATATCTTGGTCATCACATCTCCCCAACCGGTCTTCAACCCAAGGAAAGCCACAAAATCGCTTTGATGAATAGCGCCGCGCCGTGCCAACCAACCGGAAGGAACTACGCCAGTTCTTTGGCCTTGTCGGCTGGCTGCGGTAATATCTTCCAAATTGTGCCGTACTGTCCGCCCCCCTGATGGACTTACTAAGCACCAACCGGAGATGGAAATGGGGTGAAGCTCAACAAGCTGCTTTCGTGACCTTGAAGCAAGAACTTGGTAAACTAGGACCCGATCCTGCGTTACCATTCGTCCTACAGACCGACGCCAGTTCCCGAGGAGTGACCGCTGTATTATATCAAGATACACTGAATGGTCGCAAAATCATATCGTACAGCAGTAGCAAGTTGAAACCCGACGAACAGAGGTATCACGCCAACGGACTGGAATGCCTCGCAGCAAGCTGGGCCATTCGCAAGTACCGCCCTTACCTAGAAGATCAACAGTTCACTCTCCGTACGGACAGCCGAGGTCTGTGCTGGCTATAGAACAGCAAAGACTCTTGCTCAAAACTAACTCGCTGGTCTCTCTTGCTGCAACAGTTCAAGTTCAAAATCGAGCATTGTCCCGGCCGGGAGAACCAACTCGCCGATGCTCTGTCTCGGAGCCCTGAAGAAGTTACTGTTCTCGAAACAATCACCAACACTGCTGCCGGAATACATTCGACAACTTCAATTAGCTGAACTTTCCACTGAAGTGGAGAATGCACAGCAACCATGTATGGGCGCTGGAATTGAATATGCGCCAACGGACTAACCGAACCTGGCTACGAGGGTTTTCTCCAACTGTATTCGTTAGAAACCGCATTTTTAGAATGGCAAGAAAGACGAAAACTAAATATTTCTATCGAGGAAAACTCGAACAGGACGAGAAGAGTTCAGCAGGACGTTACGTTCGAGATAACTGCAAACCACTTATGGTAATTTTCTGTCACTCTATTTTTGAGAGCTAACAAATTTTTCTTGCAGAGATATAAGCAAAGTGACGAACCTGAACACGGCCAGCTCTTCGAATTGATTTACAAAATGTTAGAATCTGAATCATCGCAAAGATTCCTGCCCATCAAAAACTAGGAGATCAAGGCGCGGGTAATATCCGAAGAGATCTCAGTTTATGCATAAGCCGATGAGTTAACCACTCTTGAGTATTCCGTTAATCACTGCACGATAGTGTCAACTCGACATTATCGAGCACCTGATTATATTAGGTAATATCAAACACTCTGTAATACCACTAAAGTGAATCTCACTTTTTTCTACACAGAACTAGGGTGGACACAACCTTGCGATGTATGGTCAGTAGGGTGTATATTATTTGAATTGTATCTCGGCCTTACATTGTTCCAAACACATAATAACAGTGAACACCTTGCTATGAAGCAGAGAATCTTAGGTGAAATACCACCCAGGTAAATCTCAAAAAAAAAGATATCTTTTTTTAAGTGGTTAACGGAATACTCAAGAGTGGTTGACTCATTGGCTTATGGATAAACTGCGATCCCTTCGGATATCAATGAATATTTCCATTAAAATTGTAAGGAAATTCTATGTAAAATGGCGTAAAAACTTTAATTTGGCCCAATAGTGGAGTTAGGCAGTTTGCAAATTAGGCAGACGATAAGTGGTTTGCAGTTATCTCGAACGTAACGTCCTGCTGAACTCTTCTTGTCCCATTCGAGTTTACCTCGGTAGAAATATTGAGTTGTTGTCTTTTTTGTCATTCTAAAAATTCACGAATTAAAACCGTAAATTTTACATTTAAAGTTGGTTCTTGTCCGATGAAATTTGTATCACAAAATCTTTTAACCGGACACTAAATCTCGCACTATACACTTAACGTTTCACCGTCGTTCGACAGCTTCGTCAGAACACGGTTGAAAATTGAACATAGAGATGTGTGATGCATGTAGAAACATCAAAAAAAATAGGTCTATTTAATGGTATTAAAATCCAATATGGCGGCCATAAGAAAAAATGAAGTTGATGATGGTCAGAGCGAAACGAAACGTTGTAAGTAAAATCTAATGATATCATCGTAAAGAGCTCAAAAAAGTGCCTAGTTAGAGTTTCCAGCTGAGATTGCTGCGAATCAGTCAGATGTTGCCAAGAAGTAAGATGTTCAATTAAGTCAATCGATTCTTTACTGAATGCCCAATCACCGGAGCGCAAGTCAGGGACGATGCCCATCAACTTCCAAAAATCTGCTCCTAAGATTAGTGAATGAGGTAACTCAGGGACAACTAAAACATCGATGACTTTTACACGATCTCGCAGTCGTATAGGGGTGGCCACATTACCAGGACTAGAACAGGGTTGTCCATTCGCTACGGTACACGACGTTACATGTTTGGTAAAGGGTAAGTTCAAAGTTTGGAGAACTTCCCATCCCGAACTGCCAACGATTGTGCGAGATGCACCAGAGTCTAAAAGGCCAAGAAACAGGATGCCCAAAATTGACACGGTTAAATAGGGACGCTCATCATTTTTAGCATGAGCCAAGACATAGTCAAGAACAGGTTGGACTGCCAAAGGGTCAATCGGCTTTGAAATACTGAAGCAACGTACTAACCGATCATCTAGCGCGTTGTTGCTGAAGTTTTTTGAACACGCCGGGCACGTCTTGGTAGTGACGTTGGGACGACCACACTGATAACAATGCCTTCTCAAGGGCTCGGAACAATCTCGAGACAAATGACCGTTTTTCTGGCAATTTCAACATTTAAAAGTCTTATTAGGTTTGGGAGGCTCCACCTTACATTCAGATACAACCGGTGCACAGACTTGTACGTACGCCAAATCAGGTTCTAAGACCATATTTTTACGCGGGGCGGAACGTATGCTTCAACAGCTGACTTACGAGCTTCCAACTGTCGACCTAACCTTAACAAGTGTGCTACCGAAGTAACCTCGACCAATCCTAATTGTCGTTGATAAAAAGGGGCAATATTGTTCAGAAGAATTTTGACCTGAACGCTTTCAGCAACCGGGACACTCAAACGATTAAACAAATTGATCATAACCGAAGTGTAAATTCCCATTGATTCGTCAGGGCCTTGAGTGCGTTTCTTAATTTCTTCGAACAATTTGTCGTCGTAATTATATGGCTGAAATTCCTCGCGAAGACGTTTGACGAGGTCAGTCCAACTATCGCAAAATTTCCTATTTGCCCTAAACCAAATTAACGCCTTATCTCGAAATAAATCGGATGCAGAAGCGAATAACGTGATTTCGGACACGTTCCTCGAAACACGAAGTTCGTCGACACGCTCGAGAAAAGCATTAAGTGATAGGACTTTATTATTTCCATTATAAGTCAAACCCCACTTAGAAACGGGCACAGACTTAATCTCGTTCACGGCCGCGAAGTGTGTAGCAGCCTTAACTACAGGATGCGTGACTTTAAGTCGCGATGAATTTGCTTTCGGCGATGACGGACTTACCACCACCACTTACGCGCTAGGTGGCGAAATCGAGTCGGGAACTACGCAAGATACTGCCAAAGGATTGTTTTGAAAATGTTCAGCAATCGCAGTCAAATCAAGTAAAGGGGATGTTGTTATCCCAGTGACTTCCGGTTCTTTCGGTGAAAAATTCAGCGCAGTTTGCTCGAAATCAAACGTAAGTTCGTCTAGCGTCCGCAAGATGGTGTCACGTTGTCGCGTCTCGTCGCTATTTGTCGGTTGGCTACGCTGAGCACGACCAATGGCGTGAGCCAACTTAGCTGAAATTTTATCGTAAATACAAACAGCTGTCGAGCCGGGAAACGACTCTATTAAGCAGCGAATCTCGCTAATTTTTTCCTGAAGGGCTGACACGTCATCGTCAAAAGTCACGTTATACTTCGGTACAGGCAGGCGTAAATCTTTTTCTAAACGCATTTTCCGTCTTAAATTTGCACGTTTTTGCGCAACCGTTCCGTCAATTTGGATACCTCTCACCAATAATTCGTAATTTAATTCTTCCGAATTAAGACGGTCCGGTAATAATTTATACTCCATTATAATGCGCAACTTATCCTAACAAAACAAGTGTTCTGGACGTAATATTCTTAAACAACAAATGAAACGAAAAACAAAATCAAGCCACACGCGTTTGGGCGCCAAAACTTGCTACCTACCTGTGACGATAGGTAGTAGTTTCACATCGGGTTGTACTTCTCCGATGTGGCCGGCCAGCTGCAATGGGACGGGGGGGTTCAATTCCGAAACGCGAGGCCAAACCAAAATTAGGCGCCACTTAATTTTTTTTTAAAGGGGACAATTAAGAAACCCAATTACCTCCAGAACACGTTAGTTTATTATACATAAATCATCAAAGAAAATAAAATATAAAATAAATAAACAATAAATCGACACCAACAACAAATAGAACTATTCTACATTAAAGTTAATACGTGACTTTAATTTTACACCGGAATGTACGCAATAAAGTACATGTCGAACGGCGGCAAAATCAAAGAAAGAATCCCGCAAAATCAAAACGCGAATTAACGCTCAAAACTACGTATAACAGAAAATAAGTAACGCTCCCACCTCTATTTCGTCGGCGTCTTATTTGTTTGTCGGCCTCGGTGTGTCAAAGTCGCCGCCAATCTCTTTGATGAAAGCCGATAATCACGCCGCGAGTCGGGAGGGGAGGTTTCAACGTCGCAAGTCTCTGAACACCTGCACGATTCGAAAGTGCGTCATCCCATTAGGAGTCCGCAACAAAAAGGATAGCCCTGATTAAGAGCCCGCAATAGAATTCGTAGTAAAAGAAAAGAGCCTATAAGCAAAAAAGAAATCGAACGTAAGGGTCAATTTTGAAAATTTGCGCCGTGCAAAACTTACCTCGGCACTTTACCGAAGCTGAAACAAAACACGAAGTACGCGTTTTTCTCTGTCTCCACGCGAGCCTGGTCAGAAGCGGCAATTTGCCGTAGAATTCACTAACATCCTCTTGATGTAATGACACGCACAAAATGAATTTGTTTAACAATAGGAAGGTGTAGCCCGGGAGACGACGGATTTCGTTCTGAAGAATGGCGCAATATTTCCCGTTCAACCGAAAAGGAACCATTTCCAAAGAGAGAGAAAGAGACACGTTCCAATTTACCATTGGCGGAATTCATCTTAGCGACTGGGGGGAACCAATCAGCTCAATGTGTACAGTGGCGTGGTTTCCAAGCAACCTTCCGGCACGATTAATTTCGCCTTATACAGGGCGTGTTCGGAACAGTAATGAAAACGGAGTAGTGACAACGCATGTACAGGCTGTATTCGAAACAGAAAGGAAAAATGAACTGTAACAATACTTTTTAAGGAGTAAAAGTTCATTTAAATTATTTTTTTAATATACACCGCTCGACAAAATTATCGCATCACCTTATCAAAATAGAATTATCTTTGTAAAGAACGGATTTAATTGTTTTTGATATAAGATCGATGTCTAATCTTGAATCTTCATTGTTTGAAATATAAAAAAATATAGGAGGCGTTGATGGTTTGCATATAAACATAAGATAATCAGTAACAGAGCCCATTCAAGCTAATTCTTGTGTCACTAATCGATTGGTTTGCGGTGATTTTTATGTAAGGTGCATTTAATTTTTGTCAATAATGGATTCTCGTCGTCAACAAAGATATTTAAGCACTGAAGAAGTGGTTCGAATTGTTACTCTCCTCCAAGAAGGCCGTAGTCAGAGATATGTGGCTGAGGTGTGTGGAATTCAGCAATCTTCCGTATCTAGAGCAGCCAGAAGATATAGAGAGACTGGAGAATATGTACGCCGACGAGGACAAGGCCGAAACAGGGCCACTTCCGAAAGAGACGATAGATTTATTCGAATGAGTGCTCTTCGTCAACGTTTTGTGACGGCAGGACATATTCAAAATCAGCTTTCTGAAGTACGACGAGTAAGAATAAGTGATCAAACCGTTAGAAAACGTTCGAGGGAAGTGGGATTGAGGCCTAGGAAGCCTGCTACTGGACCCCGGTTAACCAGAACACACCGAGTGTCCAGGTTAAGGTTTGGCCGTGAACACATTAATTGGTCTATTAACGACTGGAGCAACGTGCTTTTCACAGACGAGTCAAGATTTTGCCTAACATCGTCTGATGGACGTATTAATGTGTGGCGTCATGTGGGAGAAGGATACGCTCCAGGAAACATTCTTCCAACTACAAGTTTTGGAAGTGGTTCGATAATGGTATGGGGCGGAATTTCTTTGAACGCGCGTACGGAGTTAGTGGTGGTGGATAGGGGTTCAATAACAGCGAACAGATGTGTGGTTGACATTTTAGAACCACATGTAATGCCCTTTGCCCCATTTATTGGGGATAACTTTGTACTAATGCAAGATAATGCCAGGCCCCACGTAGCTAGGGTTTCGCTCCAGTATCTTCGTGATACCGGAATTCAAGTCATAGACTAGCCAGCTTGTAGTCCAGATCTTAACATCATCGAGCATGTATGGGATGTGATTGGAAGGCGAATCAGACAAAGAGAAGTCGCTCCTGCTTCAATTGCAGAACTTGGTAGGGCGTTGACTGAAGAATGGGACAATTTTCCGCAGGAGTCAGTGAGAAACTTATTTCACAGTTTACCGAGAAGAATGCAAGCTATTATTAATGCCAGAGGTGCTAACACGCGGTATTAGCTGTTTCTTGTCTTGTTTCTTTTTCGAGTAAAAACAAAATCGCGTTAGTATAATGTTTTCTTCTTTTTGTAAACTTTTCTTTTGTAAACTTGTAGCTGTTTGTTGTTTATTTTTAATACAATTACTATTTATTATACTATTTTATATTTACAATAAAGAATCTAGCATTAGAATACGGAAGAAATAGTTGCAATATATAAATATTGAGTGATGCGATAATTTTGTTGAGCAGTGTATTTATCAAAAATAAAAATTCTATGGACCGCGCATTCACTTTAATAAGTGAAAACTAGGAATTTTTTAACAATGGAAAGCATAGAAACAATTCATAAAAATCGAATTATTCGGCAAATAATGTTATTGAGAACTTTATTAGCAGATGGAACGATCGGCCCTAAAAATAGCATGGCACTGCAAATCAAGAAGCTTTTATTTTTAAGTCGTATTATTGCATAATATGTCAAACAGTTTAGCAGCATTTCAAGACAAATTTCCAACCATACAGCGGATGCTAATTTAAAGTTGTGTGTTAATCACGACATACGTTTTCGTTGCACCTTTACAGGACTATCGCATCCAATATGCCAGACAACTCTACAACCTCTTTTATATTCCTAATATTCGTGTGTGTTAGGAATTGAACCATACGTTCAAAATTGCTAACTGCTAGATGAAATGCATATGGGCACTTTCTTAAAGCCGCTTTACACTATTTGATTTTTAATTTGACTTCAGAAATGTAATGGTAATTAGGTGTAAATTTTTTGTGAAATTAAAAATTAAATGGAAAATCAAATAGTGTAAAAGTCGCTTTAGAGAGCCGTCGGAAAAATTTATTTACGATTTTCTCTAATTCTTTTAATTACCTAATGTTTTTATACAGTGAGCCTCTAAAGTATGGAACAAAATTCGCAATTTCTTTATTTTTGACATTTCGAAAAAACGCTCGGACAGGCAAATTTTGCTTTTAAAAATCAATTTTTTATTGTCTTTTGATTTCGAGTAATGACGTCATCGACATTTTTTTTAAATAGCAATCCTCAATTTTTTTTCTTGATTCTGATAGCTCATTGAATTCTCTATCCAACAACATCAAAAATTTATTGTTTTATGGGAAAAGATTTGAGAAAAAAGTTATTGAAAATGAATGAAACATCTACTACCTTTTATAATAAATGAAGTAGGCGTGACATTTTCAACATATCCAAAATGATACCTACAATAAAAGAAAACTTGTCATTCTTGTCATTTAAACAAAGTCTTTTCAAGTCGAGTAATCATAGTTCGTCATTGAACCGAAAATTATTATTATTATTATTTCATTTCATTTTCAATAATTTTTTTCTCAAAATTTTCCCGATGAAACATAATAAATTTTTGATGTGGTTAGATAGAGAATTCAATGAGCTATCAGAATCAAGAAAAAAAATTGGGGGTTGCTATTTCAAAAAAAATGTCGATGACGTCATTACTTGAAAACAAATAACTGTCACAAATTGATTGTTACTGGAAAATGTGTGCTTTTTAAAAACAAGATTTACCTGTCGGAGCGTTTTTTCGAAATGTCAAAGATAAAGAAATTACGAATTTTATTCCATACTTTAGAGCAGGCGTTGACAACCTATGACCCGCGGGTCACCAAGTGACCCATTGAATAATTTCAAGTGACCCACTTGAGTTCCGCTAATATATAAAAATAAATTATAAAACAAACTCTTTGAGAAACTATAAATAATAAGATTAACATTTTGATTTGATTACAAAGTTGCAAAAATGAACATAGGCGGAATACACCGACACTGCCCGAACGAATCTCATCATTACTCGTAATCAGGGCTCTTATTGGTCGACTGGGCTCTTTGACCGCGCGCCACCTGTAGTTGACTAGCTGATCACGATTCTACTCTCGTTTAAGTTTAGTTATACTTTGTTTTTAACTTTAATAAACAGAAAACTCGGAAGATAATCGTCTTCTCATGATATCATCGTGTTGGGCATCATTTCCTACGAAGTTTTCATGTTTGAAAAAAATTGGCTTTGCCATTTTGTCCGCGTTCGGTTCTTCTGATAAATGTGAGCAAATATTGTCACACATGAAATTTATTTTAAGTAAGAACAGGAGCAGATTAACTACTGAAAATTCAGACGCTTGTATTCGTCTTAAGGTGACTAAGTATGAGCCATTGATAAAGAAGAGAACACTAATGTTTTGAGTTTAAAAGCATATTTATATTGTAATAGTTTTTTCAATAAAATTTGTCTTATTTTTCACTAACGGACTGTTTTAAAATGAAAATACCCATTGACCCGAACCATTTTCTTAACAGTCACATTTTGGCTCACAGCCAAAAAAGGTTGCCGACGCATGCTTTAGAGGTTCACTGTAGTATTTTTGATAAATAAATTTAAAAAAAATGAACGTTTACTTCTCAAAAATATTCTATTTGACAAAATAATGTGAAAAATGAATTTCTCGTACCAAAAAGACTTTACAAATACTTTTTCGAAAATAAAAAATTCTACCGTAGTGTTCAATCCCATGGAAAAATGGCTAACTTCTATCTTTAAAAAGAGGCTTAAATGAGCCAAACTCACTAAATCCCGCGAAATTATTTTATTTTACTTCCGAATTATTCATTTTTTTTTGGAATGAGGCCAGTCAGAAAAATTGACCCCCACATTGTTGCGCTGTGTAATTAATTTTCAAGTGACAATAATGTACAGGCATTAGTTAGTTCAAGTACGTGACTCCTTTAAACAGTTATACCTTTTTTTGTACTTACGTCTATCTAACTGTTATCTAACTGTTTGTGATTCGCTGAGAGGTTAATGTAAGGACTTCTCAACAGATGGCACTATAACATTTCTAACTGATTCGCTGAGAGGTGAACGCGTCTTAATGTACCTAACCAATTTTACATGAAAGCTGCCTATCTGAATAAATTTTGATATTATGTTATTCAGCGCAAAGCCTACGGCAGAACCAACCATATATACAGTGTTGTTATAAATAATTCGCATCCCATTGACCTTGAAAAGATTAAGAAAAACGAACATTAATAATTTAGTTAGTGTCAATCGTCACAATAACCTGAAAGTATGAAGTTTCTTTTAATAATTTAAGAGAAAATTTTTGTCGGGTAACTCTATTTGTTTAAAGTTAATTGAACCACTACTCAACAGAGGGCACTATAAAGACTTCTCGTATTTTTAGCCTATTTCTTGGTTGTGACGTTTTGTATGCGCCTTAAAATAGGCAACCGCTTCTGCATCTGTGTACACGAAAGCTGCTCGATTTTTCAAAATCCCGCAAGATATTCAGCACGTGATTTACGTAAGTAGTTTCTTCAATCGCTCATAGATGAAAAAAATGAGGGAAGACGGTAAAAGCCCGTTACACTTTTTACTTTGACTTTGGCCTGTTAATGGCGCTCATGTCTTTACTCTCTTTAATATAGGTACCCTAGTTACTAATACCACCGATCATTGATTATAAGAGTATATATAAGATACCCAGCCTTACGCCTTTAAGCGTGACCGCCGATGCAAGAGAGATATAGATGGCGCTGACGGTATTTTACAATTGAGGGATAGATGGCGTGAAACTTTAGCTAAAATGTGGCGATCTGTAATCTCTCTTGAAAATGGAACTTGTACAAGAGGTAAGCGGCCAAAAGCTCCAGACGATTGTGGGACCTGCCAGACGGTTTTTTAAAAATTTATTACATTCAATTGGATTAGAAGACTTAAAACGTCGAGTTTAAAATACCGAATAAAAACTATACTTTACATAAAGTGTTTTTAATGAGATTAGCTTTTATGTTTTAAGTTACATATCTGATACCTATAGCTAAATGAGTTTTGTATTAACATGTCGTAGTCCAAAAGTGATTGCATTAATTCAGTATTTTATGAAAATGACTAGAAAAAGTTTCCGAATTTTTAAAAGTTAGTTTTATTCTTAGAATTTCGAAAAAATAATTTAACAGAAAAAATTTCATCACATAGGAATAGTGTAATAAGAGGCCGTTATCAATCGAACGGAGTTTAATGCCGAGAGAGCCCGAAAAGAGTTCGAAGTAAGATAGCGCTTTATACTGCTTACGTGGTACGTGTCGCTAAATATGCCGACGTAGGGTACTTTCACAATAAGATAGGTGTAGACGTGGCTATGTGCAGTAGACGAGTCCAATTTAGAGATGTTAGGTATGGTCGGTAATTTATAGCGAATGTTATTAAATAATTTCATTTTACATGTAAGGCCGGCCGAAATTACCAACATAATTTTTTTTTTAAGTACTATTAAAATGTGGTAACGCGTATACATAAATTTAAGTAATCAAAACGCTCACCATTTCCTTTGGCTACCGGGCACCGTCCGCTACCATCACCTCCCATTGACATGGTGCGTTCATGCAACAATAACATGTGTTTACAATCATTTGTAAGAGACAACAGTTATTTACTCACCGGGGACCCCAGTCCCCTGGCCCCAACGGTCCGCACAACCTTTTGGTCAATTCACAATTCAATCTAGTGCCTCTATCATCGCTCCTGATGATGTCCAACCTTGGGCCTTTATTATCATATCTGTTGCTCTTTCATAAACTATTGCTCTGAAACGTTATTTCCAGAAACACACGCCACATGCAACACAGATAGCCTCAATGACATGCAAACATACTCTACCCTACGTCTTTGTCATCTCCGACCCGTGGATTCTCTACCACCAATCCACTCTTCCACCAGGTGGCACAAATCAACGTCAACGTGGCATCTCACCAGGTTACGTCCCCTCCACCTGGCACGTAGGGGTGGTGACAATTTAATAACCTTAGGGCTCCCTGTCCGCTGCACCGGGTCCCTAAGGGGTCACCATGGGACCGTGAACAGTACTTCGTTCACTCTCGGTAGCGCTTTCCACCTTGTTAGTACGATTTCCCTTACGGAGTAACCACTACTCATGCAAGTGACGTCACAATCCCTACGCCCCCGTGGTTACACCAGTCAACCTACTGGCCAACGGTCAGGTGATGCAGCACCTGCCACGACAACCGAGCCTCACCCGGGGAAATCGCTTCATTCATACACCATGCAGGAAATACTTTAAGCTAATTCTCTACATATCATGCATTAGCTACAATTAATAACTTATCTCTAGATAACGCCTTCCTGCTTCTACCAGTGTAGAGCACAATACTTTCCGAACACACCCTGTATACGCACGCCACGAATATAATACACGCGTACTATACAATTAACGCGCGTTGCAAGCGCAAGTTACAAGATGCAAGTTGGCCAACTTTAATTAATTACTTTTCGCACCTTTCTATCGTATTAGTTAACACCGCAAACTCTTATTAATGCGCCTATCGATTACGTATCATAAACTCGACTGTGTCGATCTCCAAAGCAAAACCTTTGCTGCCCGAAAACTGTTTGTTTATCTAAACTCAAGAGGATCCCAGCATTCGCCCCAACAACCGTCTGGGTGAACGTAGATAAAACTCGCATTGCAGGCAAACGTTTATAATTCTTTAATTCTAAACGCATTACATTTTTACTTAACAACAAACGTCTAACATACATTTCAATATTTTTTAATTTTGCACTTTACATTTCTAATTTAAGATGGTTTTAATTTATACATGTAATTTAGTCCATTATCCCTTGAGAAGCATATTTGGTAAAGAAAATGTGTTTTAAACTGAAGTATTAAATCAAGTTATGTAACTAATTTGAACCAAACCACGTGGTATCGGTATTGTGCCATCTTTGTCACTCTTAGAGGATGCTCAGTCTATCTTTCTCTCTCTTTGCACTAATTTTCGTCACAGTATTCTTCAAAATCAAGTTGAAATAGACAGTTGAATTCGAGCAAGAAGCTATGTTGATTACTTCTTATTTTATTATTTATTGTGAACCAATTTTTATTGTTATCAGATTACAATTAATTCTAATAATACAATAGACGTATAAAATTAAAATTTTTAGATCTATGAATTACATACATAGGCACATACCGATTGTCCACTTGACAATGAGACACAACAGTGGCGTAGCTAGGTGACCAAGGCCCCGGTGCAAGAAGAAATCTGGGCTCCTAACCAAAATAATTTTTTAAGGTTTTTACACGTATCTAGAAAAATAAGTAAAATTGTGACAATTTTTCGTGATTTTTACATGCAACTAGAAAAATGAACAAAAATTATGACTCTTTTTGTACATTTGTTTGTGGTTTTTACACGCATCCAGAAAAATGAACACAAATTATAACAATTTTTGTAATTTTTTCTAGATGCGTAAAAACAATTTTTTAGCTAGAAATAAACCACAAACTTCAAAAACAATACTCTGCTAACAGATTACGGCGATTTACAAATGTTTTGTTTCCAAAGCACAAGCACTTTTGATGATTTTGTAAAAATAAAAATAGCTTCTTTATTTATTAGTTTACGAAAAAATAACAAAGGACAATTTTAATTAAGAATTTTATTTCTATCGATTGGTAAAGTACAGTAAAACTCGGATATAACGAGGGCTCAAGGGACCACTCTTACTGTTCGTTATATACAAGTGCTTGTTATAAATGAAAAAAATATATGTTCTATGAACACCAAAAGAATCTGGGACAACTGTATTCCTGCATTTTTGTGTTTATTTAATAAACTAATAAGTTTGAATACAATTTTAAACAATTTATTTTGCTTGTTTTATGGTAACGTAAAAAATACGCAAAAAACAAAAAAAAAATTTAACAATTAATTCATTGTATTTAGATTTTTTGTCGGGCATAGTACGTACTTCTGCATCAAACAAAAATATTTAAAATTTTTTAGAAATTAAGCTCGCTATATGCAAGGTAAAACAAAAAAAATTACAAAATTGGCCGTTATAAGCAAGTTCTCGTAATAAACGTACTCGTTTTATCACAAAATCTTTAAACCGGACACTAAATAGCACATAAAACACTTAACGTTTCGCCGACGTTCGACAGCTTCGTCAGAAGTGAAAAGTATAAAAAATTTACAAAATGATCAGAACTTTGATTTTGAAAATACTAATATTTTATATTACGAGTCTAATATTTTCAAAAGATGTTTTATAGAAATGTGTAAAATAAAAATGTCGTAGGTTTATATTTTTCACTTCTGACGAAGCTGTCGAACGACGGCGAAACGTCGTATTTTGTGCGCTATTTAGTGTCCGGTTTAAAGATTTTGTGATGCAATTTTCATCGGACAAGAACCAACTTTAAGTACTCGTTTTAAACAAATATTTACCTATATATGTAATTTACAATATCTAGAAACAGGACTTTTTAATTTCCTCGTTATAACCGAGTTCTCGTTATAACTAGTGCTCGTTATAAGCAAGTTTCACTGTAATATAAACGCTGTTCCATCTAAAAAAGTGTCTTTTTGACTTTATCTCATAAACGCGACTTTTAATTGTTTTTCTGACTGCGTCAGTGTAATCAGTGCGAAAACTACTGCTAGTTTGTTAATTTAACCGAATTAGTAGCTTTTGTAATAACAAAGTTAGTAATAGTACGAACTTAAGATTGAACAGAATGTATAATTATATACTTATTACATAATTTTATAGTTTAAAATGGTTGAACAGAAACACACTTCGCTTCGGAACTTCAGGGTTATTCGAGGGCTCCCTTGAGCCTGAGGGCCCCGGTGCATTGCACCACTTTGCCATGTGATAGCTACGCCACTGGACATACATAGAGATTTAACATGAGAAAACAGAAATTATTTTATTTTATCTGCCTAAATTCATATGAATTTGTAGGTCGTAATCGGAAAGATTTTGATTATTAAACCATTTTGGTATTAAACTCTTTTAAGTGTTAATTATTTATAAATTAAAGAAAAATTAATTAAAATATTTAATTATACTTAATAGCATATTTTAGCAACCAAAATTAATAATTCTCGTGGTCAAGGTGTTAAGTTCAAATTTCGTAACCGTAGGGTTGTGAGATCAAACCCAGCCCATCACATTTTTTTTACTTTTGACATTTTTTCAGACTTGATTTTTTCTTTAAAACGTTGGAATATTCTATCAGCCTTATTTTGTTTGTTTTAGTTTTTTTAAATTTTTTTATTTTTATGAACACAGATTTATATTTCGATATCTTAATTTCTAATTAATATTACCATTAAATATGCATTCAGGAACATTTTTACATAGCCATCCCTCTAGCGCACAATTCAAATTAAGCGCCAACGCCCTCCCATCACACGAAGTCATGTACAATCTACGATTTTAGCCGCTCGTTATATTTGTGGTCTCATTTACATATAATTTTCCTTACAAAGTAGGTACGGTTCTTATCTAGCATGTCGTTTTTTTATATCGTTAGAGGGAGCCATCAGCTTACCGGCAAAGTGAGGGGTGCGGAATAGGTAGAGTCACGCATTTTTATATTGGGTTAGGTATCTATATTATACTCTTATAATCATTGCACCGATTACATCAACGAGAGATGGTTATGTCAATGCTATTATTTGTGTATACTTTCCCCACCACAAAAAAGGAGCTTCTGTATATCCAATCATAGATGACACCACCAATATTAAATGTAAAAATTAAAGCGGAACGAAAGCAAAATTAAGAACACTAGATGGCGCTTCGAAAAATATAATTATGGGCGATATATTTGAACTCTTGTATTCAATTTTTAATTTTGAGAAACACTAATAATTCGGCAAACGTACTTGTATTCGGAAACACAAAGTGAAATTCAAATTACAAACATTTTAGCTCATAATTTGCCGGAATGTGTTTCAAAATACAAGTACATTTGCTGAATTATTGTTAATGTGTCTAGTGTAGTATAGGTACTTACCAAAATAAACAAAAGCATACAGTTTAATAACTTTACTCAATAAAATGTAAAATACAAGTTAAAATCGATTGTTACAATAGCGCAACAAATCAAGGGAGAAATTCTGTCCGTAGAAGGTTCAGCCTCATAGTTTCATACTTCCAGATTCCAGTCATTGCCATGAAATTTGTCAACCACCTTTTTTGTGAGGGAGGCATGGTTCTACTAGCGTAGCCAACAAGACGCCACTAATCTGTGAAAAAAAAAGTATATTTACAATTTGAGAGTAACACAATGTAGTACAAACGTTTTCTTAAAAATGGGTCACTCTATTAAAAATGATATTATTACCTATTGTAAATCTACCGCTATTAGTTCAAACGACACTTATAACTATGTCAGAAATTAATAGTTAAACTTACTAATTTTATGTTTCATGGTTTACCAAAACTGCAAATGACTGGAAGAAGTGGACACAGAAGTGGACACGTAAGTGTTTGCCATGGGTCGGATACAACGAACTGCCATTAAAACTGTCGAAGAGCATGTCTATATCTTGTACAAATGTCGCAGTACTAAGAGCATTATTACCCAATGTTGTACCTGAAGCACACAAAAAAAATGTTGTTAGGAAAATTTATAACACATCTGTTGTCAGTAAGACACATTAATTAATTACATTTTATGCACTGAATCAGTCAACTCTACTATCAGCCAGAAGAACAGATGATTCTATTAAAATTTGTGGGTATGAAATTATAAAGATTATATGTAGATTCTAAACTTACCTCGAGATATATTGTAGAAAATTATACATGCGACAGAATGGCTAAAGAGCTGTGCCGCCAATAACACTCTCATTTTTGCGAATGAGTCAGGACCTAAATGTTCTGACGTTAACTTCGGGACACATCAAAATCTTGTTTCATTCTTGTCGATTTCAAAGGCGTCCTTAATTACCTGAACATCAGCTCTGCCAGCAAGAGTGAAATGTTTGGCACATACTCTCTCCTTTCGCTGTACATTTTCAGGTGGCATATTCAAACCCAGAGCAGTAAGCCATTCTTGACACCTTTATATAAAATATTGTAAAATTAACAACCGATACCTACTATACGTATATACAATACGTATAAAACTGAGCCTTTTATATGATTCTAAGCAATTAATCATTATTTTTTGCATAATTAAAAAAGAAAAATTGAAGAAAATTTCAGAATACAAAATTGAAGATTTCTCAAAAAACTGTTAAATTTGCATCAAAAACCAAAGCTGTGACCAAAATTTTTAACAAAACAAAGCAAACAAAAATATCTTCTGAAAAAATGTAAAGTAGGACACATGTCACTATGTTTATATCGGGTGATCAACTGAATTTTACCTTTAGTGGGGGTTTGCCAACAAAAAACTTGGTGTCTGAGATTAGTGCTGTTCACAGATTAATAATTGACAAATTAACATATTTCGTATTGTCAAGACATACGTTTTCGAGTCATGGCAAACTGCGAGGTAAAATTCATTTGATCGCCTGATATAAGTTATGTATCCGCATTTTTTTCTGTATTGGGGCGCCATATTTTTCATTGCACACAGGCGGCCATACCAGATTCTACTACGTCTCTTGTGCTTGGTTTTTATTTAACTTACCTGGTGATTGATCTTGGAAACCAAAAAGATTGTATGTTCTCCACAGAACTTTTACATACTACACACAGTTGGCGATTCATGGTACTTAAATCACCGTTGCGTTGAATAATAAAAGAATAAATAAGTTTTACGAAAAGAACGTCAGTATTCAAACGCATACTGCCTCTTTGTTTTGGGAATTACCCATATACCCTGCCGAAGAATGTCGCCATCTGTACCTAAAAGTAGGTTCTAAAAGTAATACTAAAACAACATGAAAACGCAATCTGAAAAATAACTAACCATTTAGCGACCTCTATGATTGGATATACAGAAGCATGCCTACCCCTTGCCTTTAACCCCCTTGACCAATACTTCTAAGTATGGTGATACACATTTTGCCTATTGAGTCGGACCCCCGTCACTAAATAATTACAGTACCGCAATCAGCCGCCATTTTATTGCAAAATATTGGCGGGAAATTTAAGCATATAACCCTAACAACGGCACATTCGGACATTTTAAACTTTTATTTGGCAGGCGTTAAATTTGATTAAACTTACCAGAAAGAAAATCGAAAAGTCGGCAATTTAAACTTGCCGGAGAAAAAATCACTAGAAATGTCGACCATTTAAGCTTGCCGGGAAGAAAATAACTTTTTAGTGCAAGAACGTTATTCTCTATCTTACACATTGAGCATATGGCGGTCACTGAAGTTGACCAAGGCGGTCACTGAATTGACGAAAGTGGACACTGAAGTTGACGAAAGTGGAAAGTCGACCATTTTAGTGCAAAAAAGTGGTTTCTTTATCTTACACATTAAGCATATGGATTGCGGTACTGTATTTATTTGTGACCGTAGTTACTAATAAAATCCCTAGATATTATCTGGGGACTTTAGTTACTAACACCAACCGTCTTCAGAGGAAAGTCAAAACTCAATTGTAAATATTGTAAATATTGTAAATATTGTAAATATTGTAAATATTTCAATTAAAATAATAGTGCAATTTCACCATGTTGTTCACCTCGTTTTATTTTAAGTGTAAGGACTGCTCAATAGATGTCACTGTAACATTTTTAACTGATTTGCTGAGGGGTGAACGCGTCTTAATGTAGGCAACCAATCTTACACCTGTTCGTGAAAGCTGCATGATTGGATAAATTTTAATACAATTATTCTGTAGATGGAATTGCAAAATCTGCCACGTATGCAATTAAGGCCCAGTTTCATAAAACGTAGTTAACCACTCGATCAAGTTAATTGTGCGGTTAAGCAATACCATTGGAGGAAAGTTTAAATATCCTCCAGTGATATTGCTTGATCGCACAATTAACTTGATCGAGTGGTTAACTACGTTATGAACTGGGGCTAAGCTTGGTTTACATTTTACAAGAAACTCATAATTTAAGCAAAAATTAAAACTATGATAGCAATTAACAGAGGGCATTCTAATTCAAATTTCGCAAGCATTATAAATTCTTGCCGAGATGAGACATTGCTTTTATTCTTTAAGCCAATTTCATCCGCGTCAAATTCTTTGAAGTATTTGGACGTGTCAATATAGGCAAACCTTTCTACATCAGAGTACCAAAGTGCATGAATCGCCAGTGCTTACTTTAAAGCGCTTATAGATGGAGCCGGCCGACTTTCACTAAAAACAACTCATTTTGAAAGCTAATTTCAAAGTGCGCTGTAAGATTCCCCAGTTATTTTCAGCGCAACATTTACAAGAAAAAAATAGTTTTGAGTGCATGGGGCGCCCCCATACTTCCTACAGATACAGATGAGTTTTGGAACAATTTTTTTTTTTAAGTTAATCGAGATAAGAAAAACGTTAGTTGTTAATTTTCTTTTTGGTTTTTTTAGTTTTTGAATGCGCCTTGAATATAGGCAACCAATTCTACACCAGCGAGTGACACTTGCCTGAATCAACCACCGTGTGATTTGGTGCAATTTTCATTAAGAGCAATCTTACGAAATAACTCCAAATACGAAAACCATTAAAACAGGCGAATTCATAGACTTTATTTCTGAATATAATTAATTCATTTTTTTTTCCTATATACCTGACAACTAGCACTACAGGGTGACCATAGGAAATTTCTCTATCATCATCTGGTAATTAAGAAAAAAATAATTAACATTGAAAAATTTTAGTTGAACTTTACAGCGATAGTAAAAATACTTCCAGATCGAATTTTGAAAAACGCGTTGGTCACTTTGTAGATTGAAGTTTTGTTAACAAATCAGTGAAAACAGCTTTTAAAAATATGTAACCATAATTAAGTTATGAAGTCGCCCGATTTGTATGTTTTTAGTGAATTATTTCTGCAAGACGTGAATATATTGTCCCCACCTTAAGAGCTGGGGGCGGTAACAAAATAGACAATCACGTGATCTTTTTTCACGGCCCGAGAATATTTTTGCGTTCCGATTTTTAGGGGTTATTGCGCATGATCTCAAATACGATTAAGGCGGGTAATTTAAACATATTTAAGTTTGTGCACTGCTTTTTCCAGTACGTTTTTGGTATTTTAATGTTTATTTATACATGCACTGAGGTCTAGCAAGAAGTACATTTCTTGTTAGTCGAGAAAAGATCAACTTCACTATCTCTAAATGGTATTCAAAGGTACGGCTTTTTCCACAGTTGGAGAAAAAGGTACTTTTAGCCGGCTAAATTACATCATTAGGAAAATTACATTTTTATAGAATCATCGTCTTGCCTATTCTGACGTACAACTTTTTTGTGTGAACTTTCGCGTCTGGCATTCTTCGTTGATTAAACTTAAAAAAAAAAATTGAGACGCATTTCACTTCGAAAACATTATTTTGTGTAAATAACTTTTGCATCAACTCCTTTTTCTCGTTATTAATTTAAATGCACTCCTTAAAATTTGAAGTGGGACACTTAACGTTTTTTTCTTTTTTTTTGTAAATTTGTGTTCGACAAATTGATTCGAAATTGACCTATCAAGTAATTTTGCGTTAGGCGTACTCAACTTCTTCAAAAATGACAGCGTTGTCTTATTTTTAAATCAAATATTTTTAGACGAATATAATCTATTAATAACGGGCTTTCGATAGTGTAAAATAAAAAGGGACATATTTTTTGTTTGGCCACAATTAAATCTTAAACTTTAGCTCCGCGTACAGTAGGACTCTCGCTTCGTTTTTCTCAAAAATGACAGCGTTGTCTTATTTTTAAATCAAATGTTTTTAGACGAAAATAATCTATTAATAACTAGGCTTTAGATAATTTAAAAACAAAAAGGGATATATTTTTTGTTCGGCCACAATAAAATCTTAAACTTTCATTCCGCATACTCCAGGACATCGAAAATCATTGATTTATTTGATTTAAAAATAAGACAACGCTGTCATTTTTGAGAAAAACGAAGCGCGTGTCCTGCGTAACTAAAGTTTAAGATTTAATTGTGGCCGAACAAAAAATATGTCCCTTTTTGTTTTTACACTATCAAAAGCCCCTTATTGATAGATTATTTTCGTCTAAAAAGATTTGATTGAAAAATAAGACAACGCTGTCATTTTTGTAGAAGTTGAGTATGCCTCGCGCAACATTACTTGATAGGTCAATTTCGAATCAATTTCTAAAAATATTCATTTTAAGTTATTGAATATTACTTAATTAGTAGATTTTTATACTAATACATAAATACTGAAACTGTTTTGGTATTATTTTAGAATTTTTTTTATTGTTGAAAATTATTGCCAATTTCATACCGGCTTCAAAAGAAATAAACTTTTATGATATTTTCTTAAACTGTGGCCTTTTCTTCAATCAAAAATTGCAAGATGCGAAATATTTTTACATTCTGGATTTAATAGTTATTTATGTACCATTTATGAGCAAGCAAATGAGGTCGATAAAGACACTTTGCTTACCTTATAGTACATTATAAACGACACTGGCGTTTGGATGACACCAAAGGATGTGACGCTAGCGCAAAAAGACTTTTACGTTCTGCAAACAAAAAACAGTCACTTCGCGTCATGATGTTTGTCATGTACTTAATTATCAACATTTTTTAGCAATTTTCAAAAAAATATATGTAGATACATTTTTACATTTACATATTTACCGCCGATTTTTCTTTTCCTATATGTGACCTTCTTGTTAATGGAGTTTAATTTACCCATGTTTACAATTTAAATAAATAAAATAATGAATTTCATTACACTGTTGAGCTGCAGGTAATATTTAAATTGCGCATGCGTATGAAATAGGATTATACGTAAAATTTTTGGTGTTGCAGCTCCAATCCTCTTCAATATTTTACAAATATAGGTAACTACTTGTTCCTTTTCTATTATACGACGCTTACGTGCAATTAAAAATAAAGTCTACTTTGAACGATAATTGCGTCTTATTACAATTTACCGTAAAAAATGTGTAAGTATTTGAATATAATTATGTACATGTATGTGTATTTCTGAAACCGTTGAATATACCAACATTATGACCGAACGCCGCCTAGTAAGTTGCTCATGATGACGGAACCACCGACACGCGAGAATTATTATCGCTTTTTCTCAATATGTGTTGAACAGAGATAGCTCTAAGCAACTAATGTTGGTGGTTTTCAATAGCCGCATGGTCGGCAGGCGACTGCCAACCAACCAATCATAATATCACAAATATTTCCCCTTAACGTAGCAAAGTAGGGATAGTAAAATGCGAATTTCTGAGGGGTAACTTTGTACGATTCCTCTCAAATTCGAGAAACTTATAGCGTTTTCGATTGACATGCACTATGTGCTTTGAGTGCGCACTCAGATTATCTTCATCTCGTTTTGTTACATGAGGTTAAAATAAGATGAGAATATTCTGAGTGTGCACTTAGAGCTCATAGTGCACGTCAATCGAAAACGCTTTTAATGTTTGTTTTGATCGCGTCAGAGAGATCACGACGGGTTAAAAATGCGTATACCTAAAAGTGAGTCGCTGGATAGATGGCTCTTCGTGAACTCTTCTGTTAGTTGAGTCGTTATATAGATGGCGTGTCGCTATGAGAGTCTGTAAGAGTCTAGTACAGTTGGTGATTACAGATTACTATTATGCGTGGTGCCCTCTAGTGTCAAACGTAAAAATGTTAGTTATTAAAAATGATGCCCAGTAAATGCCGTAGCCGTAAATAAAGTAACTGATGCACGGTTTGCGAAACTGTAGAATTAGGTGAACAAAAGTCGAAATAATCAAATCAAACCTATTGCCACATAAGGCTGCGCAAATAAGCTTCGCCCACAGGTCCTTATATTCGGATTAGGGATGACGACGGGTACCCGGGTACCCGTTTATTTAATTGGAACCGGTTCCCCTTTATGAATACCCGTTACCCGATAACTACCCGGGTACCCGGTAATTACCCGATACTCGGTAAGTGCCCGACAACCAAGGACCTCCTTTTAAATTTAAATTATTATAAAACAAGTACTTGGAGCGTTATTCTTGTTTTATTTTTTTTTTTCTTTGAAAAAATAATTTATTTGCAGTATCAGTTCCTTGGGATATTGTTTTGAAAGATTTTTAAATTGTTATTCAATACTTATCGGATATGCAGATAGTTATTGGGTATCGGGTACCCGGGTACTTATCGGGTACCCGGGTACTTATCGGGTAACGGGTAATACCCGGGTACCAATAACGGGTACCCGGGTAACAAAATTATCGGGTATCGGTATCCCTAATTCGGATCATATGACAGTAAAATAGTATTTTGAGATTAAGGGGCCCGACTTCCTTCCCGATATACGCCTAAAAGCCCTAAAACATACTCAATAAACAATCAATATAACAGAATTAATATTCATTGTATTAATTCAAATTTTTTTCTACGTATAGTAAACATCATAATCTACACGGGACTGCAGCATTTGTAGCAAAATTTGAGAGGAATTCAACATTGTTTTTCTAAATGAATCGGATCCTTTTATAAATAATGACGACAGCCCCATGTCATATAATTTTGCTTTTACAATAAGTTTACGTTAGACAATAAGAGAATCGAAAAGTTATAGGCATGCGTGTAACGCATGACGAATCACATTCCTTTATTTAAGGCATACTGTTTATTTATAAGCTCTTTAAAAGTATGTATGTAAGTGCCAGTAGGTATATATGTCAAACTGTAATATAATGGTAACAGGAAATAAAGAATCGGGTTTTTCGTTTTGTCCAAAAAAATTAAGGCAAATCTTGTCAATTTCAGGGAAAAAGCGTAAAAGAGAATTTTTGTCTCAAAAACGACGCACTTTTCACATCCCACCTGTAAGTACCACGCGATCGTTTAAATTAATAATTAAAGTAGGCGGGATTTTTTTATACGGTTGTGCACCTTGCCAATCAACTCGCTGTGTAGATTAGAGGTTATATAAATGTTTTGACGTTTATAGGATTCTCATCGGGTTCAATCGCTTTAATTTAAATTTAAAGTTGGTTCTTTAATTTAAAGGAAGTGAAACTGTTTTAGTGACAACCATAGAAAATGTTCAAAGTGTTCGCCCCCGGCGAATAATTAGTGTTGCCAAACTAATTCAAAATCCATAGCCTACTCTAATTATAAATTTAAATGATCGCGTGGTACTATCGCGGCCTTAAAATTTCGCACGATTTATTATCAAGTAGCCAGAATTTTTCTAAATTATAGTTTTGTAGAACAGGCTCTTTCCTCAATTTTTTTGACACTAAAGACATTTAACCAAAAGTCAGATTGTTTGGTTATATTTTAAGAACAGCAAGATAATAAAGGTATTAAAACTGAAATAATAGAATGAAAGTAGCGACCAATCATCTTCTAATTTTGCAAATTGCAAAACCCTTCTCTCCTTCAGAAAGCACGTTATTTGACATTGTGTTGCTACAACTTTAGCATTACATTTGAAATCTGACGTTTAAAATTGTTATTTTTGACAAGCCGTCAAAGAAAGCCATATTTACAGCGGAAAATTAAACCGTGCGAAATTATAAGGCCGTGATAGTACAGTGTGAAAAATGCTCCTGTCGTCAAGGAAATATGTAAACACAAGACTTCTTAAAACGGATGAGAGAGACACATAATATATTAAAAATCGTGAGTGAGAGATGTGATTATATGCCCAAGATGCTCTAGGAGGTGTAATTTGCGACCATAACAACATAGGAATACAATTGACATTTCTCACATCTTACTTAGTTAAACTTAATATAGTAAGTGTTTTATAAACAATGTTGAACTGTGGGTTTTGTGGACGTTCCAGAATTTTGTAAAACGAGTGTGTGCGCCTTTGAGCCAGTTGTATAAAACGAGGTAATCACTCGGTCAAGTTAACTGTGGAGGAAAGTTGATCGAATGGTTAACTCATTTTCTACAACTGGCCCTATGGCATACAGCGACTATATTTAGTGACCAGTTTGGACGAGAAACTACTGTTAGTATAGCTCTCCTGTTATTCGTTACTCGTTAGTTGATACTGAATGCACACGGAAAATTTCAACGGCGACAGAATACATGGCATTTGTCTTCGTAAAAATTTTTGGTGAGGGTTCATTAGCGACACGCCTACTGATAGTTCCTTCTCCTCACCCTTTAGCCCCTCAAAAACGCGTATCATCTATCGGTGAAATGTGATACTCGTGATTCTCGTCATACAACAAGTGATGCATCAAACCCAAACACAGCAGTTCAAAACTGTCCGACAGCGGCAGCATTTTACATACACACTCTCTTCACGTTGTTTTCCTCTCGCCTACATTTTACTACGTACGCTGAAACCTATCGCACGATCTCTCTTAATGATCGCGTTTTATTATTCCTGGCGTCGCGTCGCGCCATCACTCAAAACGCTTCCTGGTAGCAAATTTCGCAAGTAATTTTTCCACGAACGCGCCTCGTTTCTGACCTCTGCCAATGATGATGTACTTCACTGTGATTACTTACTCGGAAAGCTTAAGCAAATTGTCGGCAATGACGTTACGTAATTTGCAATTTGAAGAAAACGATTTTAAAAAAAAACCACCCAGCGATTTTATTCAAACACAAGGCTCGTTTCACCTCGTTCTCAGTCATTACTTGAATTAGAAGTGCATAAAAATAAACGAACGGATTTGTAACAGGTAAAAACACAGCGCCAAGATCACTCGTTGCATAATGTAATTACATATAGCATTGAACTTTTTTTTTATAGCTGCAATTAATATTGTTTTTATGTCTGTTGTAATTGTTGGTTGTTTCAAAACAATAATTTTGCACCGGACGAACGCGCAGGAATTACAAATGGCAAAAGTACAAAATCGTATCTGACCAATCGAAGCTGTAGTGTTCGGAAAAGGTTATAAATGATCGAAACACAAAGCCGGAGCAAGGCTTCGAAATTTAAAAATGTTTATGAACTGAATCGAATTTCGAAACGGTGCCAAAACAATAAGATTTTTCAAATACAAGAATCAATCAGTTGCCTTGAACCCTTTGGCTAAGACAAATCTTCAAAATCTGAGAATTTGCTAAGCTCAATGCCTTCTATTGACTTTCTCAGGTCATCAAGATTTTAAAAGGCGCAAAATACGAAATAAAACGAAGCAATGCGGCCGATCAATTTTTATCTTTCCAAAACTACAACGTTCCAAAGTTTAGACTGACTGAACAGGCTACGACAATGTAATATTCCAGCGATGGAGACACATGCACACACAGAGATCATTCTTCTTGCTTCTGCGACTTGAGTTTCGCGACCAGATCCTCGCACTGCTTTCTGTAGAAGGCGATCAATTTCGCAGAGCGCTTCTTGTCCTGTCTCAGGTAGGCAATCTCAAAGTTGAGGTTCTTCTCGAGGCTCCTCGAGCAATGGCGCATGATGAGCTGGGCGACCTCGTCTTCGGCTTTCGATATCGCCAACTTTATCATCTTCATGTTCCTTGCAGTTTTCGACGCGCTTCTCCACCTCGGTCTTCTTCTCCTCCAACTGCTCCAATTCCGCGGAGCCCTTGGCGATCTTGTCATCTATACACATCGCATAGTCATTCGCTTTCTTCTTCTTGTGTTCCTTCTCGTAATAGTCGACGAGCGTTGTTCTTCAACATGTTCTTCTGCTTCACAAGCTCGTTGAGAGCCTCGTTCAGTTTATCAAGGACCTTCCAGTCTTCTTCGCTGACCTTGTCCTGAACTTTACAAGCCATTTCGGTGGGTTTACCGTTAACCTGAGCGCCTTTCTCGGAAAGTTTATTAACAAGAAGGGAAGCGTAGATTATGTTTCCCATAAGCGACGAAGATTTCAAAGGCAACACTATAACGAATTTGTGCAAGTAAATAAAAGCGAGAATTTCGAAAGGTGGTGCCACAACGTTTCCCTCTGAGGTGAACAATCAAAGATGATTGTTTCAACAAGAATATTTCAATTTTTTTAATGGTGGACTTTTCAAGTCTTCAAAAAATTTTAATGTGCATGGATGGTCCTTAGTAGCTCCCTCTTAATTCCCTTGATGTCTTTTCTGTCAATTCTTCAACCTCTTAACGACCTCACAGTCTTATGGTCAATCTCAAAACTGTGAAGCGTCTGGTATTCAACGAAAATATTATATGCATTGTCCTTGGTAAAATATGCAGAATTTATTGTACGTTTTCTCGAGTTTTTTATCGTAAGCGTCTAAATCCTTTTCGGATTCGGCCATTTTCTTCTTGATCTTTTCCAGGTCATTCAGGGTTTCCTTCCGACATTCCTTCATCAACTTCTTCAACGACATCTCTTCAACTTCTTCTCCTTCGTACTGAATTTTATCGGAGACGTTTTCGATTTGCTCCAGAATGCGACCGATCTTTTCCTCCACCGCGCACCTTTGCACCTACAAGACGTCCAATCTCTCGGCGACCTCACAAATCTCATGGTCAATCTTGGAACTGTGCATTTTCGAAATTTTATAGTATAGTTTTTAGTTTCAAACTATAACAGAGAGAAGAGAGGGGGGATTAATGTGTTTAACCGCGCTGTTCGTTAAAGGAGAATTTCGAAGGTTCTCATTCCTCAAATAAGCTCCCAATCAAAAAAAAGTTTATTTGGAACAGAGACAATACATAAATATGCAAAGTATATGCAAAAAAGTCGATTGACCACCACACGTCACCTCAACAAATCTTCCCTTCGGAGCACTTTTTGTAATTCTTACAGGCCTTCTGTAGTTGCTTATCGTACATGCCGAACACCACCTGAGCCTTCTTCTTCTCTCTCTTAATCCTTTTTATCTCGCACAAGATGCGATCTTTGCATTCGTTGACCGCGCTCTTTCTCAAGGTGCGCTGGAATTCCTTCTCCGCCGTTTCCATGCGTTTGTTCAGCTTTGTGATCTCGTTCATGCAAAAGTAGACGCTTTCGACAGCCCTACATTTCCTCTCGTCCAAGATTTCCAGGTCGTTCGACACCTTCCGGATCTTTTCCAAAGTACTGCACATTTCGAACGGGAAGACGAAAACGGATAGTACTACTAAAAGAGAAACGTTAGGACAGAGATTTCTTTGGGTTCTTGAGCGCGAGAATTTCGAATTGGGTTTTGATAAAATTCATTGCGATCGCCTTAACGACCGTTGTTTTCCCCGTCGCATTTTTTATAGTGCTTGCAAGCTTCGGCCAGTTGCTGTTCAGACTTGGCCAGTATTTGGAAATGGACTTTCGAAATTCTCGTTTAGTGTGTGGCGGCGCAAGCGAGAGTGCAACGGAAGGGATACTTACCGAAAAATTTTGACTGAGGTCCGAAAGGGAAAATTTATGCAATGAGGACACGAAAATTTTGTTTGTTTACACTGACATGTCAATGGATGTTTACAAAAAGGCCAACTTGGCAATTTCTTTTTTGTTTCCGATTCGAATACGCCACCCCATTTTTTTTACATGATTTGATTCCATTTCTTAAACAATTTGATTTGTGCAATGAATTGTATTTATCATTGGCCATCTGGAAAATTAGAACATGTTCGGAACTTGAGCCAAATAATTCTAAATTTCTGTTGGCTATAGAAATTGAACCAAATCTTGTTCAAGAAATAGTGTAGTCTAAAACGGTTGTTTTTATCGTTTTTATCGTCGACTGTGGAAATGCAAACACATAATTGACAAAAAAAAAATTATCACCGGATATTACAAGAAGGAAAGGCATTACCCTCCAAATAACTTTTTAACCTTTCGGGGACGGGTGGGCGTCTCGTGCTGTCCAACTATTAATTACCGACGCCCTTTTGTTCGTCACATTGCACAACGTTGCCCCTTCGCCAAGTACACGCGTCACGCGAGATTATAACAAATTATAAATGCGAAAACAAACAAGCAAAACGAAAAAACGCCGCTCGTATTGTGTTACAATTTCTGCGGCGTAATGCGTGCACACTATTTGATTCAGGCATTCTATACATGTGTGTGTGTGATTCACACGTGTCCCGAGCTCGAAACTCAAATGTTTAAAACTGGAAGAAATCTCTTTGATAGTTCTATCATGCATGAGATGAGCCACAGATATCAAAACGGACCAAAGAAAAAGAAAAAATGCTAACTCAATATTCTAGTAGCACCAAGACAATTCAATTGAATTTATAATTGAGAGTTGGTGAGATTGAAGGATAAATCACAGTATAAGGATCACCCAGTAGCGACACTCGAATATAACTGTCACATTCGACCACCATGCCATTTTGTATGATCCCTATTCACTTGCAAATACGAAGGATCAAACAGTATGGCGATCAAATTTGGCGTTGACGTTTAAGTTTGCTAGTGGATGATGTGATAAAGTATACCACATTCGAGGTTAGGTTTTCATTTTGTAAGAAATCGAAAACGATGAAGTTTTATGGTTAAATCCTCCGCAATGTTACCTTC
The DNA here is from genome assembly GCA_958336345.1 of Dorcus parallelipipedus. Classification (NCBI taxonomy): domain Eukaryota; kingdom Metazoa; phylum Arthropoda; class Insecta; order Coleoptera; family Lucanidae; genus Dorcus; species Dorcus parallelipipedus. The sequence goes on from OY284484.1 coordinate 10,646,504, forward strand.
TCAACTTCAATGTGATTAGTAACCCGTTTCTTCGTACTGTCAAATGCATTAATGCATTTTGTTTGTTCGCAGGGTTACCAATTCAAAACAGCACAACAGCAGTTTCTCCTGCCAATGCCTACGGTCAAAATATCTATTTACACCGGGACATTCAAATTCTACTTAAACATCGAATATTGATTTCTGACTACGTATTTTTCTGACTTTAATTTTTGAATATACTCTGTAACTAACGTGTGTACAATAATTATTGTAGCTCTTGGTGTTCTTGCTTCCGCATTTAATGTTCTATTACAATACAATAATTGTTGGACACCCGTTAGATTAAAGTTATAAATTAAAGTTAAAAAATAGTTACCACTGTAAGGTATACCTACATGTAATAAACAAGTGATAAAAGTCGATTGACCAATTAGCCTAACAATTGATTATTTAAACTACTAATTAGTCAGCCTATTAATTTATTACTGCAATTAGTCTATTGATTTACTATTAAGGAATTAATTCAGGTTTTACTCATTTACTTTTTTTATATAATTAAAGAGTTACATTTAATATTTTTATTTGCAAAAATAAACCACTTAACCCTTTCGCTACGACTTTATTTCAGAATTTCTTGTCCCAAATACACTATTGGGCTATATTTGTCCCAGCAAAGTTTCAAAAAATCCTATTGGTAACAAAATACACCGCATCTGCGCTAGTTCTCTGTCCCAACCGTATCTGGAATCCTGGCATCACGATCATAAAGTTGAAATTGCATTGATTTTAATACAGGTTGCCTAATCCTGTTAAATCCTGATCATGAGCTGATGTTATGAAATTGAATTAGTGTTTTTGTTATTGTAATATGGCTAGGTAAGCGGGTATACATATATTTTAGAATCATCTATTTCCTTTTGTAAAATAATAACCGATAATTTTGAGTTGTGGAACATATGCGTCCCATTAGTATTTTTGACGAGTCATCGCAACAGTATAAAATATACATACTTTTGATAAAACGGGCTCTATAAGGAAAGAATTCCAGCATCTTGCAGAGAATTTATCAGATGTACTTTCTTACATTTATTTTCGTGTCATCACTCGTATGTAAGGACGATGTAATTAATTGTATCTATCATCAATAAACTTTTAATATAAAAAGTAAGAAAACTATAAAAACTTGACAATAATATTTTAAGCCTCAGACTCCGCTCTGTGCGCTACTTCTTTATCGAATGTCCACTTCCTTTCGGTCGCGATGGATGTTTTTCTTGGTTAGCCTCGACACGCGCCTCTCGTTCGTGACCATTTTGAAAACAATCCACCCTTTGATTTTTCGGCGGCACTGATCTTGAGTCCGCCGATTAATTCTTGCTTACATTCGGCCATCCTGTTTCAGCTGATTGTCCTCAATCAGCTCAGAATTGGACTCGGGGTCCTGACAAGATAAGTTAATCTCCACTGAGATTGTTATCATATTTACACATCATATTCCTCATGTTGTGCATGTGGGATTCCCATTTATTGACTTATCTTAGCGCATATCTCTCACGCATTTTTACATAATTACAACCATGTCAATAGTAAATACCTTTCGTTTGAGATTACCACATGACTTCATGTAGGACCAACATAGGTCCTCATGTGACTCATTTTCACACGGCTTCACGTAGGATCAACATCTACGTGGACTTCATCATGTGAATACCTATCACATGGCTTCACGTAGGCTCAACATCTACGTGTGCTTCATCATGTGAATAACTATCACATGGCTTCACGTAGGCTCAACATCTACGTGGGCTTCATCATGTGAATAACTATCACATGGCTTCACGTAGGATCAACATCTACGTGTGCTTCATCATGTGAATAACTATCACATGGCTTCACGTAGGCTCAACATCTACGTGGGCTTCATCATGTGAATAACTATCACATGGCTTCACGTAGGATCAACATCTACGTGGGCTTCATCATGTGAACAACTATCACATGGCTTCACGTAGGATCAACATCTACGTGGACTTCAGCAGTGAAAAATTGTTATTTCAATACTGAGCAATTTCATATTTTACCTCTTCAGTTAGCATTATCCATGGTTTCAACTTGTCTACAGCCGTAATTGTTGCGTTGGCTTTTCCCTTACCAGTCATTACCTTCGTAACGGCGTATCTGTCGTTTGGTAACACGGCTGTTACTCGAAACGGACCTTTGTATTTTGGTAGCAACTTGCGGCTTTGGCCTGTAGCGGGAGCATCCGTTTTTTGTACCATTACCAGATCTCCAACGCTATATTTGCGTGCCTTCGCTCGCCTTTTATCGTACCTTCTCTTTTGGCCTTCCTGATCGTGGTCAATCTGATCCTTAACTTGTTTACGTATTGAAGCCAAGTCAGTACCATCCAGCTGTTGTTGAATTTCTGCTAACAGGATCGCATCTGTAACCCCTCTAGGTTTGTTGCCAAATAACACCTCTGTAGGTGTCACCCCTAGAGTTTTGTGAACGGAAGTATTTAAACCTCTCTGTACTGTTTTAACTTGTGTATCCCACAAGTCGTCTTCCACATTGTTCGTAAGAGCTGCTAATGCTCCCAATGCAGTGCGATTTACCCTTTCACACTGACCGTTTGCCCTGGGTGTAGCAACAGCATTTTGAATATGTTTAATAGCCAGGTTTAAGCAAAACAATTGGAAGGCTTGTGATGTAAATGCCGTGCCTCTGTCAGTTATTACACGCACAGGTACGCCAAAAATGTCGATAACTGCCTTGAGGCATTTAATCACATGCTTAGTTTTCGTGTTTCGTACAGGCTCAAGAATTGTAAATTTTGTAAACCCGTCTACTATAACTAGCAACTGCGTGTTGATCTTTTTAGACTTAACAAAGGGACCCAAATGGTCCATGTGCAATATATGGTATGGGACTGTAACCTTTTCTATAGGAAATAACTGACCAGCCCTTTTACCAGACTGGGCTTTGTAATACAGGCAATTTAGACAAGCACCTACATATTTAGTTACAAACTGACGCATCTTAGGGAACCAATAATTTTCCTGAATTTTGTTCAAAGTTTTGTCTAAAGCAAAATGACCTACATCATCATGACAAAGTCTACAGATTTGCCACCGGCTTGAGCGAGGTACTAACCATTTTCTACCCTTTCCAATTTTCCTATACACCAAGTTCCCCTTTAGCTCATAATTGTCATGGTACACTTTAGTGCTAGGATCTTGGTCCTTTGATATTAGGATGTCACGTATCCGACACACCTCTTCATCCTGCATTTGCGCGGCTAGTAACCACTCGCTTTCCGTAATATTAACGTTTAAAACTTGTGGCATTCGACTCAAGCAATCAACGTGTGTCATTTTCGTTCCGGGTCGGTATTCAATATCGAAATCGTAATCTTGTAATCGCAACCACCGTCTAGCTACGCGAGGGATTATGTCCTTTTTTGTGGCAGTACTTCGAATTGCATTACAGTCGGTTACTAACTTAAACTTAATACCAATTAAGTATATTCTGAAATGTTCGAAAGATTCCACAACTGCCAAGGTCTCCAACTCGTAAGAATGATAGCGACTTTCCAGAGATGCTGTTTGCCGACTGAAATATGCAACTGCATGTTTTTCACTGTTTTCAACCTGCAACAACATCCCTGCGATACCGTCCTTACTGGCGTCCGTGTATACCTCAGTAAATAATCCCGGATTAAAAAATTTTAAAATCGGTCGTGAAACCAATTCGCTCTTGATATTGAATTCGGATATTGATAGCCGGTAAGGGGCGTACACAATAGGTTTACTAGAATTTAATTCAATTTTCATTTCCGCTAATTTTGTATGACCAAGTTCTCGCATATTGAAACAAAATCGAGATCGAAATCGTTGTAATAACGCAAATAATTCATTTTTTTGTTTATTATTTATTTTACCAACATTAATTTTGTTTAATGAAAATTGTTCGCGAGTAATTTCATCTTCAACAATTTGGTTTATTCTAAATTTGTTAACAATTGCTTTCATTTCGTCTGGCGTTTCTGCTTTGGTCGGCAATTGAGTTATTATTAATTGCTTATGCGTTTTTACAATCAACACGGATGCGTCTTCGGTAAAATTTTGTCCCACCAGTAAATCAACAAAAAGGTATTCGTCTTCAATAACGTACATGCGTATCGGGACGCTGACGTTGTCGATTGTTAGGTGACCTTGACATTCAAATTTAGGAATCAAAACTGAGCCGTTAAATCCGCGTAGTTCGATATGTTTATTTATTTCTTTATAATTCAAACGTAGTTTACGAACGACCGACTGTTTTATTAAAGTGCATTCACTGCCTAAATCAACAAAACAGTTTACAACATTATTATTAATGCGTGCTCTTTTATAATATATACTATCTTTTTTGTTTCCTACGAAATTTACTTTTTTGTTCACAGATTGTTTTTCATTAAACTTTTTCTTTCGACAAACGCTTTCGCCGTGACCCGGTTTGTGACAATAAAAACATATATCGGACTTCGGACAATCCTTACGTTTGTGACCCAGCTCGCTACAGTTAAAACATTTTACCCTTGAAAAATTTTCATTTTGAAAATCTTTTTGATTCACTTTTGCTTTGTAGGTGCCGTCATATGTTCTTTTCCTGCGCTCCCCACAATTAAAACTACCTGTGTTGCGACTAATACTAGGAAAAGTTTTAACATAAGCAGCAAACTCAACAAACTTTTTACAATTTGCTGCTCGCAAAGCTACTTGCACCTGCTTGTCCTGCACACCTTCTATAATTACATCGATGACTTGTTCGTCAGTCAACGATAACTGAAGCTTATTCAGTTTCGTTAGTTTGGCAAAACTATATGCATGCAAATCTTGCCCGTCATGAGTTTTATACGACGCAGCTTCATGAAACAAATGACCAAAATTTAGTTTACCGGGGAAAGTAGCTCTCAACATACTCTCCCACTGAACCCAAGAATACTGTGCAGTTTTCAAACCATCATACCACAATTTTGCAATGCCTTTTAATTTTCCTAGCGCCAAATAGGTAGTGGTTAACTCATCCCAATGATACATATGTGCACATTCATTTACTTTATTCAACCAGTCATTTACGTTCTGATTACTGTCCGACGGATCAAAATTGGAAAGTAATCTGTCGTCTTTATAAACTGCCCAATTTGGACGGTGATTAAAAAATCTATCGGAAAAAATTGAGCTTGTACTCACGACCTCCCTTAAGTCGTCGATCTGTTTCTGCATGTGTTCGACTGGCGTAGGCAACGGTGGCGTGTATGACCTGTTTGACTCGGATGCTGGGGTATTCATCGCAGTCTCGGAAGTACTTGGTGTTTCAGGTACCAAAGTGCACACCACGGCCCTGGACGCAATTGGCGTCGCACTCTCGCCACTCTGCCCTTTCATTGTTTATTATTGCGCACTGCACTCCGTCGAGGGGTAGGTTTCTTAATCCCACTTCTGATATGTAAGGACGATGTAATTAATTGTATCTATCATCAATAAACTTTTAATATAAAAAGTAAGAAAACTATAAAAACTTGACAATAATATTTTAAGCCTCAGACTCCTCTCTGTACGCTACTTCTTTATCGAATGTCCACTTCCTTTCGGTCGCGATGGATGTTTTTCTTGGTTAGCCTCGACACGCGCCTCTCGTTCGTGACCATTTTGAAAACAATCCACCCTTTGATTTTTCGGCGGCACTGATCTTGAGTCCGCCGATTAATTCTTGCTTACACGTAAAATAAAACATTCATAAGTTTTTGTAGTGTGTATCAAATCCCGACTGGGACATATACGTCCCTTAGATTAATTCGGACGGGACACATATGTCCCAGGTAATAGCCATAGAAAAATAGAAGCAAACTTTAATTACTTCTAATAGAAAAGATTCAATAATAAACCACTGTTAAAGTATATGAAGACATTAAAGAAATCTTAAAATAATAAAAGTCGTATTTCAGGAGTACTGTCCCTTGCTGGGACATATGTGACCCTTTAGGAGCGAAAGGGTTAAATGTTAAAGAAAATAACATCTTGAAAGTTTCAATAAGTTTCAGTCGGAAGCTCGTGCTTGTTCGATTCGCAAAAACTAAATTTCAGTTCCGTTATAAATTATCTTTTGATTTAAAAATATCCACAAAAAAGACACACAGATCCAATTTTAAGATTTACCGGAAGAAATTTGGGCGCCATCTATGAGACTGTTGCGAAAGCTTAATTCGAACTTAACATAATTTCCATGTATTTATAAAGTCCGAAGTAAAAATAATTTTGTCTTTACACTTTCTCTCGAAAATCAAGAACAACCGAGTTATATGCATTTAGCGAAATTGTAAAAAAAATATTAGTTCCTTTCGAATAATCTTGATAGCCATGAACTGAACTGAACATGAAAAACAAAAGCTGGCGTTAAACTGGACTCCTATAAAACTGCAAATGTTTCTTCGTCTTTTTAGCTCTGCTAGTTTCCGAGATCCCCATACTAAACATAAGTTAAAAAAAACACCCTATATATGTGAAAAAAAATCGACCTAAATTTATACGAGCGTCTAGCCGCAGGGCGCAGATCCCCCTACAACCAATCAGAACAAGGATAACTCATATTACCAATCACATTATAATACACTGTGGCCAATTAGAACAGGACAAAGTAAGGTTCATATTAAAAGACACTTTAATTAAGCTGGTGAAACAAAATAACGTTTAAAACTTAGAGAACCTTTAAAAAAAATATGGTAACTGGTACTGGTAGCCGTCATAACCTCGCTTTTACTTTGGAAGTTAATAATTTGACGTAAGTCAGACCGCAATATTTTTAAGTTTAAACTCATTCTGTAACATTATGATTATGAATATGGATTTTGCACATTTGCACCGACACAGCGAATCGTGTTAGATATTTTACAGCACGCTTACAGTTATAGAATGGGAAACTCAATCTGGCTTTTATATCATACTCTATGTTTCTTTTGTATTAATATTATTATTTTTACTTTCAGCAATTAAAAATATGATATCCAATGCCAATCATAATATTCATTTGAACATCGGGTCAGGGTGGATAGGTACTGCGTTATATTTCAAGAATGGCATCAATAGCACTGGTGTTACAATGCAATACATACGATAAGTAAGAAAATAGCATGACACTTTGAATTCTAATGAGACGTGTTTTATTTCAGTGCAACATCTGATCAGAAGAAACAGAGTTTAAAGGGGGTTCATTTCTAATTTCAGTGAATCTTTCAACTATAAATAGCTACATAAGTAGCAGTTTTAAATCGCTTGGAATTGATTTTATTAAAACTATAACACTGGTTAACTTTAATCTTTTGTAATACGAATCCTTTTAATGGACACTGAAAATGCACACTTTTTTCTGGAATCTAATTTTAATTCTCATTTAACATGCTATGAATCTAATCTACTTCTTTTGGGGAAGGTTTTCCTAGACGAATTATGGCATTTCCCTTTTTCTTTGTTGATTGAAATCTAAAATGAATTATAAATTATTTTGTAAGAAACGAAACAATTTAAAATGTTTGCATGTACGGGTTTTCTTGCACCCCACATGTAGGTTTACTTTAGGAGCTTGAAAACTCTAAAAAATAATACATATAAATCCCTACAACTTTTGAATTTACAGTTTTTCTCTGGGTGCTAAAGTATCTAGGCTGGGTGTAAATATTAAAAAAAAAACACCTATACAGTGCTTGGCATTATAAACTAAACAAAAAACCACAATCTCGTTCGAAAATAATGAATCTTATTGATAAAGAGTAAATATGATCATATTATCAAGGCAGAATTTATTAGAATTTCTCAACGGAAGTGAGGCTCTGAGTGCTACTTAGGCTTTGGATTGGTAGAACGTCTTATTTTTAATGCCGAGCACTGTACATATGGTGAGTTCCATATAAATTTGCTGGTAAACGATTAAGCCGATGTTCATTGTTTGTAAATTGAATTTTCCAGTAAATTTATATGGAACATATTTATATTTATAATTTATACAGGGTGATTCAGTCAACCCGTTCATTAAAAGTTTACGGACTTCCCATTTGAATTGCTTTTTCATATTTTGGATTTATAGATTACCGATAACGATCTATTTAACTGTAATATTTTCAACTTTCGGACACTTCCGGTTATACCGGAAGTTGCTGTCAACTTTTTTTAATTTTAAATGGAACACCCCATTTTTATTGCTTTTTTGAATTCCTCCCAGAATTCTAAACCAATTTTATGCCACATAAGATACAAGAAAATTTAACTTTTACGAGTTATTTCAATTTTTTATTAAAAAATTCAATTTGGCGTACCTCGTTTATGATAGTGCCATTTTTATAAAACAAAATCCATGAAGTTAATTTTTGGCCTACAGTAGGCCACATTAATAGGCTTCCGGATTATATTCAATTTTATACTTAATTATTTACAGGGTAGTTAAAAAGTAACTTCAATTCGGACCAAGTTCAACTATCCAAAAGTAATTTTTTTTAAATAGAACACCCGGTATATTTTTATGCCATGTGATATAGAATTAAATGTTCTTTCGTTCTGTATTAGCATTCCCTATACCTATGTCTCACCGTTTACTTGCTATTGATGATTTTATCTTTGACATATCGATTTTTTCACTTTTCAGTATTATTCCTCAATAGTGTGCTATGAAAATAAAAGTAATTCTCATTTTTCAATTCATGAATCTAGTAACTGTCAAAAAATAGTTTAGCTATGGCTAACCACGACCGAGAATATTCAAACGCAGAGATCCTAAATGTATTTTTTATTTATGGCGAATGTGACAGAATTGTTAGCAGAACTTGTCGTGTGTTTAATGAGAGATATCCCCACTTACAACCAATGACTAGCACAAAGTTTAGAAAACTTCAATCAAATTTTCTACAGTTTAGAATTCAAACAAAGAAAAGAAGCACCAAAATTGTTACTGACGATGAGGACAATAACGCAAATGTTTTAGCATATTTCCATGCAACACCGGATGCTTCAATAAGATCCGCTTCAGAAGACCTGGGACTGTGTTACTCGTCTATTCAGAGAATTCTTGAAAAACATAAAATGCATGCCTATTCCATTTTAAATGTGCAAGCTTTTCGCCCTGGCGACGAAATACGGCGTGTACAATTTTGCGAGGCAATGTTAATCAAAATTCAGGAGGATCAGAATTTTTTGAAAAACATTATTTGGACAGACGAATCAAAATTCAGGAGGGAGGGAGTTACAAATAGAAGAAACTTGCACTTTTGGGCCCAACAAAATCCGAAATTGATACGTGACGCAAATTTTCAAGATAATTTTAGTTTCAATGTTTTTTCTTTAATTATGGATAACCGTATTTGTTTCGAAATTTACGATGAAAATTTGAATTCAAATAAATATCTGGTAATTATAAGGGGAATTGTATCAAATTTCTTGGATGATTTGCGACTTAATGTTTTAAATAAATGTTAGTATCAAATGGATGGAGCTCCGGCACATGCTATGAAGTACATCGCGAACTAAGTAACATATTTGAAGATCGCTGGTTTGGACGGTTCGGTCCAATTCCAAGGCCCCCCTGGGCTCCCGATTTGTCACCACTTGACTTTTTCCTATGGGGAACCATTAAAAACAAAGTGTATTCAACTCCTGTAAATACCAAGGAACAACTGTTAGATCGAGTTAGAGCTGCTTTTGCTGAGCTAGATGTACAGATGATTACAAAATCCACAACCGAAGAAGTTAATAAAGGAATTTTATTGTGTCTAGATAATAACGGAGGTCACATAGAACAACTGTTATAAATAAGACCAAATGTGTCGGTATTATAATTCGTTATTGATTTAGTTATGTTTTAAATTGAAATTGTTAAATATTTGATTGTATTTGTCTAAACATTATGATACATGCATCAAATGTAAACAAAAATACACTTGATACCGTATGGTACAGTTGTGTTCAAAAAGGTGTTGTACAGCTACGTATTAAATATCTTTGCTTTTGAGCGGCAGTTGGTTTTTCTATTTTTGTGTTCAATGATATTATTATTGCCAGAAACCGTATATGTAACAAAACAACTTGTACAACAATTTTTGACTTCATGAATGCACGTACAAGTTTACACAGTACAAATTCTGTACAACACTTTTTTGAACACGACTGTACACTTAATAAATTTATGTTTAAATATTTTTCTTGGATTTTGAGAGTGAACCTAGCTTACTTGAAACTTAAGCTAGAAATTAATTAAGAAAAACACTTCTTTTTTTATTTTCATAGCACACTATTGAGAAATAATACTGAAAAGTGAAAAAATCGATATGTCAAAGATAAAATCATCAATAGCAAGTAAACGGTGAGACATAGGTATAGGGAATGCTAATACAGAACGAAAGAACATTTAATTCTATATCACATGGCATAAAAATATACCGGGTGTTCTATTTAAAAAAAATTACTTTTGGATAGTTGAATTTGGTCCGAATTGGAGTTACTTTTTAACTACCCTGTAAATAATTAAGTATAAAATTGAATATAATCTGGAAGCCTATTAATGTGGCCTACTGTAGGCCAAAAATTAACTTCATGGATTTTGTTTTATAAAAATGGCACTATCATAAACGAGGTACTGCAAATTGAATTTTTTTATAAAAAATTGAAATAACTCGGAAACAGTTAATTTTTCTTGTATCTTATGTGGTATAAAATTGGTTTAGAATTCTGGGAGGAATTCAAAAAAGCAATAAAAATGGGGTGTTCCATTTAAAATTAAAAAAAGCTGACAGCAACTTCCGGTATAACCGGAAGTGTCCGAAAGTTGAAAATATTACAGTTAAATAGATCGTTATCGGTAATCTATAAATCCAAAATATGAAAAAGCAATTCAAATAGGAAGTCCGTAAACTTTTAATGAACGGGTTGCCTGAATCACTCTGTATAAATTACCTAGGTTGAACATATTTATATTTATAATTTATATAAATTATCTAGGTTGAACATCAATTTTCTTGTTTACTGAATTATTATTTTTTGATTTGTCTTGCATGAATGCTGGACCCTGTTAACCATTTTATTCATTAATTTTAAGTACAGAATTGTTTATCTTAGATAATAAGTCGTAATTTTTACTATTTTTACAATATTCTCAAACCTCAGTAATGTTATTATTAATTTCTCTGTGTACTGTTTGTAAATTATTATTTCTTTTTAAAGTTTTAAATACATTTGAATTTCCTCTTTGTCTTAATTATTGTGAACTTCGTTACTTGTGAATACCTATACTTTTTTTGTTAATAATACCTACTTTATGTATGTGTTTACATACAATAGCATGTGTATTAACTTAATACAGTATGTACATCACTTAATAGTATACTGTCGCAGGTAATAGCAGTTTTTAATCCGGAACATAGAATGAACATAGCATGATTATCTTCGATAATGCCATATTTGATTAAAATTATATTAAAAACGTCAAAAAATAAATTCAAATATTAATTTAAATTTAAATATTTAATTAATTTAATTTTAAGGGTTTTTACATGTTAGGAACAATAGACAAATCAATACTTAAAATTTAATTAATTATTTAAATTTTTAAATTTAAAAATATTCTAATTTATTTTTTGATGTTATTAATATGATTTTAATTAAAAATATCATTATTAAGGAACTCGTGCTAATGTTCAATGTTCACGGAGTATGTGACTTGTAGAAACGTGTAGAATTATGTACATCAATACTGTTAAAATGTAATTCTTCAACATCTTGTGTAACATTATCACAATTAGTTTCTAAACTTTTTATTTTGCTTTGCTGACAACATTTTCCACAATGTTATTTTTGTTTAAATGTTTAAAATTAGCTATATTTGACTTATACATACAGTGTGTTCCAAAAAGTTTTATACAAATGGAGAAAAAGTTTATCTTACATTTCACAAAAAAAAACTATTCTTTATAAAAAGCTCTGCATGACTTGTAGATCCATAATCAGGTACAAATTTTTTAAAAAATTGGCTGGAATACAGGGAAAATAAAAAATAATGATTTGACGGAGAGAAAAATACGTTCAAACTGTAGTGGAGAAGCAAAATGTTCATTGAAATTGTAATTAAATAGCAAAAAATTATGCACACTTGTAGATTATTGATATTCCCAGATAAAAATTAAAAAATAAACACCTCAGCAATTGTTAGATAATTTATTTTTATAAAACATTGATACATTCTTTATCAATTTTTATCTGGGAATATCAATAATCTACAAGTGTGCATAATTTTTTGCTATTTAATCACAATTTCATTGAACATTTTGCTTCTCCACTACAGTTTGAACGTATTTTGCTCTCCATCCAAATCATTATTTTTTATTTTCTCTGAATTCCAGCCAATTTTTTAAAAATTTTGTACCTGATTATGAATCTACAAGCCATGCAGAGCTTTTTATAAAGAATAGTTTTTTTTGTGAAATGTAAGATAAACTTTTTCTCCATTTGTATAAAACTTTTTGGGACACACTGTATATTGAGCCACAAACATGACAAATAAAAGTATTTTCATTCATTGCTTGAGTCAATCGTCGAGTAAATTTGTGTCTAGAAAATAATGGTAGACACTTTGAGCATCTCTTACAGAGTGCATTCGACATAACGCTCGGAGCGCTCGGGGTCTTCCTGTGTCTCACTCTTACATGCACTGAAACACATTCGTTCTCCCTCATACTTCTGCTCAGAGCGTGCCCCGAGCGTAATGTCGAACGCACCTAAAATAAAGTAGAGACCCAGTTATCCGAGTTCCATATTAACTACACTCGTGGACAAAAAATTCCGGACACCCAATTTAATTTCTGTTATCGTAGGAAAAATTGGTTTGTTTTTTTTTTTTTTACAACGTGAAACATTTACAAACAGTAGTATACATTTGATTTATTTGCAAAACTTAAGACAAACCAAAACTGTGCAAAATTATCTTTAGTCAAAAAATCTTAGTGTGCTGTTTATTCAGTTTTCCTAAGTTGAACTGCTTTTGTCGAACGCGCATTTTAACTGTCTAGAGTGACGTTATTGTTTGGAAAAAATACGACCTGAAAATGTAGCTCGAGCAGTAGCTTTAAATGAACATGGACGCAGCATAAGATACATCGCCAACGTGTTGAATGTTCCTCGAAGTACCATCCAAGACGTAATCCAACGATATCGCCAAACTGCGGAGTACACGAGAAGACCAGGATCGGGAAGACAACGCATCACAAACCGACGACAAGACCGCTTTTTGGTGTTATCTACACTACGCGACCGTGGTTTACCATCAACGGTTTTATCTCGTCAAGTGGAAGAGGTACATGGTACTGCAGTTTCAGCTCGAACCGTTCGCCGAAGATTGCAGGAATACGGATTGACATCAAGAAGACCTGCTGCTTGTCCCCTTTTGCTCCCAGCTCATCGTGTTGAGCGACTACGTTTTGCACGTGAACATAGACATTGGACAATGGAGCAATGGAGCTCCGTATTGTTCACGGATGAGTCTCGTTTTCGTCTACGTTCACCAGTTGAACGAGAACGTGCGTGGAGAAGGCCAGGTGAACGGTTTTCAGATTACTGCTTAATTCCAAGAATACCATTTGGTGGTGGCAGTATAATGGTGTGGGCTTGTATTTCAATGCACGCGAAAACTGAACTTGTTCTCATTGAAAATGGTAATATGACGGCAGAAAGGTATATCAACGAATGTTTAGCTGATCACGTCGTACCATTTGCTGCATTCTTAGGTAAAAATTTTACGTTAATGCACGATAACGCACGACCACACATTGCACAGGTGGTTACGCGCTATTTGAATTAAGTCAATATTCATCGATTACAATGGCCAGCTCGAAGCCCGGACTTGAACCCAATAGAAAACCTCTGGGATTCATTGGGGCGACGAGTTCGGCATCGACAGCCCACACCAGTAACAATTCAAGAACTCAGAGTAGCTCTTGTTGAAGAATGGGAAAACATCACACAAGAAGAGGTCTCTAACTGTTTTCTAAGTTTACCACGCCGTATGGCAGAAGTCATTACAGCTTGTGGAAGTAGCACACATTATTAGTCAACCAAAATTTTTTGTTAACGCAGTTCTGAAACCTAGTCAATAAGCCAAATGAATTTTAGTTATTTTTTACACTTTTCTGTTTTTCATGTTTTTCTTATGAAATAAATGTTTGGTTCTTTTTTATTCCCCATTCTTACTTTGATTGAACAAATAAATAGGTAATATTTCATAATTTGTAAAAATAAACGAAAACTAATTCTTCCCCTTATGATCACATAAATTAAGTTGGGTTCCAACCGGAAGCCAATTCAAACATGGACGACGGCCGCGGAAGCCTTCAAGTTAAATTAAGTTGGGTGTCCGGAATTTTTTGTCCACGAGTGTAATAGTAATAGAGTAGTGTATTGTTTTTTGTAGTCCGACCTGCACTGAGTTTGTAAATAAAAATAATTTTTATGTGGTATATTTTTCTGACGTTAAATGCATCCAAATCTACCTACTTAAAAGAGAATCCGAGATGTAACTTATTTTTTTGCTTGGAAACCACAGATAAAATGTCCACGATGAGTTTTTCTGTAAATGTTATGTCATGAATTAAGATTCCGACTACATACATACATTTGTGAGTGCACGCCTATGCATTTGACCAACTTAAGAAAAATATTGAAAGGCGGGAAATTCAACTTGTCCTCAATCATTTATGCTCATACTAGATACTCAAGAGCGATTTACACGAACAAGTTTTCCTTTTGAAGCGGCTTTAAAAGTGACGTTAAAAGTATACCTACTTGTAAAAGTGTTTCTTGTAAATTTTCTTGCTTGTGCAAAACTGCCAACTTTAAAACGAATGTAAATATAAACATGATAAGAACATAACCTTTGAAAGTGGAAGGGACAGGACAGTCTGCCATTGCCGCATTTTATTTCACAAACAATAAAGATACAAACTTCTAATTGTTGGAATTAAAGGTTATAATGAATCACACGTTGTAAAGTTAAGTTGGTATATCGTGAAATCGGTAAATTGCGCTTGCGCAAACCGTAAACTTTTACAGAAACTTTTAGAAAATAGCGTTTGTTCCAGTTTTTCTGTAAAAGTTTTCTTGTACAAGTAAACTTTCAAGCAATTAGTTGTTTCTTTCTAATGCATGCAAATATTAAAGAGAGAAAACTTTTAATGTCACTTGCAAAGAAAAACTGGTTCATGTAAATCGCTCTTTAGTTACAATTCGTAAATTGGCGGTTCTCGATTTAACCACAACTTACTACGTTTCAGTTATGGTTACTTTGGTTATGACCACGAGTTACCGTTTTCAGAAAACCGCGTTTCATAAATAGATATATTTCAGGAACATATTATTTATGCAACGCAATACCGAAACCACTGTTAAAATAGTTGATTTACAGAACATAATCTTAGTAATGAAATTGAAATGAATGAATGAAACGGTACAAAATTTATTTTATTTAAATACCTAATATTATTGGATTTTGGACAATCATTTAAAAAAGAAATGAAAAAAATTCTCATGAAATAAACAAAACTGGGTCAAAATTTCTAAAATTAAGAAATTTGACAGTTATTGTGCAATTTTTGACGCTAAATAAAACAAAAGACGATCGAGAAATAAAGAAAATTTATAAAATTAAAAATTTAAAAATTCTTAGTAAATAAACAAAACTTTCTAAAATTAAGATTTGACATTTATGCAATTTTTGACGTAAAATAAAACAAAAGACGGTCGAGAAATAAAGAAAATTTATAAAATTATTATAAAATTAAAAAAAATAAAAATAAAAAATCTCATTGAATAAAATTAGAAAAAAATAATAAAAAAATAAATCTCATTAAATAAAATTACAAAAAATAAGAATTAAAAAATTATAAAAATTAGAAAAAAATTATAAAATTTAAATTTTTTTTATTAAATTTGATATTTGTGCAATTTTTGACGAAAAATAAAACAAAAAACGATCGACAAATTTATAAACTTAAAAAAAATAAATATAAAAAAATTTCATTGAATAAAATTAGAAAAAAATAAAAATAAAAAAAATCTCATTAAATAAAATTACAAAAAAATAAAAGTTAAGAAATTCTCATTCTCAAAACTTTCTAAAATTAAGATTTGACAATCTTGTATTTTGTATCATGTATTTTTTGATGAAAAACAAGAGACGATCGAGAAATAAAAATTTGTAAAATTACGAAAAATAACGAAAATTTAAAAAAAGCCTTCTAAAATTAAGATTTGACATTTGTGCAACTTTTGACGTAAAATAAAACAAAAGACGATCTAGAAATAAAGAAAATTGACAAAATTTGTGAAAAAAACAAAAATTAAAAAAAAGTTGAGTTCAAAATCGGTAGATCTACCGAATTACCGGTAGAGATTAGCAGCACTGATCGACAATGTGGATTTGGCTGTTAGTTAGTTACATTAGTTTTTGTCGGCTTCCGGTTTTAGTGATCTCTTTGTTGCCAATAGTAAGGTAGAAACGTCACTAACAAGTCGTCAATCAAAAATTTTAAATATAATCCGTTTTTTTTTCTTTCTTGAAAATACCCATTTTTACCCAAGTATTATTTTTACCTGCAAGGCTGCTTAAATTATCCGTAATTCGGGTAATTGCCCGTACATTGGCAACCCTGTTTAGGATCAATAGCGGTCCAAAAAAACATGTAATTCATTTTCCCATGTGATAATTTAATCAGTTGTAATACCTTGTGCATTTCTCATGGCAAATCGGGTTTCCCCTTATATACGGTGTTATGGAACTTGAGTTATATCTTGTAAACCATAAAAAATGCCAGTTTATCGATAGTCGTAAGCGTATATAGACAAGGAACGATCAACGCAGTTTCCGAAAAATATCCTTGAACCCTGTACAAGACTTCAACTGTTTCAGAATCAACAGCGGTTAATAAAACATGCGTTTCTTTTTCATTTGACGCCTTAACGAGTTCTCATTTTTTCTGCATTTTACGTAGTAAATCGGTTTTTTTTATATAGGGTGTTACCGAACTTGAGTTATTTAATTGAAGCTATAAATAATACTAGTAGTATTGATGGTCGTAAGTGTACACAAAGAAGAAACGGCCAACAAAGTTTCATGAAAAATATCCTCGAACCCTGTATAAGGCTTCAACTGTTTCAGGATCAACTGCAGTCGAAAAAGAAACATGTGATTTTCCATTCGGTTCTCATTTTATGAGCATTTGATACAGTAAATCGTTTACTCTTTTTATATAGGGTGTTACTGAACATGAGTTATTACGCGATTTATAATTATTTTTATTCCTTTACTTACTTCTCTTACTGCTCTTAACTTCTTAAGTAATCGCGCAGGCTCGCACCAACACGTAAATCTCCATGATCTCGTCGATCAACCACGCGATGGGGCAGGCGATCATCCAATCCGTGATCAAATAATCCTTGTCGTTCAGGGTGACGCGACGTAGAGATAATACGACTGGAACAAAATGTCGGACAAAGACACGGCGAGCGAAAACAGCAATTGCACGGCGAAAGCCGTGTTGATCATCCGGCTGACGTTGCACAGTTTATAGTGCAGGCGACACAACAAGTACAACGTTTCAGTCAAGTCTCCGGCGTTCTTCCGCGGGTAGCGGCTTATGTGGTGGTTGATTTTGTCGAACCTGTCCGAGATCGGGAGAATCATCACGACGAACTCGTACTTGGACAAGGTCTTCATGAGGGCAGCCAAAAACAACAGGCCCTACTGGATTAGGTCAACTCGAATAGTCGCTATCATCAGCAACGATCGGATTAGAACCGAGGCGAAAGTCATCAGCAGTAATCGCTTGGTCTTCCTCAGGCGTGCGCGTTCATTCGCGGCGATCTTAACGCCTCGCAGCATCAGGTCGACCTCGCACACAGACTTCGACGCTTTTATCAACAGCTTCCTGAAGGCGTACGAACTTATTAGTATTATGAAGAGCAACGCGATGAAAGCCGTGCTTTCCGTCGCAACTACCGTCTGAGATATTACTACGTAATTCACGTCGTCAGTGATTACACTGTACATGCAGTACGAAGTTGATATGGCGTAAACCTCAAGATAGAACAGAAAATAGTAGAGGTCGTTCGAGCTGGTTTTCAATATGAATAAATCGGGTTTCAAAGGTTTTATTCCGATGAGTTTCGTGACGTAGAACAACGGCCGATGAGGCAGATACATCACAGCTTCAAATTCTGGCTTCACCTTTGCTTTCATGTTGCTTGCCGCTTCGGCTTCAAAATGTTCAATATCTATTGTTTCTATCAAATTGCTGCTTAATGCTTTCGTGATTTGATTAACGCAATCACCGTAACGCATCCACCATGGATTATTTATGTATGCTTACAATTACTAGGATTACTTGGATTTAATAATTTGCTTATACAGGGTGATTTCAAAATAATAATATACAGGGTCTATATTCTATATACAGTGTGTCCCAGATTGAGTAGGCTACCATGGGTAACTTTCTTATTAGTGAAGATAGAGATTTGGTTAAATGGGCAATATTTTGCAGTTTTATGTGCTGATTCAGATTCCGTTGAGAAAATTTGAAAATTCCGAATAGTTCGCAGAAAAACTGAAAATCGCTATTTTCTTTAATGTCCAATTATTTCGCAATTATAAAAATATGAAAAGATGTTTCATATAAAAGTTACTATGTTTGATAAAATACAGCTGAAAATACAATCAAAATAAAATTCAAGATGGCGGCTGTCAAGATATTGATAGCAACTTTCTTATTTTAAATGGACGCCATATTGAATTTTTGTACGATTAAATAGCATTTTTTTTTCTCGTTTCAACCGTGTATCACAACCCATATCTAAAAAAAAAATTAATATATTTTTTTTTAAATCAAGTAAAGGCAACCCGCTTACTTGATTTAAAAAAAAAATATTAATTTTTTTTTTTAGATATGGGTTGTGATACACGGTTGAAACGAGAAAAAAAAATGCTATTTAATCGTACAAAAATTCAATATGGCGTCCATTTAAAATAAGAAAGTTGCTATCAATATCTTGACAGCCGCCATCTTGAATTTTATTTTGATTGTATTTTCAGCTGTATTTTATCAAATATGAAACATTTTTTCATATTGTTATAATTGCGAAATTATTGGACATTAAAGAAAATAGCGATTTTCAGTTTTTCTGCGATAATATCTGAACTATTTGGAATTTTCAAATTTTCTCAACGGAATCTGAACCAGCACATAAAACTGCAAAATATTGCCCATTTAACCAAATCTCTATCTTCACTAATAAGAAAGTTACCCATGGTAGCCTACTCAATCTGGGACACACTGTATATACATATATTCTATATTCTAGCCCGAAATCATGTGTCGCATCGTGGGTCTAGCGTGAGCGGTTTTGAAGTTACCGCGCTTTTGGATAAACCATGATGTCGCGATGTTCAATTGTTTTCCGCTTTTCGACGCTTCGGGGGAAAAAGTCCAGAACTCTCGCGTCAAGCTCTCGTTTCCGACCTAAAGACGAGAAAAAAAAATAACTCAAATATCAATAAAATTTAAAAACTGTAGCAATATACAGGATGTTCCGTTTAGATTTAAAACGACTTCCTTGTTTTTCTCCACACCGTAATGTTCAAGTGCCTTTTCATAATCGGCGTTGAAAACATCAGTTTAATGCACTTTTCTAATAGCAAAAAAAAACAGTTGAAGTACGACGGGGCCTGTCACCGACGGAAACTAACAAGATGCAATAACTCGAAAACTACTCCTATGATGCGACCCATCAATTCGGGCTAGTTTTCGACGTAGAATCCAAAAATGCAATAATATACAGAGCGTTCCGCTAATGAAATGCAACTTCTTTAGATATTTTGATGATACGTTATTTCCTTATAATTATTTTGAATCGATACTTAAATATCTAATTTTCCTGAGAGATAATTTCAAAAACAGGTGAGCTACGGAGTCCGGCTCTGGATTTTAAGCAATAGGCAATCACTCGTAAACTACTGACGTCACGCATATGATACGACCCATCAATTCGGGCTAGTTTTGGATGTAGAGTCCAAAAATGCAATAATATACAGGGCTTTCAGTCAATAAAATGCAACTTCTTTAGATTTCTAGATGTTGCGGAAAGTCCGGCTCTGGATTTTGAACAACACACAATAACTCACAAACTACTGACGTCACGCCCATGATGCGACCCATGAATTCGACGTAGAATTCAAAAATACCATGATATACAGGTTGTACTTTAGATTTCTTCATGACGCGTTATTCTTTTATAATTTTCTTAAATCGATATTTAAATATCCATTTTCCTTGTCAGTTTTTTCTTCTAATTTCAAAAACAAGTGAACTAAGGAGTCCGGCTCTGGATTTTAAATAACAGGCTATAATTCGTAAACTACTGACATCACGCCTATGATGCGACACATCATTTCGGGCTAGTTTTCGATGTAGAATTCAAAAATGCAGTGATACACAGAGTGTTCCGTAAACAAAATGCAGCTTTTTTGATTTCTCGATTCAGGATAGTTTTCGATGTAAAATTTTAAAATGCAATAATATACAGGCTGTTCCGCAAAAAGAATTGCAGTTTTGGGACAAATATCGCGGACGGCTGTTTTTTTCTTCGCAAACCTTTTGAACCTTTTTCATTATTAGGGTTTATGAAAGCCTATCATGATTAATATAATAGGCTTTGCAAATATCATATAAAATAAAATAAATAAAATAAAATAGCATACAAGTCTTTAGACGTTTAGGTTATATTTTGCAATATTAGAGTAGTGTAAGTCGATCTCTGTCAGATTGACACAATGCATAATTCAACTTTCACTTTTAGGAGTCAACAAGAAAGCCATAGATTGTGGTAATAATGAACTAAACTGAGAATTCATTTACGATAAAATAACATACATAAATATATTTAACAAATTAATGTCTAATGCTTCACAGCAGCTCCATTATTTGTCACAACACTTTACAAACGCTCAGGCATTGAATAAATACAAGAACGGATATAGTCAATCAAGTTCATTCCCAATTTCTTCAATCTTATGCCTGTTTTACATGGTCATATTTTTGTATCAAATTTGTTATGAAGTGAGTGAGAAGTGCCAATTCAACCAATCAACATTCGCTGTAATATCTTATCTCTCTCACTTTGTCACAAATTTGTACAAAAAATATGACCGTCTAAAACAGGCATTATCTAATAATTCGTGTGCATTTGCAGGTCTAAAATGAACGGTGTACATTTTCTTCACGATATAACCCCAAACATGTTCAATTGGATTGAAATCTGGGCTTCTGGAAGGCCATGGCAAACGCATAACGTTATTTTCTTGAAGCCAGTTTTTTACAACTCTAGATGTATCTTCTTAGTGACCACCCTTCTCCAATTAGTGTAATTATTTGCGGTTTTTGGGCAACAGTTAAATGCGGCAAGTTGCTGTCGGTATGTCACCTTGACAATTATTTTGACGTAAGAGTCGAAAATATTTCAAACAAAGTTAAGTTCATAGCAAGACATTTTGAGTGTATGCTTTTTTTAATTCCGCAACCGTACTTCGCACTTTACAGTTCATTCACGTGGAGCGATTGTGTTAGCTTCTGGGATTAAAATAACTAGTAACTGACGTATGAATTCTATTTCTGTCATACTGTCAAACATTAAAACGTCAAAATAAATCATGTTTGGCAGGATTTTGCCTGTCCGAAACCTTATGAATTTCATTGCGTCCACCAAAAGATGTAAGTCAATGGAATCCGAGGTCAAGTACAAGCCGTACTCGCCATTCCAAAACACGAAAACGTGGACGGAATGGGCGTTCGCGCGATCCGACGACCTATTCAACTGGGGCAGGAAAAACTCGCTCTGGCCCATGACCTTCGGTCTGGCTTGCTGCGCCGTGGAGATGATGCACTTCGCCTCCCCCAGGTACGACATGGACAGGTTCGGCGTCGTCTTCCGCGCCTCCCCGAGACAGACGGACGTCATCATAGTCGCGGGAACGGTGACCAACAAGATGGCGCCCGCCCTCCGGAAGGTCTACGACCAGATGCCCGAGCCGAAGTGGGTCATATCCATGGGAAGCTGCGCCAACTACGGCGGGTACTACCACTTTTCGTACGCCGTCTGCAGGGGGGCGGATCGCATCATCCCCATCGACATTTACGTGCCCGGGTGTCCGCCGACGGCGGAGGCGCTTGCGTACGGCGTCCTGCAATTGCAGAAGAAGATTAAGCATAAGACCAAGTACTTCCAGATGTGGTACCGAAAGTAATCACGTTGTTCCCATTTATGTAAGTTCAATAAAAAAGCTGTCGTCATTCAAGTATTTCTCTCAAGAATGAACAAAGGCTTTGTTGGTCGGATCAGTTTGTAATAAAAATAAAACGCAAGCCAGTTAATTAGCTTAACCGAATAAACGCGATCAATAACAGTCGTCGGTCTTACCCCCTAATCACCAAACGAAGCCAAAATGAAGGCTGATGCGTTTTCAAACTCCATCCGTCCGCTGCTGTACGTGGGGAAAATAATCGGCGTGTTCTATTTCAAGATAGAAAAGTCTTCGGCGCTTCTCAAGTTTTTCCTCCATTTAATCTACATGACCGTCAGGTTCTTCGGCTTCTACATCGCTTATCGCAGCGTTCATCAGTTCCTCACCAGTTTATCCGGACGTAGAAGCCTCATCCACACTGACGACCTGGTTTTGACCTTCCTGACCATTCCCAGCTAACTACTGAATCAGGTGTATTACTATCTGAAGCAAGCGGACTTCGAGATGCTGTTGAAAAAAATTGAGAATCTAAACTGTGCTTTGGGCATAACCAAAACGTACCCGAACAAGTACAAAGGGATCATCGTGGTGTTTTCGTGCGTGTTTTTCTTGGCCGTGCTCGACCAAATGATGTTCCTTCTCCAAGCCAAGTTCTACTATCAACTGTCTTACAACCTAACGGCGATCTTGATCCTCGGCCTGAACATCCTGGACGGTTACATCATATACGTCTTCGTGAACGAACTGTATGATCAACTGGTTTGCATCAACGCCGAAATCTCTCGCCTCAGCAAAATGAACGGGGGTCAAGAACTGAAAGAAGTGTTTAAGCTGTGTCGATTGCAGCAGGAGATGGTTAAGGCGGTTGCTTCGGCGAGCGACCTCTTTGGGATTCCGCCGTGGTGCATTTCAGCGCGTACTTCGCCATCTTCACGATTTGCGCGAACTTCATCACGTCCTCCGTGGTGAACCGAGACATGAGTTACTTCGTCCTTCTGGCCGCCTATTGGATTTTGGTGTCGGTGGGGGTCCTCTTCTTGGCCATAAAGACCTGGTCACGCACGCAGAAAGAGGTAAGATGGTTGCCTACTTATTTTAAACCCACATAAATACTGTTAAGTAATTCGTTTCGGGTTGTTGGACACGTTTTCCATCCGGTTAGCAGAAAATTCGGAAAGCTTCCGTCACTTTTCGATAGATGGCGCTGATCATCTTTTCGAAAAGAGAGCCCGAGGGAGTAAAAATTGCCGCCGAATCGAAATTGAATAAAAAGTAATGTACAAGGCGTCCCGTTAATAAAATAGCAGTGTTGGGATAACTCGCGCAGAAGGCAAGTTCAATTGTTTTTTCTTTTTCTTAGCGGAAGTTCAAGTATTTTTACCGTTTACAACTAATATTGTTAAAAATCATTCGTTTCCGGTTGTTGAATACACGTTTTCCATTCCAACCCTTAGAAAGTCCGGAAAGCTTCCGTCACTTTTCGATAGTTGGCGCTGAACATCTTTTCGAAAAAAGAACCCGGGGAACGCCGGAGGGAGTAAAAACTGCTGCCGAGTCGGAATTAAAAAATAATATACCGGACATCCCATTAATAAGTTTGTTTTCTTTTTCTTCGCGAGACTTCAAATATTTGAACCGTTTCCAACTCCTATTATTAAACAATTCGCTTCGTGTTGTTGGACACGTTTTACAACCAATCCCCAGAAAATCCGGAAAACTTCCGCCACCTTCCAACAGATGGCGTTGCGCCCCTTTTTGGAAAAAATTCTTTCTCAGAGAATGTTGGAGGGGAAAAGAATCTAATATTATTAAATAATTCGGGTTACTGAACACTGCCTGCCCGGAAAATCCAGAAAGTTTTCGTCACTTTCCGATAGATGGCGCTGCAGAAAATAATAATTTCGTAAAAATTTGTGGCCGAATCGAAATTTAATTTAAAAAATGCAATTAAAAACCTTCGGGTCTACAAGAGACGAGAGCAAGCAACCTTAATTGAGGGAGATGTGTGTGTTTGGTTGCCTACTTACACTAACATGATCTTAGTTTCTTTCTTTTGTCAAAGATCGAAATTTAATTCGAACCAAAAGTTCATCAAAACGATGATAACTTCATCATTCATTAACTTCTGACGATAGGCGCCGTCGATTGTTTAATTTTTATAATGAAATTAGAAAAAGGTTGCTGCAATTTTTGTAATTATAGATTTTTTTTCTAATTTCCTAATTTCAGTAATGTGAAAGGTAATCGGCGGAGAACACCTCACTAATATGCACTTTTCCATTTTGTTTCCAGCAAAATATATTCGAATGTAATAATGCATGAAAATCGTTCTTAAATTTCGAATCGCGTTTATGAGAAAACAATTGAGCATCGCGTCGTCGATACACAACCAAAAATCGGATTTTTTAACGAAACGCGCTGTATATCATCATATTTTTGAACTCGCGAGTAAATTCTAGCCTGAATCCATGTGTCGCATCATGGGTCTGTCATGATTGGTTCTCGAGTTTTTTTAGTATTAAAAACAAAAGAAAAAACTTGAGAACCGCTCGTCCTAGACCCATGTTACGACCCATGAATTCAGGCTAGAATTTACTCGCCAACTCAAAAATGCAATAATATTTGGGTCGTTCAGTTGAAAAACAAATGCATATCAATAGATTCATTTTTAATTTTCTTATACACCCTGAATATAATTCCATTTTCGAATTCGCGAGTAAATTCTAGGGTGAATTCATGTGTCGCATCATGGGTCTCTCACGATTGGTTCTCGAGTTTAGTATTAAAAACAAAAGAAAAAATTCGAGAACCGCTCGTCCTAGACCTATGATGCGACCCATGAATTCACCCTAGAATTTACTCGCGAATTCAAAAATACAATGATATTTGAGGCATTCCATGAAAAAAAAAGAATGCAAATTCAATCGCACCGGTATAATAAAATACAAATACAATTATTTTTCCGCGAACGGAATTCGAGACGTCACCTGACAAGCAATCCGAACTAAATCAAAAGCTTTTAAAAAGTTCAAAAATTGTAAAATTAAAAAATAGACATTAAACAACCCTGTATTTCCAAAACGGATTGCTTTAGAACGAAGCTTCATTAGAGTTTTTCTTTACTTAGTTTGAATTTCTTGTCACCTAGGTGGAGTGGAGATAATATGTCACAGGACACCTGCAATTTCTTGCCACGTAGGACGTAGTGGAGTGGTGGTAATACGTCACGGGACACCTGCATACGCAAAAAGGTGACATGAGAAAAAAAAATTAAAAAATTTTTAAGAACAATTTTCACGCAATATTTCAAATAATTAAAACAGGATACTATACTCAATTGCTTCCAACAATCAGAAAGTGTTAATTTATTAATGAAACTGCCCGAAAATTGATGTGCATTTGTTTCAGTTTTCCCTGAAGATTATCTCGATTTTTTGTTCTTTTTTTGGTATTTTTCGTTTTTTTTAATTAAGAATTATATAAACATCCACTTAATTCATTTCAAAAAAGAAAAAGAAAAATTATGCGATTTTTTTTTAAATTTAAATAAATATCATTTAAGGTTTCGATCGTTTTTTGCTTCCTGACTTATAAATAAATAGTTCTGATCATCTTTTTTGTTTCCCGTTTTAAAAATTAACAATTTTGTTCGCATTAATAACAATAATAATAATAATAATTGTATCACAAACTCTTTTAAACGGACAAGAACCAGCTTTAATTAATAATAATAATATTCATTTTATCCTTTTGACCAAGTACGTGGTGTATAGGACGCGTCAAATAAATAGTTATATACAGGGTGTTAGGTAATTGACTGGACACCTTCAAACTACGTATTGAGAACACTCTGTACAGTAAAAAAGCCTTTACATTCGAGGGTGTTGTGGCTTTCGTTTTCAGGGAAAAAATTCAAACAAAAATCGATAAAAATTGTTTGGAAACTACTGATTTCCTTATCTACAATTACACCCACGTGCCGAGCGCCATCCGGGCGGGCGATCCCTTACCATAAATTCCAAGATGGTTTATTGTTTTACGACAAGCAAATAACGCACGTTCAGTGTCTCAACAGGTACTAATTTTTCCTAATTTACAATTTTAATTTGTCTAAGCAATAACCTAATACCCTGTATAAGTGTATAAGTGTCAGTGAAATAGGCAGAATATACAAATTAAAAGAGAAGTCGCGAAAAGCCACTTCTCGTATCGTAGCTATGATAAGAATTTAATTTTTTCCACTGAGCTTCGTTTTCTTTAGCGTAGAGAAGCAATTGAAGGATGAACATTCCTATAAGGCCGGGCGCAGACTGATCAAGCAAAAATGTCTTCAGGCAAAACGTTTTGTGGAACAGAAAAACATTTTGTTTTATCTTACAAACTGCTGGATGCATCAAAACGCCTTACAACAAAACTGTTTCATTTTGTTCCATAAAGCTTTGTTTGGGTTTAATACACATTGATGACTTTAGTCAAAACAGTCGGCTGAACGAACGTCAAACAAAAAATTATGTTTGCACTCCCAACACGCTGCATCTTGTTGTAACCTGTTGGATGGTGCCTGCTGTTATGCGCACACTGATTATACAGAAAACGTTTTTATACAAAGCAATTCGTTTTGTTGGACAAAGTTTTGTTAGATATCCCTGCACACTGATTAAGCAAATTTGTCTTTTCACACAACAGTTTGTTTAACAGCGTTGTGTTTTGTTGGCAAGTATTGTTTCATCTGTGTGCGATGGTACCTCTTTAATGCATGTAAAAAACAGGTTTTGGCAAGTTTAAACAAAAACGTTTTGTCTGAAGACGTTTTTGCTTGATCAGTCTGCGCCCGGCCAGTTTCTGAAGATATTACGGCAACTGACTCTACAGTCTGCACTTTCCATAAATCGTAACGTTCTTTTCTGCAATATGAGAACGCGTTCTATTTCACTGTCTGATCCCCATAATATCATCGTCCCGTACATAATGAGTGAGTGAAAATTTGAGAAATAATATATTCTTAAGATATCCAAGTGCACTGATCTTTTGAGTTGCCTGAGGGTATAGCAAACTGGCTTAATTAATATTAAGAATTAAATCATTTGATGAGTAATATTTTTTAGTTAAGGTTATATCGATATTTGCAGTTTGAGTAGCGTCGTCAGCAAAATGTACAGCATTATTAAGAGGAAAATCATTTACGTATAATATGTACAAAATTGGTCCAAGTACAGATCTTTGCGATATACCACGATTTAATGGTAGATGTAGAGTTTTTGCATTTGACGTAATGACTTTTGCTTGTTAGGTACCTAACTATTAAACCAATCGCAGAAAATACCTCTGATGCCGTATGTATATAATTTTTCAAGTAGTATCTGATGATTAACAAGAGCAAATGCTTTGCTAAGGTCTAAAAATATACCCAGACAGGTTTCACTTCGATCCACTGTCGAAAAATCGACGAGCATTTGATTTTTTTTCCTGAAAATTGACAATGAAAATCAAAGTGAAAATCGATCATTTATTCCGCGTTCACAGTTAAGGAATCAAAAGTGCGCTAAGAAATGTGTCATCCCGTACAACCTGGAAAAAACCAACATTTACTATTAACGAGTCAAAACGGCGGAAAATATTTTTGTGTTCCATTAAAAATGCATCAAACTGGTTTAGAATTTTTGATTAAAGAAGAAAAACGAATGTCATTTGACAGTTGTCACATAACCTAACGTTGAACTAATTCAAGACCTGCTCACAATATTTAGGAAAATCAAAGGCTACCGTTCAAATCGAACACCAGATGACATCTTATTTTGCGAATCACATATATTTCTTTGTATTCTATATTTAATAAAGACATTATTATTATTATTATTATTATTATTATTTACATACATAGGTACATTAGAGTAGATTTCACGTGACCCTGTATAATGTGAGTTGACGTAAACCAGGTCAACTCGACCTGTCGATACTTACGTAATTTATCATCAATGCACCGCACTTAATTACACTTATCGGCTTATCGAACTTCAGTTAAAGCAAAGATGCAAATGCTCGCGAGCTCGAAGAAAACCTTCTCCGACCATCTCACGCCGCCTTTGGTCTTAGGCCAAATTTTCTGCAACGTCTTCTTCTCGTCGAGTCCACCGCGAAAGCAAGGGGGGCGGCACTCCAGAATTTAATTTGCGCCCCCCCACTGCAAATACTCTACGTCGAGTTGAACTGGAAGGTCGCCTTGCTCTTGTACCACGTGATACTTGCTTTAAGCCAGAAAGACCTGACCTGTTTGATCACGAGTCTAGCACCCACGTGAACCTGGCGCCCAACTTCATCAAAATTTTTTTTAAATAATTTAGTGGGTTTGTACCTCGTTTGTACCCGTTCGTACCACTTTTTATTTCGTTTGTACCTCAAAGGGTAATAAAATAAAAAATTATTAAAAAATAACCGGCGCCCAGCTTTAAGACATTTTAATTTCGTTAACGCCATTCGATAGAGAATCGTTTGTACCTATTTGTACCTCTCTTCATTTCGTTTGTACCTCAAAGGGAACAAAATAAAAAATTATTAAAAAAATAACCGTCGCCCAACTTTAAGATATTTTTATTTCGTCAACGCCATTCGATAGAGAATCGTTTGTACCTGTTTGTACCTCTTTTCATTTCGTTTATACCTCAAAGGAAACGAAATAAAAAATTACTAAAAAAAATAACCGTCGCCCAACTTTAAGGCATTTTCATTTAATTTGTACCTCAACGGGAACCGAAGTATAGTATTTTCAATGTTTCGAAAATAACGTTAAACCGGTACATACGCTATTTTTTAAGGTATTGAAAAAAGGCCAAGGCGGCTCGAAAGAGAATTGTTTGTACCTGTTTGTGCCTCTTTTCATTTCGTTTGTACCTCACCGGGAACCGAAGTATAGCGTTTTCAATGGTTCGAAAATAAGGTTAGAGCGGTACATACGATATTTTTTAAGATATCGAAAAATGACCAAGGGAGCTAGAAGGGGAATCGTCTATTGTGTTGTATTCCTGCGCTTAGCATTATCCAGAACTAACGGCGAGGACGTGGCAGGATTCTAGTTCCATTTTTGTTTTTGTTTTGTTTTTTTATTGGTTTTTTGTTTTTAATTTTTTTTTGTTTGAAACGTTTTTGTTTCTTTTATGTTTTTTTTTGTTATATTTATTTTATATTTGTTATTAAAAATATAATGTGTGTTCATATAATTAGTAATTTTATAATAAAATAAAGGAAATAATTCGTATTTATGAAGGACATGAAATGTAAAATTTTATACGGTTACTTTACTGCTTTATGAAAATCAAGAGAGATATTCTTTTTTTCTGTAAAAGAATTCTTGATGATGTTGTTATTGAAGCCTTATTTCTACTCAAATCGTCGTAGCAAGACCATGACCCCTCTTCGGTGCCTTTGCTGCTATAATCACAATAACTGGAATCATTAAGTGATTTCACCTCTTCATGTTTCCCAACATATTCTATTACTGCGATTTCTTTGTAGGAGCAATTGCAAAATTTTATATCAACTGGTATTTCGGAAATTGTAAACATACCAGGCCACTCAGGATATCCGAGCCCTTCAGCGAGTTCAGTCCATTGTAAACATTCACATCTATAAAAAGATGCATTCCTGACCTAATGTTTACAATTAAGTTATCATTAATGCATCGTCTGCATTTTTTATTTATTTCTTCAATTTTTTCACAAAGAGCTTTATCTAAACCGCGCATACCGTGTTTATGCATCGGTTTAGTATTTATTTCGGTAATCGTGACACTATCTTTTTTCATCCACTCACAAGTTGCATAGTGCTGCAATATCTCATAAGATAATGCATTTTGCATTAAAAGTTTGGTTATTAACTGACTTATGTTATTTGTGCAGTCAATCGTGCCACTTATTGGTTTGAAAATAACTGCCCAATGATCCCCACGCTCCCCTATATGTATCAAAGCTGTAGTAGGTGTTTTATGTAATAGTTTATTATTCAAAATTAGGGCCCTCTATTTGTAAACTTTTTGCGAATTACCCATTGTGGATACCATTTGTATAAATTTCATTGTATTTTTAGTGTTATTATTAACATAATCATAATAACATGTCCAGTCACGGTAACCTATTAATAAAGACTGGACTATGGCATCAAATGCACACGTATCTTTTATCGTTATATATGTTGAGCGTTTTTTTTTGTACATTTGGGTCAAAATAGTAATAACGTTAAACAGAGCATACCTCGTTCTGATAAACACTCGTTCGCTGGTTAGTCCCTTCTAGCTTTCTCTCTCTCTCTTCATCTCGCTTATGACGCATACGATGCATCGTGAGAAACGGATACACATACAACAAACAATGCGATTTACATCGGATGTCCGAAAATACATCAAATACTACTCACCGGGGGGCCTGCGTGCCCCCGCGGAAATCCAACGGTGCATCTAGTAGCAACCATTCCCTCACATTGATAATGGACACTACGGAAGTTATCCTTGGACGTTGACTTCTTATCTTCGCATGCATTAACCCCACATTCACCTGTAATTCGGAAACCTAACCTCCCGATGGATATTAGCATACCTTGCCTCCTAAGCTTACGTTCTTAGGATCAGTTGATGCCATTGATCGCGTAAGTGTCAGCACACTCCGTTTCCGATCCAGTGCACATCATGTCATGTTAGACCATTCTGGAGCACAATGCTTCAACAGGTCAGGAATACAACCAACTGAATTCCCATTCACAATGAATATGGAATACCAGCTGACTGTTTCGCCGACACCGTGCACTTCATCAGCGGTGCTGACCACTGCGGCAAGTCACACGCGGTGTCGTATACTGGTACACAGTATGACCCCATGCAATGCCCCGGATCATCGGCATCAGGACGATATTCGCCTTATTAGAATAACTCCAACTCATCGATGATCCTCATCCCGCATTGCCAATAACATAAACAGGGTATACCGCGATACTACTTCTGCCAGAACATTGCCTTCTTAGGGCAATACTCTGCAGCCACCCTCTAGGTCACACATCCCGTCACCTCGACGCGTAACACAATTCCTTACGCGATTTACCGACCGTTCTCAGTCTGCATCACGAGAAGACTGTCATTCCTCTCCTCTTAATATTTTACGTTCCCTCGGCTAGGCTTATCGTCAAAACATAAACAAACATCCCCTGATATACAGATATTTATTAAGCATTTTAAATTACAAGCTAACTCATTCCTTAAAAATAATTTCGGCTACGACATATATCTCCCTGAAATATTTTGAGTACGTAAAATGTTACCATTCTGTAATATTAGAATTTTTGATGTAATGTTGGGCTTTTTATGGATACTCTCCACATCAGGACATACTCTCAAATATTTACTCCGTTTAGGTTCTTTTTTTACCTCTCCAGGTTTCTTTTTCATTTAAAATATTTGTCTGAGTTGATTCTGTTACATGATCATCACATGCATCATGCATTGTAGGAGTTGGTGGAGTTTGCGATAGTATGTCGGGACTATCAGGATTACTTTGTAGTTCATATTCAACGCAATCGTCTAACATATAAATATGGGTAGGTTCAGCTAAATTTATTGTATGTACAACTTCGGCTGCTTCAGTTGACAATGGAACTGTATCAGCATTTAAGATTTTCATAGTCTCAGCGAAAGATCTTATATGCGATATTAAAAATTTATCCACGCGTATATTTCTTGTGCTCTTAAACACCAAATTTTTCAATTCGTTAAAATATTCCTCGCTTCGAGCTGACGACGCCACGTTACTTATTCAATTTGATGACATAATAGCGGTCCATAATGGAAACTCCTTAGAAATTCTAAGTAAATTTTCACCGAAGTTGTAACAGTAATACGGATTTGGCCTATCTCCGGAATTTATTTGTTTACTATTTTTTTCAATGTCGCTAAGAAAATTATTTATATACAATTTAGAAGATTCGTTGTTAGAAACTTCATCGAGATAATCGTCTATATTACCATCATAATATTCCAAATTATCCGTTTTAATTATGTTTAATAATCGCTGCTGCGCATCCCTAGTCTGATGTAATGACACTGGCTAAAATTGGCCGATTTATGTTAAACGACGCGAAAAAATGGTACGAGCGTTGGAATCCGGAAAGCAGAGACTGGTCTACTTTTCGTAGCGAATTTGTTGAAGCATTTCCGCCAAAAAGAAATCTTGGACGGCTGCTGGATGAAGCGGTAAAATTTAATAGTACTTCTGTCAACACTTATGAAACATATGTTCATGAAAAATCGGCTATGTTAAAAAACTTACGAGCAAATTGGAGTGAAAATGATTTAGTTGAGTTAATTATTCATGGAATTTCTGAACTTGAAGTACGCAATGCTGCAATAAATACAAATTGCCAAACTATTCCCGAGCTGTTAGTATTTTTACCATCTTTTGTTAAACCATTGAGCAATAATGAGGACCAACATAGACTTACTGGAGAATCTACTTTCTTCAAGAGAAAACATCCAAGTGTGGACAAACAAACAGGTGGATCTGGAAATTCTGCGAAGAAATGTTTCCAATGTGGCAAAATGGGACATATTAAGGCAAACTGTCATGTTAAAAGGATAAAATTATCTTTCGAGACTAAGAATATTTCTCGTGATCGAGGTGAAGCGTCAGTATCTGCTCACAGTCCAAATGATATTTGCACTTTTTGTGCCTAGCGAGGTCACAATATTTCTAACTGTTTTACTAAAGCCGCCATTGATAAACGTCGGAGTATTAATTTATGTTCTACAGGGAAACCTACCGGTGCTACTGAGGTTGTCATAGACGGCTATCAATTTTGGGCATTGATTGACACTGGTGCCGATTTGTCTTCGATGTCGGAAAAATTTTTAAACTTGTTTAAAAATAAGATTCGCTCTTGTGATATTACTTTGAGAGGAATTTCCAACGTTACCATCGACGTATCAAGAATATTTACCGAGGTCGATATCCCTATTACATATGTTTTTGTTCCCGAAAAATGCCTTGAATATGATGTTTTGATTGGCCGTGATATTTTTGAAGATCAGAGATTGATGACAATAACAGATCACCAAGGTTCCCGTGTTGTACGTCGTGAATTACCCGGGATAAATCGCATCTCTGAAGAATTCTATTCTGTGACCTTCGAACTCGATATTCCTCCAGAATTCCGAGATTCAGTGGAAAGGGTTCTTGGTGATTTCAGAGGCATGATAACAAGTGGTAATAAAGTGGGCGCAGTTAATAATGTCAGCTTGAAAATTCGTTTCCAAAAGGATATCACCGTCAATCGTTCACCTTACCGATTGGCTGCCAACGAAAGGGAGGCCGTACCTGAAATTACAGACGATTTATTGGCTAACAACATTATCCGACCAAGTGAATCGCCATTTGCAAGTCCTATACTGCTCGTGAAGAAGAAAGATGGCTCATTTCGGATGTGCGTCGACTTTCGTGAACTCAATCGCGCTACTATTATAGACAGATATCCTTTGCCCCTGATCGAGGACCAATTAGACAGACTAGGAAAAGGGAGGTTTTTTACATCCCTGGACATGGCATCCGGGTTTCACCAAATACCGATCCACGAGGACTCAATCTACAAAACAGCATTTGTGACACCTGATGATCATTTTGAGTATCTGAGAATGCCCTTCGGTCTCGCCAATGCACCTGCCGTTTTTCAGAGAGCCATAAATTTGGCCCTTGGCAAGCTAAAGGATACGATTGCCTTGGTTTATTTAGACGACATTTTGATTCCCAGCTCTACTGTAGAAGAAGGCCTTGTTAATCTTCGTCGTGTTTTGGAAGCTCTAAGTTCCGCTGGATTTTCTCTAAACGTTCGAAAATGTCATTTTCTTCAATCTTCTCTGGAATATCTTGGAAGAGAAATCTCTAACGAAGGCATAAGACCAGGAAAAGCGAAATTCCAAGCATTAATTGACTCCCCTGTTCCTGAAAATGTGAAACAAGTTCGACAATTCATGGGACTATTTTCGGAAATTTGTTCCAGAATTTGCTAGCCGAACAGCCAGCATTACTCGATTAACGAAACAAAATGTATCGTTTAAGTGGGAAAATGAGCAGGAGACTGCCAGACGTTATGTTATTGATCATTTAACTTCAAGGCCACTACTGGTGGTTTATAATCCAGAACTGCCAACAGAATTGCACACTGATGCTAGCAGCATAGGCTATGGTGCTATTTTGATTCAGAAATATGAGGTACAACCAAAAGTAGTAGCATACTTTAGTAAGAGAACGAGCGAATATGAAGCGAAGTATCACTCTTATGAACTCGAGACTCTGGCAATAGTGCAAGCCCTGAAACATTTCCGTACTTATTTGCTTGGCATCAAATTTACAATTGTCAGTGACTGTAATGCCATCAAGGCAACAGCTACCAAAAACGATCTCGTGCCTAGAATAGCCCGTTGGTGGGTTTATCTGCAAGATTTTAACTTCGAAATAGTCTATCGGAAGGGAAGTAGCCTCCCTCATGTTGACTATTTGAGTAGGAATCCATCGAATACGATTCGGCGAGTTACTCATCATAATTGGGCGTACATGGAGCAAAAGGGTAACGAAGAAGTTCAGAATTTGTTGGAACAGCTTAGAGGTGGAAAACTTGATGGCAACCAGTATTTGGAAAAAGATGGAATGTTATATCGCAAGCACGCCAATGCAGATGGTACTATGAATTTGCAATGGTTTGTTCCCAGGCAGGCTTCGCATTTTTCATGATGAAGAGTGCCATGTCGGTTACGAAAAGACTTACGAGTCCATTGCTGAACATTTCTGGTTTCCTCGAATGAGACAGTTCGTCAAATGTTATATTAAGCATTGCGTAATTTGTGCTGTGAAAAAGACCAGGACGGGACCATTACAGGGATATGTGAACCCAATGGAGAAACCAAAAGAACCATTTCGCACTTTGCACATGGATTGCTTAGGACCATTGCCTGTATCGTCGGAAGGTTATAAACACATTCTTGTAATAGTTGACGCTTTCACGAAATATTGCGTTTTATTGGCCATGAAGACAGTTACTACTGCTGAAACCCGTGACAAACTACAAAATGTTCTTGCTCTGTTTGGTACTCCGAAAATAATTATAATGGATGCTGGTACATCGTTCAAGAACACAACTTTTCCAAAGTATTTGGAAGAATGGAAAATTGAACACCATTATGTCACCCCTGATATTCATAGAGGAAATGGACAAGCAGAGAGATACATGAGAACAGTCAGAAATCTCTTGAGAATTGAGACCCAAATTAAGTCAGAATGGCCGAGCGGACTATGGAAGATTCAGTTAGTTCTTAATACGACACTCCAAAAGAGTACAAATTCGACACCACTACAGCTCCTCTTGGGAATACAGAGTTCAATCCCACTGATTCAAGCTGTATTAAGAAACGTTTCAAAGGATTTAACACCCATTCGTAATAGAAAATTGGACAGACAACGAGTAGCTGAAAAGCTTTCTTCAACATCCGACTTGAAAAGCATTAATAGCAAGCGAAGAGACAATGTCCAATATTCAGCAGGAGACTTTGTTTTAATGCATCGGGCTCACAGATGCATATTTTTTTACATTAGCAAAAGCGATTATGAGTTTTTAGGTCCGTACGAAGTAGTAAAGTGTTTGGAGAATGGTCGTTACGAAATAAAGAAAGTTGGTACAAATGTTATCACCAAAGCAGCTAAGGGCTTGGCCTTTGCAGTGGTCATTGACGTGCGACATGAAGGAGGTCTTAGAGTTCTTGGAAACTGAGGATGATAAAATTGAAGGTTAGTTAATTGGTCTCTGTCCCGATAGTGGTAGAGCCAAGTGGTGGC
This sequence comes from Dorcus parallelipipedus, assembly GCA_958336345.1. NCBI lineage: Eukaryota > Metazoa > Arthropoda > Insecta > Coleoptera > Lucanidae > Dorcus > Dorcus parallelipipedus. The sequence continues at coordinate 10,682,698 of OY284484.1, forward strand.
TGCGGTCTCCACTGATTTATTTTATGACAATTGGTCTCTGTCCCGATAGTGGTAGAGCCAAGTGGTGGCTGCGGTCTCCACGCATTTATTTTATGACAATTGGTCTCTGTCCCGATAGTGGTAGAGCCAAGTGGTGGCTGCGGTCTCCACTGATTTATTTTATGACAATTGGTCTCTGTCCCGATAGTGGTAGAGCCCAGTGGTGGCTGCGGTCTCCACGGATTTATTTTATGACAATTGGTCTCTGTCCCGATAGTGGTAGAGCCAAGTGGTGGCTGCGGTCTCCACGGATTTATTTTATGACAATTGGTCTCTGTCCCGATAGTGGTAGAGCCCAGTGGTGGCTGCGGTCTCCACTGATTTATTTTATGACAATTGGTCTCTGTCCCGATAGTGGTAGAGCCAAGTGGTGGCTGCGGTCTCCACGCATTTATTTTATGACAATTGGTCTCTGTCCCGATAGTGGTAGAGCCAAGTGGTGGCTGCGGTCTCCACGGATTTATTTTATGACAATTGGTCTCTGTCCCGATAGTGGTAGAGCCCAGTGGTGGCTGCGGTCTCCACGGATTTATTTTATGACAATTGGTCTCTGTCCCGATAGTGGTAGAGCCAAGTGGTGGCTGCGGTCTCCACGGATTTATTTTATGACAATTGGTCTCTGTCCCGATAGTGGTAGAGCCCAGTGGTGGCTGCGGTCTCCACTGATTTATTTTATGACAATTGGTCTCTGTCCCGATAGTGGTAGAGCCCAGTGGTGGCTGCGGTCTCCACGGATTTATTTTATGACAATTGGTCTCTGTCCCGATAGTGGTAGAGCCAAGTGGTGGCTGCGGTCTCCACTGATTTATTTTATGACAATTGGTCTCTGTCCCGATAGTGGTAGAGCCAAGTGGTGGCTGCGGTCTCCACTGATTTATTTTATGACAATTGGTCTCTGTCCCGATAGTGGTAGAGCCAAGTGGTGGCTGCGGTCTCCACGGATTTATTTTATGACAATTGGTCTCTGTCCCGATAGTGGTAGAGCCAAGTGGTGGCTGCGGTCTCCACTGATTTATTTTATGACAATTGGTCTCTGTCCCGATAGTGGTAGAGCCCAGTGGTGGCTGCGGTCTCCACGGATTTATTTTATGACAATTGGTCTCTGTCCCGATAGTGGTAGAGCCCAGTGGTGGCTGCGGTCTCCACGGATTTATTTTATGACAATTGGTCTCTGTCCCGATAGTGGTAGAGCCAAGTGGTGGCTGCGGTCTCCACTGATTTATTTTATGACAATTGGTCTCTGTCCCGATAGTGGTAGAGCCAAGTGGTGGCTGGGGTCTCCACGGATTTATTTTATGACAATTGGTCTCTGTCCCGATAGTGGTAGAGCCAAGTGGTGGCTGCGGTCTCCACTGATTTATTTTATGACAATTGGTCTCTGTCCCGATAGTGGTAGAGCCCAGTGGTGGCTGCGGTCTCCACGGATTTATTTTATGACAATTGGTCTCTGTCCCGATAGTGGTAGAGCCCAGTGGTGGCTGCGGTCTCCACTGATTTATTTTATGACAATTGGTCTCTGTCCCGATAGTGGTAGAGCCAAGTGGTGGCTGCGGTCTCCACGCATTTATTTTATGACAATTGGTCTCTGTCCCGATAGTGGTAGAGCCCAGTGGTGGCTGCGGTCTCCACGGATTTATTTTATGACAATTGGTCTCTGTCCCGATAGTGGTAGAGCCCAGTGGTGGCTGCGGTCTCCACGGATTTATTTTATGACAATTGGTCTCTGTCCCGATAGTGGTAGAGCCAAGTGGTGGCTGCGGTCTCCACTGATTTATTTTATGACAATTGGTCTCTGTCCCGATAGTGGTAGAGCCAAGTGGTGGCTGCGGTCTCCACTGATTTATTTTATGACAATTGGTCTCTGTCCCGATAGTGGTAGAGCCAAGTGGTGGCTGCGGTCTCCACGGATTTATTTTATGACAATTGGTCTCTGTCCCGATAGTGGTAGAGCCCAGTGGTGGCTGCGGTCTCCACTGACTTATTTTATGACAATTGGTCTCTGTCCCGATAGTGGTAGAGCCAAGTGGTGGCTGCGGTCTCCACGCATTTATTTTATGACAATTGGTCTCTGTCCCGATAGTGGTAGAGCCAAGTGGTGGCTGCGGTCTCCACGGATTTATTTTATGACAATTGGTCTCTGTCCCGATAGTGGTAGAGCCCAGTGGTGGCTGCGGTCTCCACGGATTTATTTTATGACAATTGGTCTCTGTCCCGATAGTGGTGGCTGCGGTCTCCACGGATTTATTTTATGACAATTGGTCTCTGTCCCGATAGTGGTAGAGCCAAGTGGTGGCTGCGGTCTCCACGGATTTATTTTATGACAATTGGTCTCTGTCCCGATAGTGGTAGAGCCAAGTGGTGGCTGCGGTCTCCACTGATTTATTTTATGACAATTGGTCTCTGTCCCGATAGTGGTAGAGCCAAGTGGTGGCTGCGGTCTCCACGGATTTATTTTATGACAATTGGTCTCTGTCCCGATAGTGGTAGAGCCAAGTGGTGGCTGCGGTCTCCACGGATTTATTTTATGACAATTGGTCTCTGTCCCGATAGTGGTAGAGCCCAGTGGTGGCTGCGGTCTCCACTGATTTATTTTATGACAATTGGTCTCTGTCCCGATAGTGGTAGAGCCAAGTGGTGGCTGCGGTCTCCACGCATTTATTTTATGACAATTGGTCTCTGTTCCGATAGTGGTAGAGCCAAGTGGTGGCTGCGGTCTCCACGGATTTATTTTATGACAATTGGTCTCTGTCCCGATAGTGGTAGAGCCCAGTGGTGGCTGCGGTCTCCACGGATTTATTTTATGACAATTGGTCTCTGTCCCGATAGTGGTAGAGCCCAGTGGTGGCTGCGGTCTCCACGGATTTATTTTATGACAATTGGTCTCTGTCCCGATAGTGGTAGAGCCAAGTGGTGGCTGCGGTCTCCACTGATTTATTTTATGACAATTGGTCTCTGTCCCGATAGTGGTAGAGCCAAGTGGTGGCTGCGGTCTCCACTGATTTATTTTATGACAATTGGTCTCTGTCCCGATAGTGGTAGAGCCAAGTGATGGCTGCGGTCTCCACGGATTTATTTTATGACAATTGGTCTCTGTCCCGATAGTGGTAGAGCCAAGTGGTGGCTGCGGTCTCCACTGATTTATTTTATGACAATTGGTCTCTGTCCCGATAGTGGTAGAGCCCAGTGGTGGCTGCGGTCTCCACGGATTTATTTTATGACAATTGGTCTCTGTCCCGATAGTGGTAGAGCCCAGTGGTGGCTGCGGTCTCCACGGATTTATTTTATGACAATTGGTCTCTGTCCCGATAGTGGTAGAGCCAAGTGGTGGCTGCGGTCTCCACTGATTTATTTTATGACAATTGGTCTCTGTCCCGATAGTGGTAGAGCCAAGTGGTGGCTGGGGTCTCCACGGATTTATTTTATGACAATTGGTCTCTGTCCCGATAGTGGTAGAGCCAAGTGGTGGCTGCGGTCTCCACGGATTTATTTCCTGATAATTGGTCTCTGTCCCGTTAGTGGTAGAGTCAAATGGAAGCTGCGGTTTCCACAGGAGTTGCCTGTAATTGTTAACAAGGCAATTGCCTTCCTGCCCAGTAAAAGTTAGCAATGGTTAATTATCTGTGTAATTTATTTTACAGATTACCAACATTGAAATTGAAGCGCCGAGTACGTCACTTCCGTCAGTTTGGCCGTGTTAGGAATTTAAAGGTTTTTTTTTTTTTCGTTTCTGCGGAGTTGCTATCGGCCCGGAGGAAAATAACGCGTGATTCATTTACGGTTACATAAGGATGAAATAACTTCGGCACGGGTTGACACCGAGGACGACAGATCATTTTTGACCGTGTTAAAAATCAAGTCCCTACTAAAATTATTAATTGTCAAATTGAAGTAATTAAAGAAAAATAATTGTTCGTGGTAAAAAGTGATTTGTGTTTAATTATTTCTAACACTATTAACACACATTATATTTTTAATAGCAAATAAATAAAATAAATATAACAAACAAAAAACATAAAAGAAACAACCAAAAAAAAAAAAACGTTTCAAACAAATAAAAAATAAAAAACAAAAAACCAATAAAAAACAAACAAAAATTTAACTTAGCGTATGTACCGGTTTAACGTTATTTTCGAAACATTGAAAACGTTATACTTCGATTCCCGTTGAGGTACAAACGAAATGAAAAGAGGTACAAACAGGTACAAACGATTCTCGTTCGAGCCACCTTGGTCGTTTTTCGATACCTTAAAAGATAGTGTAGCAGATGATGATCTAGTAACTTGAGTTATATACGTTGTTTTGTACAAAAAAATATTGATTAATAAAAATGTTATTTAGAGTTATAAAACTCTACAATTGGTGACTCCGGCCACTGAAATATTTTGCCTTACTGGAAATACTGGATCAATCAAATCTGGAGGCTCCACTGTGAAAATTAAATAATTAAACAACTCAACAATGCATGAAAACCCTGAAACTGAAGTCGAAAGCCAAACAGAATTATCAGAAATTAAAAACGTAAAGCTTCCAAAATTCTGGCAAACGAACCCAAAACTCTGGTTTACACAAACGGATGCTCAATTTTATGTTCACAAAGTTAGATCTGATGTCAACAAATATTATTCTGTCATCAGCGCACTGGATTCGACAGTTTTAGAACAAATTTCGGATCTTTTGGCAGCTCCTCCTGAAACAAACAAATATGAAACATTAAAAACATGTCTTATTGAAAGATTTACTGAATCGCAAGAAGTCCGTTTTCGCAAGCTTTTATTAGGTATTGAACTTGGTGATAGGAAACCGTCTCAATTACTCAGAGAAATGCAAAATCAAGGGGATGGAAAAATCAGTGAAGAATTTTTGCGAACACTCTGGCTCCAACGTTTGCCTTCGCAAGTGCAAGTGGTACTTTCAGCCAGTTGTGATTTATCTTTGTCAAAAATGGCAGACATTGCTGACAAAATTTTAGAAGTGAGCAGCAGTCACATTCACCAAAGCATAGCGTCATGTTCTCACGGAAATACGGAAGAGAAACGAGCAGCGGTACAAATGGAAGAAGATCCCAGTCCCTCTTCAATCAAAAAGCTAGAGATTCAAGTAACCGAGCTGACCCAAATGGTTGAAGAGCTTCGAATTAACAGGAGTAGGTCAAAATCTCATACACGCTGGAACAACACAAGACAGAGAGGACGCTCACTTTCTTGGCAAGGAAATTTAAATGCAGAATTTTGTTATTATCACCAAAAGTTTGGAAGAAAGGCCAGAAAGTGTCAAGCACCCTGCACTTTTAACAGGACACAGGAAAACTAATGAAACCATCATTGTGTGAGACGTCAACTGATGGGACTCTACCGCAAAAACGTCTCTTTATTACGGATAAATCCACAGGTTTACGTTTCTTAATCGATTCAGGTGCTGTAGTGTCAGTCATTCCTCCGCGTTTCTTAACAAAAACTTTAGCTCCCACAAACAATAAACTGTATGCTGCAAACGGTGCCGAAATTAAAACTTACGGTGCAAAATTGTTAAGTATTAATTTAGGACTAAGAAGACAATTTGCAATCATCGGAGCAGATTTCTTGTACAAATACGATCTGCTTATAGACCTTAAACGTCGCTGTCTTATTGACAATGTCACCGGACTGTCTACGTTAGGGCAAGTCATTTTTTGCAAAATACCACAAGTGACTACCGTCGCAACGGACAGTAAATATTTCGAACTATTAAAAGAATTTCCTGAAATTACAAGAAACTCTCTTACAGCAACGAATATCTCACATAACGTCGAACATCATATTTTTACGAATGGCCCACCAGTTGTTGAGAAAGCACGACGCCTAACACCTGAAAAACTTGCAATTGCAAAGATGGAATTCGACTACATGATGCAGCAGGGAATTTGTTGACCGTCTTCTAGCCCATGGGCCAGTCCATTACATCTGGTACCGAAGAAAGAACCAGGTATTTGGAGGCCGTGTGGAGATTATCGCCGTTTAAATGCAAAAACGATACCAGATAGGTACCCTGTTGCCCACATTCAGGATTTTGCCCAAAAACTTAAAGGTCAGCAGATTTTCTCAAAAATAGATTTAGTCCGAGCATATCATCAAATACCGATATCTCAAGAAGATATTCCAAAAACAGCAGTAATTACACCATTTGGATTATTTGAATGTACTAAAATGACTTTTGGTTTACGTAATGCTGCGCAAACTTTCCAGCGCTTTATGCATGAGGTTCTTTATGGGCTCGATTTTTGTTTCGTCTACATAGATGATATATTGATAGCTTCAACTTCACCTGAAGAACATATTTTGCACTTAAAAGAAGTTTTCAAACGTCTTCGTCAATACGGTCTAGCTATTAATCAAGCAAAATGCAGTTTTGGCTCAGCAGAAATTGAATATTTGGGATATTTAATAACACCAACAGCTTCAAGTCCACTTCCCTCAAAAATTGAGGCTATTAAAAATTTTCCAAAACCTAACAATATCAAACAATTACGACGTTTTCTAGGAATGCTTAATTTCTACCGTCGTTTTATTAAAAATTCAGCAGAAAAGCAATCACTACTGACTGAATTTTTGAAAGAAAATCACCGAAATGAAAAATGCAACGTTCAGTGGACACCTGAAAGTGAAAAAGCATTCGAAGATTGCAAGACCGACCTAAAAAATGCAACGCTCCTAGTTCACCCCGCAGAAAATGCTCATCTTGCACTGACAGTGGATGCATCTGATGTTGCAATAGGTGCTGTATTAGAACAATTTTGTGAAGACACATGGCAACCTCTAGGATTTTTCTCAAAAAAATTGAATTCGGCACAACGAAAATACAGCGCATACGATCGAGAGCTTTTGGCCACTTATGAAGCTGTTAAATATTTTAGATTTATGGTTGAAGCGAGACATCTTATTATCAAGACTGATCATAAACCATTGACTTATGCCTTTCATCAAAAATCTGAAAAAGCAACACCACGTCAATTTCGCCAATTGGACTTCATTGGGCAGTTTACAACACAAATAATACACATCTCAGGATCGCAAAATGTAGTTGCAGACGCCTTGTCACGTATTGAAACAATTATTATGCCAACGGCTATCGATATTTCTAAATTAGCCGAGGCACAAGAAGGTGACATGAATTTAAATAACTTATTGACCAACGAAACCGCTCTTAAGCTTCAACTCTATACTCCACCCAACGAAACCAAACAGCTTTATTGTGATACATCAACAAATAAAATCAGGCCCTATGTTCCAAAATCATTGCGAAAAACAATATTTGAACAACTGCATAATTTAGCACATCCAAGTATTCGTGCCACTTGCAGATTAGTTCGCGAACGTTTTGTGTGGCCAGAAATTAACAAAGATGTTAAGAGGTGGTCACGTGAATGTCAAGCATGTCAACGCTCCAAAATTCATCGACATACTAAAACTCCATTACAAGATTTTAAAATTCCTGATGAACGTTTTCAGCAGGTGCATTTGGACATCATCGGACCTCTTCCACCATCACAAGGTTTTCGGTATTGCTTAACTATGATCGACCGTTTTTCTCGTTGGCCAGAAGCAACGCCGATAACAGAAATGACAGCTGAAGAAGTAGCAAGAGCTTTCTATTCAACATGGATTGCTCGATTTGGAGTACCACGTGTAATTACTACTGACCAAGGTCGACAATTTGAATCTGCATTACTATCATCGTTAATGAAAATGATGGGTATGAAACGACAACGAACAACGGCTTACCATCCTCAGTCGAATGGAATCTTGGAAAGATGGCATCGCAGCTTGAAATCAGCCATAATGTGCCATCAATCACAAAATTGAGTTGCAGTTCTTCCAACTGTTCTTTTAGGTCTGAGAGCTGTTTATAAAGAAGATCTTAAAGCTACCACCGCTGAGATGCTATTTGGTACCACAATACGTTTACCAGGTGAATTCTTCGTAAATGGTTCTCGAAGTTCGGAAGAAGATCCTGCAGGTTTTGTCACACAATTACGAAATCAGATGAGACAAATTCGACCAATTTCCACAACAAGACATACTACAAAAGGAACATTCATACATCCAGAACTTCACAAATGTACACACGTTTTCCTTCGTGATGATAGCGTTAAAAGGGGTCAGTTAACTTGGCCCCCCCCAGTAACGTTTTTCAAAGTTTTCTTGCACCAAATGATTGCACCCTTAATGCACCCTTATGCACCACCAAAATAAATTTTTGCACCCCTCCAGGAGAGAAACTGCAGGCAAATTTCACTGGGAGGGGCCAAGTTAACCGCAGCCCCCCCCCAGTGAAAATTTTCGAAGTTTCTTTAGTGCACCTTGTTGCACCCCTTATGCACCCTTATGCACCACCTTTTTTAACTTTTGCACCGCTCAAATAGCTGAGAAAAAAAAATAAAATAGAAAGTTATTTCAGTTATTTTTTTCTCAGCTATTTGAGCGGTGCAAAAGTTAAAAAAGGTGGTGCATAAGGGTGCATAAGGGGTGCAACAAGGTGCACCAAAGAAACTTCGAAAATTTTCACTGGGGGGGGCTAGCTAAGTTTCTATTTTATTTTTTTTCTCAGCTATTTGGGCGATGCAAAAGTTAAGAAAGGTGGTGCATAAGGGTGCATAAGGGGTGCAACAAGGTGCACTAAAGAAACTTCGAAAATTTTCACTGGGGGGGGCTGCGGTTAACTTGGCCCCTCCCAGTGAAATTTGCTTGCAGTTTCTCTCCTGGAGGGGTGCAAATATTTATTTTGGTGGTGCATAAGGGTGCATTAAGGGTGCAATCATTTGGTGCAAGAAAACTTTGAAAAACGTTACTGGGGGGGGCCAAGTTTACTGACCCCGTTAAAAGGTCGCTACAACAACCATACGTTGGTCCTTATGATATATTAGAGCGATCTGATAAGGTGTACAAAATTAAGTTGAATATAAGGAAGTTAGAGTATCTATTGATCGACTTAAACCAGCATTTTTAACAAGCAATTCTGTTTCTGTAACTTTATCTAGTTTGCAAGAAAAATCTACACAGAAAACGGTTACCGCCAAAGGTAGAGAAGTTCGCCTTCCAGTGCGTTTTCGTATTTAACATACTGGGGGAGGAGTACTGTAGCAGATGATGATCTAGTAACTTGAGTTATATACGTTGTTATGTACAAAAAAAATATTGATTAATAAAAATGTTATTTAGAGTTATAATACTCTACAATAGCATACGTACCGATTTAACGTTATTTTCGAAACATTGAAAACGCTATACTTCGCCTCCCGTTGAGGTACAAACGAAATGAAAAGAGGTACAAACAGGTACAAACGATTTTCTTTCGAGCCTCCTTGGTCGTTTTTCGATACCTCAAAAAATAGCGTATATACCGGTTTAACGTTATTTTCGAAACATTGAAAACGCTATACTTCGATTCCCGTTGAGGTACAAACGAAATAAAAGAGGTACAAACAGGTACAAACGATTCTCTTTCGAGCCCACTTGGTCGTTTTTCGATACCTTACAAAATAGCGTATGTACCGGTTTAACGTTATTTTCGAAACATTGAAAACGCTGTACTTCGGTTCTCGTTGAGGTACAAACGAAATGATAAGAGGTACAAACAGGTACAAACGATTTTCTTTCGAACCTCCTTGGTCGTTTTTCGATACCTCAAAAAATAGCGTATGTACCGGTTTAACGTTATTTTCGAAACATTGAAAACGCTATACTTCGCCTCCCGTTGAGGCACAAACGAAATGAAAAGAGGTACAAACAGGTACAAACGATTTTCTTTCGTGCCCCCTTTGTCGTTTTTCGATACCTTAAAAAATAGCGTATGTACCGGTTTAACGTTATTTTTGAAACATTGAAAACGTTATACTTCGATTCCCGTTGAGGTACAAACGAAATGAAAAGAGGTACAAACAGGTACAAACGATTCTCTTTCGAGCCGCCTTGGTCGGTTTTCGATACCTTACAAAATAGCGTATGTACCGGTTTAACGTTATTTTCGAAACATTGAAAACGCTATACTTCGATTCCCGTTGAGGTACAAACGAAATGAAAAGAGGTACAAACAGGTATAAACGATTCTCTTTCGAGCCGCCTTGGTCGTTTTTCGATACCTTAAAAAATAGCGTATGTACCGCTTTAACGTTATTTTCGAAACATTGAAAACGCTGTACTTCGGTTCCCGTTGAGGTACAGACGAAATGAAAAGAGGTACAAACAGGTACAAACGATTCTCTTTCGAGCCCACTTGGTCGTTTTTCGATACCTTACAAAATAGCGTATGTACCGGTTTAACGTTATTTTCGAAACATTGAAAACGCTGTACTTCGGTTCTCGTTGAGGTACAAACGAAATGAAAAGAGGTACAAACAGGTACAAACGATTTTCTTTCGAGCCTCCTTGGTCGTTTTTCGATACCTCAAAAAATAGCGTATGTACCGGTTTAACGTTATTTTCGAAACATTGAAAACGCTATACTTCGCCTCCCGTTGAGGCACAAACGAAATGAAAAGAGGTACAAACAGGTAAAAACGATTTTCTTTCGTGCCCCCTTTGTCGTTTTTCGATACCTTAAAAAATAGCGTATGTACCGGTTTAACGTTATTTTTGAAACATTGAAAACGTTATACTTCGATTCCCGTTGAGGTACAAACGAAATGAAAAGAGGTACAAACAGGTACAAACGATTCTCTTTCGAGCCGCCTTGGTCGGTTTTCGATACCTTACAAAATAACGTATGTACCGGTTTAACGTTATTTTCGAAACATTGAAAACGCTATACTTCGATTCCCGTTGAGGTACAAACGAAATGAAAAGAGGTACAAACAGGTATAAACGATTCTCTTTCGAGCCGCCTTGGTCGTTTTTCGATACCTTAAAAAATAGCGTATGTACCGCTTTAACGTTATTTTCGAAACATTGAAAACGCTGTACTTCGGTTCCCGTTGAGGTATAGACGAAATGAAAAGAGGTACAAACAGGTACAAACGATTCTCTTTCGAGCCCACTTGGTCGTTTTTCGATACCTTACAAAATAGCGTATGTACCGGTTTAACGTTATTTTCGAAACATTGAAAACGCTGTACTTCGGTTCTCGTTGAGGTACAAACGAAATGAAAAGAGGTACAAACAGGTACAAACGATTTTCTTTCGAGCCTCCTTGGTCGTTTTTCGATACCTCAAAAAATAGCGTATGTACCGGTTTAACGTTATTTTCGAAACATTGAAAACGCTATACTTCGCCTCCCGTTGAGGCACAAACGAAATGAAAAGAGGTACAAACAGGTAAAAACGATTTTCTTTCGTGCCCCCTTTGTCGTTTTTCGATACCTTAAAAAATAGCGTATGTACCGGTTTAACGTTATTTTTGAAACATTGAAAACGTTATACTTCGATTCCCGTTGAGGTACAAACGAAATGAAAAGAGGTACAAACAGGTACAAACGATTCTCTTTCGAGCCGCCTTGGTCGGTTTTCGATACCTTACAAAATAGCGTATGTACCGGTTTAACGTTATTTTCGAAACATTGAAAACGCTATACTTCGATTCCCGTTGAGGTACAAACAAAATGAAAAGAGGTACAAACAGGTACAAACGATTCTCTTTCGAGCCGCCTTGGTCGTTTTTCGATACCTTAAAAAATAGCGTTTGTACCGCTTTAACGTTATTTTCGAAACATTGAAAACGTTATACTTCGATTCCCGTTGAGGTACAAACAAAATGAAAAGAGGTACAAACAGGTACAAACGATTCTCTTTCGAGCCCACTTGGTCGTTTTTCGATACCTTAAAAATAGCGTATGTAGCGGTTTAACGTTATTTTCGAAACATTGAAAACGCTGTACTTCGGTTCTCGTTGAGGTACAAACGAAATGAAAAGAGGTACAAACAGGTCCAAACGATTTTCTTTCGAGCCCCCTTGGTCGTTTTTCGATACCTTAAAAAATAGCGTATGTACCGGTTTAACGTTATTTTCGAAACATTTAAAACGCTATACTTCGGTTCTCGTTGAGGTACAAACGAAATGAAAAGAGGTACAAACAGGTACAAACGATTTTCTTTCGAGCCCCCTTGGCCGTTTTTCGATACCTTAAAAAATAGCATACGTACCGATTTAACGTTATTTTCGAAACATTGAAAACGCTGTACTTCGGTTCCCGTTGAGGTACAGACGAAATGAAAAGAGGTACAAACAGGTACAAACGATTCTCTATCGAATGACATTGACGAAATAAAAATATGTTAAAGTTGGGCGACGGTTAGTTTTTAATAATTTTTTATTTCGTTCTCTTTGAGGTACAAACGAAATGAAGAGATGTACAAATAGGTACAGACGATTCTCTATCGAATGGCGTTAACGAAATTAAAATGTCTTGAAGTTGGGCGTCGGTTATTTTTTATTTTGTTACCCTTTGAGGTACAAACGAAATAAAAGGTGGTACAAACGTGTACAAACGGGGTACAAACTCACTAAATTATTAAAAAAAAAAATTGATGAAGTTGGGTGCCAGGTTCACATGGGTGAGTCTAGCGACCTACGCGAAAATCTTCCACTTCATGAAATGGAGGGACGAGTACAGGGACATAATCGCAAAAATTGAGGAGGCAACCGGTTCGCTGGGGGTCAAGGTCCAAATCTATCCTCACCCCCTCAAGACGTTTGCGGGTGTGTTTTTGACTATCGCAATAATGTCCTCGTCGACGATGTGGTCCCTTTGGCGCAAAGGTCTGGACTCACCTAGGATTTATGTTGACACAGCCCTTTTGGTGGGGACCCTAATTGGGTAGGTCGAGTATTTTCTGCAGAAACTAATCTTGAACGAGGTGGGCAAGCAGTGTGCCCGCGTAAACGGGGGGCTTCGCAAAAATTTGACGGGAAGAGATTGGAAAGGGCTGATGGTACTGATCAGAACATATACTGCGGTCAGGAAAGTCGCAACTCGTTGCGATGGATTGTTTGCGATTTCCACCCTGACGAATTTCGCCTCGTACTTCATTACGATTACCATCTGCTCGCGAAAATGCATTTCGTGTTTAAGGAGGGCAAATCATCGACGATTCCGACGATATCCGATTCCTGAATAGCTGATTCATTGGCTCTTAAAATAGCCTAGCATAGAGCTAATTTATTTAGACCTCGGTGCGTGTATAATTTCAACTAATGCATAATCCGTAAAGAATTTTAAAAAATAATAAAAAATATACTTTTAAAAAGCAATTGTTTGCCGGACAACATTTTTTAAAATTCGGCTTGGAAAAAATATCTACATATAAAAAATGAAAATGATCCGAGCAGTTATGGACTGATTTTGTTACCGGGTGAAAATTAAATGGATATTTAATTTCGGTACGTGCATTGCCCTAACTGCCGATTTTAGCCAGTAAGGAACGTTCGTTCGATTCTCCGCAATCCGAGGTGGTAATTGGCCCACAGAAGTCCGCCGAAGGCATAAAAGGAAGCAGCAGCCGCCGCAGAGAGAAAGTGGACGGTGATTTCGTCGTTGAAGAAGTCGGAAAGTGGCCGCGGAGTGAAAAGAGTGCAAGTGCGCGGTGGAAAACCGGTGAAACTTTCGTTTACCGAAGTGTTTACGCGGACTTTGTAAGCCCCGCCCCTTTCGGATTCGCGCTTAAACGAACTCTGATACGCGTTCTCATTGGCTGTCTCGTATTTATATGTATTAATCACACTTTGTAATAATTAACTTTGTTTTAACAATAAATGTTCTTATTTCTACGTTTTGTTTATCGCTCTCTCATTTAAATAAACCGACGAGTATAAAAGTTATCCCGGACTTAGGTCACGAACTTTACACTAAGTTAATCTCTTGCTCTACCGCTGATTTTGAATTGCTGCCGCGCAATCCGCCGACCAATCGCGTCGCGAGGACAAAAACCTCACAAACATTCGTACCGGTCCGCAGTGGTGACAACTGCTTTATTTCGACCTCGGTCCGTATGTTGAGAAAAACTCATTCATTGACTCTTGAAATAGTCTAGCTTCGAGCTGATTTATTTAGATCTCGGTGCGTGTACAATTTCAACTAGGGGAGCTTGCGGTGAGTTGACGATGTTAACAGTTTTCAGTGATTTTCCTCTACAAATAAATATCGAAGATTTATGAAAAATACAGTATGTATTAACTAACCAATAAAGCAAATCTTGTATGTAAGGTTTATTGAAAAAAAAAGAAAATGGAACGAAATTATACTCTCTTTTATCAAAAATATAAAATTCGCCATCTTACCCAACGCACGGGGTAAGTTGGCTAACCTATTGGGGTAACATGGCAAATGACAGAAGTGTAATATTTGAACATAAATTAACATTTATTCGATAAATAACACAAGTAAATTTTTTTTCTTAACAATAACAAAATTAAAAAACAATAAGCAATATAATCTTGAAATTAAAAGTTAAGAACAAAAATCGCAAATAAAAATATTTTCTTCATAATTTGAACACTGTTCATGCCACCATTGCCTTCATATTGAACATTTGATCCAATCCTCATTCGAAGGATCTTCAAAACGTTCTCGACAACCTGGGCAAACGATATCGTCTTCGACTTCTCATGAATGTCTTACTGGTTTCACTATTTCTTTCGCTTTTCCACTACTCTTTTTGTATGCTTTTCCGATCTTTAATGTTTTATTCTTCCTTTTAATTTATTTTTGCTGTTTGCTTGTTCTTTCTCTTCTAGTTGTTTTTCATTGTTGATGCTGTTATAAGAGATGAAGACTTCTTTTTTTTGTTTACTGTCATTTCGCAGTTGGCTTTAGGAAGAGGTCTTATATCCCAAGGGCTTATGTTACTTGCAACTTACGACAAATTCACCAACTTACCCCGTGCAAAATACCACGGGGTAAGTTGGTGAGTTCGCCATCTTTCCCCCGCCACCTTGCCCCTTAAAGTCTTGGACAAACAAAATTTTCATAAATTACATAATGGAAATAAATAAAGTAAATCTAATTATGTAGTTACATTTTTAAATGTCTACTCAATAGAGATTATTACACTAAGTTCCCTCCTACTATTTATTTCACTTGTTTTTTACTAATTACCAACAATAAAAAGTTATAGCTGTGCTATACGTTATTAAAGATTCTAGGATAACAACCAATCACAACAGAAATCGACCCTGGCTGTGTTTAAAGTTATACCGCTATATGTTGCCTAATTAGAAAAAGCAACCATTATATCGCAATTGTTTAAAGGGAAACTAATTTTGCCGCTTCGTCATCTTACACCGTTCGTCAACTTACCCCAAGCTCCCCTACTACTAAATTTTAAAAAAATATGAAAAAATATACTTTTAGAAAACTGTTGTTTGGCGAGTAACTTTTTTTTTATTCGGTTTGAAAAAGTACCTACACATAAAAAATGCAAACGATCCCATTAGTTACAGACTGATTTATTTCGACCTCGGTTCGTGTACGATTTCAACTACTGCGTAATCTACAGTAAATTTTACAAAATTGTGAAAAATATGCTTTTAAGAAACCTATTGTTTGCCGGGTAACACTTTTTTAAATTCGGTTTAAAAAAATACATCTACACATAAACGATGCATGTAAACGATCCGATTAATTATGGACTGATTTGTTTCGACCTCGGTCTGTGTGTTAAATTTAATTTCAAAAGGTGTTCAAAATGACCCCCGTTGTTTCCTAAACACATTCTAGCGCTCTTCAAAAGATATCTAGTTGCCTTTGAACACCAAGAAATTAATTTGCGAAATCTGGAACACAACGATAAACAAGAGAAACAAAAAATGAGAATGTCGATTGAACTTTAATTGTGAGGGGGAAGTTCAAAGCGACATCTTTCGATTGATGGCGCGTACAGGGTAAACGACGGCAGTTCATTGGTTATGTCATCGACAGTTTTTTTTGAGGGGGGGGGCGTTTAGTGTCTCCTGCCACTTTTGCCTTTTGTTTGGAGATGAGTCATTTATCCTGGAATTGTCAAATATCTGTAGAAAAGAGCATCTTGCAGAAAAAAGTCTGAATTAAAAAGTTAATTATTCCGCAGGGGAAATTGGTTGGTGCTAAAATTAGTTCCCCCTTCCTTAAAATTAGCTCCCCATTCCGTAGGGGGTGGGGCAGAGGTAACTTTAAAATCTTAAATAGGAACCCCCATTTTTATAGCAGATTCGGATAGTACGTCAAAAGTATGAAACTTTTATGGGAAGCATTTTTTTCGATTCATGATAGATGGCGCTGTAATCGACGAAATTACATTTTCTGATCTCTTCTATTGAAAACCAATACATTTGATTCCGCAGCGCATTTTCAATAAAAATACCACTTGAAACTTAAAAGAAATAAAACATTTATTAACCTTTATAAAAATAGATGACCAGTAAATAAACTGCCTCTACGTGGACGTAATAGTTTTCTGTTCCCTTCGGGATGTGCTTGATTTCTATGAGCTCTTTGCCCCTTACGATTCGGGGGTGCTTGATTTCTGTGAGTCCCCTCGGCTTTCCTCTTTCATTAAAATGAAGTGCTCAAAATGATTTTGCTTAAATCAATGCCAGAGTTAGGGCGACATCTAGCGGACTGCAATGGAGTGAATTCAAAGTACATAGTTGCGATTTATTTTTGAACGAAAAACAACTCAAGTATTCAGATCCACGTCAAAAATAAGTGATGTCTGTCATTAGCGTCCTATATTTTTGTTTTTCTTTGCTTAAATAAATGCCAGGTTTTATGGCGACATATATCGGACTACAACGGTATCATGTCAAAGTAGTTTCAATTTATTTTTAAAGAAAGAACTACAGAACTTAGATCACCACCACATGGCACCTGTTAACATTGTTCCATATTCTTCTTTTTCTTTGCTTCTAATTTAATAATAATACTAATAAGCAGGTTCAATT
Organism: Dorcus parallelipipedus; assembly: GCA_958336345.1. Lineage (NCBI taxonomy): Eukaryota > Metazoa > Arthropoda > Insecta > Coleoptera > Lucanidae > Dorcus > Dorcus parallelipipedus. The sequence goes on from OY284484.1 coordinate 10,699,621, forward strand.
TGTTATTATGTCACCGTTACATGATATCTGCCAACATTGTTCCGAATTCTTCTTCTTCTTCTTCTTCTTCTTCTTCTTCTTCTTCTTCTTCTTCTTCTTTGTTTAACTAATCGTCAGAAGTCAGAGCGACATCTTATGGACTAAAATGGAATGATTTCTTCATAGTAATTTTAATTTATTTTTAAATGAGAAACAAGTAAAGCACTCAGATCCATTTCTGAATTACTGACATCTTCAATGGCGTCCCATATTTTTGTCTTCCTTTTCTCAAATCCATGCCATAGTTAGGGCGACATCTAACAGACTACGACGGAATAATTTCAAAGAAGTTCCAATTTATTTAATCGAAGAACTCAGATCTATGTCACCATTAAATGACCACCATCTGTCATCGTTGTCCCGTATTCTTTTTTTCTTTGCTTAAATAATTGTCAGATGTTAGAGCGACATCTAGCGGAGTGGAGTGGAATTATTTCAGTGTAACTTTTCTTTATTCCTGCATGCTCTGCCTTTTATTATCGCAGGCTCATATCATGTCCGTACAAATTTTTATTTTTCTTAAAATTGATTCCTTCATATCTTTGTCTCTTAATCTATTAATAATCTATTTCCTAACCCTCTCTATCTCCCTCATCGTATACTTCATAACATTCCTCCCCACAAAATGTTACTAGGTCAAAACTCACCTGTCGATACTTGCGTAATTTATCATCGATGCACCCTTAATTACCACTTATTATTAATTAATTAATTATTAATTACTTATCGAGCTTCAAGTCTTCAGTTGAAGGGAAAATGCCTCGCCTCTTAAAACAAATGCTCGCAAGCTCGAAGAAAACCTTCCCCGTCCATCTCAGGGCGGCCCTGTTCGTTGGCCAAATTTTCGGCAACATCTTCTTTTCACTTGACCTCACCAGGACGGCGAGAGGGGCAATTCAGATTTTAATTTGCGTCCTCCCCTTGCAAATACTCTACGCCGAATGTAACTGGAAGATCGCCCTAACATTCTACCATTCGAAGTCCGTTGTAAACCTGACAAACCTGATCTACAAGATCACGACCTCGATAACCTACGTCAAGGTCTTCCACTGGGTAAAACAAAGGAACGAATACAGGAACGCAATCGTAAAAATCGAGAAGGCGAATCGTTCGTTGGGGATCAAGGTCCAAACCTACCCTCACCCTCTGAAGACGATCGCTGCCGTGTTTGTGGCTCTCGTGATAATTTTTGGGTCGATACTGGTGTGTGCTTGGCCTATTGATTTCGACTCGCCTATGGTGTTTGTTTTCATGAGCAATGTGATGGGGGTCCAAATTGCATACGTCGAGTACTTTCTGCAGGAACTCGTCTTGGACGAAGTGCGCAAGCAGTTTGCTCACATAAACAGGGAGCTACTCCTGAAAATTGACTTGAAAAGGCTAACAGAATTGACCAAGGCCCATACAGCGATCAGGAAATTAGCGGCTCACTGCGATAGGTTGTTTGCCGCATCCACCCTGATGAATTTCGCCGTGTGTTTCATGATAATGACCCATTGCTTGCGTTATAGCGTTTCGGCCCTGAGGGCGGGGATCATGGGAGTGGAATTTAATTTGGAAGGGATGCTTGTATCGACTTTGTGGTTCATTATCAGCTTGAGGCATGTATTTGCAAGCATCCGGATCTAGGTTACGGTCGCCGCAGAGGTAATTTAAAATGTTTAAATTTTTAGTAATATACCCTTATGGAATTAAAAAAAAAAACAATTTATCATCACTTCCGGGAAGCAATTACATTAATTTTGTTTAATACGAGCAAAAAAGATCGATATCTCGCATGGTCATTAACTTCTGAAACGTCGCAATGACGAAGAGTGGTGCTTTCCTAGACTCGATGGGGCCGCTCCTTGCGCTTTGGCAAGATCATCGGGATCGTCTAATTCAATCGTATGTTGAAATACGATGCGCGATTGTTTTTCCGCGAACAGAATTCGAGACTATAGAGGTTGCTACAATTATTGTAACTGATTTTTCTTCCTAATTTCAATAATGTCAAAGCTACTTGGCGGAGAACACCACTCACTTATCCATTTTGTTTCCAGCAAAATATATTTGAATGCAACAAAGCATGAATTCTTAAATTTCGAATCGCATTTGTGAGAAAACGATTGAGTATCGCGTGGTCGATACACAACTAACGCCCTGTATATCATTACATTTTTGAATTCGCGAGTAAATTCTAGCCTGAATTAATGTGTCGCATCATGGGTCTGTCTTGATTGGTTCTCGAGTTTAGTATTGAAAAAAGAAAAAACTCGAGAATCGCTCGTCCTAGACCCACGTTGCGACCCATGAATTCGGGCTAGAATTTACTCGCGAATTCAAAAATGCAATAATTGGGTCGTTCCGTTGAAAAACAAATGCATATCAATACATTAATTTTTAATTTTCTTATGCACTCTGAATATAATTCCATTTTTGAATTCGCGAGTAAATTCTAGCCTGAATTCATGTGTCACATCGTAGGTCTGTCACAATTGGTTATTGAGTTAGGTTTTAAAAAACAAACAAAAATCGAGAACCGCTCATCTTAGACCTATGTTGCGACCCATAATTTCAGGCTAAAATTTACTCGTGAATTCAAAAATGCAATCACGTATAAAAATCGTTTTTAAACTTTGAATCGCGCTTACGAGAAAACAATAAAGCACCGCGTCGTCGACAAACAACCAAAAATCGCCAATTTTTAGCGTACGCCCTCTATATCATTACATTTTTAAACTCGCGAGTAAGTTCTAACCTGAATTCATGTGTCACATCGTGGGTCTGTCACGATTGGTTCTCGAGTTTAGTATTAAAAACAAAAGAAAAAACTAGGGGACCGCTCATCCTAGACCCACGTTGCGACCCACGAATTCAGGCCAAAATTTACTCGCGAATTCAAACATTCAATAATATTTGGGTCGTTCCGTTGAAAAACAAATGCGTATCAATAGATCAATTTTTAATTTTTTTATACACCCTGAATAAAATTACATTTTTGAATTCGCGGGTAAAAACTAGCATGAAGTCATGTATCATGGGTCTGTCACCATTGGTTCTCGAGTTTAGTATTACAAGCAAAAGAAAAAACTCGAGAACCAATCGTGACAGACCCACCTTGCGACCCATGAATTCAGGCTAGAATTTACTCGCGAATTCAAAAATGCAATAATATTTGGGTCGTTCCGTTGAAAAACAAAAGCATATCAATAGATCAATATTTAATTTTTTAACGCTCTGTATATCATTGCATTTTTGAATTCGCTGGTAAATTCTAGCCTGAATTCATGTGTCGCATCATGGGTCGGTCACGATTGGTTCTCGAGTTTAATATTAAAAACAAAAGAAAAAAGTCGAGAACCGCTCGTCCTAGACCCATGGTGCGACCCATGAATTCAGGCTAGAATTTACTCGCGAATTCAAAAATGCAATAATATTTGAGGCCTTCCATGAAAAAACTTCAAATTCAATCGAACCGCGATAATATCAAAAGAAAAAAGAAAACAATTTATTTATCATCACTTCCGAGAAGCAATTACATTAATTTCTGTTTAACACGAGCAAACAAGATCGATATCTCGCATGGTCATTAACTTCAGTCTGAAACGTCGCAATGTCGAAGAGTGGCGCGTTCCTAAACTCGATGGGGCCGCTCCTGTGCCTATGCAAGATCATCGGGATCAGCTACTTCGAAATTGGGAAGACCAACAAGTTAGTGCTGGCCATCGGAATCTACTACATCTACGAGTACACGGCCCACTTTATCTCGACGATATTCAACGACGACGTTTCGAAATTAATGAGGAACAGCAACGTCGTCTTCACGTTCTACTGCGGAATCACGACTTTCGGAAAACTGGTCTACTTCTTCCGCAGGAGGAGCGACTTCAAGAAGCTCCTTGTCGAAGTGTACGGCCTGAACGGCGCGCTACACCGTCGCAAGACCCACGGCAAATACAAGCGCCTGATGATGATTGTGACGAGCGTCGCCGTCTTAACCGGCGTCGATCAAATGACGTACTTCCTGCAGGTGCAGTTCTTTTATTACGTCGCGTACAACACGACGTCCAAGATTGGCGTTTTCTTGAGCTTCACGGACGAGCAAATCATGCGCGCCCCGGTGGAAGAACTGCACGATCAGTTCGCTTTTATCAACGGCGAAATGGCGAAGGTCGAAACGTCGGGGATGATCGTACGAGTGGCCCAGCTGGCGGAACTTCAGCAGAGAGCTGTGAGGGCCGCAGGCTTCGCCAACGACTTATTCGGGACTGCCACCACCATACACCTGGGGGCGTGCTTCATCATGTTTACGATCTGCATGAACTACATCGCGTCCACGATCGTCGTCAGCCAAGAATTCGACTGCGTTCTTTTGTTTTCGGCTTATTGGGCCGTAATGTGTCTGTACATTATGTTCACGTTCGTGAAGACCTGGTCTATGACGGAGAAAGAGGTAACTTACGAATTATTTTAAATCACCGCAAAAATATGCAACGATTTTTTTTTATATTAATTTAAATAACCTGTCCGTTTTTTGTTGCTGGAAAATACAAGACCTCGAGGGACAAGGTTCAATTCCACCAAAGTATTAGGTTTTTTTTGGTCAAACACGTTTTTCCACGCACACAACATTAGACGGAGAAAGCGAGTTGAACTGATGGTTATCTCGTTCTGGCCGAAACAAATAACACAATATGTTTTAAAAATTACAGACGCTCTTATTTCTTATCGCTGCTTGATGTCTACCGACGTTAACTCATTTGTCTATCAATTCAATTCCATTAATGGAATTAATGCGCATATTACCGACGACTTACCTACTCATAGTCGACAGAAACGACTTCGCACGAAACATGTTGACTAAAACAGAAGAAAATCGCCCGCTGACTTTTCTGGATTACATCCAGCCGATCGTGTTCTTTGGCAGCTGAGGCGACACAGATATTTTCTGTTAAGGGCACCCGACTGGGTTTATTACACCCCGGCCCTGTTGCTCTTACTCCGGTACTGCGGCCACACGTTCGGGGCATTTTTGGGCGTACGTTATTACAACTAATCAGACGTGTTGAAGACGGAGAACTTCATGTCGATGATCATCAACAGTTGCTCGTCGATAATCCCACCGATCTACTATTTTACGCGCAGAGACACCTACAAGAAGTTAATCCTCGAAGTCAACGACGTAAGCCTGGTTTTGACAAGGGGAAAGCAACCCTACCCGAACCCTTACAAGGACTTGGTCATTATGACATCAATTTCGGTCGCCTTCGTCATCGCCACCTTTGTTTCCCAGGATTTCAATTATTTGGTTATAGTCCATTCACAAAACTCCCGGTGACATTTACATTTTCATATTGAAAATTTGGAGTGTATTTGATAAGTAGTAATGTATAATTAACACGTTCCGCCGTTACTTTGTGATATTCCATTATAACAAAAAGAAAACACACAGTTAATTACTTTGTTAATATCACATTTATTTGTCACACAGTGACTGCAGTTTCAACATTACAATGTCATTTTCAAACTGATAATTTAAACTGAAACCTAGTCTATATATACACCGAGAAAACTAAATTCTAAACTATTGACAATAACTGCGTAACATCTGGAGGGATTTTTTAATTACAAGCTTCGAAGAAGGTTGAATACATTAGGTCAGTTTGGTCGTTCAATAAAATTTCTTCGGAATTACTCGCCGCTTTACGAATTTCTAGTGACTCCAAGTAGGCTTAATTTAAGGCTTTTTTCTGCGTAATGTAACATTTGTGTATTATCTGAAGTGAAAGAATGTTTTTCTGCGATTAAATGGTTGGCAAAATTTGAATCGGTTTTTTGTAGATTGAAAGACCGAATGTGTTCTTGAATGCGTGTGGCAAAATTTCTCCCAGTCTGACCTATGTAAACGCCTTT
>OY284484.1:10705754-10754399 GCA_958336345.1 Dorcus parallelipipedus
TTTTTTTTATCAAGAATTATTTGAATGAATATCCGTCTCGGTGAAGTTTAGACTTTAGGGACTTTGTACTTCGAGCGATTCTTCGGTGTACTGGTAAAAACAGGTAGCAGTTTATAAAATAACAGGTAAATCAGGTAGCAGTTTATAGATGTGACAGATAGCAGTATAATAGCAAAAGTGATGGTAGGCAAGCACACATGCGAGTTTCATACATCCATGTAAAATTTCCATATAGAAGTGACATTGAACGTTAATAGCACATCTACTGATTTAAGTTCCTATTTAATTTTACCTAGGGTCTAAACAGACTATTATGTTGATGTAAACAAAAGCAATTTAATCGGTTGAGACATGGAAGCATATATGATAAGTACTATCTATACCAGGTATGTTTTTTTAGAAGTGCATACATTCCCCAAATCAGCTTGAAAAAAAAATTTTTTTACTACTTTAGATAATTATATAGGTATTTTACTCAATCTGATTGTCTGTATGCTCGGTTAGTCGATAATACTGATAGAGTAATAGAATCTCTAATCTAAATCTCAAATAGAATCTGTCAACGCCATCATCCTTAAACAGTGTGTCAACTATCTTGAGGTATCTTTTTGTATTTACTGTATCATCTAACTTGATAATTATTTCCATATACAGTATGTCCCCAGATTGAGTTTCCAAGAAAATTGTTATTCAATGTATTCCCCAATGCTCCTCTGCGCACTTTTCTACCATATATCTAAACTCCCTGTTTTAATGGCACATTATTATTTATTTATGTAAGTCATGCGTTTCTGTTCCTGAGGCTGGAAGAGACACTTATGGTTACGCCGGAACTGATAACGGCTCTGCACTTACCTTACGTTGACCTTGACATCACTCTGCTTATTTATTATCCACTAATACTGTTACCTCACAGTTTTTCAGATCTTACAGTGTGACACACATACATACACATTTTGCTACTGATCTATTCATACGCTTTCATCTTCGTTAAAAATATAGCATCTGTTATTAGAAAAGCTGTTTATAATTTTATTTTAGGAATCAAACAGTTTTAATATTTTCATAAGGATCAATGATCGGGCACATTGCAGCAGCAGATTTATTTAAAAACTGTAACATAAAAAATTAGCAAAATGCTGCGTTTATGGTTTTAAATTTAAAAACATGTTTACTTTACTCTCAAAATTGTCTAAGTTCAAATTACATTTAGAATTATCGTCTTAAAGGGTTGGTCACACTGGATCCAATATCAAAAATCAATTTAAAAACAACTTCATATTAACAAATGTATACGGTCACACTAGGATCGTAATGAACTGGAGTAACTGTCGACTACGTCAGATCACCGAACAAAACAAAGAAATTTATTTATTTATTTATTTATTATTTCGGACATATTCGGTAGAATCATTCCAAACCCTCTAATAAAATGTTTGATTCCTACGAAAATGTATCCTAATATACACTAAAATAATAGATTACGATAAAGTAATCATACTAGTATTTGACAGGCAGCCTTTTTGGCACACATAATATAAAACCAAAACAGGGATATGTCAGGAAAACAGAGTTCTTCCTAATTCAGCAATACAATAATGAAGTGCAATTGTATTGTTCTGCCGTACAAGTTCTGTTGAATCTGGAGCCAGTGTGACCAAACCTTTAGCCGGAATTGCCAATGTGATTAATTAAACTTATTTTTTAAGTGCTGAGAGGTGGGAGGGGATTGCATTGAATAATGTCATTCAACAGTTGCGGAAAATCCATGGACACACTGTTTAAAATTCTATATATAATAAATTTTATGGAATAGATTATATGCACAAGACCGTAGTCCAAATATGTATACTTCAATACAAAGTTAAAGCGTTTTGCTTTTACGGATGAGGTCGTTGCTCAAAAATATTAACTTAAAGGTAATGACGCTTCAGATTCTAGCTACACATTATAAACTTATAAACAAAACGGCTTTTATAAGCAGATAGTATTAATTTATTGTTCGCAATTTAAAACATACTATTATGTTGACGTAAACAAAATCGGTCGTAATCGGTCGAAGCGTGGAAACTGATACAGTGAGAATCTTGTAACGCTGCACATAGATGAAAATTACATCATCAGATAATACATATCTGAGTTATATAAAATTGCATATAGACGCTTTAACATTACGTTGCTATGGTTACTACTCAATTTTCAATGCTGAATCATCTAAACTGCACATAGAAAGTATTAAGGAAGGTTTATTTCATTGCATGTTTTTAGCTGGAAATTTGTCTATCCAGAAATTTGGCAGCAAATAATGCAGAGACCTCTCTCAACGAAGTTGTATTTGAGAATAATATGTACATTTCGACTTTTTCGGTGGTTGTATACATTATTTTACAATAAGTTAAAAGAACAATTTAATTCAATCTGACAATTCAAAATCAGTAGGGTCATTAATAACAGCAAACGGTAACCATGGTGAATGAAATAAATATGGAAATAATAATTTAATAATGCTTCCATTGATAACTACTATGTGCAGTCTTATAAGGTTCTCAGTGTATGATAAGTACTAATCTATACCAGACTCCTTTTTTTACTAGTTTAGATAATTGTATAGGTATTTTACTCAATCTGATTGTCTGTATGCTAGGTTAGTTGATAATACCGAGAAATTAATAGAATCTAACGCTGTCAACACCATCATCCTTATACAGGGTGTCATATATCTCGAGATATCTTTTGTATGGATCATCTAACTTCATAATTATTTCTATATACAGTATGTCCCCAAGATTGAGTTTCCACGATAATTGTTTTTCAATTCCCCATCCACCCCTACGCACTTTTCTATCATGTATCTAAATTCCCCATACCTACATATTATTACTTAAGGATACATTGTAGTTTCGTTAGATTTTTAGACTATGTTTTTAAACGTATTAATTGTAACATAAATATCATGAGATTTCACATTAAATTTATCAATGATCGTTTGGTAAGTTTTATTTTCTTTTCTTTATTTCGGTTATATTCAGAAGAATCATTCCAAACCCTCTAATATAAACTAAAATAATGGATTACGATAAACTAACTAACCACACTTAAGAAATAAATTTGATTAATCGATACGATAATTTTATAGAAATATTTTTTTTCACTCACACCTAATGCAGCAGCAAAAATGAATTCAAAATCGTTTGATAATTGTTCAGTTATTTCATTGCAAAATATGATATCACAACAGAGATAATGCTTAGAGGTAGTAATGACTTACAACAACAACGCTTTGTTTCGCTATCCTATAAACACAGCATAATCAGCATGGAAACTGTTTGTCAACACCTTTAACCTGACAAGGCAAGATTTTTAATTTGAATTATCTGATCACTACTTGAAACCCTAGAGTTTAAGTTTACTCAATCCATCCCGGCATGCATAATCGAAAGCATAGATCGATTATGCTGCTAATTATACGAGACACCACATGTGAAATTTTGAATTTCGCGCCAACTAATGATTGTTAAGGTAAAGGTTGCCTATGTGGGTGTGTTTTACCGCCAGTATGGGCAGTGACGATTGCACAACATTATGATATACGCCATTCTTAGCGGATACGCGGTGAAGGCGGAGGTGAACGTTACTTTATGTTCGGTCTTATGAAAATTTATGATTTGTATGTATTTTGTTCTAATAAAGAAGTGCCGAGACACCACTGATCATATTCATACAATTTAAGGACGCATTCGATATAATGCTCAATGCACGCGATGAGCAGAAGTGTGAGGGAGAGCGACTGTGTTTCAGTGCATGTAAGAGTGAGAAAAGAAACACTCCGTGCGTTCAGTCGAATGCGCTCTAACAGGTCACGTGACAGATTATTCATCCAGAATATTGAATTTTCCCGCCAAGGAGAGTGAAGCTGCTGTGTGTATTTATGCTGCCCTATAAATTTCAAACTGCTAAACCAGAAACGTATGCTCGAAATCTCTAGTTAAAGAAAGAGATTTCAATTACACACAGTGTGCAAGGACATCAGTAAATTTCGAGTTATAGAGGTGCGACTATAATTGGTTATTTAATTTTTGTTGGTATATTGGTATGTAATATAATTTTTATTAAAGCATTTTTGTTGAACGAAGAAGTAGCAGATAACGTTTCTAACGAGAATCAATATAATTTGCTCAATTCGATTGCATCTACATTCTGATAGCATAATCGTTACTCATTTAACATTTAGTTTAGTTTACAACAGATCAATCAATCAATACAGTACTTAATGATAATAATAGTAACATACAGAAATACAGCGTAGGGGTGATGCAAGTTAAAATATTTTTATGTTCATTCACGAACACCGTACATTTAATTCAATTCAAACAAAGAGATCATTCGAAAAAATGTTTATATGAATATAGACATTTGTGTATCTAGTATTGCTTTAATAAACTTTTAAATTTGTTTATATTATATTATACTTTTGATTTTCAGTGGTAAGGAATTAAAAGCCTTAAGGTCAATTACATTAGTGTGCAATAAAATTCTCTGGCAGTAGAGAGAGCAGTGAGATGAATCAAGGTTAAACACATGCGATTAAACGCTATTATCAAAACGTTTATGCATTCAAGGTTGAAGCGCGCGCAAATTAAAATCATAAATGTAGTAGTTAAAAAATATCTGTTATTCTGTCTACATCTCTTGTGTATGTAACTTTTCGAGCAGCTTAAACTGTACCCTGTATAAAAGGATTGACCCTGTTTAATTAAAACAATTTATGAATTATTCTGCTATTGCCGAAAATCTGTGAACATGTAGGATGTAGGATGTTCAGAATTATTTTAATTAATTTATCTGTTCAACAAGTCTTAACATGTATAGATGTAGATATTTTATTCAGTTTGTTAGCAGAGATTCAAAGAATTAGAGATAAAAGGTAATTGTTTATGAAGTCTTACTAGGAATAAAAGTTAATGGAAACACATTATTTTCTTCAGTTTCTAAACGTATCCAAAGGTGAAAATGTCTCCAGCTAAACTTCGTTTGTTAGCAGAGATTCAAAGCATTAGAGATCAAGGAGATTTCATTGACTTGGAACCATCTACGAATGAAAAATACGAGATGATTAGTTTGAAACAGTTAAGTAGTGTAGTGATTCCTAAATTAGCTTGAAAGATACGACTTCCGTTTGCAATTAATTTCCTAAATTTCATTCTCAGTTAATCGCGTGCGATTCGACCTTGATTCTTTTTCTTTATCTCGCTGTTCGTTTTATTCATCTGACTCATTGTTTACGTTTCGTTGCATAAACGTTTTGAGTTACGTACGATAACTCTAGTGCGTGGGGAATTTGAATCCTCTTCTTCGACTTTAGCATGCGGAAGTGCGCCAGGTAAAAAATTATAATTAAGGTCGCGGCGGTATTTAATGCATAAGATGTCTAAACCGAAAACGTATATGGAGTTTAAAAAAAAATTGTATTAGAAAACGAATCAACCAAATCTTCACATTCGATTAACCGAGAATGAAATTTAGCAAATTAATTGCTTCACAGTTTTCGTTTCTCAGATATTTACAGCGCGTTTGCAATTTTATGTTCAGTTTGAAACAGTTAATTAGTATAGTGATTCCTAAAACGGTTTGAAAGAAAATTTGATTCATGATGTGTACTGAAACGACTTCCGTTTGCAATTAATTTCCTAAATTTCATTCTCGATTAATCGCGTGCGATTCGACCTTGATTCGTTTTTCTTTATCTCGCTGCTCTAAGGTCGCGAGTGTTGCTATCTGCTAACACGTCTCGACAAGTATTAACATTCCTGAAACCGCGAGCGCCTCCGCCCACGCGTTCGTCTTATTACACATCTCGAACTGATACGAGCAATTGATCCCAACGGTCGAGCGGCGGCTTAGGTGGACGGCTCACGAACGAGTTCGAAAAAGGATATCATTCACCGCGCGCGTCGTTAATATTACACATATCGAACAGATACGAACATCTGACTGAACGGCCGAGCGGCTTAGGTGGACGCCTCACGAACGTCGAGGAACGGGTTCAAATCTCTCTCTGGCTGGAGGAAAAAAATCCGTTATCTTGAAATAAACATCTATTAGCGCTGGTCATAAGTCGACGCGCTATTTAATACTTATGATGTATGTAACTACGCCCAAAAATGTACCAAGGTCGCGAGTCTAGATATCTACTGCCGCGTCTCCCCCTCTCGCTCCAGCTTGCTCACGTCTCGCTTCTGCTGCCGCTTGCGCGCGACCCCGCTCCCCCTTCTCACCTCACCCCCCCTGACCACGATCCCCGCAAAAATTGCAATCTCGAGGCCTGTGTTAAATCTTATGGGAAATTGGCCCCGAACGCCCATAGTATATCTACTCCCATACTCACCAGGGAGCATCGCCTAGCAAGATTACAATTTGCAAGAGAACACGCTGAATGGAATGTTGATAACTGGGCCAAAACTTTGTTTACAGATGAATCACGATTCTATTTATTTGGTTCTGATAGACGTATACCAGTATACAGAAGAGATGGCGAGAGGTACGCTCAATGCAATTTTAGAAATACGGTAAATTTCGGCGGCGGTTCCATTATGGTCTGGGGTGGAATATCTTTAGAGGCGCGCACAGAGTTAGTGATCGTGAATAACGGTTCTATGACTGCTGATAGGCATATCAGAGAGGTTTTAGAACCACATGTTGTACCCTATGCACCATTCATTGGTCCAGAGTTCCTCTTAATGCAAGATAACGCACGCCCGCACAACCGGTATGAAGTTAGCAATAACTTTCAGCAATAAAAAAAAATTCTAGAATAATACCAAAACAGTTTCAGTATTTATATACTAGTATAAAAATTTACTAATTAAGTGATTTTCAATAACTTAAAATGAATATTTTTGGAAAATGATTCGAAATTGACCTATCAAGTAATGTTGCGAGGCGTACTCAACTTCTTCAAAAATGACAGCGTTGTCTTATTTTTAAATCAAATATTTTTAGACGAAAATAATCTATTACTAACGGGCTTTCGATAGTGAAAAAACAAAAAGGGACATATTTTTTGTTCGGCCATAAAAACATTTTAAACTTTAATTCCGCATGTGTGCTCGCTGTGTGATCTCTCTATCAAAGAGTGATTTAAATCAGTAAAAAACTGAATTTAAATTTCCGAAAACTACGCAGATGTAAGTGTACTATTGTTACTCGCGCATCCGTTAAAAATGAAATCTAGAACTTAATTGATAACTGGGTAATACGTAAAAGTAAAATTGTGCGTGAATTTCTTTTCACGTGGACAGCATCGTACCGGTTCCTCTATCGCCAAGTGAAACGACCGTCAAAGAAGTTGTCCTTTTTGCGTGCGTTCGCTTTAAAAACACTGAACTTGGGACTGACTTCATAACATCACCTGCGTATTTGAATAATTGGAAATGGAATCAGATGTTAGTAGTATTGTTTGCGTTTTTTGCAAAGAAGAATTCGCCGACGTCAAATTAGTTATACAATGCACTAAATGTAAAAATTACTGTCACGATATCTGCGGGGGCATTGGAAACAGAAGGGGATTTCACATGAAGAAGGCAACTTGGAAGTGTATAAATTGCGGTCCCATCCCTGAAAGCGTACAAATAGAGGGAAATAAAGATACAACTGTCGGTAAATCTACAGTACCTACCCAACAGACTTTAAGGAAACGTAATAAATGCGACTCAACACCATCATATAACGAAGTCGCAATGGATGATTTATATAAATTAGTTAGGATGATATACGATCAAAATATCGAAAACAAAAGCAAACTAGAAATAGTTCTACTCGAGAACCAAAAACTGAAATCGGAAATTGCTAATTTAAAAAATAGTGGAACAATAATGGAAAACATACAGAAAGAAATTAGCTCTGATATTAAAACGGTCCATGAAATAATCAATAAAATTGCTCAAAATGTTGATAAATCTGACGGAAAAGACATGCAAGTAAAAAAGCAAACACATGCAATATTAAATGAAATATTAGACGAAAATAAGCAAGTACTCTCGGAAATTCAAATGCTTCAGAAGGGTAGCCACATCAATAAACAAGAATCAAAGTCACAGATAAATGAAAATAAATCATATGCGAATATACTTAAAAGTAATGAAAATGTGATCTTTATAAAACCGAAACAAAAACAGGAGAGTAAAGTTACAAAATCCGAAGTAAAAGAAAACATAAATCCATCTAATATCAATGTTGGAATTACAAGGGTAAGAGAAGGAAAAAATGGAGCATTAGTTCTGCAATGTGCCAATAGAGAACAGCTCGAAAAAATTTGTAAAGAAACGGAAAATAAATTAGGAAATCGCTACGATGTAAAAAAGACTCAACTAATAAAGCCGAAGATAAAGATTGTAGGAATCGAGGAGGAACTCGATAGCAATTCGCTGCAATCATGCTTGCTAAATCAAAATAAATTTATAAAAAATGAAGCACAATTAAATGTCATCACAATAAAAAAAATGAGGACTAGATATATGGCAATTGTTGAGGTTGATCCCAAAACATTTAATAGCATCATGGCATTTGGAGCAGTATTTGTTAATTATGCTGTGTGTACTGTGTATGAACACTTAAATGTGTTACGGTGTTACAACTGCTTAGGCTATAACCATGTAGCTGGAACGTGCAGAAATGAAAGGAGATGCTTAAAATGTGGAGATAAACATAGCGCGGATACATGTAATAATGATTTAAAAGTTTGTCCTAATTGTCAAGACGCAAAAAGGAAATTTACAGTTGATATAGATATCAGTCATTCAGCATTTGACTTGACTTGCCCAATTTTAGCTAAGAAAATAGAAAATGAAAAGAAAAGGACACAATACGAGGATGACTCTGCATAGCAAACAAGGAAGCATAATTTACACAAAACGATCACTAATTTAGATAATGATACCAATTGTACTTACACCAATGAATCTAAAGAAGATAATAATGCGCATGTCACAGTAATACATCTAAATGTACAAAGCATCTTGAATAAAACTGAACAACTGGAAGTGCTTTTAGCAGATGAGGAGCCCAGTGTTATATGTATGACGGAAACGTGGGCCAATCAACAAAATTTAAACTTAGGCCACTTACCAGGGTACAACATAGTTAGTTACTTCTGCAGAAATGAGCATGCCCACGGAGGCACAAGTATCTACGTTAAGGAAACCCTTCAATGTCATGATGTTGATATCATTAAAAATCTGTCGACCGAAATGGATATAGAAATGTGTGCCTGTGTACTGTGGAATGAAAATAAAAGGACTGTTATCATCACCGCCTACAGGCCACCTTCTGGTAACATTTATAACTTTATTACTTCACTAGCAGCAGCACTGAGTATTGCAGAAGAAAGGGGAAACTCCATAATACTTTGTGGGGACTTAAATATCGATTTATTACGAAACACGAATAATTCTCAACTATTACGGGATATATTTGAAAGCCATAATTTACATAGTACCCTTAGAGAACCAACACGAATAGCTACCAACTGCAACGGAAAAACATCGTCTACACAAATAGACCACTTGGTGACAAATATCTCTCAAGAATACTGCAAATTCGAAGTGTTGACTGTTACTGTGTCAGATTATTATGCTTTAAAACTGGAATGTAATCTCAATCTGGCAGGGAATTCCCTAAGTAATGATATTAATATACCGAAACGAAAGAAAATAACAATACAAACCCTACAAATGTTACATGAAATGTTAGAATACAGGGATTGGTCAACCATTACTTCAGGATCAACACAAACAGCCTTCCAGAATTTTATTGGATATTTCATATATTGTTTCAACATCTCTAATCCAATACTACAATCAAACAATAAAATTAGACCAAAAACACCGCCTTGGATGAATAATCGTATCAGAGAAACAAGTATTAAACTAAAAGATCTACACCAGCTTATAATAAAATTCGACAGTGAATTTTTGAGGGAAAGGTACAGGCAACTGAAACTACAACATAAAAAGGATATAACCGAAGCAAAAAGGAACTTCCACGCAGGATTATTGGAGAATGCAGAAAATAGAACCAACGCCGTGTGGAAATTAGTAAACACTGAACTCGGCCGGAAAAAAAATTCTACTACGGTTGGCTTAGAAAATGGAAGTACAGGTGAAGTAATTGTAAAACCTAAAATGGTAGCCGAGACCTTTGCACAATATTTCTCGGAAATTGCAACTAAAAAACTTGCACAACACTTTGGACCTACACATACAACCGATGGGACAACATCAATCTCTACACCTAAAAGTATGTTCTTTAGAAATATAGATGAATATGACGTGAAACTTGCTATAAGTACGCTAAAAAAAAGATGTCCAGGACCAGACGACATACCGAGCATTGTGGTTAAATATGTATCAGCATCCATCGCCGCACCACTGGCCGATCTTATAAATAAAGCTATTAGAGAAGGAACATACCCAGACATTCTTAAGTTTTCCCGCGTTGTGCCAATTTTTAAGAAAGGAGTTAAAACAGATATTGAAAATTACCGACCAATATCTATTGTAAGTGTTTTCTCGAAGATCTTCGAAAAAATTATATGCAAAGAGCTCTGGAAATTCCTAAACAAATATAACATTATACAACAATGTCAACATGGATTCAGACCATCTAGATCTACAGAAACAGCAAGTGTTAGTTTTATCGAGGAGATTCGCAAAAACATTGATTCTAACCGGGTCGTCGCGGGTGTGTTTTTTGACTTTTCGCGCGCATTTGACACCATAAATAGTGACATATTGAAGAACAAACTTTATGCTATAGGAATACGAGGCAACTCATTAGATGTAATCGTCTCGTTTTTAGAAAACAGAACCTTCTACGTGGACGTGAAGAGTGTTAAATCAAGTACACATAACATCAGACTAGGTGTGGCTCAAGGATCTACAATTGGCCCCTTGCTTTTTCTTTTATTCATCAACGACCTGCGACAACACGTAAGAGATGGTTTCCTAATCAATTTTGCCGATGATACGTCCTTTGTTATATCTGGAGATTCTTCCGAGGAACTTCACAAGGCAATAGATCGAATAACATCTGATGTTGAAAACTGGTGTAACAGGAATAAAGTGATACTAAATTCCAGCAAAAACGTAATTGTACAATTTTTCAACAACAAGAAGCCGGTAACCAATCTATCATTTTCAAATAGTATACAGTTCCTAGGAATCACCTTAGATGAACGTCTAAAGTGGTCAGATCAGGGCGAGCGAGTGGTCAGGAAACTCAACAGTGCCTATTACGCCCTCCTAAAGCTTAAGCGAACCATGGACAAGAATGCTATGTTACAAGTATATTACAGTTTGGCTTATAGTCACATGTCTTACAATATTGTATGTTGGGGTAATTGTAAAACCGCCTCTCGTGTATTTATAGCACAAAAAAGAATACTGAGACTTATTTTTCAAATTAACAGTAGAGATAGCTGTAGGCAAATTTTTATTAACGAAAAAATTATGACTTTTTACTCTATATACATATACAAATGTTGCTTATATACTTTCGAAAATTTAGGAAACTTTTTGAAACATAGTAACTACCATGAATATAACACTCGATTTAGAAATAACCTTGTTGTCCCTGAACATACTACCACATTCTATGAAAAGTCACCTATTTATTCTTGCTTAACATTCTTTAATAAACTCCCGCCGGCTATAAAAGAGATTAAATCTTTTCGAATGTTCAAACATAAGTTAAAATGTTTTATTGTTGACAGTTGTTTTTACAATATCAAAGAATTTATAGAGTTATAGTAAGTTGGATAAAATTTTAGTTTTAATGTGTAATGTAAGTTATTCTACTAACTAATTTACTTAATTACTTAATTCCTTAGTTTAAGTTTCTTTAGTTTAAGTGTTAATTTGACTTAGCTTATTTCACCTTGTGGACACGAAGCTCAATAAAGTATTGTATTGTATTGTATTGTATTGTATTGCATATGCCGACGCGCGCTTCGTTTTTCTCAAAAATGACAGCGTTGTCTTATTTTCAAATCAAATGTTTTCGGGCGAAAATAATCTATTAATAACGTGCTTTCGATAGTGTAGAAACAATAAGGGACATATTTTTTGTGTGGCCACAATTAAATCTTAAACTTTAGCTCCGCGTATACTAGGACGCGCGCTTCGTTTTTCTTAAAAATGACAGCGTTGTCTTATTTTTAAATCAAATGTTTTTAGGCGAAAATAATCTATTAATAACGGGCTTTCGATAGTGTAAAAACAAAAAGGGACATATTTTTTGTTTTGCCACAATTAAACCTTAAACTTTAGCTCCGCGTACACTAGGACGCGCGCTTCGTTTTTCTTAAAGATGACAGCGTTGTCTTATTTTCAAATCAAAGGTTGCTTCATTTGTTGTTTTCTATCTCCAAGTGTCAACACCTTACACCTTGGTTATACTGTCCTGATGAGGTCTAATAAGACCGAAACATACGTCGACAGTTACTTTTCCTTGCCAGCTAAGCCGCTATTTACTTCTTTTACTTATAAACATATTGCAGTGATATTTACCTACGTCCAGAAGTTTATTCATCGTAAGCTGTTTCCCACAAACTTCGCATCTTATAAAAACATCCAAAATAAAAAAACATTCTTCAAATAATATTCCTCATATATACAAAATACCCAAAATTCTTCATATAACTTCTTACAAATTACAACGTTCTTTTTCAAAATATGTCTTCTTATATCAAATCAAATGTCTCTGTTTCGTACAACGACAAATTCCAAGTTAGAATCCAAGAAGACAACCTACCAATTTTGAAACTTGTTGATTGGATGGATTTTTCTACCTGGATGGAGCGGATGCACGAGAGCCGTATAGGTCTACAACATCTCCTCACAGTGAGACATTGGCCAGTCCAGAAAAAAGGAAAAAACATCTAAAAGAAACAAGAGATTAATTTACTTTATACAGTTAGTTTAGTTGGGTTAACGTTTAGAATTTTGTTATAATTGTTATTAATTGTTAAAAAAAATAGAATTGAAATGTTATTAAAATGAAATACTTACTTAGTTTAGATTTAACTTTGAAATATTTAAATTAATTGTCAGATTGACGTTTTGTGTGACAAGAGCTGTCGAATTGAGTGAAGGATTTATAAATAACATGGAGGGGGTTGATCACCTAAGAGAATCAATAAACCGAGGTGTAATGGAGAGGATTTGTACACAAAACGTTAATCTTTCAATAGCAACGATAAAAACAACATAAAAAAATTTTTTGCTCTTATAAATTTGCTCATATATTGAATATAACTTTAAAAAATTTAATCTATTTCATTCATCTACTATTAATTATCGGAAGCTAATCCAGAGATGTTTCATTATGTAACAATAAAGTAAGTTTATTTTTTTGATTTGTAAAAAAAATTCTTTTGATTTTAAAAAAATTACACCACATATAAAACGTCTTGTCATTCATCAATCACTTAAACTTTCAACACTCATTTTACAAAGAATTCTTATTATTATAGAGAAGTTATCATTTATTTCGCAATAGGGCGTAACAGGTAGCAACACTTGGTAAATGAGGCTTCATCTGTAACAATAATAAGAATTTCTAAATCAACATCACACTACATTTATACTTCATAAGATTCTAAAGTGTAAAAGGATCCTTATCGCTTGTTTCGCGATTGGGCGTAACAGGTAGCAACACTTGGCAAACGAAGGATTTCTTGTACATCTTTAGGATTTTAAACACACATTACAAAATTAAACATCTAAATTACTTACAAATTTATCTTCAAAGGAATTTTCTTTAAAATTTATAAATAACTGGATTACAATTGACATTGAGAGTTCCCACCCTGAAATGTCACTTTGACATTTTAAATTAAAATTTCAAATCAGTCTACTAGACTAAATAATTGTGTGGTGGATGTGGTACAAAGATAAGATTAAAAGAGAAAACATATAAGTTCAATACTTACCACATCTGCATAAAAAGCAACACTACAATATGTATATACAGGGTGATTGAAATTCGAGGGCCAGGCATGGGGATCTAGCTTATTACAAGCGATAGAGAATCGGTTAAATGGAGGCAAAGTTACCAAATTTCATGCTGATTAATAATCTGTTAAGAAATTTGAAATATCTCGAACGGTTTCTTCACGATCGGAGAAAAACGAAAAATTGCAATTTTCGAAAATCGGACATGACTTCTTTACTTATATGATTTTTTTCAAAATCTGTGAAAACATTCCCGAAGGAACTTTCTGGGCTTGATTGAATACCCAACGTACTGAAACAGTCGCGGATTTGTTTTTCAAAACAAAATCGGTTATTGCTGTTTAATCGTAAATAACAAACAAATGTTCAGATTCTCGGTAGAATTGCCACCGGACGCGATCCTGTCTAGGGCGGTCCTTTTCACAGTGAAACCCCCAGCGCGAGTCATAAAAAATTGTAACGTCAGGCCTGCTCAAATAGCACTCCTGGTTCTCTGCCGTCATAAACAAGTCAGCCTGATATTTTAGCTTTGTGTTGGTTCAGATTTTTGTATGAATTGGTCACACTAAATTTTAGAACATGTCAGTTATAGAAAAGGGATCAATTACATTGCAAGTGGAAAGTAGTTCGCTTTGTCTGCTTAGTGTTTCAAGCAAGCACCGGGTAAGTACATTAAAAATGTCAAATAGACACTCTTGTAAGATTGAGTGATTGGGAGAGGGTCCGGAAAGTTTCAAATTACGAAGGACCACCGCCGATCCTTGTCGGACAAGCTAACTGGAGTTTTCTTAAATTGTGATATGGGACAGGAAATGTGAAGTAGGCGTAATTTTGGGGCTAGATCTATTATGACAATGCTGTGGTTTTTTTTACTGGTATGACAAATAAATAAACAAACAAGAAACAAACACACCTTTAAGGCGATTAGACGTAGTTGAGAAAAGATCCTACCTACCCATTCGACTTCAATTAATTAGTTTAGCTGGCGGTAGGGTTTCCCATCACCTCCGAAAGGAGTCCTTAAAAAACTAGCGGCGATTGCTATTGATTATCTTGCAAGTTGATCGCCGATGGCGGCATTTTGTATCACATGCTTCTCCAGAACGTCTAATTAATTACTTCCATTAATTAAGAACACTGTAGACCCACTGTGTCACACTGTGCCTTGGTTGTTTGAGCAGGACGTGTCTTAGAGTACGATCTGAAGTGGCAAACACTAGTACCAAGACCAATCTAAGTTGAACTTAAATTAATATTCATTTAATTGAGGAACAGAGTTCCCAACAACTGTTTGCGTGTGCACCAAACCACCAGTTGTGTGGTTGGAGTTAGTTCGATCGCTACGATATTCGAAAGTGAAATGCGTTAAGCGAATTCTACTTTACTTCCTGATAACCGTAATTTTGTTTTCTCTGTATTGGTTTAAAGCGCAAGGGTTTTTGCGCTCATTGTACCAGATCACGCAGTGGCTGGTACAAGGAGTTTTTACCTTTTTTTTTTTTCAATAAATAATTAATTAAATCTAACTTCCGCATTTTATTTAAACGTATTTAGTTCCCTAACCTCTCAAGTTATTCACCTACGCACCAAAAGAATTGGGTAACAACAACGTAAAGCCAGGTGTTGCGGTGACGATTACGAGTTATATTTTAACATTATAAAGTTTATTGCTGCGGATTCCCGGAAGGTCGCCTCAGAACGTAAACAGAATAAGTAGGTCAGTAGGATAGTTCCTAAGCGAGATCCCCATGCTGGCCCTCGAATTTCAATCACTCTGTATACTGCGAGAAAAAAGAGACAATCGTTACGAAAAAATAAACTATACGAAAATCGTAAGTGTAAAAAAATAAATAAATACGATCGTTAAAAATAATAATACATATAAAAATTGAAGAAATGAAATTTATTTATTATTTATTTATTTAAGTTTTTAGTTTTAGTATTTTAGTTTTTAGAGTAATGTTCCGCCGTTCTTGCGCAAATCAGTTGAATTTTCGGCGGAATTGTGGGCTAAGATTATTTAAATCCGCTGGACGGCGGAATTTCGAAATGCAATGCATGGGTTCCGCCGGCGGACGTTTAGCCACGTCGTAAAAAAATATGTGAAAGGAAATCTTCGATGACATCATTTCCGCTACTTCAGCAACGCCACCTATGAAATTTTCGCATCAACATGTGGACACGACTAAAATGAAATGAACCTGTCCGAGGATATTTTCAGACTTTTCCAACGCAGTGTATAATACCAGGTATTTTTTAAATTTTTATATCAACTCTTGCCATGGGAATTGGACCGACAGGTCTTAGCTTTACTGTCAAACAGCATCAACGAGTGCAATGACGTACTTTTACTCTTAAGGTAAGACATGCCATCAAGATTTCATGGCAAGAGTTGACAAAAAATTTCAAAAATGGCTCGGTATTCGCGTTTTCTGCTAAGCAGTACTCCCTCTAGCGGCAACTATGTGTACCAATATAATGACGTCACGACTGGGTTAGCTTCTGTTCGAAATAACATTCTTTAATATTCTTTCATATCTGGACGATTCCACGAAAATGTCAACCTGACTAGTTTTGTAAAGATTTTCTTATGGGAGTAGTAAATATTTTTTTCACAAGAGAGTAATATAAATTTGTTTAGTATACCTGTGGTATACCTTTACTTTTTAATTGTAATTATTTGATCAATAAAAAAGTCTATTAAAGTTTACCGAAATTTATACGTAGAACATCGTAAAAAGTTTGCAAGATGATTCATATAAAAAATAATATTTTAAAACGAAGTAAATCATTATTGGTACTATGGCTGGGAGAGGGTTCTCTTTTACTATAATTTTGAGCAAAATAACTGAAATGTTTAATGTATTAAAAAAGGAATTGTGAATATTTTTACTAAGAAATGTTTGTCGCCTGATTGACGTTAATCCGAAAAGTTTGTTTAATTGATACATATCCTAATTTTCGGGCAAACAGTTTACAGAACGTTTTAGTTTTTTTTTTTTAATTATTTACATTTTCGTATCATTTTTAATATAACATTTTGCACTGTCGCCTGATTGACAGAAATACTGTCGTCTGATTGACGCGGTTTTCTAAATATTATAAAAGAGCCGTTGCAGGAGTAAAAATTTGCAACAAAGATTTAGATGAAGTGCACCTTTCAATCTTCAAATTATTTTACAGAATTCAAATAACATTTATAAATTTAGAGAAATATATATATATAGTGACATCTAAAAGCATGACGTATAAATCCTGTCGCCTGATTGACGCTTACTTTGTACACAATATTTCATTTAAAAGAAACAATTTTTTAAAACATTACAAAACATTTTAACAAGTACATGGTATGCTCTTCTATCTGCGATTAAAAGAAAAAGTATTAATTCTTATTATATGTGTAAAATTTAAATATACTACTTCAATAACTGCTATGTATGTCGCCTGACGCTGGAATCGCCCATCTACGTCACGTTATTCCAAAAATAGTGTTATACTCGGTTTATCCGACGATCTAAAATAGTACCTAAATCTGTGATTTCAATTTTCTGCTAACTTTCTACGAGTTATAATTCCCTGGAAGAGGGATAAAACGTATTTTTCTTTTGGCAACATCTTCCGAATCCTTTAAATTATCAAACTAATATTTGAAACTCAGATATAATTACTTTCAGTATTTTATGGTAACAAAATGCAATAGACGTATGCTAACTTTTAAACCTCAATTACTCGAAAACGGTTCGGTTAACGAAGTGCAACAAATACTTGTACTAAATAATCTAGAGAATATTTTCTTCGTAAATTTTTTATGAAATATGTAAAAATAAAAAGTTAGGAATAAAATACTGAAAAGTCACCCCTTAAAACTACCCTTTAAAAAGGAGGGAGGATCTAACAAATAATACGCAGTTAGGTGCCTTATAACTGAACTTCAAATATTAGCTTCATAACTTAAAGAATCCAGAAGATATTGCCAAAAGAACAATATTTTCCGCCCCTCTTTCAGAGCATATAATTCTTTTATTGTTGACTTTTGGAATAAAATTTATATGAAAAGGTTACCTTATTTTTTGATATTCTATTCACCCTTTCAATCTCCTTCGTACGTTATGAGATATCCAGTATTTAGCAATTTCAAAACCATCTCCTTTTTTACCGGAGAAAAAATTATAGATCATTATTATGCGTCATGAAAAAATCTAGGTTAGACACATCGCATAGCTTAAGTTTCTTGCATGATATTGACATAATAATAATTTGAATTCATTAAGCAGCATTCCATAATTAAATTAAATAATTTAGGATGTCAAAGAACGAACCCAGTCGTGACGTATTAGTGTTGCGGGTTGCATAGTTTCCGGCGTCATGGAAATCGCGAATAAGTCGGTTAAATGTATATAGTAGGGATGCGCATCGAATAGCAAAACATCGATGGTAACATCGAAAAGCAAAATCGATGTCGCTAATACATCGTAATAAAAATATCGATGTTTTCTAACATCGATTTTGTTATGTTTCAAAATTTGAATACTCTCCATAATACAATATATTTTGTCTATTACTACAAAACCGAAAAAAGAATTTTTAAACATTAAAATTGGCTAGTTTCAGAACTTGTTAAAAAAATGTCTTGAAATTTTATCTAAAAAATGAAGTAGTAGTTAAATAAACTCACCAAAAGACAACACCTTATAGCGTTTTCGAATCACTTGCACTGGTTGCACTCAGTGTATTTGCATCTTCTTTTAACCTCGTGTAATAACACGAGATGAAGATATTCTGAGTGCGCACTGGTGCGGTCAATCGAAAACGCTATTAGTATGAATACACTTATTAATGCACTTTTTTGCAACAGTCTTGCATTTATGCATACAACACTTACAATTTGCAAAACACAACTTACTGCAGATTGTGTTTTACAGTAATGACGCAAAAATTATTGTCCGAATTCGTATTTATAACCTCGGAACACGGAAATGTTCGGGGAAGGCCCTAATTTTAAATCAGAATTTCAAAAGAAAAAAAATTAATCGCTTCTTTTAGTAATTCTCTACTTACCGCTAGATGACTATCGCTTAGGTTCGATGTTATAAAAACATCGACTGAAAATATCGATGTTCTAAAAACATCGACAGAAAAACATCGATATATTTTTGTTCAACATCGATGTTTGAAAAACATCGATATTCGATGCGCATCCCTAGTATATAGGCGCCATGCACACCTCTGCGTTCAGCGCCGCCTGGCGTGGTGATTTGTGAATTAGTAATAGGAAAATATTTCTTGAGACTCATTGCATGGGAATAATATCACTCTTATGACAATTTACGATTATAGTACATAATACTTGAGCTTCCTGGTATTGAAATACATTACAATATTCAAGTTCAAATGTTCACTAATAATTTTAAACGACTCATGTTTTCATACCACTAATGCAGAATATGGTCATTGGTGGCGCTGGCTTCGCATGTACATGGTACGAGCGTCTAGCTGCAGATCCTCCTACAGCCAATCAGAACAAGGATAGCTCAAAATACCAATCACATTATAATACACTGTGGCCAATTAGAATAGAACAAAGTAATTCAAATTTTCGAATTCAAACTTATGAATACAGTTCCAATAGTGGTGTGGTTCACATTAAAAGACACTAATTAAGCTGGTGAAACAAAATAACGTTTAAAACTTAGAGAATCTTTAAAAAAATATGGTAACTGGTACTGGTAGCCGTAATCAGGCCGTCATGGTGCTCATAATCTCGCTTTTACTTTGGAAGTTAATAATTTGACACATAAGTCAGGTCGCAATATTTTAAAGTTTAAACTCATTCTTTAACATTATGATTAAAACGTGTAAATTTTTAGTGTACACAAGATCAGCTGTTATGTCATGAATATGGATTTTGCACCGACACAGCAAATCGTGTTAGATATTTTACAGCATGCTACCAGTTAGAACTCGGAGATCCTTAAACCAGCAGAAACTCAACCTGGCTTTTATACCATACTCTATGTTTCTTTTGTATTAATATTATTATTTTTAATAATTTTTAATTTTATTTTAAAGCAATTAAAAATATGATATCCAATCCCAGTAAACAAAATAACATCATCCTGATGTAAGCAAATGGTGAAAATAACGGCATTTTCACGTTTAATGCCCGTCTTCTGTGACTAACATATTAGCAAAATTAATTATATAACGTATATATATTATGTTATTATTATTACTATTATTATGTTATTATTATTACTATTATTATTATGTTATTATTATTACTATTATTATTATGTTATTATTATTACTATTATTATTATTATTTCTACCTCATTGTGCATGAGGCTTTCTGGAGTGTTTTTAAATTTTATTCCTACAGAACTGATTACGTAGATATCACAGCGATATCATATTCACGTCACAAAGAAACGTTACAAGTGTGAATGCTTTTCGACTTTCTGTGATGTCACATGGATGTTTCATGTTTATTGGGATGCCAATCGTAATATTCATTTGAACATCGGGTCAGGGTGGATACTGTGTTATATTTCAAGAATGGCATCAATAGCACTGGCGTTAAAATACAATACATATAAGTAAGAAAATTGCATGACACTTTGAACTCTAATGAGACGTGTTTTATTTCAGTGCAACATCTGATCAGAAGAAACAGAGTATAAAGGGGGCCATTTCTAATTTCAGTGAAACTTTCAACTAAATAGCTACATAAGTAGCAGTTTTAAATCGCTTGGAATTGATTTTATTAAAACTGTAAAGGCTAGTACTTTAGTTACTAGTTAACTTTAATCTTTTGTAATACGAATCCTTTTAACGGACACTGAAAATGCACACTTTTTTCTGGAATATAATTCTAATTCTCATTTAACATGCTATGAATCTAATCTACTTCTTTTGGGAAAGGTTTTCCTAGACGAATTATGGCATTTCTTTTCTTCTTTGTTGATTGATATCTAAAATGAATTATAAATTATTTTGTAAAAAACGAAGCAATTTAAAATGTTGTATGTACAGGTTTTTTTTGCACCCCACATGTAGGTTTACTTTAGGAGCTTGAAAACTCTAAAAAATAATACATATGAATGCCTACAACTTTTGTATTTACAGTTTTTCTCTAGGTGTTAAAGTATCTAGGTAGGGTGCAAATATAAAAAAACACCTATACAGTGCTTGACATTAAAAACTAACCAAAGAACCACAATCTTGTTCGAAAATAATGAATCTTATTGATAAAGAGTAAATATGATCATATTATCAAGGCAGAATTTATTAGAATTTTTCAACAGAAGTGAGACTCCGAGTGCTAGTTAGGCTTTGGGCTGGCAGAACGTTTTATTTTTAATGCCGAGTACTGTACCTATGGTGAGTTCCACATAAATTTGCTGGTAAACGATTAAGTCCTGAGTATGCATTATAAATACATAGAAGTTTGAAAGAATAATCTAATGATCAGACGATGAAAGCTGATGTTCACTGTTTGTAAATTGAATTTTCCAGTAAATTTATATGGAACATATTTATATTTATAATTTATATAAATTACCTAGGTTGAAAATCAATTTTCTTATTTATTTATTATTGATTATTATTTTTTGATTTGTCTTGCATGAATGCTGGACCCTGTTAACCATTTTATTCATTAATTTTAAGTAATTGCTTATCTTAGATAATAATTTTCGTAATTTTTACTATTTTTACAATATTCTGAAACCTCAGTAATGTTATTATTAATTTCTGTGTGCACTGTTTGTAAATTATTATTTCTTTTTATAAAGTTTTTAAAGGCATTTGAATTTCCTCTTTGTCTTAATTATTGAGAACTTCGTTACTTGTGGATACCGATACCTTTTTTGTTAATAAAAATAAATAATACCTACTTTATGTATGTGTTTACATACAATAGCATGTATTAAATAATCTGTGCATGTACAAGAATATACGTGCACGCAACATTCACATACATATAACACATTTCAATTTACATTCATGGCTGCTACTCAAATTAATTTTTTTCACAGTATAATTACTTTCATCAGAATTAATAGTCCAATTAGTAACTTCTTGTACAACACTGTCTTGTTCTGCAGCATCATCAGTTGTGATATACATACTGTCGCAGGTAGTAGCAGTTTTCAATCCGGAACATAGGATGTTAGCATGATTATCTTCGATAATGCCATATTTGATTAAAATTGTATTAAACACATTGCTATGGAAACGACTGCAAACTGAATTAGAAGTTTCACTTACATTAGTAAAAAAAACGTTAAAATCACTGCTAAGACTTGTCCTCATTTTTTCTGTCGCCAGTGGTACATCAATACTGCCAAAATGTAACGTCTTGTTTAACATTATGATCGACATCTAAATGGCGTTCTAAATTTTCATTTTCTAATTTTTCAAATTTTGTAAATGTAAAATCACAATTAGTTTCTAAACTTTTTATTTTGCTGACATTTTCCACAATGTTATTTTTGTTTAAATATTAAAAATTAGTTATATTTGACTTATACAAGAAGCCACAAACGACAAATAAAAGTATTTTCATTCATTGCTGTATTTCTTTCTCCAGCTTTAAGCTAAAACGTTCTTTTGGTTCACCGGCTCAATAGTACCGTTTAATATGAATCACACCACTATTATTGAAACTGCATTCCTAAGTTTGAATTCAAAAATTTGAATTACTTTGCCTTATTCTAATTGGCTAGAGCGTGGTATACGCTTCTGATTGGTAATTTGACCTATCCTTATTCTGATTGGCTGTAGGTGGATCTGCAGCCAGACGCTCGTGTGCATGGTCCCTATAACAATGAATCCAATCAAAGATGGCGCTCTAACGCTGCCAACCCGGTTCACAATTTTACGAACCGTTGAGGTCATAGACAAATATAAGACATCCCATAGGGATTACGGAATTGGCAACGTGAATATAGTTGGGCGTACCCACAAGGGGGGCGCTGATGATGGTGTTTTCAGACGAAAATAATCGACTTATAGAAAATAGGTGTCACTGCAATACCTGTGTCTCAATATCCTGACTAATGTGAGATGTCGACATCTGTAATGCATATGTGTAATTCTGGATGCATATTTTCTAAATTTTATTATTTTGAATTTTACACAGAACCTCTTGTTTTGTGGTTAATTACAGGCAATATGTGAGTGCTAGTGTTTTGACCGTATCTTAATGAAAATAATTTAAAGTATGTAATGTGTAAGTGTCATGTTAGTTAATTGTAACATACTTAGATGAAACGTAGAAACAACATTTTCCGGTAATACTCATCTTTAGTACGCAATAGCATTGTGCATGTATTAAATTAAAAAAATTACTTCGTCGAAATTGAATATTGTTCGTAATATTCTGTCTCGTACCCCAATACCGAGAATTTCTAAATCTAATTATACATATTTTCTATAAATGTAAATATTTCTAAATAATTCGTAATTCTCTACTAAGGTGGAATTACTTTTTTTTAATCATTTTTCGGCTGAAAAAACTAACTTATGACGTTTTTCAAAAATGTTTCTGTTAGTGTAATATAATAATAATAATAATAATCTTTATTTGTACTTTTTGCCATAATAATGGATTGTACATGTCAAGTTTACAAGATAATAATTCATACTAAATATCAAAATCTACATACTTTATGTCGTCGGTTAAATATTCACAAATGGAATAGTAGCATTTGCACTGTAAGAATTTTTTAATTAACATTTTGAACCTTCGACAATTTAGAGTTCTTATTAATTCCGGAAGTTTGTTAAAGAACTTGATGCCCATGTAAGATGGTACTTGCTCAAACTTCTTAGATTTATGCGTTGGTATCACGAATAAATCCTTAGAACGTGTGTCATATTCATGGTACCATGAATTTTGATCAAACTGACAATAATTTGTTTTTACATAAATAAGACATTTGTAAATGTAAAGAGCTGGAAACGTAAGCAAATTTTTGTTTTTAAAAGTCTTCCTACACGAATTCCTAGGTGCTATGTTGAATATTAAACGTACAATTCGTTTTTGTGTCACAAAAACCCTTTTTATATTGACTGCATTCCCCCACAGTACAACATTATAGGATAGGTAAGAATATGCCATCGCATAATATAAGTCAAGCAACTTTTCTGTGGTCAAGATCTTCTTAAACTGTAAAATTACAAAATAAGCTTTGCTAAGTTTATTACATACTGAATTTATTTGATCCTGCCAAGATAATTGTTTATCTACGATTAGTCCAAGAAATTTGGTTTTCTGTGAGGAGACTATTTCAACGTTATTTAGTTCAAAAGTTTCTCTAATGGGAATTTTCCTGTTGAAGAAGTTCATGATCACAGTCTTGTCTAGATTTAAAATTAATCCGTTCACCGTACACCATTCTGCAAACTTACATAACAGACTGTGAATTTTTTCTTTAAGTTCCTCAGGTGTCCGTCCCGAAACAACCATAGACGTGTCATCTGCAAATAATGTAACTTCTTCAGGATTGAGATGCTGTATCATATCATTTATGAATATTATAAAGATTAAGGGCCCTAGGACGGACCCCTGAGGAACGCCGTAGTCGACGTTATATTCGGAGGATCTCGCCGTCTCTATTTTTACACATAGTTTTCGGGCACTGAGGTATGATCTAAACCACGATAGAATTGTACCTCTGACACCTACTACATATAATTTCTCACAAATAATTTCAATGTCAAGGCAATCAAAAGCGCGGGTCAGATCGAAGAACAGCGCAGCCACGAGGGAGCCCTCGTCTACTTTACAATATATGTATTCTAAAATATTAGATGCGACCCCCTCCGTCGATCTGCCCGCACGAAACCCATATTGCGAGTTACTTAAAACTTTACAGGATTCTAAAAACTGTGTTAACCTACTATTTACAATTTTCTCGAACACTTTCGATAAGGCACTTAATACAGACACAGGACGATAATTATTTACATCATGGGCGTCGTTTTTTTTTTAAATTGGTACAATTAGTGCTGTTTTTAACAAGGTGGGGAACTGACCATCTTCCACAGAGCGGTTTATTATATTAGCCAGCGGTGGCGAAATAATGTCCACGACATATTTTAAAATTTTTGCGGGAATATTATCTACACCAGCACTACATTTCACTTTTAATCCGTTGATCACTTTAGCAACTTCTTCTGCGTCAGTAGGTAAAAAAGCGAAGGATTTATTATTAAAAGTTCCTACCGTAGGATTCAATTTATAGTTCGCGCCGAAGCACTTATTCAAACTTTCTGGTACTATATTTGAAAAATGATGGGCAAACAGTTCTGCAACTTCACCATCATCCGATATTACGGAAGTATGATCATGTAATGTTATTTTGTTTTTTGATTTACCCCGGCCTAGTTTTTGATTGATTATTTGCCAGGAAATTTTTTGTTTGTTTTCTGCAGAGTCGATTAACTTTCTGTAAATCTTCTTTTTTTGGCGGTATTGATTTAACAAATTAACGTCTCCAGTATTAATTGCGAGCCAATAGATATTTTTTAATTGTTGACCAGCAGAAATCACCGATGAGTTTATCCACTGGTTATCGTGTATATTTTTTTCAATTTTTTTGGTTAAAGGACAACATTCATCTATTGCTGACAACAGGGTGTTGCTGAAGTCTTCGAATATATCATTAACATTTTGGGACTCGTTACAGTTGAAGGAGATTGTTTGTAACGTTTGTCTCAAGGTTGTCAAACAGCTATTTGATAAATTAAGTCGAAATTGGGGTTTGCGTTTATCAATAATTTCTTTAGTTTTCCTCTTCAAAGTGTAATCCAACACAAGGGCCAGATGATCCGCAATATTTGGTTGCACTACAATGGTATTACATGAAGCCAGGTTATTGGTGTTCGTTATGATGTAGTCGATCTTAGTTGACGTCCGTTCATTTACAGACGCAATGCCCTCTCTTGTTGGATCTGTAGAAGTACACTGCATTTCAAAACTAGCTAGGATATCTTTAAATATTTGCTTATTTATTAATGGAATTTCAGAACACGATCTCTATTACTAATACATTAATGTAGTTTTAAAAATTAATGCGCTCGATTTTTTATTAATGCCAGAAGAGACAATTACGTAGTTAACACATCTGTGGTAGGCAGTTAAAAGGGCAAAAGTCACATTTTCTGCAAACCGGAATTATGGACTTGAATGTATTCAAAAATAAAATTTGTGAATATTTCGTCCAACATAAGGGTTTAACTATAGTTATTCATTATAGTATTTCACATTCGGGCGATCAAAACGGACGAAATATTCACAAATTTCATTTTTGAATGCATTTACGTACATAACTCCGTTTTACAGAAAATGTGACCTATGCTCTTTTGACTTTCTACCACAGACATCATCAGGGATGTAAAGGGGTAAAATTCCATTTAAATTACCAAATAAAAAACAAAATGTACAGTTGCGGACAGAAAATTTCGGACATTTTTTTTGACGTCTCTCCGAAATACCAAAAATCCTGTTACATAACTACGTTTCCTGACATTGGCAGCCAATAATTATGATCACATCATTCATCGTAGAAAAAAAAGTTCTTTCGATATTTATTACAGTAATCATACCATTGCATATAAAAAACAAAAGTGTTTTAAATGTAATAAAGACGCAAGATGTGGTATTTTGTAGAGTTTTTTCTGCCATTTTGTTTGATTTCTTGACCGCTCAAATACGACAATAAACACCGACGCTATTCGCGTAGGCGTTTTTTTTTGGACTCGGCCTGTATATAGCGAGATTATTATAAAAAGAAATTTTGAGTCTCTACCTTGCGTAAATAATTCGTAAAAATTTAGTGATCTGTAACCAATTTCCATAGCGATGGGAGCGTTTTTATGAACGGCAAGGGAATTAACTAAAATCTACAAAAAGTTGTAGGCAGCTTCATTCATCTTTGGAAAGTATATAGAAGCCCCGTACTGAGTAGAAGTGGTGTTGGCGCGCATTTGTACATTTGTAATCAATTCATTTGATTAATTATTTTGTGGTATATTAGTTCTTAGTAAAATAACTTATAGATAATCAGAAATAATTATGGGGCCACGATCTAGTCGAAATGCGCTTTTCGCATAGTTGAATTAGCATTAATTTTATTGTTTCGTATGAATTTCCAACCCCATTTAAAATGCAATTTACCAATTACTTCTTAATGGCAATTTCTTAGCAGTCTTCATTATAACACAGTTTGGATTTTCCTAATATTCATAATACCGCATCGGGCTCCAACCCCCTGCTGCTTAAGACTTCTTATCTCATCCCTAATGTATTTAAAAGTATCTCGGTTTTACCCATTGTAAGTTACTGGAAATATTAATTTCTAATAACATTTTTATTTAGGCACAACCCTGGTCAGCCCCTATTTACGGTTTCGACCAATAGCTTCACTTCCCCCTAAAATTTGTATAGTTTCAAATCTTAATAAATATGCCAGTTTGTAAATTCTAATCAGTAACATTTAACAAGTGGGGTTTAGTATTGTTAGTAACTAGTTGCGACTCGTGTTTTGTGTTAATTGTGTGTTAGTTTTACATTAAATAAAATGAAATTTTTTTTTAAATCAATTGCTGTTTATACCTACAGGTTCGCAAAAAGTATTTCAGTTAATTTGGCATATTCAGAAGTGTTGTGAATTTTCCTATTCTCATTCTTTATAGTTAAAATTGGTTACACCTTACTAAATCTTCACGAATTATTTACGCAATAATACATAAATATACACACTGAAAATTTCTTTTAAAAAAATTGGACACGTTGAATGTTCATAAATATCATACAGATTTTAAGTTTGGTACATTATTTGCAGTTACATTTTTATAGTTCAGCAACCCTTTTCAAAGATATTTAACACAAACAGTTTTTATCATCTTGTGACTCTCATTATCCAAACGAATGTGGAATTCACTTCTTTAAGTTGCCGTTGGAAACTACAAGAAGAGAAAAATGGATGAACATTTTAAATCAACTTCCCAATATCAGAATCACGCCGACGAGCTGAATTTGTCAACTGCATCTTACGGATAAGCACTTCACAAATACAAAGAAACATAAACTATCGAAATTTGCCTATCCTGATCGAATTAATAGGGAATGTAGTGAAGAGAGTTCCCAAGTAACAGTGGTAAAGGCACCAACTGAATTAGGTAATTGTTAAGTGTTCTAGCATTAAATTTCAATTTAAATACACGCACATAGCCTGCTTCGATACAATCATTTATAAGGTCTTGTATATTTTCATATTTTCAGTGTTACCCTCTCGTCACCATCTCGTCACTCGACTGGCGACAGTCGATGTGAGCGGACGTGCTGTCTGAGTGCGCGTGAATGTGCGTTTATCGCCTGCGTTGCTTCAGTAATCTTAATAAGACAAGTGAGCTCCGGGATATAGTGCGTGTGCGCAAAATCGTGGGGCTCAAAAATTCCGTGGATTTATGGACCACAGGACTTAGGGTAAGAGACACAGACAAACATAGTAATTTATATTAGTTTAAGTGCACGAACTCGGGCGCCGCCCGCTAATTAACGCGAGTCAGCGCCGAGCTGACCTTTGGACTCCGTACGTTGCCGGGCATTCCGCCGGTGCGCGAGCGGAAAACTAGGTCAGGTGAACGACTCCCGGCCGTGACCGGCCGGCGACAATTGAAGCCGCCTAATTAATTTAAATGGAAAATAAAAACAAGCCAGCGACCCCGGGCGTAAGAGCCACGGCTGCTGGATATTTTGAACAGAAGTTCAGAACAAAAAGCCAGTCGGAAACGACATCCTCGCCTCGCGTTCAAGTAATGGACGTACGCAGCGAGGATGTATCACCAAACGCGCTGCGTCGCAACCCACAGGGCTCTCCGTTTCAGCGAAACAACTCGTTGATCGGCGAGCAAAAAAAACGGAGGCTGCTTGACACCTCAATTGATAAAGGATCGCCTACCGCGTATAAAAAGAAGGATAGCTCAATTGTCTTCACCTTACTGGACACAATTGAGATCCTCACCAAACAAATAAACTCTCTAGACAAAACTGTCGAAGAGAACACCAACACAAAAAGAGAGATAAAGGAGACCACGGCACAACTGAAAAGAAGCATGGAAGTACTTAACCGTAAATCCATACAGGGTTGGCTCGAAGATAATCGATACGAGAAACTCGACAAACTGACGAATGACATTGAGACGCAGACAGAAAAAGTCCCCACATCTGACTTTGGTGTGCAAGCGAATTGCTGGAGCGCCAGAGATCAGAATGTCAATAATCTGGAGAATGTAACCACCTTGAAGGAGTGGGAAGACGTGGCTCGCTTGGACTGGGCAGAGCAAACTTATAAAAACACCAACATCGTAGTGGGCAACCCACTGCAAACGGACAATCCTACAGTTAAGGTCGTCATCGTCGAACCCGATGACCTGAAGATGGAGAAGAGCATCCAGAAGCTCTTCAGGGAAAGGTGCCCGGAGCTCCAGGAGGCCACGGACGACTTTGAGGTGGTCGAGATGACCACGACTCTGAAAGCAAGACAAGGCCTGGGATATGGAGCCCAGAAGTTCGTCCGGATTCAGATTAATGGGTCAATGGAGGATATCTGGGAAAAGCTCCACAAGCTGAAGGAGGAAACGGCCGGAAGCAGCAAGGTGGCAATCCATCACATCAGCGCGATGGATATTGCCAAACTTAGAAAGATGGTGGAGTGCGTCTTCCAGGGCTCTCTTACCAAGATAGACATCTTCACAACAAAAAGCTACCTAGAAAGTGGTAAACAGAAAATGGCACCCCCCAAAAGGGAGAGGAAGACCTTTGCCATTATTGTAGCCAACGAGAAGGGCAAATATATGGAGACGCTCCAAAACGTCAAGAAGGCCAAAATGACCCAGCTGCCAAGGCCATCAAAGGGCTCAGGAGTACCAAGGAAGGGAAGCTCCTGATAACCCTCGAGAAGGATGAAGCGGCCCTGGATAAAATCCAGAAAATGGTCAGCGAGGTGGAGCCGAAGGGGGCCCGAAAAGCTGCGGTCAGAAGACCAACTGACACCCTACACATTAGGGGCATGGACGCTACTATCACGCCCACAGACGTAGAGAAAGCCATTAGGAAGGCCTTGGATAAAACCGGCCCCTTCCTCTACAAAACAAGCGAACTCAGGCCATATGCGGGAAACACGCTGGTCGTGAGCGTTACGCTCGATAAGGGTGATGCGGAGAAGATCGTCGCCCTAAAGAAGATCCATGTAGGACTCGTTCCGTGTAATGTCGAAGGTCGGCTCCATATGTCGAAATGCTCAAAATGTTGGAGCTACGAACATAAGGCCATAGACTGCAAAGGGCCAGACAGGTCGAAGGCATGTCTGAACTGCGGCGAGCAGGGACACCTAGCCAAGGACTGCACTAGCGAGGCCGCTTGCCCCGTCTGTGACGCCAAAGGGCATAGGGCGGGAACTGCCAAATGCGGCGCCTTCAGGGAGGCCCTGAAACTAGAAAGGAAAAGAAAAAAGATGAGCGGCGCGGAGGGAAATCCGTCGGGACTTAACCCGACAATTGGAACTCCAAATAAGGGCAAACCCACCTTATCGCCATGGAGCCACACACCAAAGCCATCAACTTCGTCCAACTAAATGTGGACAGACACGCCGCGGCCCATGATCTGCTAAATCAGGCGACGTACGAACTGAGGGCTGACATTGTCATTGGCCAGGAGCCAAACCTGAGATACGCTCAGAAGTATTTCTGCGACAACACGGACTCCTTTATTGGAGTCAGCAGAAGTATCCCTGTCCTCGGTTTAAGCAGAGGAAGCGGCTTCGTGGGCGTGGAGCTTGAGACACTCGTGGTGTACTCATGCTACTTCTCACCGAACAGGCCCATCCAGGAGTTTGAGGATCTCCTGCACAACTTGGGAATGAACATCAGATCTCAAACCAAGGGATGTGTGATTGGCGGCGACCTCAACGCCAAATCCCACATCTTTGGCAGTCAATTGAGCAACCAGAAGGGCAAGCGATTGGAGGAATAGGTGGAGCAGCTGGATCTTGCTCTCCAGAACAAGGGTAGCGTACCTACCTTTTCAAGCACCCTTGGTAGCTCCATCATTGACATCACTCTAACAACCGCTCCGCTATCTGGAAGCATTAAAGACTGGAGGGTCGAGGAGGACATGGAGAGCATGAGCCACCATCGGGCCATAACCTACACTGTTCATGCGCACGACAAGAGGCATAAGAAGACTGCAGCGGAGAGCGGATGGCATGTCACAGAGAAAAAACTGAGGCATCTCGCTGACCACTGCAAATTCAAACAAAAACATCAAACAGCCCCGGAAGGATTAGTCGCCGAGATGACAGCGGCGTGCAACAAATTCCTTGCACGACGAGGCAGACACCCGAAAAGGCACCGCCCGGTTTACTGGTGGAATGACGATAGCTGGCATAAGGACTGGCTGCGTTGCTCGTAGAAGACAACTTCTCCGGGCGAAGGGCAAAAATGCCGGCGCAGTTATGGTAGCAAAGTTTCTGCAGGAATACAAAGCTGCAAAAAGCAAACTAAAAAAAGCCATTAAGTCATCTAAATCCC
Organism: Dorcus parallelipipedus; assembly: GCA_958336345.1. Taxonomy (NCBI): domain Eukaryota; kingdom Metazoa; phylum Arthropoda; class Insecta; order Coleoptera; family Lucanidae; genus Dorcus; species Dorcus parallelipipedus. The sequence goes on from OY284484.1 coordinate 10,737,362, forward strand.
AGAAATGGAACGAGCTCTGCGAGGAACTGAACTGTGACCCCTGGGGACAGGGGTACCAGATAGTGACCCGAAAGCTGAGACTTAGACCACCAGTTAAGATGAGAGACGAGGACATCACAATGCAAATAAAAAAATTATTCCCAACAAAACCAAAAACAACATGGACAAATATCGAAGTGGAAGAATCCGAAGTCAGGCCAATCTCAGCCGAAGAACTGGAACAGGCCATCATGAATATAAAAGCGAAAAAATCCACTGGACCTGATAGAATTCCCCCGGAGGTAGTTAAAGTTCTCGCCCAGGCGAATCTGAAGAGATTCCTGCAGGTGATGAATCAATGCTGGACTGAGGCAAACTTTCCGAAAATCTGGAAGCGAGCCAAGCTAGTTCTAATAGAAAAACCAAAAAAGGAAGCTGACGAACCCCCGACATATAGGCCGATTTGCCTTCTTGACGTGACAGTCAAACTTTTGGAAAAAACGTCAAACAGAGGCTAGAGGAGGAGCTGAGCGATCCTAACATTCTTCACGATCGACAATACGGCTTTAGGTCGGGCAGATCCACCGTGGACGCGATCGCTACCATCAGCGATATCGTCCACAAAACCAAGACAGCGGCATACAAGAACAGGGCATTCTGTCTAATGCTGGCTTTAGACATAAAGAATGCCTTTAACTCCGTCTCATGGCCGCACATCGCCAAAGCTGTCCAAGAGAAAGGCATAAGCAAGAACCTCAGGAAGATCATCCAGTCCTACCTGCAGGACAGGATCATTACACCTACGGGGGAAGAAATGCAATTGACATGTGGGATACCGCAGGGTTCGGTCCTTGGTCCGACCTTATGGAACATCCTCTACGATAACATACTGAGATTAGACCTGGGGCGGGATGTGACTACTGTCGCCTATGCCGACAACCTGGCGATAGTCATAACCGCCAAAACCACCACCCTGTTGGAGGAAAGAGCCATATATGCGCTATATAGGGCAAGGGCCTGGCTGGAGGATCACGACTTGGAGCTGGCAACGGCCAAAACTGAGATGATCATCCTGGCCGGGCCAAGAAGACTGAAGTCCTTGACCCTAAATCTTGAAGACACGACAATAACCTCAAAGGACTCCATAAAATATCTTGGAGTGTACCTGGACAGAAATTGCAATATGACCACCCATGTAAGGAGAACATGCGAGAAAGCTAGTAAAGCCCAGATGGCACTAGCGAGGCTTATGCCAAACGTAGGAGGACCTAGACCGCAGAAGAGGAAAGTTCTGGCGGGGGTGATTACTTCTGTCATCCTGTACGCCGATCTGGGCTACTGCCATGAGATACAAACACTACGAGGCAATGCTGGAGTCCGTCAATAGGAAAGCGGCCATACGCATCACCTCGGCGTATAAAACCGTTCCCACTCAGGCAGTGTTGGTGATCGCGTCGATCCCGCCAATCAAGCTTCAGGTGGAGGAGCGACTGGAGCGGTACAATGCCGGGAAATTTGAGGACAACGCAAGGTCGGAAAACATCTTGACTAAGTGGCAGTTCGCATGGGACTCCTACCATGGGTGGACAAAAACCTTTATCAGAGACGTCAAAAAGTGGTGCGACAGGAAGCACGGGGAGGTTGACTTCCACATCACGCAGGCGCTAACGGGACATGGAGTTTTCGTTAGCTACCTGCACAAAATCGGCAAAGCGGAAACCTGCAATTGCTGGTACTGCGAAGATGAAGACAAGGCAGAACACACCATCTTTGTTTGCCCAAGATGGCAAAGTGATAGAGAAGTAGCGCGCTGCAAATGCGGAACTGAGATTACTAGGGAAAATGTCTCGGTGATCCTGCTCCGCAACGAAGAAGGCTGGAATGCAGTTACCACAATGCTCAAAAACATCATGAAGCAAAAGGAAACAGACGAAAAGCAGAACCAAAACCGGACTGGACATATACTGGAATGAGACTGATTATATAACATAAACCTAATCACATAATCACAATCAATGGAGGCTGAGGCCTGCATGGAGCCGGAATCCGGCAGCACAGGCAGGAATGCCAGACTGAAATTGATTATATGAGGAAAGATTACGAATAAAGACCAAAAAGCGACAAACAAAACAGAAAGATAATACCTGACGGTGCGAAATTCTTGATGTAATGCCGAGAGGCAGATTCCAGGAATTAGCATCTGCGAGAGAGGAGTAGGAGTTTTAGTTGGTAGGTGCCTGGGTCGGAGACCTTTAGAAAGGCTACGTCCGGGTGAATCCAGCACGCTATCGGCATGGATATCCGCTGATGGTGTCTTTAGAAGATTTCTCCAAACTTCTAGGAAAAAAAAAAGTGTTACCCTCTACAGAAGAATGTGCACCTGTATTTCTATCATTACCTAGTACTAGTAGTATGAGACCTTCAATACCTGAAAGAGACTTTTCAAATGTTTATCATACTCCAAAACAAAGTTCAAAAAGTAAGTATCTTTATTTGCGAATCGAATGACTATTTAATTTGGTTTATGTGACAATTTATATACGTTTGTTTATTGTATAAATTTATTAATAACTGTTGTATTTAAATTTTGATTGTATACCGGTTATACCGGGACAGTAGTAACCACGTCCTGTCTTGAATAATTTCTTCTCTCCTTGAAAACAAACAGCATTTACCATGTATGCTTCTCTTCTAGCCGCTTATTCTACTACTACTACTATCTTACTATGTACTGTGATAGTTATAACAGTTAACAGCATTATTGTGCTTACGTTTTATTTTTTGCTAACCATAATTTTTTTATTGACTAGTAATAATATTGACACAGAATTGTAATTTTATTTTTATTATTTACAGCACGCAAATCTATTTTGAGGAAGATTGGTAAGAAAAGGTCCAATATATTATCTCCTCGCATGAAGGTCTTGTATAAAGAATATACGGTGCAAAAGGGAAGGATATGCAAATTAAAATCACAATTACAGAAATCACGCAAACTTTAAAAATGTTATCTCGTAACACTGACGTTTTTCGGAAGTTAGAACAAAATTTTAATAATGTTACGGCAAATTTAATTAGAAGTCAGTTCAGAAATTTTAAAAAGAATAAACCTTCATGGGACCGGGATGACAAAATTTTTGCATTAGCTGTGTGGACCAAAATGCTACCGGTTTCTCAGGAATTTTTTAAACTTACCGTCGAGATCAACATTACAAAGATTATTACAGGACATTCCCTTAACAGTAGGAATTAATAGGCACATTATCATAAGTTTAGAAAAAAGATTGGCACGCTGTTCAGAAAAATTGAAACAATGTGTCGACGAAATGACATTAAAACAGGCATTAAGGTACGGTTTCTCTGACGCGTCAGACGCATGCGGCGGACGCAGTACGGCTGACGCATGCGTTTGACGCAAGCCAGCGTGTTTCTTCTGGTGCGGCTAATGCCGCAACCGCGGACGGATTGTTTCTTTTCAATCGTGTTCGGTGAGCGTTCGAAATGAGTGCGATGGCGAAAATATTTTTGATATGAGGTTGAAGAGGTTTTATTTTATTATTATTTTTTATTTCCTTCCACGCATTGTTCTTTACTGTTTGATTTTTGAACTCGGGGTTCGACAGATCATACAGACATGGACATTTTGCAACGTATTCCACTAATTATTCTTCCTCAGAATGCGAAAATATTAATTTTTGAGATGCAGCAGTCATGTTGACGTTATTGTTTAGTGACTGCGGTTGCGTCTATACTGCTCTTCGACGGGTACTGACGCATGGCCCTGCGTCAGCCGCAACAGACGCAGCCGGTTCACGCATGAGAAGAAACGGTTGCATTAGATTTCGTTGTAGCAGTGCATTGCGTCAGCCGTATTGCGTCCGCCGCATGCGTCTGACGCGTCAGAGAAACCGTACCTTAAACCTATGACAAGGCGCATGATAAAATTGTTGGATATGTAGATCTTGGACATTTAGGAAATCCAACCAAGAAGCAAACCATGCATTAGTTTTTATGCTGTCATCATTATCTGGAAAGTGGAGGCAACCTATAGCTTTTTATTTCACAAAAGATCAAATTAAAACCGTTTCTTTGAAGAAATTATTAATTGACATTTTGTCCTGTTTAATTGAAAGAAACATTCATGTAGTTGGTTGTGTTTGTGACCAAGGTAAAAGCCAATTTTAAATTGTTGTGTTCAGAATGTAAAACATTACATACATTTATTTTTAGGGACTACGAATGTAGCGGCTGTAAGCCAATTAGTTAATAGTACAAATGATACTGATACTCCCCATATTATCAAGAACATCCGGAATACATTACATCAATATGATATTCATTTTGATATCAATAAGGTAGCCAAGTGGGTACACATTGAAGAAGCATACAAAATTGACTTGACCAGACGCTTTCAAGGTGGATACATAAAATCATTAATTATCGTTATCTTATTATTTGATTTTGTTTTTTTAGCAATGAGGAAAATTAAACCGTTACATTTCAAATTAAATCTAAGTTTTGTTAAAATGAAAGTTTCATTTGCTGTCCAGATTTTCAGTTCAGCAGCATCGATAGAATCGATGGTGGCATCTGCAAATCTGCCAGCAGAGGCAATATATACTGCAGAATTTGCACATCTCATGGACTCTATTTTTGATTCATTGAATAGTCGTAATATTAGAGATTTCCCAGGTAATCTATGAAAATTTAAAGTGTTGTGTTCATATTAACAAACTGTGTTTTGATTTTGTAGGAAAACCTCTGAAACGTGCGGTAAGTCGCTCAAGTGGGCATATTAAGTTTTGGAATACCATTATTCCAAAACTCGAAAATTGGAAGTTTTTCAAAAATGGCGTCCAATGCAAAGCTCCTCGTTGTATCAATTGCCTCATCTTCACGATGAACTCCGTGAAAGAGTTTTATGCTCACTATTTCCAAAGTGAGCAAGGTACATTGAAGACTAGATGCGTACAACAAGATCCATTAGAGAATTTCTTTAGGTAACTGATTTAATTATATCATTTAATGATAGCCATATAGAAGTAATATTTATTTCATATTTCAGTACGGTGCGTCAATATGGTGCAGCCAACATTAATCCGACTCCGCATCAATTCTTAAGTTATATGAAAACTGCAATAGTCAATAATTTATCATGTAAAACGTTGGCGAAAAATTGCGAAGATGATGAATGTCAAATGTTGATTAATTTAAAAGATTTTTTGGGAGCTGCAAGTAATATTCATACACCACCTGTTGTAACATCTGAATTACTTAATATGGTTAACATTAGTATTGATCGTAATTCTTTTGATGCCGAAAGTACGGCGTATATTTGTGAATTCTTTATAAAAAAATTAAGGACAGGTTGTGAAAAATGTTCATCGTGCTTTAAAAGTTATCAGTTTCAAAGAAAACGATCCGACAAATTTAAAGTTGTTTTACTGCAACAATAGCATGATTCGATGTGTAACCGTTGCTTATGATATAATTCACAAATGCTTAGAAACTCATCCCCATATTAATAATATCAAACAAAATATTCTTGAAGTCTTATATGAGCATGTAGATACTTCTTTCATTAATTGTGACGTTCATAAAGTAAGTATTACAAGCAAATTTTTTAATATCGTCACAATTGATGTACTGTCTTATATTTGTCTATGTGTATAACTATAAGACAGCTCATTCCCATGCTTCAACACTGGCAATGAGTGAACAGTGGCGATGACGCGGGCGGTACTACCGAACTATTCAAATAGCGCCACTTTTAAAAGTGGCTTCCATTCAGAATTTTATTTTATCATTTAATTTAATGTCAAGAAAAATATAATGATAAGAAATTTAATTTGAAAATATGCAAAGAGTAACCACAGCAATAATATTATTACTTTGGTTAATCCTTAATCATTTTCAGATTAAATTTCTTATCAATATATTTTCACGACATTAAATTAAAAGGCATTATGGCAAAAAAACGTTTATTTCCATGTTTTAGGACGGTGATTTTATAAAACACTAAAAAATTATGGATACAAATTTATTACATGTTAATTTACATATTTACCAAAGTCTTAAGATTAAATACGTTAGTCTAATAAATCTAAACTAAGGCTTTATCATTGCCATACATACAAAAAAAGAAAAAGAAATCAGTAGCATATCAAATGTATGAAATGATAAGAACAAAAGCAACGGTTTATGAATATTATTGTTTAGTAATAACACAAGTACAATATTGAAGGAACTAACAATATTGATAGTTGTAGCAACTAACTAATACAGAAGGAATTAACAATATTGTTAGGTCCTTCTGCACTTACAATAAAAAAACAATACAATAGCTAATTTAATAATGCAACATTTTAGAAAACATTATACATATATTATACAGTTTCTTAAATTACAACTGTTCAACTGTCAACCAAAATATATACACTATGTACTCAAAAGTGTACAAGGGACAATCACACAATGAATACTTAACCACAGATCGAAAACTAAATTATTATATTAAGAAAAAAAAATATCTGACAATACTGGCCCATATCATAATCGTTTCACTAGCTACTTGAAACACCTCCAAACAAATTTTTAAACGTATGAATCGGTTTAGAAATTAAATACGTAATGAATACATACGAAAATGTAATTTCCCCTTTGACATTTTTGAGTAGTGTACTTACAATACAAAGTTTACAAATGTACAAACGATCTTTGCTTATCTTCCGTGAATTTATGCAAAATACAATTACATACGATATTAAAAAATTTGCTTGTAATACTTACTTTATGAACGTCACAATTACTGAAAGAAGTATCTACATGCTCATATAAGACTTCAAGAATATTTTGTTTGATATTATTAATATGGGGATGATTTTCTAAGCATTTGTGAATTATATCATAAGCAACATCCATTGAATCATGCTAAAGTGGCAGTAAAACAACTTTAAATTTGTGGGATCGTTTTCTTTGAAACTAATAAAATTGTGTACCGTTTCAATACTGTCACTTTTAAAGCACGATGAACTTTTTTCACAACCTGTCCTTAATTTTTTCATAAAGAATCCACAAACATACGCCGTACTTTCGGCATCAAAAGAATTACGATCAATACTAATGTTAACCATATTAAGTAATTCAGATGTTACAACGGGTGGTGTATGAATATTACTTGCAGCTCCCAAAAAATCTTTTAAATTAATCAACATTTGACATTCATCATCTTCGCAATTTTTCGCCAACATTTTACATGATGATAAATTCTGTGGCTTGGTCAAAGAAGGGCCTATCTAACAAAGTTTTGAGATAATTGAGGATTTATATGAAAATTTAAAATGCTTATTATTTAAGTGTTTCTTTTCCGAATCTGATAAAATTTTGCTAGGGTCTTCCTAAAAGCAATTGTATTCACAAGGGATATTTATTTTATAATAATCTTATACTATTAATATATTTTTGATTCTTAGACCCCTACATTTTTTAATTTTTATACGCATTATAATTTTTGCACTTAGATCTTTTTACCTTGAAATTTTCGGATTTACTAGATTTATTCATTTACATTTAATTTCATTAAAGATGCATGAGAGCAATTTGTTTAATTAGATACGCCCAACAACTCATTTTTGAAAAATTTGCACTTAGGTCCTTTTTCGACCAAGCCACAGAATTATTGACTATTGCAGTTTTCATATAACTTAAGAATTGATGCGGAGTCGGATTAATGTTGACTGCACCGTATTGACGCACCGTACTGAAATATTATTTAAATATTATATGGCTATCATTAAATGATATTATTAAATCAGTTACCTAAAGAAATTCTCTAATGGATCTTGTTGTACGCATCTAGTCTTCAATGTACCTTGCTCACTTTGGAAATAGTGAGCATACAACTCTTTCATGGAGTTCATCGTGAAGATGAGGCCCTTGATACAACGAGGAGCTTTGCATTGGACGCCATTTTTGAAAAACTTCCAATTTTCGAGTTTTGGAATAATGGTATTCCAAAACTTAATATGCCCACTTGAGCGACTTATCGCACGTTTCAGAGGTTTTCCTACAAAATCAAAACACAGTTTGTTAATATGAACACAACACTTTAAATTTTCGCAGATTACCTGGGAAATCTCTAATATTACGACTATTCAATGAATCAAAAATAGAGTCCATGAGATGTGCAAATTCTGCAGTATATATTGCCTCTGCTGGCAGATTTGCAGATGTCACCATCGATTCTATCGATGCTGCCACTGTTGAACTGAAAATTAGGGCAGCAAATGAAACTTTCATTTTAACAAAACTTAGATTTAGTTTGAAATGTAACGGTTTAATTTTCCTCATTGCTAAAAAAAACAAAATCAAATAATAAGATAACGATAATTAATGATTTTATGTATCCACCTTGAAATCGTCTGGTCAAGTCAATTTTGTATGCTTCTTCAATGTGTACCCACTTGGCTACCTTATTGATATCAAAATAAATATCATATTGATGTAATGTATTCCGGATGTTCTTGATAATATGGGGAGTATCATAGAACATGAATATTTTTCTTCCATTAATTATGATATGATGTCCTCCTTCATTTGTACTATTAACTAATTGGCTTACTGCCGCTACATTCGTAGTCCCTAAAAATAAATATGTGTAATGTGTAATATGTGTAACATTCTGAACACAACAATTTAAAATTGACTTTTACCTTGGTCACAAACACAACCAACTACATGAATGTTTCTTTCAATTAAACAGGACAAAATATCAACTAATAATTTCTTCACAGAAACGGTTTTAATTTAATCTTTTGTGAAATAAAAAGCTATAGATTGCTTCCACTTTCCAGATAATGATGACAGCATAAAAACTAATGCATGGTTTGCTTCTTGGTTGGATCTTCCTAAATGTCCAAGATCTACACATCCAACAATTTTATCAAGTGCCTTATCATATGTTAATGCCTGTTTTAATGCTATTTCGTCGAATAATAAGACACATTGTTTCAATTCTTCTGAATAGCAAGCCAATCTTTTTTCTAAACTTATGAGAATGTGCATATTAATTCCTACTGTTAAGGGAATGTCCTGTAATAATCTTTGTATGTTGATCTCGACGGTAAGTTTAAAAAATTCCTGAGAAACCGGTAGCATTAGCGGTAGCACGCTTATACACAGCTAATGCAAAAATGTTATCATCCCGGTTCCATGAAGGTTTATCCTTTTTAAAATTTCTGAACTGACTTCTAATTAAATTTGCCGTAACATTATTAAAATTTTGTTCCAACTTCCGAAAAACGTCAGTGTAACTGGCACGAGATAACATTTTTAAAGTGTTGCGTGATTTCTGTAATTGTGATTTTAATTTGCATATCCTTCCCTTTTGCATCGTATATTCTTTGTACAAGACCTTCTTGCAAGGTGATCAAATATTGAACCTTTTCTCACCAGTCTTCCTCAAAATAGATTTGCGTGCTGTAAATAATAAAAATAAAATTACAATTCTGTGTCAATATTATTACTAGTCAATAAAAAAATTATGGTTAGCAAAAAATAAAACGTAAGCACAATAATGCTGTTAACTGTTATAACTATCACAGTACATAGTAAGATAGTAGTAGTAGTAGAATAAGCGGCTAGAAGAGAAGCATACATGGTAAATGCTGTTTGTTTTCAAGGAGAGAAGAAATTATTCAAGACAGGACGTGGTTACTACTGTCCCGGTATAACCGGTATACAATCAAAATTTAAATACAACAGTTATTAATAAATTTATACAATAAACAAACGTATATGAATTGTCACATAAACCAAATTAAATAGTCATTCGCAAATAAAGATACTTACTTTTTGAACTTTGTTTTGGAGTATGATAAACAACATTTGAAAAGTCTCTTTCAGGTGTTGAAGGTGTCATACTACTAGTACTAGGTAATGATAGAAATACAGGTGCACACTCTTCTGTAGAGGGTAACACTGAAAATATGAAAATATACAAGACCTTATAAATTATTGTATCGAAGCAGGCTATGTGCGTGTATTTAAATTATTTAATGCTAAAACACTTAACAGTTACCTAATTCAGTTGGTGCCTTTGCCACTGTTACTTGGGAACTCTCTTCACTACATTCCCTATTAATTCGATCAGGATAGGCAAATTTCGATAGTTTATGTTTCTTTGTATTTGTGAAGTGCTTATCCGTAAGATGCAGTTGACAAATTCTGCTCGTCGGCGTGATTCTGATATTGGGAAGTTGATTTAAAATGTTCATCCATTTTTCTCTTCTTGTAGTTTCCAACGGCAACTTAAAGAAGTGAATTCCACATTCGTTTGGATAATGAGAGTCACAAGATGATAAAAACTGTTTGTGTTAAATATCTTTGAAAAGGGTTGCTGAACTATAAAAATGTAACTGCAAATAATGTACCAAACTTAAAATCTGTATGATATTTATGAACATTCAACGTGTCCAATTTTTTTAAAAGAAATTTTCAGTGTGTATATTTATGTATTATTGCGTAAATAATTCGTGAAGATTTAGTAAGGTGTAACCAATTTTAACTATAAAAAATGAGAATAGGAAAATTCACAACACTTCTGAATATGCCAAATTTCCCTATACCAGCTCTGATCTGAAATACTTTTTTACGAACCTGTAGGTATAAACAGCAAATGATTTCCAACAAAAGATTTCAAATATTTAAAAAATTTTTGGACTATTCAGTTAAAAATAAATATTTGATTGTATAATATACGATTTCGAAATTGTTCATTTGTTTCAAATAGAGATTCCGGTCGATAGGACGTAACATCCTTTATTCAAATTTGTATGTAAAGTCTCTTGCTTACCTTCACCTTCACTTAACAATATACATATATCAGTTAAATTGTAAAGTATTTAATGTAAAACTAACACACAATTAACACGAAACACGAGTCGCAACTAGTTACTAACAATACTAAACTCCACTTGTTAAATGTTACTGATTAGAATTTACAAACTGGCATATTTATTAAGATTTGAAACTATACAAATTTTAGGGGGAAGTGAAGCTATTGGTCGAAACCGTAATTAGGGGCTGACCAGGGTTGTGCCTTAAAAATGTTTTTAGAAATTAATATTTCTAGTAACTTACAATGGGTAAAACCGAGATACTTTTAAAGTCTTAAGCAGCAGGGAGCCCGATGCGGTATTATGAATATTAGGAAAATCCAAACTGTTTTATAATGAAGACTGCTAAGAAATTGCCATTAAGAAGTAATTGGTAAATTGCATTTTAAATGGGGTTGGAAATTCATACGAAACAATAAAATTAATCACAAACTCTTTTAAACGGACACTAAATGGCGCATAAACACTTAACGTTTCGCAGTCGTTCGACAGCTTCGTCAGAAGTGAAAAATATATTTTTTGAACTGTCGAACGACTGCGAAACGTTAAGTGTTTATGCGCCATTTAGTGTCCGTTTAAAAGAGTTTGTGATACAATCTTCATCGAACAAGAACCAGCTTTAATAAAATTAATGCTAATTCAACTATGCGAAAAGCGCATTTCGACAAGATCGTAGCTCTATAATTATTTCTGATTATCTATAAGTTATTTTACTAAGAACTAATATACCACAAAATGATTAATCAAATGAATTGATTACAAATGTACAAATGCGCGCCAACACCACTTCTACTCAGTACGGGGCTTTTATATGCTTTCCAAAGCTTCCTATAACTTTTTGTAGATTTGTTACATAATTCCCTTGCGGTTCGTAAAAACGCTCCCATCGCTATGGAAATTGGTTACAGATCACTAAATTTTTACGAATTATTTACGCAAGATAGAGACTCAAAATTTCCTATTATAATAATCTCACTATATACAGGCTGAGTCCAAAAAAAAACGCCTACGCGAATAGCGTCGGTGTTTATTGTCGTATTTGAGCGGTCAAAAAATCAAACAAAATGGCAAAAAAAACTCAACTTTTGTTTTTTAAATGCAATGGTATGATTACTGTAATCAATATCGAAAGAACTTTTTTTCTGCGATCAATGATGTGCTGCAACAAACACTTATTTTTCAAAACAATAGAAAACAATAAAAATAAATATATTAGGAGTAATTATTTACATGAAATGTCGTAATAAACAGTTGGTGAACAATAAATAGAGAGTTTTAGCATTTTTTACGTTGTGGATAACGTTTACGCTAAATGCTGTAAAAAGACTAACGCGCTTGCTCATATATTTGTGAGCATGCGCATTAATAGTTTTGTAGCATTTAGCGTACACGTTATCCATATCGTAAAAATTGCTAAAACTCTCTAATGATACATGTTTTACGGTAAATAGTGTAGTATCTATAAGTACTTCCTCATAGGCAAAAAAATGACGATAACGTTCAAATTCTTTTTTGTTGTTTTTTTCTATTGTTTTGAAAAATAAGTGTTTGTTGCAGCACATCATTGAACGCAGAAAAAAACGTTCTTTCGAAATTTATTACAGTAATCATACCATTGCATTTAAAAAACAAAAGTTGACAGCTGTCATGCAGCTGTCTTAAATGTATTAAAGACGCAAGGTATGGAATTTTGTAGAGTTTTTTCTGCCATTTCATTTGATTTTTTGACCGCTCAAATACGACAATAAACACCGACGCTATTCGCGAAGGCGTTTTTTGCACTCAACCTGTATATTTAAATATTTTCAATTCCAACACAAGCTTTTGAAATTTCCTCATTCAATAGCAAACCAGTATTTTAGGAAATGTAATTTGTGTGGTTGTAAATTATGAACTTACCTTATACGAAAGATAGCTACTGCTTTGATAAAATCATAATTATTGGCTGCCAATGTCAGGAAACGTTATGTTAGTTATGTAACAGAATTTTTGGTATTTCGGAGAGACGTCAAAAAATGTCCGAAATTTTCTGTCCGCAACTGTACATTTTGTTTTTTATTTGGTAATTTAAATGGAATTTTACCAGTTTACATCCCTGATGATGTCTATGGTAGAAAGTCAAGAGCATAGGTCACATTTTCTGTAAAACGGAGTTATGTACGTAAATGCATTCAAAAATGAAATTTGTGAATATTTCGTCCGTTTTGATCGCCCGAATGTGAAATACTATAATGAATAACTATAGTTAAACCCTTATGTTGGACGAAATATTCACAAATTTTATTTTTGAATACATTCAAGTCCATAATTCCGGTTTGCAGAAAATGTGACTTTTGCCCTTTTAACTGCCTACCACAGATGTGTAATACGTAATTGTCTCTTCTGGCATTAATAAAAAATCGAACGCATTAATTTTTAAAACTACATTAATGTATTAGTAATAGAGATCGTGTTCTGAAATTCCATTAATAAATAAGCAAATAGTTACATTACACTAACAGAAACATTTTTGACAAACGCCATAAGTTAGTTTTTTCAGCCGAAAAATGATTAAAAAAAGTAATTCCACCTTAGTAGTGAGTTACGAATTATTTAGAAATATTTACATTTATAGACAATATGTATAATTAGATTTAGAAATTCTCGGCATTGGGGTACGAGACAGAATATTACGAGCAATATTCAATTTCGACGAAGTAATATTTTTAATTTAATTCATGCACAATGCTAATGCGTACTAAAGATGAGTATTACCGAAAAATGTTGTTTCTAGGTTTCATCTAAGTATGTTACAATTAACTAACATGACACTTACACATTACACACTTTAAATTATTTTCATTAAGATATGGTCAAAACACTAGCACTCACATATTGCCTGTAATTAACTACAAAACAAGAGGTTCCGTGTAAAATTCAAAATAATAAAATTTAGAAAATATGCATCCAGCATTACACAAGTGCATTACAGATGTCGACATCTCACATTAGTCAGGATATTGAGACACAGGTATTGCAGTGACACCTATTTTCTATAAGTCGATTATTTTCGTCTGAAAACACCATCATCAGCGCCCCCCCGTTATCCCTTTGGGACGTCTTATATTTGTCTATGGGTTATGGGCCTAGCAACGTGGTATCCGCGAGAAAAGAAAGTAGATAAGTAATGCTTGCACGTGTTGACTTTTGAGGTTAGTTTTTTTTTGGACTCACATCACATCGAGTTTCAGCATTCAAGTATTGAAAAGCAGAAGGAAGAGATGGATAAGTTCAAGAATTTCAGTATTCAGAAATTCGACGGAAGTAATTTCCAGTTGTGGAAATATCAAATGGAAATAATTTTTCGAGCCGAGAAGTTGTGAACGGTGTGTCGCCTCGACCGGAAGATTCAAGTACGCAACAGGGTAAATGGGACAAAATGAACGCAAAAGCTATGTTGCTTATCTCAACGTCAATGGAATTTGATCAGTTGCAAACAATCATGGCTTGTGAAACCGCTCCATTGATGTGGACTTGACTAAAGTCGATTCATGAACAGCGTAAATTTAAAACAACAGTTTTTTAATTACAAAATGTCAGAATCTGACTCAGTCGCAAAACATATTAGTAAAATCGAGTCAATGGCACATGCATTAGCTGATATTAGCGAGCCAGTGGGAGAAATAGACAAAATCGCAAAAGTCCTAGGCAGTTTGCCATCAAAGTATAGTCCTTTTGTCACGGCATGGGACTCGTATGCAGAAGATACACAAACTTTTGAGAATTTGACACTTCGGCTACTTAAAGAGGAACAAAAATTAAATCAGACAGACGAAATGTCTTCTGCTTTTGTGGCTGTCACTATAATGCCCAGTTTTATAAAGTGCGGTTGACTAGAAGTTGACACTCAACCCGTAGTCAACGAAAGGTTTTGGTTTTATAATGTTCGGTTGACAGCTCAACATCTGGGTGACTGTCGGTTGACTTCAACTATAGAAATAGGTAGCGGTTAGCATCTTCAACTGGAGATTGAGTAGTGTTTTTGTGTTATTCAAAATGGATTCCTCAAGTTCATCAGATGACTCTGTCGTTGATTATGCACACGGTAATTTATTGTGGGAAAGTTCAAGCTCAACGACGTCCAACGAAGACGAAGAGCCTATACCACAAAGAGCACCTAAAAATTATCGGCTTCGCCCTGACAATTTAAATATATGGTCGAATGATGAATTTTTTGTAAGATTTCGTCTAAAGAAACACACAGTGTTGAATTTATTGGGCGAAATAAGAAATGAACTTGAAATGCCTACACAGAGGTACGTTATGGAAAGTCATGATAGTAGCTCATATTATCTTAAAATTTATTACAGGAATCATGCTATCAGTCCACTGAATCAGTTGCTAATAGCTCTGCGATTGTATGATACTGGCAGTATGCTAGTAACTGTTGGAGACTTTGGTCCTTTGATGGTGTACACAAGTCGAGTGTGTGCCAAATAGTAAAACGTGTGTCTCATGCTATAGCAAATTTGGTTCCTAATTATATTAAAATGCCTTCAAACGCACAGGAAATTACAAGTATACAGAGGCAATTTTATGATGTTGCACATTTTCCACGGGTCATTATAGTGCAATAGATTGCACCCACATTAAGATACAATCCCCAGGTATGTTAGAATTTGTTTATTTCGTGTGATTATTTATAAAATAAAAGAACATAGCTGTTGTGCCAGTTTTATGTACATTTACACAACATTTTTGATTATAGGTGGTAATGAAGCTGAAGTCTACCGAAATAGAAAAGGCTACTTCTCGTTGAACATCCAAGTTGTTGGAGATGCCAAATTAAATATTCTGGATATTACAGCCAGATGGCCTGGATCAAGTCATGACCAAACGATATTTAACAATTCACAGATAAATGCATGTTTTCGAGCAGGAGAATTTAGAAACTCTATATTATTGGGAGATTCAGGTTATGCATTGCAAACATATGTAATAACACCAATACTAAACCCACAAGGACATGGTGAACAGTTGTTCAATGAAGCACAGATTAGAACAAGAAATGCGATAGAGCGGTTATTTGGAGTTCTGAAAAGAAGATTCCCAATACTGTCACTGGGATTACGATTAAAAATGGAAACCATTAAATCGGTGATCATATCCTGTGCAGTTTTACATAATATTGCACGAAAAATGAATGAAATGCCACCACAAGATCCTGAAGTAGCAGAGGTGGATGCTGAAAGAGATGAAATATCGGTAGTAAATGAAGGACATGAGCAGCAAGTGCATATTAGACAGCAATTTATAAATTACTTTGCGAATTTATGAACATAAAATAACATCATTTATTTGTATTTTATCAGTCTCATTATTATTATTATTTTTGTTTGTATTTATATTTTATTTATATCATGTATTTTACATAATATGTGAATTTTACATATTTTTGGGATAATTGTTTTTATTATACCACTAGAAAGTTCAATAAAAAAGTGACATGAAAATTGTATATCTGTGTATAAGCACATATACCATTTTACATATAGTGTTCCTTAATCAGAGTACTAAGGATTAAACTAGTATTACATAAGACAATAAAAAAACTTCGCAGGCAGGCCATGACTTGCTTTTACTTGCTTTCATGGCTTGCCCGAGAAGTTTTTTTTATTGAAAGCCTTTTATAATTAAACAAAAAAGAAAATGAGGGGACCATTGGACTAAAACAAAACAGTGTTAAAAGGTGCCTAAGGAAAATAATTGAAACTACTGTATGAGTAATTATTTATTTAATTCTCTTTTTAAATTTTTCTGCCATTAACTGTTGTACTTCAATTTTAGCGTCGAGTAATGCAAGTTCTGTATTTTCTCGCTGCAGTTTTAATTTACGTAATTCCTCTGTCCTTGCATTTTCTTTATTAGCAGTTTCTTTTTTAATTCTACTAGTGAATCTTTTTCAGGGCAATGACCTCGATTTAAAAATGGAATTAGTATGTAGTATGTCATTGTAATTGTCAAAGGTGGTCGAACAAAAACACTGCTCCGGTAATCGAGTCGAGATGGGTGTGACTGTTTTGTTCTTTTCTCTCCAACAAACAATTGAAATACAGAAGATATTCAAATATATATACAGGCTGTTACAAATTCGAGGCTCACCATTGGGATCTCGGAAACGGTAA
>OY284484.1:10754599-10783666 GCA_958336345.1 Dorcus parallelipipedus
GAACTGCAGATCAGCTGCGTTGCAAATTTGACAATTTAAAAAAAGATGTTCGTAAATACGAAGCGCAGAAACGGCAAAATTTCTATAAGACTGGTGGAGGTGTCGAACAAGATGTAAAAGCCACAATAAAATTATTATATAAAAATCACTCTTAATGGTTTTAATTATTTGCGCGATACATAATTTGGTATCTAAAAATGTTTACTACAAACACAAATTCTTAGGTAGTTAATTTGCTAGACTGCAATAAAAAATAGCTACTTATAAAGAATAGTAGATTATACATGATTTTTACCCGAGGTGTAGTTTGTATCCCGAGGGCGCAGCCCGAGGGTTCTACACATCACCGAGGGAAAAAATCATTTACTCCCGAGGTGTTGCTTGATGACATGTTATTACCAAAATCCCACCAAACAATTCGCAAGACACAAAGTTATTACTTACATTTCTAAAACTACATACTAGTTACTTTTAAAAAATAATTGATTAATTTTGTGTTTTGTGTACACTTGCGAATTAACATGTTTTTTTTTTTGCTGCTCACTTAAATTCATCTTACAACAACAATTATATAAAAAATCACTCTCACTACTATTGCTACTGCTACTAGTATCTTCCCAAAGTCGCTTATTTTTATGAAATAGTTGTTCAGGAGACAATGCCATTTTAATAATCAATATCAAATTCAAATTCAATGATAAATTATTAGTACATATTACTAAACATTCAAATTTGAAACTTTAACACGACGTCAACTTTTGTCGGTTGACGTTCAAACTGAACTGCAACTAGGGTTTGAGTGAAACGCCGGTAGACCGACACCCCAATCTCCGGTCGGGGTTTATAATACTCAAACTGTAGTTTAAGCCAAGGTTGAGTTTCAACCTTCGGTCAACTAGGCTTTATAATACCGGCCCTTAGTACCTTATATATCATGGCATGCTTTCTCGGAACCGAATTTTAGGCGAATTGAAACAGCCATATAAGCGTTAGCTTATTAATGGAGACGGCCATGCGCAAATTTCTCATCTTTGAATACCGCGCCGCTAGATGGCGCCACGCCTTCTCGTGCTCGCTTTGTACATAGGTGGCTATGGTGGCAGTGTTGCCAACTATGGAAAGCAGTCTCCCACCAATTAGTGATATAGAAACCACCAGATTTCCACTAAAATCTTCAAAATTACATTGTTTGGCAAATAATAACGATTTTTAATTCTTTTTCATCAGTTTAACAGTTGTCCAGTCTTTCAAAGTAGGATCTTTCAACCATACTTAACGAAATTTCTGTGTATACTGTGGTCTTGGTCTTGACATTGTCGAATCTGCAGTGTGCAATATACGGATGATTTTTAATCTTCGTCAAGTATGCTTAGCCATTTAATTTACCAGAAAGATCAAATCCGCAATTAGCTAAAACCGATTAACCGAGTATATTATGTGATACGGTCTGACTGTGACTGTTGTGAGTTGTAACTTGAGACCAAAAGCGACGAATCAGGTTATAGTAGCTGAGTTCGGCAATGCGACCTTTTTCATCAATCACCTCAGAATCGTTCGGTAATGAAAAGTCGAGCTTACTTTGACAGATCTGGAATATTCGGCAAATACAGATCAGATGAAAAAGATCGCGCTCGCTCAGCTCGGAATATTTTGGAGGAGCTCTCAGATCTAGAACTTGTCAAGTAGGTTATGTTTATATATTTTCATGAATTAAGAGTAATCGTTGTTTAATTTAAACGATAAGTGTTTGTACAGTGTAAAATAATGAAATTAAGACGAATTTCAACATTATAATGAGCATAATTAATTTCAAGCATAATTTCAAGAAATAGTGTTTGATGATGAGGAATACAACCAATTTCTAAAAGTGAATAATAAAAGTGACTTTATTTGCAAACTCAACTGTCAGAATCTATACGCCAACTGCTCGAAATCGTTCGTCATTAAGTTTGTTCATGTGGAGTGCTCTGTGATCAGCTGATTAAAATCTCACTAGCTCTGCTCGAATCGTCGAGCGCATTGCCGAACTCACCGAATCACCGCGACGAATCAGGTTATAGGGGTTATGGAACTAAATACTTTATCGACAAACACGTGACGTCATTGTTATATATTTTGAACGCGGTTTGTGGAACTATTGGATGATGCTTAAGAATAGTTTTTTAAGTTGTCATCCATTGTTCGTGAAAATAGGTTATGTTAGATGATATTTTGTTAATATTTTGTAACAATCTCTCTATTATAATACTGTCATCGTCAAATACGATTTCATTTGCTGCGATAATAGCCATTTCTACATTCATTTTCAATTAAATATGAAAACAACCTCAATAAATTGATTGATTGACAGTTCACAATAACATGCGATGGAATAGCCCACTTTGGCGAATATCGTTTTTAATGACGTCATAATATAAACCGCGTTAAAAATGTAGGAATAATTGTTCGTCGCTAAAATTCGCTTTAAAAGTGACATCGACATGACATTTGTAAGTTTGTTTGTCATGATACATGACAAACAATTAATTAACGAAAATGCCTACACAAATACGTTTATAAAAATCACTGAAATACATACGAGAAGAAAAAGTTTAAATCTTTAGAAATTAAAAAAATGAGCTTTAATTTTTATAATGCGAAATAGTTACATGAAGAGAATCACCAAAAATTCGACTAACCGAGAAAGGAGAAAACCTGTCGCTAAACGAAGGTTCCGAACCACCAGATCTAGTGGAGAATCCACCACATTGGCAACACTGTGGTGGGGTACAGTCGTGAGAAAAACACTGTTAAGTACTAAGTATGTGGTTTAGTATCAATTCGGCCCGTAGTGGAGGACGTGTTATCGTGCGTTTCCTGCTGAGTTTTCACGCTGAAATTATGTAATTTCCGCCCCGTTTTGACGCGATCATGTTCGGTGAAGACGCGCATGGTTTTCGTTCGGTGTAGGTGCAACCCACGACCCCCCAAGTCGGTGATTAGAGTGCCTGTTGTGTTGACAAAATGGAATGCCCGATGGAACGCGAATCGGGAGCCTTAGGCGGCCTCTTCCAGCAGATAATCCAGGACATGAAGGTACTGGTCGTTTACAAAAAGATAAATAATAAGTAATTTCCGCCCTGCTTGCATTGAACGAAACAAAAATATCAAATCGCGTACGTGTTGTTTACTTTGATTTTTATCTGCCTGATTGCATTCAATGCGAACGGATTAATTACGAAACTCCTTTGATTGCACATCTGCTGCTGAACGCAGGCAACGCAGCTTTGAATTAAAAACATTTTGTTTGTTGAAATGGTAAGGAACGCCGCCGCGTTCCAATTCGCGTTCGACCAAGGGTAGGTTCCACTTAACGTTCAAAATGATCAAAGTAGCGGTGGCATCATGGACAAATATAAGACAGTCCATTCCCATGCTTTGACACTGGCAATAAGTGAACAGTGGCTGTGACGCGAGAGTACTACCGAACTATTCAAATAGCGCCACTTTTATTCAGAATTTTATTTTATCATTTAATTTAATGTCAAGAAAAATATAATGATAAGAAATTTAATTTGAAAATATGCAAAGAGTAACCACAGCAATAATATTATAACTTTGGTTAATCCTTAATCATTTTCAGATTAAATTTCTTAACAATATATTTTTCACGACATTAAATTAAATGGCATTATGGCAAAAAACGTTGATTTCCATGTTTTAGGACGGTGATTTTAGAAAACACTAAAAAATTATGGATACAAATTTATTACAATGTTAATTTACATATTTACCAAAGTCTTAAGACTAAAAACGTTAGTCTAATAAATCTAAACTAAGGCTTTATCATTGCCATACATACAAAAGAGACGATATGATACAGTTTTGCTATTTTTATATAAAGAAATCAGTAGCATATTCAAATGTATGAAATGATAAGAACAAAAGCAACGGTTTATGAATATTATTGCTTAGTAATAACACAAGTACAATATTGAAGGAACTAACAATATTGATAGTTGTAGGAACTAACTAATGCAGAAGGAATTAACAATATTGTTAGGTCCTTCTGCATTTGCAATAAAAAAACAATACAATATTAATTAAATAATATTAAATAAATTTAGTTGCGGGGTTCGTCTCGAATTGTGTGGGAATGCGGTCCGGGTGTTCACGGCGACGATTAGCTCACGTCGTTCCTTTTCTGGCCGGAGTGGAGCAAGATTCTTTCCTGACGTTTTGGTGGACTCGGGTATCGTTTCCCTTGGCTGGCGGGGGAAGATGGTCCTCGTTCCCGGGGGTCGGTACTGTAGTTGGCCAGCAGGTTTGCATCAGCTCGATGCAGTAGCGTCCCGGTGTTTGGCGTTCAGTTGTAGGACAGCGTCTCGGTGCGTGGCGTCCCGGGCGTCGACACTGTAGTCGCCACGGAGTCGGTTGGGTAGAACGACTGCCTCTTAATTTTTGGCCCGCATTTTTATACACCGTTTTTGGCTAGTTTGCATGTTGCATCTCTTTGTTCTTGCCCCGTATTTCGCCCATCGATTTCATATGTGCGCGGCCTCGTTTAGCGTAATTTTCGCTGAGCTCTACCGTTGTGTAATTTGAACTGATTACCTGTTTATTTCGACTCGGTTGCGGTGCCCTCGATTACACAAGTTCGCGTTTCAATTATTTGTTTGCGGAATACAACCCGAAAGTTCGTGGTTTTTTTAGAAAATCCCTTTCGTGACAATATATTATCCAGTTTCTTAAATTACAACTATTCATCTGTCAACTAAAATATATACACTATGTACTCAAAGTGTACAAGGGACAATCGCACAATGAATACTTAACCACAGGTCGAAAACTAAATTATTATATTAAGAAAAAAAAATATCTGAACAAAAACAGTTTGTATATTGCTACCAACATTGGCCCATATCATAATCGTTTCACTAGCTACTTGAAACACCTCCAAACAAATTTTTAAACTAGACGTATGAATCTGTTTAGAAATCAAATACGTAATTAATACATAAGAAAATATAATTGCCCCTTTGACATTTTTGAATAGTGTACCTACTTACAGTACAAAGTTTACAAATGTACTATTTTTTGATATTTTGATTTGCTTTGAACCACAAACGATCTTTGCTTATCTTCCGTGAATTTATGCAAAATACAATTACATACGACATTAAAAAATTTGCTTGTAATAGCTACTTACTTTAATATGGTGATGATTTTCTAAGCATTTGTGAATTATGTATATCATAAGCAACGGTTACACATTGAATCATGCTATCGTTGCAGTAAAACAACTTTAAATTTGTGGGATCGTTTTCTTTGAAACTAATAAAATTGGGTACCGTTTCAATACTGTCACTTTTAAAGCACGATGAACATTTTTCACAACCTGTCCTTAATTTTTTTATAAAGAATTCACAAACATACGCCGTACTTTCGGCATCAAAAGAATTACGATCAATACTAATGTTAACCATATTAAGTAATTCAGATGTTACAACGGGTGGTGTATGAATATTACTTGCAGCTCCCAAAAAATCTTTTAATTTAATCAACATTTGACATTCATCATCTTCGCAATTTTTCGCCAACGTTTTACATGATGATAAATTATTGACTATTGCAGTTTTCAAATAACTTAAGAATTGATGCGGAGTCGGATTAATGTTGGCTGAACCGTATTGACGCACCGTACTGAAATATTATTTAAATATTATATGGCTATCATTAAATGATATAATTAAATCAGTTACCTAAAGAAATTCTCTAATGGATCTTGTTGTACGCATCTAGTTTTCAATGTACCTTGCTCACTTTGGAAATAGTGAGCATAAAACTCTTTCATGGAGTTCATCGTGAAGAGGCGGCCATGTGCTGTTAAAGCATATGAGAATTTTGAAAATTTTTGTGCAAATCGGTTTTGATTGCAGCGGATTCCCCGACATGCACATGGCCGCCTTGCATTGGGATGACTTATTATGTGGCGAACTGGCTTCAATTTGTCAATCCTACTGCAATATCAGGTCCACAAGCGATCGAAAGATGTCGCTACTTAAATGTCCATTTCATTTTAACAAAACTTATATTTAATTTGAAATGTAACGGTTTAATTTTCCTCGTTGCTAAAAAGAACAAAATCAAATAATAAGATAACGATAATTAATGATTTTATGTATCCACCTTGAAATCGTCTGGTCAAGTCAATTTTGTATGCTTCTTTAATGTGTACCCACTTGGCTACCTTATTGATATCAAAATGAATATCATATTGATGTAATGTATTCCAGATGTTCTTGATAATATGGGGAGTATCATAGAACATGAATATTTTTCTTCCATTAATTACGATATGATGTCCTCCTTCATTTGTACTATTAACTAATTGGCTTACTGCCGCTACATTCGTAGTCCCTAAAAATAAATATGTGTAATGTTTTACATTCTGAACACAACATTTTAAAATTGACTTTTACCTTGGTTACAAACACAACCAACTACATGAATGTTTCTTTCAATTAAACAGAACAAAATGTCAATTAATAATTTCTTCACAGAAACGGTTTGAATTTGATCTTTTGTGATATAAAAAGCTATAGATTGCTTCCACTATCCAGATAATGATGATAGCATAAAAACTAATGCATTGTTTGCTTCTTGGTTGGATCTTTCTAAATGTCCAAGACCTACATATCCAACAATTTTATCATGCGCCATATCACCCAGGCAGCAAAGTTCGTCAATGTGACGTCAATTTATATTGGGACTTTTACGTCAAGTCACCAATAACTGACGTTATTTATAGGTAAGTTTGTCAACGTGTTAGGGACGTAACTTCAGAGGTCTTTTTGACGTTAAAACTACGTCTTTTTTAAATCGTAATTATTAATTTTTCAATTCAAAAGTAACAACTATGCAATTATTATTGACATCTTCAAAAATTTCTAAGTACTAAATGTATTCATAAACTCTTTTTCGTAAAAACAACATATTATCTGTATCCCTATATGTTGAAAAATAAGTGTTGACTATGATAACAGAAAAGTGTATAATATGTATTAAAAAAATATTAAGAAATAATCTGAAAGTGTATATCGACCACTCTATTTTAGTTTTTCCACATATTATTTAAAAAATGACTGTTAATAATTTTCTGTAATTTTAAATTGAATTGAAATTGCCGCCAATTAACTTCGCAAGTATTAAGTTTGTTTTGAGTTTGCGTGTTGTGGTGGATTGTGCTGTCGTGCTGTGTTGCAGAACCAGATCTTACATGAGACTAATGTTGTAAGTATTGCTTTTATAATTATGTTTTATTCAACTCGAGTGACAAAAATCTCTACTTACCTATTATTATTGTTTTTTTCTTTACTGTTTTACTGGAACTAGGAGAGTAGGCCATACCTAACCTCAACTGTTGTGGCAGCAACGATCCTTTTTTCTGGAACTGAGTGACTGAACATTCTTCGCAACTTTGATTTTCCTATATTTTATTTGGTAAGTTTTCTTTTCTATAACAGAATGTCAAACCGCTAACTTTCTAAAAGCGGATTTCCACTAAATAGACAAAACTGCAACAAATCAGACTCGTGTCGTGTTCGACAAAACTGCAACTCAAATTTTCAAAACTGGAAACATTATTATTAGAAACATTATTTTTCAGTATGGTGACTGTTTATTTCAACTCAAAATTTTTAAAATGTTTCTAATTTTGGAAATTTGAGTTGCGGTTTTGTCGAACTCGACAGAGTCTCTGTTTTGTCCGTTTGGTAGAAATCTGCCAAGAAAAGTATTAAAGTGATATTATTAATTCTAGAGATATTTTAATTTAACCATTCTCATGGCGTTTGTAGTAGTGAAATTTAATGGCTGATGATGTGCAGCTGGAATAGCATTATTGTGGAGTGGTTGATTCTAAAGAAGAAAGAAGTCTATTGGCCTCCCTTTAAAAACAAATGAACAAGAGGATACAAATACAAGTATGTGCTTTTATAAATTATTTAAAATCAAGCACTAAATCACTTATTATACTTTTAGCTATTTTCGCACTTCTAAAAAAATGATTTTCTCTGATACATACAGTTTATAGAATTTTATAGTGTTTTATAGAATTGTTTATTTATTTTTAATGTTTTATTTCTTTGTTCAAGTAGTTGTTTTTGTGCAATAAATTTATGTAATTTATAAGCTGTATTTTTATTGAAATTGCCTTCATAAGTCCAGTATTTCAGTCACAGTTTAACTTTAATCTTCAATTTATTCCTGTAGTAACAATTATAAAAACAATTGTTCCTATAGGAATAAACTAAAAATTAAAGTTAAAGTGACTGAAATACCGGGTCTTAGTAATCATGACCAATAAATAACTTTCATTCAACGTCATTTTCACGTGTAAATCTGACGTGCATGTGACGTTAGAACATAACGTCTGTGGGCTGTGACATATTTTCGTCATTTTGACGTTATACTAACGTCGTTTAAGTCGCGACGACGTAAAAGATGACCAAAGGTAGATCACCTTGCTGCCTGGGCATAGGTTAATGCCTGTTTCAATGCTATTTCGTCGAATAATAAGACACATTGGGCTCATTCAGGGACACTCAGCGGCTTAGCTAAACTGTGTTTCAGTCAGCGTTTTCTAAGTGTCAGCACATAGTGATTCCCTAAACGAAGTTCTGAATGGCAGCTGTCTCACATGCTTGACCTACTATATGGGCGAGTTAAATAAACGGTTAATCCCGTCAATCTGCATAAAATCGTCAAGTTAACGGTCAGAGTAAACTACCTGACCAATCATCGACTGGAAAAATTGAATATTGACTCAACCAGTAAATTTAAATTATGCTCCCACTACTTTTTCGATAGCGCTGAGGAACTCAGCCTAGAATTTATGCGCTGAGTAAATATCTCAGCAGCTTTCTTTCAGCGGTCTGTCAACTTATCCATTCAGGGAAACTGCTTACTTAGCCTCTCAGCCGCTGAGCGTCTCTGAATGCGCCCATTGTTTCAATTCTGAACAGCGAGCCAATCTTTTTTCTAAACTTATGAGAATGTGCATATTAATTCCTACTGTTAAGGGAATGTCCTGTAATAATCTTTGTAATGTTGATCTCGACGGTAAGTTTAAAAAATTCCTGAGAAACCGGTAGCATTTGCGGTAGCACGCTTATACACAGCTAATGCAAAAATGTTATCATCCCAGTTCCATGAAGGTTTATCCTTTTTAAAATTTCTGAACTGACTTCTAATTAAATTTGCCGTAACATTATTAAAATTTTGTTCCAACTTCCGAAAAACGTCAGTGTAACTGGCACGAGATAACATTTTTAAAGTGTTGCGTGATTTCTGTAATTGTGATTTTAATTTGCATATCCTTCCCTTTTGCATCGTATATTCTTTGTACAAGACCTTCTTGCAAGGTGATCAAATATTGAACCTTTTCTCACCAGTCTTCCTCAAAATAGATTTGCGTGCTGTAAATAATAAAAATAAAATTACAATTCTGTGTCAATATTATTACTAGTCAATAAAAAAATTATGGTTAGCAAAAAATAAAACGTAAGCACAATAATGCTGTTAACTGTTATAACTATCACAGTAAGATAGTAGTAGTAGTAGAATAAGCGGCTAGAAGAGAAGCATACATGGTAAATGCTGTTTGTTTTCAAGGAGAGAAGAAATTATTCAAGACAGGACGTGGTTACTACTGTCCCGGTATAACCGGTATACAATCAAAATTTAAATACAACAGTTATTAATAAATTTATACAATAAACAAACGTATATGAATTGTCACATAAACCAAATTAAATAGTCATTCGCAAATAAAGATACTTACTTTTTGAACTTTGTTTTGGAGTATGATAAACAACATTTGAAAAGTCTCTTTCAGGTGTTGAAGGTGTCATACTACTAGTACTAGGTAATGATAGAAATACAGGTGCACACTCTTCTGTAGAGGGTAACACTGAAAATATGAAAATATACAAGACCTTATAAATTATTGTATCGAAGCAGGCTATGTGCGTGTATTTAAATTATTTAATGCTAAAACACTTAACAGTTACCTAATTCAGTTGGTGCCTTTGCCACTGTTACTTGGGAACTCTCTTCACTACATTCCCTATTAATTCGATCAGGATAGGCAAATTTCGATAGTTTATGTTTCTTTGTATTTGTGAAGTGCTTATCCGTAAGATGCAGTTGACAAATTCTGCTCGTCGGCGTGATTCTGATATTGGGAAGTTGATTTAAAATGTTCATCCATTTTTCTCTTCTTGTAGTTTCCAACGGCAACTTAAAGAAGTGAATTCCACATTCGTTTGGATAATGAGAGTCACAAGATGATAAAAACTGTTTGTGTTAAATATCTTTGAAAAGGGTTGCTGAACTATAAAAATGTAACTGCAAATAATGTACCAAACTTAAAATCTGTATGATATTTATGAACATTCAACGTGTCCAATTTTTTTAAAAGAAATTTTCAGTGTGTATATTTATGTATTATTGCGTAAATAATTCGTGAAGATTTAGTAAGGTGTAACCAATTTTAACTATAAAAAATGAGAATAGGAAAATTCACAACACTTCTGAATATGCCAAATTTCCCTATACCAGCTCTGATCTGAAATACTTTTTTACGAACCTGTAGGTATAAACAGCAAATGATTTCCAACAAAAGATTTCAAATATTTAAAAAATTTTTGGACTATTCAGTTAAAAATAAATATTTGATTGTATAATATACGATTTCGAAATTGTTCATTTGTTTCAAATAGAGATTCCGGTCGATAGGACGTAACATCCTTTATTCAAATTTGTATGTAAAGTCTCTTGCTTACCTTCACCTTCACTTAACAATATACATATATCAGTTAAATTGTAAAGTATTTAATGTAAAACTAACACACAATTAACACGAAACACGAGTCGCAACTAGTTACTAACAATACTAAACTCCACTTGTTAAATGTTACTGATTAGAATTTACAAACTGGCATATTTATTAAGATTTGAAACTATACAAATTTTAGGGGGAAGTGAAGCTATTGGTCGAAACCGTAATTAGGGGCTGACCAGGGTTGTGCCTTAAAAATGTTTTTAGAAATTAATATTTCTAGTAACTTACAATGGGTAAAACCGAGATACTTTTAAAGTCTTAAGCAGCAGGGAGCCCGATGCGGTATTATGAATATTAGGAAAATCCAAACTGTTTTATAATGAAGACTGCTAAGAAATTGCCATTAAGAAGTAATTGGTAAATTGCATTTTAAATGGGGTTGGAAATTCATACGAAACAATAAAATTAATCACAAACTCTTTTAAACGGACACTAAATGGCGCATAAACACTTAACGTTTCGCAGTCGTTCGACAGCTTCGTCAGAAGTGAAAAATATATTTTTTGAACTGTCGAACGACTGCGAAACGTTAAGTGTTTATGCGCCATTTAGTGTCCGTTTAAAAGAGTTTGTGATACAATCTTCATCGAACAAGAACCAGCTTTAATAAAATTAATGCTAATTCAACTATGCGAAAAGCGCATTTCGACAAGATCGTAGCTCTATAATTATTTCTGATTATCTATAAGTTATTTTACTAAGAACTAATATACCACAAAATGATTAATCAAATGAATTGATTACAAATGTACAAATGCGCGCCAACACCACTTCTACTCAGTACGGGGCTTTTATATGCTTTCCAAAGCTTCCTATAACTTTTTGTAGATTTGTTACATAATTCCCTTGCGGTTCGTAAAAACGCTCCCATCGCTATGGAAATTGGTTACAGATCACTAAATTTTTACGAATTATTTACGCAAGATAGAGACTCAAAATTTCCTATTATAATAATCTCACTATATACAGGCTGAGTCCAAAAAAAAACGCCTACGCGAATAGCGTCGGTGTTTATTGTCGTATTTGAGCGGTCAAAAAATCAAACAAAATGGCAAAAAAAACTCAACTTTTGTTTTTTAAATGCAATGGTATGATTACTGTAATCAATATCGAAAGAACTTTTTTTCTGCGATCAATGATGTGCTGCAACAAACACTTATTTTTCAAAACAATAGAAAACAATAAAAATAAATATATTAGGAGTAATTATTTACATGAAATGTCGTAATAAACAGTTGGTGAACAATAAATAGAGAGTTTTAGCATTTTTTACGATATGGATAACGTCTACGCTAAATGCTGTAAAAAGACTAACGCGCTTGCTCATATATTTGTGAGCATGCGCATTAATAGTTTTGTAGCATTTAGCGGACACGTTATCCATATCATAAAAATTGCTAAAACTCTAATGATACATGTTTTACGGTAAATAGTGTAGTATCTATAAGTAACTTCCTCATAGGCAAAAAAATGACGATAACGTTCAAATTCTTTTTTGTTGTTTTTTTCTATTGTTTTGAAAAATAAGTGTTTGTTGCAGCACATCATTGAACGCAGCAAAAAACGTTCTTTCGAAATTTATTACAGTAATCATACCATTGCATTTAAAAAACAAAAGTTGATAGCTGTCATGCAGCTGTCTTAAATGTATTAAAGACGCAAGGTATGGTATTTTGTAGAATTTTTTCTGCCATTTCATTTGATTTTTTGACCGCTCAAATACGACAATAAACACCGACGCTATTCGCGAAGGCGTTTTTTTGCACTCAACCTGTATATTTAAATATTTTCAATTCCAAAAGAAGCTTTAGAAATTTCCTCATTCAATAGCAAACCAGTATTTTAGGAAATGTAATTTGTGTGGTTGTAAATTATAAACTTACCTTATACGAATAATAGCTACATAGATAGATAAAATCATAATTATTGGCTGCCAATGTCAGGAAACGTTATGTTAGTTATGTAACAGAATTTTTGATATTTCGGAGACGTCAAAAAAAAATGTCCGAAATTTTCTGTCCGCAACTGTACATTTTGTTTTTTATTTGGTAATTTAAATGGAATTTTACCCCTTTACATCCCTGATGATGTCTGTGGTAGAAAGTCAAAAGAGCATAGGTCACATTTTCTGTAAAACGGAGTTATGTACGTAAATGCATTCAAAAATGAAATTTGTGAATATTTCGTCCGTTTTGATCGCCCGAATGTGAAATACTATAATGAATAACTATAGTTAAACCCTTATGTTGGACGAAATATTCACAAATTTTATTTTTGAATACATTCAAGTCCATAATTCCGGTTTGCAGAAAATGTGACTTTTGCCCTTTTAACTGCCTACCACAGATGTGTTAACTACGTAATTGTCTCTTCTGGCATTAATAAAAAATCGAGCGCATTAATTTTTAAAACTACATTAATGTATTAGTAATAGAGATCGTGTTCTGAAATTCCATTAATAAATAAGCAAATAGTTATATTACACTAACAGAAACATTTTTAAAAACGCCATAAGTTAGTTTTTTCAGCCGAAAAATGATAAATAAAAGTAATTCCACCTTAGTAGAGAATACCGAATTATTTAGAAACATTTACATTTATAGACAACATGTATAATTAGATTTAGAAATTCTCGGCATTGGGGTACGAGACAGAATATTACGAGCAATATTCAATTTCGACGAAGTAATTTTTTTAATTTAATACATGCACAATGCTATTGCGTATTAAAGATGAATATTACCGGAAAATGTTGTTTCTACGTTTCATCTAAGTATGTTACAATTAACTAACATGACACTTACACATTACACACTTTAAATTATTTTCATTAAGATATGGTCAAAACACTAGCACTCACATATTGCCTGTAATTGACCACAAAACAAGAGGTTATGTGTAAAATTCAAAACACCATCATCAGCGCCCCCCTTGTGGGTATGCCCAACTATATTCACGTTGCCAATTCCGTAATCCCTATGGGACGTCTTATATTTGTCTATGGGTGGCATTGTTCCACACGCTCACAACGATCAGAACAATAATAATAGACACTTGGGTGCGAGGCTAGGAAAGCGATCACATCGCCCATAAAATGAACCTGGGTCGGCGTAAGACATCACACATGACGGCGCTAATTTAAAATATGAAATTGAAAAGTTAACCAAGCATTTTGCATTTTGGACGCAGTTAAACTTAATTACTGTTTTCCGTTTTACCGTAGCAATAGGAGTTTAAGAGATGTGTGAACATGCGAGTACGGACAAAACGTGAGCTCCGAAGTTGTGTCAGTTTTTGCACGAACAATCGCGATTTAAATTTTAGAAAATATTACATCAAATGTTAGGACCTACTCTACATCGTGTGTTATTGTTCGTTCTTATGCACGACTTTTGATTGGTGAGTTTTTGTGAACATTTCCGTTCATCGCGAACTCGAGACAACAATAAAACATTACAGTGGAAAAACTTCTTTAAAAATTTTACACTCAATTATATTCGTAAATTGTCTCTCTTATCAACAATCGTATCTTATAGCGGATTAGCGCATGTTGTTAAATTATGAATACTGACGAGTGCTGCATTTTTTGCAGAGAAATATTTTCTGATCCTAAATCTGTTATACAATGCACAGCATGTAAATTATACTGCCATAATGCATGTGGTGGAGTTTCCGTTAAGCGTGGCTTCCACATGCGAAAAACAACGTGGAAATGTCAGAACTGTGAACAAAATACTGAAAAAACTGAAGAAACCGTGAATGATGGAAATATAAATAAACAAAATTCGCAATTTGTGGCGCCTTCTTTGACAAGAAAGCGCGATAAAATTGATTCAAGTACCGGTTTCACTTCTGAAGATATAATAAAGATGTTTCATACTATAAACTGCAGTCAGAAAGAAATATGTTGTAAACTTGATGACGTAACTAAAGAAAATTTGAATTTACGAAAAATCACATCCGATAATTTCAAAATCATTGAAAATTTAACTTGTGAGATTCAATCCTTAAAAGAAGTAAACGCGAACCTCAGGCAAGACATTTCTGAATTATACTCAAGTAAAAACCTCAATACTGTTATTGAGGATATGAAAAACTTAATTGAAGATGTTAAAACTGATTCTGATGGCATTAAAAAAGATATTATTGAAATTAAAAATACTATTGGTGTATATTCAACTAATCCAATCCGTGGAAATAATGAAATTACTTCCAATAGACTTAACACAGATATAGTCCAACTAAAGAACGCTATTCAAGACTTGAAAAAAGACAATTCTTTGAACGAGAAAGGTCTTCAATGTAAGCCTTCGTACAGTGAAATAGTAGCACCAAAAGAAGTTCTGGTCATTCAGCCTAAACATCAACAGCAGTGTCTTGAAACGAAAAAAGAACTTCAAAAGAAGATTAACCCCAGTGATCTTGCTGTTGGAGTGTCGAACATCAAAAATCTAAAAAAAGGAAGCATTGCGATTGCCTGTAGTAACATAAATGATACTATTAAATTACAAGAGGAAGTAATGAATAAGCTAGGAGAGTCATACTCAGTCAAAATTCCTAAGCATAAAAATCCTATGATTAAAATAATAGGTATGTCTGATGAATATGATAAAGGTCTATTAAAAGAAAACATTATAAAACAAAATGAAAATATCGAGAACAAATTGAAGCTTTTTGATGTAAAAGTTATTAAAAAAATGAAATCCAAATATATGGCAATTGTCGAAATCAACAGCGAGTTATTTAAAGATGTTATTGAATACAGAAATTCCAAACTAAACATTGGTTGGGACTGTTGCCCGGTGTATGAATTCTTCAACATTACTCGATGCTGGAAATGCGGAAGATTTAATCATAGAGCTTCGGAATGCACATATAAGGAAACATGTGCAAAATGTGGAAGTTCAACGCATAAATCAAGTAATTGCGAAACTGAAATATTAAAGTGCGTAAACTGTTTGGATCACAATACGAAACTCAAGTTAAATTTGAACATCGAGCATTCTGTATTTGATCTAAACTGTCCCGTATGGACAAAAATCAAAGATTCAATTAGAGAGAAGACTGATTACTCGGCATAGCAATTAACCACATCTACATCTATGGTTGTACCAGAATTTATCCCAACGAACTATCTGTTAAAAACTTTAAAGATAACACATTTAAATATCCGTAGTATCCGCAACAAAATACCATTGGTGGAAGTTTTCTTGGAAAGTGAAACACCTGATGTGTTTTGCATAACTGAGCACTGGCTACTTAAGAATGAAATGGCAGTTATCAGAAACTATAATTTGCTACCTACCTGTGAAGATAGGCAGTAGTTTTACATCGGACTGAAATATTCCGATGTTGCCAGCCAACTGCAATGGGACGGGGGGGGGGGGGGGGGTCAATTCCAAAACGCGAAGGCCAAAAACCAAAAATAGGCGCCACTTAATTTTTTTTAAAGGGGAAAGTGAAAATTAAGAAAACCCGTTACATCTAGAACACTTTAGTTTACTCAAACACAAAAAAATATATATATATAAACAATTAAATAATATCTGGACAACACAAAAAAATTTACAATATATTCATGCTTGTCGGATCCGAACCTCGCACCAGCCTATATTAAAATTATTCAAATCGTAAGTAATACAAAAGAATTACAATCTCCGGTTAACTGCACTTGACAACGTTCGTCTACTTATATCCTCTTTAAATTTTACATCGGGGTGTATGCAACAAGATGCATGTTTAATTGCGGCAAAATCAAAGAAAAGAATCGGCAACTCAATTTGCGAATTAACGCTCAAAACTATAAAAAAAATTATAACGCTCCGACCTTTATTCCGTTGGTGTCCGATTCGTTTGTCGGTGTCTTTGCGGAAATGCCGTAGCGGCCCCTTTGAAGTGTGCCGACTGCCGCGTAGAGAGGCGAGGGAGGGAACTTCCAATGTCGCAATTCGCAGTGCACCTGCACAATCCGGATCGGATTCAACTTCTGCAGATTCTAAAATAGCTTCCAACGAAAACTAACTCTTGCTAAAAGCCTATAAGCGAAAAGAAAGCGAACGTAAGGGCCAAATCGAGAAACGCAGTTCGTATTGACTTACCCAGGATTATCACCCGGACTGCTATAAGTCGCAGAATAGATGCGGCTTTCCCGTTTCCAACTGGGCCAAACAGATTCGGCAGAAGCCGTTCACATGCACTTTCACCCTCTTTGGTGAAACGGGCACAACCAAGCAATAAACAAAAGAACGTGCGGCCCAGGAAACGAATGAATCTTTAATGAAACGGCGGCGTACTTCTCGATCGGCGGAAAAGAAAAGAATGCTACGAGAGAGAGACGTTCAATTTTACCATTGGCGGAATTTTCCTAGCAACAGGGAGAACCAATCAGCTCAAAGGGCAAAGAGCACGAGTAGTACGCGTCCAGAAGTAGAACTTCGTTAAAAGTTTATCTAATTATTCCCATGCGCGCGATTTGCCCCCAAATAAGGTTGGATTGCCTATATAAAATGAATTTGGTTTAATTAAATGAAGGACCTGTTAATGGAAATATGTTAGACGAAATTTTACGTAAAATTACACCGGCGGAATACGGTTATTCCT
Source organism: Dorcus parallelipipedus (assembly GCA_958336345.1). Lineage (NCBI taxonomy): Eukaryota > Metazoa > Arthropoda > Insecta > Coleoptera > Lucanidae > Dorcus > Dorcus parallelipipedus. The sequence goes on from OY284484.1 coordinate 10,772,085, forward strand.
ACACCGACTGCAATGGGTACCACGACGCGATCCCAGAAATAATCCGGCACGTCGAATTTCGTATATACAGGGCGTGTTCGGAACAGTAATGAAAACTGAACAGTGACAATGCATATACAGGGTGTATTCGAAACAGAAATGAAAAATGAACTGTAACAAATTTAGTAAGTACTTTTAACAGAACTACAAAAAGAGGCTGTGGAGTAGCCATAACATATTATATTATTATTATTATTATTATATATTAGGAATGGTATTCATGCTGATGAAATAAAATGCCAATCGCAAGAAGATCTATGTGAGATGGCTGCGTGTAGCATAAGTATACATAAACAAAAACTTGTCATTGTATGCATATACAAACCCCCTTCAGCTGGCACAGATGATTTTTTATTATATTTTGACACTGAACTAGGGAATATTTATCCTCACTTCAACCTTCACTTGGTCTGTGGGGATTCAAATATTAATACACTGGTAACTTCAAATGAATCTCTGAATTTGACCAATACCCTTCTACAATATAACCTTGTTCTCAAATCATTAGTACCGACCAGGAAAGATAGATTATCGATGTCCTGTATAGATAATATATTTGCGGATTTTACTTGCGATATTGAAATTAAAGATACACACCTATCTGATCATACCTACCAGAATATGAATGTTGCTGAGATTAATCCTTCCGAAGGTCCAAAATTTGAGCAAAGAAGGCATTTCACAAGAGAAAATGTAAATATTTTTAAAAACTATTTATCCTCAGAAGAATGGTATGATGTGTACTCGATTCATGGCACAGACGAAAAATATAATGCCTTCATAAATCTTTTTCTTGGTTACTTTAATAGCGCATTTCCACTTGTACGAACGAAATTAAAAACCTCTAATCAAAAGCATCCATGGATGACCGATCGTATTAGAGAATTGTCTAAAATGTTAGATGAAAAGCACGAAACCGACAAATGATTAAACGGTACCTGGTACCATCAACGTTTTTTGGACTTTAAGAGATTGTACAAAACAACAATTGATACTGTTAAACATATGTACATATAATTTCAGTAGACTTAAGGGAAAATGGGGTAAGTGTGCGCATGGGGTATCTGTACGCACCCATTCATCTCAAAAAGTAATAGACTTACAAGAAATTACTGCTCATGAAATCTATGTTATCCACCCACAACTCTAATTTTTGAAAGCCCTAATAGTATCAGTTTTACCAATCAAGTTCGGTATGTCGTCATAGCAGCAATGAGATTTCAATGTATGTTTGGATTCCGAAAACTTAAGCCGTAAATAAATAAATTATAAATATTTTAATTTCAGTTTTGTGTTACGATATTCAGTAACATTTAAAGAATGCATTGCGCATTTGGTATTTATTGAAAAATTCTTTTTTACAATTTTGTGATAACAACAATAAAATAATGTAGGTACGGGGAAACTGTGCGCATTGTGAAGGGGTAAGTGTGCGCGCGAAAATTTTATATTTATGCAAAAGTAACTGAACTCCAGAAGAAGACACATACCTCCACAGATGTGAGAAGTTGCTACTTAAAACTGAACAATGGTTTAGGTGTATTATCTGCTCTCGATGGTTGCATACATGCAACGGTTGGAACTAGGGGTGCGCGATATCATATTTTCAATATCGGTTATCGGTAACTTAAAAATATCGATATTTATTGATACACTGTTATTGTCGCTCTATCGTTAATATCGATATCCGAAATGGAAATATCGTATTTTCAAAGAATCTTATTTTTGTTGCATCACCCATGCTTTTTTATAACAAAATATGCATATAGTATGCTTGAGAAATATTCTATTTCAACATATTTTCATTATTAATACTTAAAAAGAGAAATATTCTACTGCGCTAAGTTACCCCATACCCGCGTACAATTACCCCGTGTGCATGGGGTATCTGTGCGCAGGAGCACTCTCATGAATTTTATTTTTTATTGTCTATTTTTTATTGTTATTTTATTGTCTGAAGCAAAAGTGCGCACAGTTACCCCAGTCTCCCCTACTAACGCCTCCAATTTAAACTCAGAATGTTGGAAAATTATTAATAGCGAGAGAAGTTCAAATAAAGTATCAAAACTTACTTTATTGGACTCAATGAAAAATGAAATAACTGATGAAAAAAAGTATCCAACTTGTTAAATGCATATTTCGTCCGAAGTTCCACAACTAATCATACACTAAACGGTACCATTGGCACAAGTCATTGTATTGCACAATCAATGTTACTATTCCCAACCGATAACGCAGAAGTGACCCGTACAATAGTCTCTAAATGTACAAAACGTTGTGCGGGACCAGATAATATCCCTAGTTTTATTTTAAAAGCAGTTGCAGAGGTAATAGCCAATCCGTTAAGTGATATTATAAATGAATCCTTCTCTGAAGGAATATATCCAACCGCCTTAAAGTCCTGTAAAGTTATACCTATTTACAAAAATAAAAGCAATCCTCACGAAGTAAGCAGTTATAGACCAATTACCATACAAAATCAAATAGGGAAAATATTCGAGGATACACCATTACAGCCATAACTGCAACTTATAACTTTATGCTTAACGAACTAAACAACAAAAAGCCTATATAATATTATGTGATCTACGTCGAGCGTTTGATACTATCAATCACTCTCTTCTATGCGACAAATTGGAAGTTATGGGAATCAGAGGAATAGTGAAAGATTGGATAAGATCGTACTTAACTAACCGATCTCAGTTTGTTGTGATAAACAACACTTATTCGGATGATATCAAAGTCAACTCGGGAGTGCCTCAAGGATCCATTCTTGGGCCTATACTATTCGCTCTGTTTATCAATGATCTACCCAATCAATGCGCATCAGCTTCCTCAACAACAATTTATGCGGATGACACAACATTTATTGTCTCGGATTATACCACGTCAGAAGCCATTGCAAAAGCTAATAAAGTCGTGAAAGAAATGGAGCAATGGTGTCAAAGTAACGGTCTCTTACTAAATGGTGAAAAGACCGTGGCTGTACCAATATTAACAAAAAACTCAACTCTTGACTGCTATCCCTTAATACGATGTGGAAGAAATTCTATTGCTGGCACAACCGATTTTAAATTTCTTGGTTTGATTATGTGGGGCGGCTGCAGCAATATGTTAAACATTTTGACCATTCAGAAGAGGATAATTCGGATTATGGCAGGTATCGAGAAGAGAAGGAGCTGTCGTCAATTTTTTTCGAGTTATGGGATAATGACGGTGCCATCGCTTTATATCTATCAACTAACTTTATATGCTATTTCTCTTACCGACTACCTAGAAAAAAATTGTGATTTTCATGATTACCAAACCAGGTCTCGAGAGAATTGGCGACTTCCATTCAATAGACTAACCGTTAGTCAAAAGGGTCCAAAATATATGGGATTACTCTGCCTTAACAAAAACAAGACGTTATGGAATGATGATATGCCGACCAACTCGACGCATTTAAAGAAAAAACTGCAACAATTTCTGACAGCAGCAGCATTTTACTCATTAGAGGAATTTTTTAATTTGTAATTCATTTTTAGTACTTTTTTGTTTAATGTGCTCGCTGACAAGTCAAATGTTCTTACTGAATCCTTTATTTGTGTATGTAGAACGTTTTGACAAATATATTATTATTATTATTATTATTATTATTAATATTCTCTTGAAAACATAAACACAACAGAATCTCTGAACAAGTTCGTGAGAAGGGCACACAAAAACCGTTCCAATTCTCTCGCCGTTAAGACCAAATAATACAAGTGGAACGACGCTACAAACTCTATTGAACATAATCGTCGTGATACTTAAGTGGAACCTACCCCAGATGGAACGGCATAATGGCGATAATTCACGGGTTTTATTTATCTTCGACGTTTTATTGACCTTGCTTCTGCTTGTTGCGAATAAGTGAATGTCATGACGCATCGCCGAGCCAGTTATCATAAAATAAAAACTGTGACAGTTATGTAAGAGCGAGCGAGCGGTCAATGTACTTGCAGTGTATTGGAATATTGGAAATGATGCATGTGTATACACACATACAGATGTGCCAGCGTCGTAACGCCGACACTTCATCGTTTAATTAATTTTTTTTTCTTGAGTTCACCTTGAATAAAACATGTAGATTGTAGAAACCAGCCGACTTTCGAAGCGTCTGTCGCACTCTATTAAATCCACGAAGTGCTGATACGCCACGCTCCGGTGAAATATTAATTAAAGTTCATCGTAACTGTTAATAACTGCGGATACGGCGCAATGAGCATTATGGTGATTAACTTTTCAGTGTTTGCATGGTTTTACGAGCGCGCATTACAATTGTAAAACGTGGCCTTGTTTCGTGATTTACACCGGAAGCTATGTTTTCTCGTCGGTGCCCGAAGTAGCGCCATCTGTACGCGAACGTGTACGAAATACGAAATAATTTTGCAAAAAACAACTAATTCTTCAGCAGTTATTTCTTTTACGTCGCCATCTGTCTGCAAACACCAGAAGTAACGCAGATGAAAAACATCGATTAACAAAAAATCGGAAAAAAAATTCAAGTAAAGTCCCTGGATTAATAAAGTACGGCAATACACAGTTTAGGACCAAATTTTAAAAACTAGCCAAAATATGGCGTCTGTGTCACGTGACACAAACAGACTTGTGTTATTTGAATGGTATTTGAGTTGAATAAACAAATATTTGTCATGGAAACGAAGAAGTTTTAGATTTTTTGGCAGTTGATAAATGTCAGCTCCCAAAAGGAATTAGAAATACGAAATAAATCATATTAAAAACACCATAATAAATAAGCCATATTAATCTAAAGACGTTGAAGATATGATTATTGAAACCCTTTTGCTTAAAATTTTGAATTTTGATAGAAAAAAAAATGGAGTAGTTTTTGCAGGTAACGGAAATATTACATAATTAAACATTGCAGTTTTGCGTTATGTGTAAAATATTTGTGCTTGCTCGAAACTCGAAGGTAATCGTCCATGCCCCGTGGTGCTCCTGGTTTGTTCATTTGTGGTTTGTGACGGTTATTGCATTTTGTTTATTTTTATCGATTTACAATAGTTAATCGTATTAAAGGGTTGTAAGGACGTTATTACAGTTTATTATGGGAGAAATTTACTAGTCGACAAACAGTACAGTTTACATGCTCAGATTTGCGCAGTAAAAGCTCTAAAAAATTGACATTTACGTTTATTTTCCGTTGTTATGAAAATCAACCAAAATTTTCATTTTAAAATTCCCGCGCATAATAAGCCAGAAAATGGCTCCCTATTGCCGTACTTTATAACCTGTGAGCAAATAAAAATCAGATTAGGGTAGGCGGTGCAAAGAAAATGTACGTCTGTGATTAAATAAAAAGTCAATAAATTTGACAGCCCATGAATGTACTACATTACTTAATTCAGTTAATCACAGACATACATTTTCTTTGCACCGCCTACTCTAATCTGATTTTTATTTGCTAACTTTTTACTATCTAGGGACTTTAAATTCAAGCTTGAAGTCGCGCCATCTATACACAAACGTGCGAGCTAATTTATCTCGTCCGAAGTACGAAATGATTTTACGGCGCCATCTGTCTGTAAACACCAGAACAAATGCAGATAAAAACATAAATTAAAAAAAAATCGAAAAAAATTGCCTTCAAGCTTGAACTAGCGCCATCTAGACACACATGTGCGAACTAATTTATGTCGGCCGAAGTACGAAATTGTTTTACAAAAAACAAGAACTTAAATTCTTCAATTACTTTTTCACGGCGCTGGCACCATTTGTCTTTAAGCGGCAGAACAAACGCAGATGAAAAACGTAGATTTAAAAGAATCGAAAAAAATCATATCAAGTTTGAAGTCGCGCTATCTATTCACAATCGTGTGAATTTAGCAAAAAAAATCAATTTTTCACGATGCCATCTGTCTGTAAGCACTACAATTAAAGATCGATTAAAACAACCGAAAAATTAATATTCAGGTAAAATCAATGTATTCGTGATAAAAATCGCACTTTCTTGGCGCAAACATGTGAACTATTTTTACTTGGTCGAAATATAGAGAATTTTCTTCAGCAATTGTTTCACTGCGCCATCTATCTGTAAGCACCAGAACTAGTTTATCGCCTTCGCAGATGAAAATCATCGATTAAAGAAAAAAAAATTATATTATTATTATGTTTGAAACTCGTGCTATCTGTACACAAACGTGCCAACTAATTTTTCTTGGCCCAAATAATTTTGCGAAAAAGCAAGTAAATACGATTTCAATCCACGGCGCCATCTGTCTGTAAGCACCAGAACTAACGCAGATGAGATACATCGATTAACAAAAAATCGAAAAAAGAATTGATATCGTGCCATCTGTACGAAAATGTGCGAACTAATTTATCTCAGCCTAAGTACAAAATGATTTTACAAAAGAAACAAGTAAATTCTTCAACTATTTTTTTCACGGCGCCGGCGCCATCTGCCTGTAAACGCCAGAACAAACGTGGATTAACAACAAAAATCGAAAGAAATAATTTCAAGCTTGAAGTCGCGCCATCTATGCACGAACGTGCGAGCTAACTTATCTGGGCCGAAGTACGAAAGCATTTTACAAAAAAAGAAAACAAGTAAATTCTTCAACTATTTTTTCGCGGCGCTGGCGCTATCTATCTGTACGCGCCAGAACAAACGCAGAACAAAAACATAGATTAACAAAATAAAATCGAAAAAAATAATTTCAAGCTTGAAGTCGCGCCATCTATAATGTGTTTCATTTCTCATCTACACACCCCTGTAGTTTTTATATTTATTAACGGATCGATTTTAAATTTTCGCCAGATGAACATCCTCTTAAAACACACATTTTTCAAATTTGAAACCTTTTGTATTGCAAGCCATGACTTACTGCCATTTAATAGAAAGTCGAAAAAATTAAGAAAACATAGTAGGCCTTGTTTGATCAAAAAAAGTTATTAGAAAAAGTTGTTTAGAATTACGAAATAACCCCAATTACCAAATTTGGTTGAAAAATTTTAATTTTTAATTATTAAAAAAAATAGAATTTCAATTTAATCTACAGTTGTATGAAACGCTAAAACTAACCGACTAAAACACCCAGAATGAAAAAAAAAACAGCTTAATCTAATATTTTACCAGGCCTCCATCGTGCAGTATGCATTTTTCTATACGTTTCCTATTATTCTTTACAACATTGTTTAGTTCCTGTGATCTTCAAGACAAGCTTCACGAACCCTGTTGCGTAAGTCTTCTGCATTATTATTTTGATTTTTGTAGACTTTCTGTTTAAGTATTCCCCATAAATAAAAATTCAGAGGTGTTAAGTCAGGAGATCTGGGACACCAAAACATGAAAGGACTGTTTCTGCCTCTCCATCGTAAAGGGAAATTTTATTTAACCATTCTCTAACTATTCTTAATGCTAGAATAGTTCGCGAATGGTTAAATGAAAATTTTTAAACAGAAAGAGTACAAAAATCAAAATAATAATGCAGAAGACTTACGCAACAGGGTTCGTCAAGCTTGTCTTGAACGTCACAGGAACTAAACAATGTTGTAAAGAATAATAGGAAACGTATCGAAAAATGCATACTGCACGATGGGGGCCTGGTAAATATTAGATTAAGCTGTTTTTTTTTATTCTGGGTGTTGTCGGTTAGTTTTAGCATTTTGTAAAACTGTAGATTAAATTGAAATTCTATTTTTTTAATAATTAAAAATTAAAATTTTTCAACCAAATTTGATAATTGGGCTTATTTCGTAATTCTAAACAACTTTTTCTAATAACTTTTTTTGATCAAACAAGGCCTACTATGTTTTCTTAATTTTTTCGACTTTCTATTAAATGGCAGTAGGTCATGGCTTGCAATACAAAAGGTTTCAAACTTGAAAAATGTGTGTTTTAAGAGGATGTTTATCTGGTGAAAATTTGAAATCGATCCGTTAATAAATATAAAAACTACAGGGGTGTGTAGATGAGAAATGAAACACATTGTATACACAAACGCGCGAATTAATTTATCTCGGCCGAAGTACGAAATAATATTACAAAAAAGAAGTAAATTCTTCAACTATTTTTTTCGCGGCGCTGGCGCCATCTATCTGTAAGCGCCAGAACAAACGCAGATGAAAAACGTAGATTTAAAAGAATCGAAAAAAATAATTTCAATCTTAAAGTCGCGCCATCTATTCACAAACGTGCGTACTTTGCGAGTTTACCAAAAAATAAATCAATTCTTCAGCAATATATTTCACGGCGCCATCTGTCTGTAAGCAACACAACTAAACATCGATTAAAACAATAAAAAAATTAAGATTCAGGTAAAATCAGTGTATTCGTGATTAAAGTCGTGTTATCTGTGCGCAAACTTGTGAACTAATTTTACTTGGTCCAAATACAAAGAATCTATCTGTAAGCACCAGAACTAGTTTATCGCATTATCGTATTTGCAGATGAAAACCATCGACTAAAGAAAATCGAAAAGAAAAAAGACTCAAATTTGAAAGTCGCGCTATCTCTGTACGCAAACGTGCGAACTAACTTTTCTCGGCCGAAATAATTTTGCGAAAAAACACGGCGCCATCTGTTTGTAAGTACCAGAACTAACGCAGATGAATAACATCGATTAAAAAAACCGGAAAAAGAAAAATATTTTCAAGTTTGAAGTAGCGCCATCTGTTCACAAAAGTGCGAACTAATTTTTCTCGGCCAAAATGATTTTGCAAAAAGAAAACAAAGCAAATTCGTCAACGATTTTTCGTTTTTCGCACCAGGACTAACTTATCGTGTTTGCAGATGAAAAACCTTGATTAGAAAAAAAAATTTCAAGTTTGAAGCCGCGTCATCTGAATACAAATGAACTAATTTTTTTTCTGCAAGACAGAACCAAATTCTTCGCCAATTGTTTCACGGTGCCATCTATCAATAAACACCAGAACTTGCATTTGCTATAAAATTGTTCAAGAAAAATCGAAAAAGAAAATTCTGATAGTCAATAGGGCGTATTCTGTAACTTATTAGAGGCTGTTAAAATTTAAGGGTATGTTAAAATTCAAAATAGAGCCTTGTGATTGGCTGTTACTATAGTAACAAAATTTAACAACCCTTTAAATTTAACGTTTTCGATACAGAATAGGGGCCAATGTATTCCTAAAGTCGTTGACGTTTGAAGTGGCGCCATCTCTGCATAAACTAATTTTCCCTGTCGAGCGACCCAAACGCCATTTACACGAAATATTTGCTGTAAATTATAAAAATTGGTATCTTGTGCATACATAATTGAAAATTAAAAGGAAAAACAATCAATCCTCTTGCGACGCCATCTTCCAGTAAATATCGACATTAATATATCACGTTAATCGAAAAAGGAAATGGAAATTATCATTTAGTATTTTAAACGCGTTGACGTTTTGTAGTGGCGCCATCTAGATATATACGAAGCAAACGTGTTGTGAACTAATTTTCCCCATCCGGCGAAAAGCTATTTTCACAAGAAATTTGCATAAATTAGATAAATGAAAGATTAAAAAAATGTATATAATCAAACGTTTAGTGGCACCATCTATCGGTAAATATCGACGCCAATTTAGCAGTGTTAATCGAAAAAAAGAGAATTGAAGTTAACAATTAATATTTTGGGTAAATGTGAATGTTTTAAAGAGGCGCCATCTACATGTATGCAGAGCAAACGCGTTAACTAATTTTCCCCCATCGAGCAAAGCGCCGCGCCATTTTCACAGGAAATAAGATAATGCAACCTTCCAATCAGTGGTTCTGTGGCGCCATCCACCAGTAAATATCGATACTAATTTACCAATCGAAATTGAGTGATTGAGTAAACTTGAATGCCACCATCTATCCGTCGATGTTTTGGTCGATGTTTTAAAGTGGTGCACGCAGAGCAAACGCGTGAACTGATTTTTCACATCGGGCGAAATGCCTTTTACACAGAAAACGGAAGAGATGAGATAGTGGAAACTTGTACGTAGTTGAAGATGTCAGGGGAAAAAATAACTTGTTTACTGGCGCCATCTACTAATAAATATCGGCGCTGCAATCATGACGTGAAATGAAAGAAAAACCAGTAAATATTTTGAAGAAAGTTAATCACCGCTGTCAATATGTAAACGTTGTTTATTTATGACGCTATCTACCCGCAAATATCGGAATTAGACATTGACGTCTAAAGTGGCGCCATCTATAAGTAGGCAAACGCGCGAGCCAGTATTCTCTCATCGAGCTAAACCTGATTTAGGTACAGGGAAGCGATGCGAGAAATGAGACAATAATTATAAAACAAAATTTAAAAATCAATGGTCGTCTTGCGCGCCTTCTACCCGTAAATGTCGGAATTAATTCCCCGTTACATTTTGAGAAGTCGATATGAATAATAGAAAAGAGAAACAAATTCAAGTTTACAAGAGGTAAGTATTCTTGAATAAACTTGTGTGTCGCCATCTATGGTCAAACGTTTGTACTTTTGATGTTGTGTACCCTCTATGCGCAAATGTACGAAGTAACGTCACCACGGAAAAGTTGAGGTAACGTAACTCGGAAAAAGGTATCTTTAAACAAAAAGTCGTCAGTTGTTTTGTGGCGCCATCTGTCGGCAAACGTCGCAAGAGATGATATAATGGAAACTTGTACGTACTTGAAGATTTAAGGAAAAAAATTCAATTATTTAGTGGTGCCATCTACTAATCAATATCGGCACTGCATTATTATGTGAAATGAAAAATAAAAAAACTAAATATTTTGGAAAAGTTAATCGCCTCTGTCAATATGTAAACGTTGTTGTATTATGACGCTGTCTATCCGTAAATATCGGAATTAATTGATGTTGACATCATAAAGTGGCGCCATCTGAAAGTATGCAAAAAAGCAATGGTCGTTTCGTAGGGCCATCTACCCGTAAATATCGGAATTAATTTCCCGTCGCGTTTTGAGGAGTTGATGAATCATAGAGAAAAAAGAAACAAATTCAAGTTTACAACGGGCAAGTATTTTTGAATAAACTTGTGTGCCGCCATCTACCGTTAAATGTTTGGACTTTTGATGTCATGCCATGGCCGACTCCATTAATAAGCTAATGCTTATAATATAGCCGTTTCAATCGCCTAAAATTCAGTTCCGAGAAAGCATGCCATGATCGTACGGTGACTAACGTCATCTATGAAAGTCACTTTAAACTTAAACCCGCAAGATCGTTGCAAATTTCTTTAAAAAATGTATTAAGGAAAAGCAATAAGTCTGTCTGTTATCCTGCACTGGTTCAGACTTTTTTTTACGAAATATACTTTAATGAAGCCTAAATTTTTTGATAATGTGTCTATATTGTGTTTTTCTGTTATTTCCAAGAGACAGTTTAAAATCAGCGGTCTCTTGATAAGAGGTGTGTTCCATTTGTCAGGATTTCGAGTTCTGAACCGTTCAAAATCGCACTGAGCATGAGCAGTGTACAAAATTGGATATTAAAATTATATTGTTACGACTTCGGGTTCACAAATTTAAACGTTATATATTTTCTTAAAACACTTTAATGTCTACGATCATTAAACAC
>OY284484.1:10783866-10868515 GCA_958336345.1 Dorcus parallelipipedus
GTTGGTACTTCACATTGTCGTTATAGTTTATGCGCGTCTGTAATTTAGCGTCAGATTAATATTTAATTTGCCCTAAATCTTATGATGTCGCAAAAACACAGAAACCTTTTAAATTGTGGAGTTGAAATTTTCTTCCCCCTAAATTTGTCACTAGCAGGTACTATTGCGAGATAAATAATTGGTATGGTTGCTTTGTAAAATAGGCTGAATTTTCAAAATTTTAGCATATTGAAGTGCTCTTAAATTCTAGAATTAGCCAATGATGGTTAATTTTTCAGCCTCCGAAAGAATCTTGTAAGCCATCTTAATAACTTACACCGACATTTTATAATTTTATATTTTTAGTACGAAATCGCATAAACCAGAAAGTCCTATTTAAATAGGGAAAATCTGCCGTACCAAATATTTATCTCGTAATGGTACATGCAGCAGCGTTGCCGGTTGCATCCATGGGGTAAATTACGAGGTTTGGTGGTTTTTTGATTTTGAAACAGACAATACTTCTACTCCTATCTTAAAAAAATTATTATTATTATTATTATTACTACAGAACAGCCAAAGTTACTAAATGATATATTAGAAACACAAAGAATATGACTTTTTTCACTAAAACGTAAATATAAGAAAAATCCGTACGGAATGATCTTTGACTCCGCATGAAATCCGTACATGTACGGATATTTCCGTACGGTTGGCAACCCTGCTTTACAAACATTCGTATAAAGATGTTTTTCAATCTGAAAGAGTGATGTATACTAGCCGCCACTTAAAACGAAACGCAATACCAAGGCCACGGCCGTAAGTAGAACTGTATAATCAGTCCTTAGATACAACGCATTTCTATGTACTGATTGGTCAAAAATATTTAAGAAAAAAGAAAACAGATGGAACATATTTTCAACAGAGAGGTTCATAATTAAAAAAAAAAGGTATTTTAAAATCATTTCAACTAAAAAATGTAAAAAAAATAATAGCATCAATTTTATATCCACGAAACGTCAAGTCTACTCAGGATGCAGTTGATTTGATTTCAGCTTTCCTGAACGTTTAATATAATTCTCATAATTAAAAAGAAATTACATAAACAAATAACTAGAATCATTGTCCTATTGTTATTGTTTCATTCATAAATTGGAATTGGAAGTGGCATCAGTGTTATATTCTTTTTTCCGGATACTTTCTAGGCGGACTATATTTGAGGGTTGTACCCACGGTGAATTGAATACTAACGGTGGCAGCATTCCCGCAAGTGAGATAGCGAACCATTACGTCACCGCATACCCGCTTCTCCTTTTACACAATTATTAACCAATATTAACTGGTTTAGACGGTTGACAGTTGTATTAGAGGGAGAAGAGGGTATGCGATGACGTAACGGTTCCCTATCTCACTTGCGGGAATGCTGCCACCGTTATTATTTAATTCACCTTGGGTTGTACCTATAAGAAAAATTTCAAGGAAGATCTGGGACTGTTATTTGAAGCAGTTCAAACAATTAATGGGAAACAATTTGAACATCTTTTATAATCAGTTGGTGTTAATATTGTTTGTAGTTGTTTTAATAATTTGTTAATTTTTGATAAAAGCATAAGCGTTTAAAACTCTCCAAATACGGACTCAGAAATATGTAACAGTTACTTTTTATACAAGATGACAAAATTCAAATTTATTTTTATTTATAAAAAATAACTATTAAGTCGAAGGGCCACTGCGCTAAGCGAACCTAAGTTGAGCGAAACTAAGTTTTTTGAAAATTAGATCCAACGTAATCTTACGCGGACGAGGCAACCGAGCGAAGATAAACATTGGGCGCGTTTAGCAAACGCAACAAGTTGAGTTGCTACCACTGCTGCATTCGCTAAACGATTACGCTGTACTGTGCTGCCAGTCAGCAGCTTAGAGATTTACTCAGCGTTCTAAAACATCGCTGCCTTTCAAGCTAAATGTGCTGCATAAGTGGCCTAGGTGGATGGACATGTCCTCTGCCGCGACCGCTAAAAAAGGAAGGTCATGAGTTCTTCAGAGAATATAGGTCAATGACCAGAAGGTCTTCACGTGTCTTCTTCGTGTCTACAATGACCAGAAGCTGTTGACTAGGGGTGTGGTTGTACTTCAGGGTGTTTTGAAAGAGGTGAATGACCGATTTTTATTTCTTTTTAATATGTATAGACGTAGGGTGAGCCTTCATCGTGCGGAAGTCTTTAAGAAGTGCGGGATTATATCTAGAAGGAAGCTGTGTGTGTTTTTTTCTTCATGCAGAAATATTTTTTTTTATTTTTAAGTCAATGAACTTTGATAAAGCAAACATTGCGGAAATAGTCTGAGGAATTTGTCGAACGCTCGAAATACCTTTATCGTTCTCGTGTGTCAATGAAATTGCAAACATATTTATAGCAAGGTGAACGATAAAATATATTTTATGAATGTATTGATTGATTTTACATTAATTTTTCTGTAGATATTACAAGAAAATAATTTTAACTTCTTTTTCATCTCAAGAAAAGGTGAAATAATTTGTTGACATGTACATACGAACAGGTCTTTGTAGTTTTCGTTTTATTTTATTTTATTTTATTTTTATCGTTGGTATTCTTTTGCTGCAGACCGAAAAGTTTGAGGTTAATAAACTTCGATAATGCAAATTTTACAGAAGTATCTAAACGAAAAAATTTACAAGCGCATCTATTTTTAGAATACATTATATTTTCATAATTAAAGCAGGTGAAACTGCAATTCTTTGTTATTGTTGATAAATTAATAGTAAAATGAATGATAAAAAAGAGACTTTTTTAACAAACAATTAATTTTTATTAGTATTTTTACAGAAAGTACATCACTAAAATAGCTATATTTATATTTAAAGTAATGCATAAATTAAAATATTCAGAATTTCTTATTAAAATCTAGAATATACCATTGATACAATAAATTCACATGATTGTTAGCACAATTTAATGTGTTGTCTGAATGCAGATTACAATGATTAATTGCAAAACGACTTTTCAGATTTTTTAAACTAGGACACCGAAACTGATCTAAATCAATAATGTTATTAGTTAAAAATTTATTTAACACTTTCTTCTTACTAAGTCCTTTGACTAATACTACTTCATCCCCAATTATGCTCTTGATGTAAATGCCTATGTTTTCTTGTGGTAAGTAAGAATCGTGTGAGATGTCCCATTCTAGTCCATGTAAATTTTTTGTTGTCCATTCGATATGCTTTCTTAATTGTGAACAGAACCAGGATGTCTTTTGCGGTGTAGATGTGAACACGTGATGGACAAGTTTAGCTTTCATATCGAGAATTGCCACTTCTTTTATGATGAAGTCGCTTTCTTTATATTGAAATCCTTGTATATCAATGATGTACATTTTTATTGTTTTGTTGTCTTGCAATAAAAATGAAGTAACACCTCGGCAATTGATTTAATACTAATCCCTACTGATTATAATTATTAGTTTTATATTGTTACATTATGAGAAGCAGACTATATTTTTATATACTGGTAGCGCCACCTGTGCCTCAGACAGGATTCTAATCTATTCTAGACACGCACCGAATTTACTGGAAAAATCTAGCAAGTCTTTCGAAGTTATTCTCGAAGAGGGCCGACTGCTATAAAGAGGAGCCGGGGCGCGGTTTTTAGAAGCAGTCTTACTTAGGAAGCGATGTGTAGCAAGCGAATTTAATAACGTTGAAGTGTTATTTTGTCAGATAAGTGTACAGCTCGATATTATTGTACTTTTATTGTGTGTAATGATCGTAGACATTAAAGTGTTTTAAAATAAATTAATAACGTTTAAATTTGTGAACCCGAAGTCGTAACAAATTGGTGTCAGAAGCGGAAATTTTCAAAAAAAAATCGAAAATGAAGCTAGTTGAATTAAAAGTGAAGGAGCTGCGTGATGAATTGGACGAGAGAGGGCTTGAAAATTCTGGAAAAAAAGCCGTTTTACAAGAACGGCTTGAACGAGCTCTCCGAGAAGAAGGAAAAGATCCGGAATGATTTGAATTCGAAATTGAAAATACCACAGCTTTACTTAGAGAAATGAAAGCAAAAATGGAAAAAGTGGATGAAAAAATGGAAAAAGTTGACGAAAATATAAAGAAAGAAATTAAAGAAATCAATGAAAATATGAAGGAAGGAATGACGCAACAAATGGAGCTTTCTAGAAAACAAATAGAAAGCTTGGAAATAAAAATTGAAACTTCCAGTTTAAACACCGATCTGAAATTACAGGAGGTGAAAAGTCAAATCGATGAAAAGATTGAAGATCTTAAAACACAATTCGATGAGGAAACTGATGGAAAGATTGAAAATGTGAAGAGACAATTTGAACACGCAATTTTTTATCAAATTGAAGATGTAAAAACTCATATTGGTGACATAAAAACTGAATTTGACTGCAAACTTGATGAGAAAATCGGAGGAATAGAAATTTAGTTTCACGATAAATTTGAAGACTTAACCAAACAACTGCATAAAGTAGGACTTGGTCGTTCTATTACACCATCTGTGTCGTCAAGCCAAAAACTGAAACCACCCAAATTTGAAGGGGACTTAGGGACTTACCATGGTCTACTTTTATTAGACAATTCAAAATCGCAGCTGATGTAAATGGCTGGAATGATCGCGATAAGGCTGCAGCCCTCGTGTTGGCTTTGCGGGGCCCAGCATTGAGTGCATTACAATCAATTCCCGAAGAGATTCAGAACAACTTTGATCAACTAGTAGAACACTTGGACATGCGATTTGGTGACGCACACATGAAGCAACTCCATACTATCCAACTGAAAACTCGTACCCAGAAGAATGGTGAGTCATTACAGGAATTTGAACTCGATGTCGAGAGATTGGTCCGAATGGCGTATGGAGACTTCCTGCCTGAACCTGTTTTCCACCGGCTGGCCATACAAGCATTCATTGACGGTACTAGAGACCAAGAGATGCAGCAAGTCTTGCGACTGGGTAACTTCTCCAAGTGCACAGATGTACTGGCCCGTGCTCTGGAATTCGAGGCAGCCAAGCAAGCCTCTAGAAGCCTTGTACGAGTGCGAGAGGTGAAAGCTGCCGACGACAATGCACTGACAGAAATTTTGGATAGACTCAAACAGTTGGAAGAAAATAAAACCGCAGGCAATGTCAAGCGAATAATGAGTTGCTGGAACTGTGGTCAGCGAGGCCATCTGCGCTCCAACTGTAGGCGCAAGCGGCCGCGCCACTACAATGATAGTGATTCGTTAAACTAATTCCAGTCAGCAAGAAAGGGCGCATGCTGACTGATTCTACGCATAGCCCCAAGATTGTCTCTATTTCTAGAATAAGAAATAATGAAAATAGTTTGATAGCAAATGGACAAATTGGCAAGAGATCCTTCCAATTCACAATCGATACTGGTGCAAATGCGTGCATAGTAAGAACAGATCTTTTACCAAAATGGAAACTAATAAATACTGGAAGAAGGTATCACATCCAGTCAGCTACTGGAGAGGTTACTCCTGTTTGTGGGGAAGCCGAAATTGAATTGAAGATTGGAAGTATGAAATTTAGTCACAGGGTTTTAGTGGCTGATATCGTTGATGATTTCATACTTGGAGTGGATTTCATGAAGAAAAACGGCTTGGTTGTAGATCTAAAGGATAAAGTTCTACGCATTGGAACAGAAGAGATACCTCTCCATATCCCTGGAAATTCACCTACCGTATTGAGAATAAAACTGAAAGAAAGTGTGAACATTCCCGCCTTAACCGACAAGATAATCTTGGCAAAAATGGAAGGCAATCTTGGTAGCTATCCTACTGGAATCATAGAACCAATTGAAACTAACTGCGCCAAGAAGGGAATTTTACTGGCTGGAACTCTGATAAAGATTCAAGAAACAGTTCCTATCCGTCTTGCAAATGTCAACAGTTACCCAGTTACCATACCCGGCGGAACTGTAGTGGGCAAGTGTGAAGCAATTGTTTCTGTAAACCATATTGAAGTGAACGATGCATCCGCTCGGCATCTGTCTGACACGCTACCACCACTACTAGAGAAATTGCTGGCAGGTACATCAACATTGCTGAAACCCAAAGAAACAGAAGACGTACGAGAGCTGTTTCGAAAATTTAAAGGAATCTTTGCTTATACTGATGATGACTTAACCCGGACAGACATTGTACATCACAGAATAAACACTGGCAACTCGAATCCAATTCGACAACCCGCGCGTCGACTGCCGTTGGCAAAAAGAGAAGAAGCCGAAAATTTAATTAAGAAGATGCAAGACCAAGACGTTATAGAACCGTCGCAAAGTCCATGGGCATCTCCCGTTGTACTGGTGACTAAGAAGGATGGCAGCACGCGTTTTTGTGTGGACTATAGACGATTAAATGATGTCACGAAAAAGGACAGTTATCCCTTGCCCAGGATCGATGACACAATAGACACCTTATCCGGTGCGAAATGGTTTTCGACCTTAGACTTGAAAAGTGGCTATTGGCAAGTTGGTATGCATCCCGAAGACAAGGAAAAGACGGCCTTTACTGCTGGAAATGGTTTATGGCAATTCAAAGTGATGCCTTTTGGTCTTTGCAACGCCCCAGCTACTTTTGAACGACTCATGGAATTGGTATTGCGCGGACTTAGCTGGAAAACTTGCCTCGTATACTTAGACGATGTGATAGTTGTTGGAAGAACTTTTAAAGAACATCTTGCAAACTTAACAGACGTCTTCCAGAGAATAAAAGAGGCGAAATTGAAACTGAATCCTGCCAAATGCGAATTCTTCCAAAAGGAAGTGAAATATCTTGGACACGTCATATCAGAAGCAGGAGTCGCAACGGATCCAGACAAAATTACAGCCGTTAAGGATTGGCCACCACCAAAAAATGTGCATGAGTTGCGAAGTTTCCTGGGATTATGCACATATTACAGACGATTTGTGAAAGACTTTGCAAAGACAGCCAAGCTTCTGCATTCGCTGACCGAAGGAAAAACAACATTCTTTTGGAGTGAAGCCTGCCAAGAAGCTTTTGAAAATCTGAAGGATCTTCTGATGTCTGCACCGATACTGTCCTATCCACGATTAGAGGGTCAGTTCATCATTAACGCAGATGCGAGCAATCACGGAATTGGGGGCGTGTTATCACAAGTGCAGGACGGGGAAGAACGTGTCATAGGTTACTTCAGTAAAGTTTTATCCAAAGCTGAAAGAAATTATTGTGTAACCAGGAAGGAGCTTTTTGCTGTGGTGAAAACATTGGAACATTTTCACAAATACCTTTATGGTCGACAGTTTCATCTTCGATCAGACCATGCAGCATTGAAGTGGTTGCTCCAGTTCAAAAATATAGAAGGCCAGCTTGCCAGATGGATAGAAAGACTGCAGGAGTATGATTTTACAATCGAACATCGCCCAGGTCGTATCCATAATAATACAGATGCACTATCCAGAAGACCGTGTCCTGATGATTGTCGGCACTGCTTGAAATTGGAGGACAAAGAAGGAATAATTCCTATCAAAAGAACACGTGTCACAAACAACCAGTGGCAACCGGAAGTTATAAGCCAAGAGCAACGCCAAGAGGAAGACATAAGGGATATAATCTCTTGGAAGGAAAAAGGACAACGTCCAACTTGGACCGAAATATCGAACAAAAGCCCGATTTTCAAAAGCTACTGGACACAATGGGACTCTCTAAAGTTAGAGAATGGAATTCTGAAAAGAGAATGGGAGTCACCTGATGGCAGCGAAATTAAAGAACAGTTAGTCCTTCCAAAAGTAAGAATTGCCGAAGTTTTGGAAGAAATACATGGTGGTACGTCAGGTGGACATTTGGGCATCAATAAAACATTAGCAAAAGTCCGAGAAAGGTTTTATTGGGTGAAATGTAGAACCGATGTAGAGAATTGGTGCGCCAGGTGTATTACCTGCAAGGCAGTGTCTGGACCTGCGAAAAAGACTCGAGGAAGACTACATCTGTATAACGTCGGTGCACCCTTCGAGAGGATTGCCATTGACACAGCCGGCCCGTTTCCAGAAACCGATCGCGGAAATAAGTACATCATGGTGGTAACCGATTACTTCACTAAATGGCCAGAAGGTTACGCGTTGCCTAATCAGGAAGCAACAACTGTCGCCACTGCCCTCATAGAGAATTGGATAACAAGATTTGGGGTGCCAATGGAGCTTCATTCCGACCAAGGTAGAAATTTCGAAGGAAGCTTCTTTCAAAAATTGAGCCGGATGCTTGGCATTTTTAAAACGCACACTACCCCGTTACACCCGCAATCAGACGGCATGGTAGAGCGATTCAACAGAACTCTAGAGAGACATTTAGCAAAAGTGGTCTCCACAAACCAACGCGACTGGGATCAACATTTGCCCATTTTTCTAATGGCATATCGTTCAGCAATACACGACACTACTAAGCAATCGCCGTATCGAGTTTTGTTTGGAGGAGAAATGCGTTTGCCATGTGACCTGAAGTTTGGACTTCCAGAAGCTAGAAGGTCTGAATTGCACGAATATCTGCAGGACTTCGAGAATCGATTGGCGAGCACTCATCAATATGTGCGACGAAACATCAATCTGGTCACCGACAAAATGAAGACCCGGTAAGATAGACGAGCCAATCAAATGGGATTCCAACCAGGGAACCAGGTCTGGCTGTACAACCCCAAAAGGACTCGTGGACTATGCCCTAAACTACAGGCGCCTTGGGACGGACCTTACGAAGTAATCAAGAGAATTAATGACGTGGTATACAGAATACGGAAGCTACCCCGTGGGAAGATGAAAGTGATCCACATAGACCGTTTGGCTCCATATTCTGCTCGGGACGAACAGAATTAAGGAGGGGGCGGTGTTACATTATGAGAAGCAGACTATATTTTTATATACTGGTAGCGCCACCTGTGCCTCAGACAGGATTCTAATCTATTCTAGACACGCACCGAATTTACTGGAAAAATCTAGCAAGTCTTTCGACGTTATTCTCGAAGAGGGATGGCTGCTATAAAGAGGAGCCGGAGCGCGATTTTTAAATCAGTCTTATTTAGGAAGCGATGTGTAGCAAGCGAATTTAATAACGTTGAAGTGTTATTTTGTCAGATAAGTGTACAGCTCGATATTATTGTACTTTTATTGTGTGTAATGATCGTAGACATTAAAGTGTTTTAAAATAAATTAATAACGTTTAAATTTGTGAACCCGAAGTCGTAACAATATATTACTTGCATATAAACCCTATAATAAAATCTCAAATTTGGTTTTCAACACTAAAGATAAAATAGACAAATTTAAAAAATCTGGCGTATATAAACTTAAATGTAATGATTGTAAAGGCGTCTACATAGGTCAGACTGGAAGAAATTTGGCCACACGCATTCAAGAACACATTCGGTCTTTCAATCTACAAAAAACCGATTCAAATTTTGCCAACCATTTAATCGCAGAAAAACATTCTTTCACTTCTGACAATACACAAATGTTACATTACGCAGAAAAAAGCCTTAAATTAAGCCAACCGTAGTCACTAGAAATTCGTAAAGCGGCGAGTAATTCCGAAGAAATTTTATTGAACGACCAAACTGACCTAATGTATTCAACCTTCTTCGAAGCTTGTAATTAAAAATCCCTCCAGATGTTACGCAGTTATTGTCAATAGTTTAGAATTTAGTTTTCTCGGTGTATATATAGACTAGGTTACAGTTTAAATTATCAGTTTGAAAATGACATTGTAATGTTGAAACTGCAGTCACTGTGTGACAAATAAATGTGATATTAACAAAGTAATTAACTGTGTTTTCTTTTTGTTAAAATGAATACATCCTACAGGCACTTTTTTGAGCTCTTTACTATGATATCATTAGATTGTACTTACAACGTTTCGTTTCGCTCTGACAATCATCAACTTCATTTTTTCTTATGGCCGCCATATTGGATTTTAATACCATTAAATAGATCTATTTTTTCTGATATTTCTTCATGTATCACACATCCCTATTTAATAAAGTGAACTAACTATAAATGAAAGAAACTGTTGAAAATAACAGTACAAAGATATCGAGGGCGTCATATCAGAAGGGCGTAAACGCCATTATAATCCTATGCTGATACGTCCTTCTGATATGACGCCCTCGATATGATTTGCTGGGAAGACAAAAACAAAAAAGCTTTGATATGCCTTCGAAGTTTTAGTTTTAGTTTCGTAGGTACATTACAAAAGCTGAATTTAGTAAAATTTTCAGTTATAAAAATTACCGTTATAAATCAAGAAAGACGAAAATTTAAAAATTTATTATGTTAACAACAATAACTTAACATCAAACCAAATTTAATTCAAACAATATCCAGAAAAACGCTAAACACATAGAACATTGTTTAATAAATTAGATAGAAGCATTGCACTTTGTGGATCTTTTCATAAAACTCAAAAGAAGTATGGAAGTTGCCTTAATGATGAGAAGAGTGTAGAAATATTAGAATAATAATAATTTAAAACAAAACAAAACATTCAGAGAAGATATTGGAAATATCCTCCGTTCTTTTCTATACATAAATTTATTCTTCGTCGAATGTTGTTAATAGCACGTTGAACGTCTCTTCTTCGTAGTGAATTAAAAGAAAGTAAAATTTTATTTCGTAGGTCGGCAATGTCGTTAATTGGTTCTGCATAAATTTTATTTTTTAAAACTCCCCACAAAAAGAAATCTAGTGGAGAGGTCCGGTGACCTTGCAGGCCAACGAACTACTCCCCATTTCCAATCCACTGATTTGGAAACTGTTCGTTCAAATAATCACAAACAGCCCTTGCATTGTGCGGTGGTGCACCATCATGTTGAAACCATAATTCTGGAAGTCTTCTTAAATTAATATCATCCAAATATTCTTCAAATGTAGTTCTAAGAAAATTTAGATAACGTTCGGAATTTAGATTTTCCTCATAAATAAATGATCCAATAATTTGATCTCCCAAAATTCCTGCCCAAACATTTAACCCAAATCTGACTTGATTTCGAACTGGCCTGTTGATTCTTGGATTTTCAAGCGACCAGACGTGTTCGTTATTTCGATTGAATAAACCATGATTTGTAAATTTACTTTCGTCCGACCAAATAATGTTGTTTAAAAAATTTTCATCCCTATTGAAGTGATTGCTAAGCCAGTGACACCATTCTAATCGTCTTTCGGTATCCCCAGGAAGTAAAACGTGCGATACGTGTACTTTGTAGCATTTGTAATTGTGTTTTTTCAAGGCTCTCCAAACTTTAACATGATGTGTAGCATTTACAGTATCCGCAACTTGCCGGGTAGAATTGGATGGGTTATTGTTAATCTAAAAGAACAAATTATAAAAGAAAATTGAAACAGATAAGGCAGTAGTTGATTAGATTTGTAATTAAATCATATATTTTTATTATTAACTTTATTTCCTGTAATATCTAGTTTCATACATTTTATAAATAACTATTAATTACCTCTTCTAATATTTCTTCGTTCTCCTCATCATTAAGGCGATCTCCATACTTCCTTCGAGTTTTATGGAAAGATCCATGAAGTGCATTGTTTTTATCGAATTTACCAAACGTTGTTCTATGTGGTTGGCGTCTTTCTGGGTATTGTTGGAAATAAATTTCGTTCGCTATTACTGAATTGCTATTGTTACCATAATAAATTCTTAACATGTCACGCTTTTCTTCGTTGGAAAAATTCATTGTGATAAGTTTAGACTAATCACAATCGAGTAGTAAACAACACAAGATAGTACGAAGGTGTGTCAAAATGTATTTTCTTTTTTGTCTTCACAGCAAGCCATATTTTTCTTTGCATTGTTATTTTCAACAGTTTTTTGCATTCATAGCTTCATTTTATTAAATAGAGATGTGTGATGCATGTAGAAACATCAGAAAAAATAGATCTATTTAATGGTATTAAAATCCAATATGGCGGCCATAAGAAAAAATGAAGTTGATGATGGGCAGAGCGAAACGAAACGTTGTAAGTAAAATCTAATGATATCATCGTAAAGAGCTCAAAAAACATCCTGTATTTTTAATTTTAAATCTAATGCGCACACGTAGATTACTCAATGCATTGCAATTTACTGATAAGAAAAATGCGCTGCGAACTGCAGCACAGCACTTTAGTTTGCATCATCTGTCTCTACAGAAAAGAGTTCATTTTACGTTTTCTCTGTGCGCGTTAATTATGGATACCATTTCGAATATAAATAGTGCTACTTCGTTAAAATCATTACCTATTAAGAAGTTGTCGGAGCTGGAAATCAACCGCAAGTATCCGTTGTCCGATTTAAAATATGTAAAAACGAAATTTGGAGAATCATTGCTGGCGGAACTCGATCAAGAGTTTGTCGTGTTTCTGCCTCGTCGATTTAACAAAGCCATACCCGAAGATAAGATAGGTGACGTGTTGTCTTCACAATGCGGCTTGATTTACAAAGGATTGGTGAAATTAGCCAGTAAACCGCAGCCGGCTTATGACCTTGAATTTGAGAAATATTAAAAATACAAGTAAGTACAAAATTTATTATCTTATTTCAAGTCACTAGAATTGGTCTTTTTTTTTCAGCTCGTTAATGTAAAAAATTATTAGCTTAGTTATAAACATAATTTTAAAATTAGATTATTATTAAACATTGAAATGGATTTACGAGAATATTTCGTTTCGTTGCATAAACGTTTTGAGTTACGTACGATAACTCTAGTGCGACTCTTCTTCGACTTTAGCATGCGGAAGTGCGCCAGGTAAAAAATTATAATTAAGGTCGCGGCGGTATTTAATGCATAAGATGTCTAAACCGAAAACGTATATGGAGTTTAAAAAAAAAATGTATTAGAAAATGAATCAACCAAATCTTCACATTCGATTAACCGAGAATGAAATTTAGCAAATTAATTGCTTCACAGTTTTCGTTTCTCAGATATTTACAGCGCGTTTGCAATTTTATGTTCAGTTTGAAACAGTTAAGTAGTATAGTGATTCCTAAAACGGTTTGAAAGAAAATTTGATTCATGATGTGTACTGAAACGACTTCCGTTTCCTAAATTTCATTCTCGATTAATCGCGTGGTCGCGAGTGTTGCTATCTGCTAACACGTCTCGACAAGTATTAACATTCCTGAAACCGCCCACGCGTTCATCTTATTACACATCTCGAACTGATACGAGCAATTGATCCCAACGGTCGAGCGGTGGCTTAGGTGGACGGTTCACGAACGAGTTCGAAAAAGGATATCATTCACCGCGCGCGTCGTTAATATTACACATATCGAACGGCCGAGCGGCTTAGGTGGACGCCTCACGAACGTCGAGGAACGGGTTCAAATCTCTCTCTCTGGCTGGAGGAAAAAATTCGTTATCTTGAAATAAACATCTATTAGCGCTGGTCATAAGTCGACGCGCTATTTAATACTTATGATGTATGTAACTACGCCCAAAAATGTACCAAGGTCGCGAGTCTAGATATCTACTGCCGCGTCTCCCCCTCTCGCTCCAGCTTGCTCACGTCTCGCTTCTGCTGCCGCTTGCGCGCGACCCCGCTCCCCCTTCTCACCTCACCCCCCCTGACCACGATCCCCGCAAAAATTGCAATCTCGAGGCCTGTGTTAAATCTTATGGGAAATTGGCCCCGAACGCCCATAGTATATCTACTCCTGTAGGATGTATTCATTTTGTTGTGATCCCTGTAATAATAACTTCAGAAAAAAAAATAAAAAAGAAAATTACGTTTTTCGGTTTTTTTGGAAATATTTCAAGAACTAAAAATCGTAGAAGATATTTCAAAACAGCACTAAAATAAACTTTGCTCCAATTTAACCGACTTCGTATCTCTTACCGTTTCCGAGATCCCAATGGTGAGCCTCGAATTTGTAACAGCTTGTAGAGGTAATGCATTTAGTGATTTTTTATATCTATTTTTTATATCCTTGTCGCACATTCCTCTCATCTAGGGATAAAAAACAGTTGGAAATATTATTTGAAGTGACGTTTGTCAAAGTTACTGAAAATTGAGCTTAAATATCGCATCCCAAACTTTTATCGCATGACATTTAATGATTCCGCCCTTTTCGTAAAAGAAACATTCTGCATTTCTCAAAATAACAACTTTTTGATTGGTAAATAGACATAACCTAACACACTTTTAAATTGAAACCAGTGACATTGCGGTAAACAGAATTCCCTAAAACTGTTGTCTTCCTTATTGCACTTGCGACAATTATATTTGTTATCTTTGTTTCTCAATCCTCTCACGAGAGGAATGGGATTGCGTTACCTGTACGGAGTGTTGATTTAGTACCTTAACTGTCATCCGTCTGACGTATCTATGCATATGGGAATGTTTCAACTTTTACGGCCTTTCCCGAACATTTCACGTGTACCGAGGTTATAATACGAATTCGGACAATTTTTGGGTCATTACCATAGTCATTACGTGGTCATTACTGTCGACGGAATGACAGTGACATCCGAAATTTTCTGTCCGCAACTTACAAACGTGCAAATTGCATAAGTAATTACCCAATACCGACACTTAAACCACAGTGCAAAAAAGACGCCTTTACTGTTTGATACGTATACGTAAGTTGCAAATGAGTAGGTATCATTCAGCCCGAGTACGTATCCGAATGGTAAAAATAACGTTTATATGTTATGTTAAAATTAACGTTTGAAAATAACCTGCGGAATAACGAAAACGTTATATTTTCAAGTAAGTAGAGAGATATCGGTAAAGCGTATCACGCTTACGTTCGTAAATTACGTAAAGCAGTAGTGTGTAAACGTATTGCAGTATTTACTTCCTAGGTATATTACAGTTATCGGAACATTGAATACCGCGATACACAAATATATCTTATAAGTTTTAACTTAACTTTTTATATTTGTGTAAAATATAAATTTAATTAAATTCTCAAAAACACAAGTCTTTTTGTCTAAAACTAAGTGATAAATAAATGTAAACAAAAGCCTGCCGTCAAAAGTTACAACAGTGCGCATGCGGGTCTTATACGTTATGCAAATAAGGCACGGAATTATCTGCTCGTAAATTACTCCGTGCGGTAACGATATTAACGTTTTCGTCGTTAAGAATCGAATCGCGCATGTCTCAAATGTCAAATTAGCGCAGCGTAAATACTGCATAACGTTTTCGCTTTACCGATATCTCTCTAGTATCCCTTAAAAATGCGTTATGCTATCATGACCGTTAAGTTTGAAGACGTTCAGCCCGAGTATGTATCCCGTTCAATCGCCATAACGTACACGCTATTAAAAGGTCCAACGTTATTTTGTAAGACGTTATAAATTTTAAGTATGTATCCCGTCCACAACGGTTAACACTCAACGTGTATGTTATTCTCACACGTTAAAGGACATTTTAACGTCTACATTTAGCGACATCAATTTAGGTGCCGTTGAGAAATAACATGTAGGTTTTAAAATGAATTAAATTGTGAAATGATTATTAGAAAAACTGAATCATATAGAGGAAATGTAATTAAGACAAGTATTTTTAATAAACATTCATAATTATAGTAATATTCTTTATTTTAGGTTTAGATATCATATGTGTAGAGGAAAATTCTGAAATATGCTTTCTGAGTTACCGGATCAAAATTTACAAAATTATGTATTTGCTGAAAAATTATTTGTTAATATACAAGTTATGGAAAAAAGACGATAACATACTATATTAAAAATTTAAATAAAATAATGATTTCCTGAAAAACCGTTTATCGTTGCAATTTTTTTTTTAATTAAACTGTTCCTTACAGTGTTGGTTACAATAAATAAATTATTTTGGCAACTAATAATTGATTAATTGTAATTGTCGAATCGTTTTATTCTTACAATTAGAATTAATTAATAATTGACTGTGAGTTTTTACGGTTACGATTAATTTATTGTTCGTTTTTTTGGATTTAATTAACAATTGACAACTAAACATTTCTTAAATGCAATTTTAAATGATTACATATTACATAATTACCTAAGTTAAAATGCTATCATATAATAATTATCATTACAAATATTTAATTGCAATTAACAATTAAATTATGTTAATTGCGATTAAATTTAATTGCAATTAATTTGCTAAAATAAAATAGATGACGTATTTTTTGCAGTGCCGCAAATTGATATTTCCATTATGTTTAGAAATGAAATAGAATTATTTTCGTAAGTACATAATTAATTAGGTTAGTTTAAGCTTGTTTTGTTTTTCCCGTTTATAACACATTATTTTCTGTTTCAAAGTTTAACAAATATGTACTCATACTGACTTCGGCTGGTTTTTTTTTCTGGGTCCATTTTTACTAATGAATCCATCTATACGTCCTCCGACAACACGTGCATATCACAGAACAGACTCACAACGCATGCTCCTGTTATAATAACGTGTCTTATATTTGTTTCTTTTTAATACGTACATATTCACATAATTCTATCTTTGTCACTTGCCCACAAAACTGAATTCTAAATAACGCCTTCAAATTTAACGCCCATGATAACATAACACATTTTTAAGGGATACATACTTAAAAATATAACGTTTTCGTTATTCCGCACGTTATTTTCAAATGTTAATTTTAACATAACATGTAAACGTTATTTTTGCTGTGCGAATACATACTAGGGCTGATTATCTTAACTCTAAAAATTGCGGATTTCGAGCAAGCACACTCGCCAGTCGAATGCAAATCTTACATTATATTCGCGTCATACAAGCCAGCCGAATGCAGGTTTGAGGATGCACTCCACTAGAACGACCCAGTCGAATGTGAGATTTGTTGCAAGTTCGAGCTAAATGCGCAATAGTGCTGCCAGTCGAATGCACTGATTCTATTTCAAACAATTGTAAGAGGCTGCTATGCCAAGAATTCGCCGAGGGTCGGTGCACGTTCATGTGAGATACGGGAACCAACTTACATAACGGCTGAGATCATCACGGTGATTTGGCAGTCAATCGCGACAGCCACGGTTGACGTTATTTGTTATTATTATTGTCATTTATCATTAATTACCTCTATGCTGTATCACTTACGTTAAACATAATGTGACGTTATCAAAGAGTTTACATTCAAATTACTATATCAAAAAAAGATAACAGCACGTTATGTTTAACGTAAAATGATACAGCATAGGGGCGATTATATGACTTCAAAAAAAGTGTTAACTTGCTCAAAGTGATTCAGTGAGATCTACCTTTTAGTTCAGAAGTGGGATGTCATTATTTTAACTCAACCACGTGATCTGTGACTTGCAACGAGTGCTTACGGTGTGAAAGAGGAAAAAGCTAAGCGTGAATTATTTTGGTGAAACGTTAAGGGTGCGCCGTTACAACATGGATCCGATGTCGTCTCTGAACGCTTCTGGGTCCGAAACTCCTCCGATCACGTCACAAACTGTGGAAAATATGGCACGCGAGCTGCAGATGCTACGCCGAGCGTTAAGCGTAAGTGCAGGTTCACCAAGTTCGCGAACAAGAATGGAGACCGAAGGGAAGTTCAACGTAAATTGGGCGCTATTCAAAGATGATCGAGTGTTGTCCGACTTTGATCCGTCGAAAGGTAACCAAACTGTAGACGATTGGTTGCGAAAAATTAATGATTGCGCGCACCTTTACAACTGGGACGATGTTACCACCGTCTATCTTGCCTTAGGAAAGCTTAAGGGTTTGGCTCGTGTTTGGTACGATAGCTTGAGTAGTAATAATTATACA
Source organism: Dorcus parallelipipedus (assembly GCA_958336345.1). Lineage (NCBI taxonomy): Eukaryota > Metazoa > Arthropoda > Insecta > Coleoptera > Lucanidae > Dorcus > Dorcus parallelipipedus. Next base: position 10,801,597 of record OY284484.1, read on the forward strand.
TGGTGGCAAGAGATGTTGAAGAAAACATTTCCCGTGAAGGAAAGATTTTCCGAATTGTTTTTTGACGCAGCTACTTATAAGGTCGAGTCTGGACAGGAATTAAATGAGTATTGTTTTCTTAAACTAGCCAAATTAAATAAGCTAAAACTAAACTTTTCCGATGAACAAATTGTTGACTGTTTAATTGCCGGCATTACTGATAAGCAAATTCAATTGTCATTAAAGGCGGCGAATTGTAAAACATTTGTCGAGCTGACCCAATATGTCGCAAATTTACCGAGCCCAACTATGAGTTATGCAAGTAGTAACAAAGGTCAGCACCACAGATGCGATAAACGACATGCTCCGAAAAACGAGGTGGAACCAAAGCGCCTTAAAAGCGGGTCGTCTATTAGATGTTTCACGTGTGGTGAATTGGGTCACAAACGTTCAGAATGTCCTGTTCGGCGCCAGGAAGGTTTTAATAAGCGTGACATGACCTGTACATATTGTCATAAGATGGGTCATGCTGTGGATGCGTGTCGAAAAAAGGGTAGAGGAGTTACGAATAAAACCGTGAATCTTCTCGAGGTCACTACACCGCGCACTATTTATCATAAGTCAGCGAAAATAAATAATTTTGCAGTACCATGCTTTGTCGATTTGGGGAGCGAGAGTACTTTACTTCATCAATCTGTAGCCGACAAAATCGGGGTTAAACAGGGACCCTTAACTCATGCAGTTGAGCTCCGCAGTTTCAATGATAATCTACGCACAACCCCAAAGGCAGAGAGTATATTAACTCTAACCATCAATAGCGTTACTGTGGACGTATTGGTTTATATTGTCGGTGACGCCGATATTCGATATGACTTATTAGTTGGACATAGTTTTACCGAATATCCGGCGGTTTTGATTATCAAAATCCAGAAATGTCTTCAAATTACACGTTTACCAACTGAAAATGATGCACGTATTGGCAATCGGTTCCATGTTAATTGCCTTGAAGCAGACAAACGAAAAACCATCGTGGAAAACGTTCAATGTGGTGTTATCACGACTGTTCAAAAAGCGAAATTGTGTAAGCTTTTAGAAGCGTATAGTGATCGATTTACTTTTAGATTAAAGGAACTTGGAAAAACCAGTACGACTTCTATGAAAATAGAGTGTTTAAGTGAGAAACCTATCGTGTATGCCCCGTATCGGTTGTCGTTTGCAGAACGGAGTGTGGTCAAAACGATGGTAAAGGAATTATTAGAGGACGAAATTATACGGGAATCGCAGTCACTCTACGCGAGCCCCATCTTACTCGTGAAAAAGAAAGACTGCACGCCAAGACTTTGCGTAGATTTCCGAGCTTTAAACCAAATAACGAAAAAGGAGAGGTACCCTCTTCCCCTAATCGAGGATCATCTTGATCGTTTAGGCGGATATAACTATTTCGTTACGCTAGATCTTTCGTCAGGATTTTATCAAATACCGATGCACAAAGGGTCTATCGAGAAAACGGCCTATGTCACTCCGGACGGGCACTTCGAATTTCTGCGAATGCCTTTTGGCCTAGCGAACGCTCCCGCCGTCTTCCAGAGGTTGATGAATTCAGTACTCGGTGATCTCCGTTATGAAATCGCCCTTGTATACATCGATGACGTCATAATACCAGCTAAAACTGTAAAGCAAGGGTTGGCGAAACTCAAATTGGTCCTGGAAAAATTCCGTGAGCACAATCTAACTTTAAAATTGTCAAAGTGTCACTTCTTTAAAACAACCATCGAATACTTGGGGCGTGAAATTTCGAGTCGTGGAGTACAGCCTGGTTCGAAGAAAATTATCGCTATTAATGGCATGCCGCCGCCGAGAAATGTAAAACAAGTTCGGCAGTTTTTGGGATTGGCTGGGTTTTTCCGGAAATTTGTTCGAAATTTTGCAACAATAACCCAACCACTTACCAAGCTACAAAAAAGGATTGTCCTTGGAGGTGGGGTGAGGAACAACAAAAGGCCGTAAAAGAGATTAAAAAAATTTTAGTGACGCGTCCCGTTTTGACTATATTCGATCCGGAGCTAGCGACGGAAGTTCATACGGACGCAAGTAAGGGTGGCTTGGGTGGCGTATTAATCCAAATTAGTAATGATCGCAAGAAACACGTCGTAGCATACTTGAGTCGTCAAACCTCGGCTGGAGAACGACTGTATCATACGTGTGAATTGGAAACTCTTGCGGTTGTGGAATCTTTGTGTCATTTTCGGGTTTATTTAGTGGGCATCAAATTTAAGTTGGTAACCGATTGTAGCGGCATCCGTAGCACTGCTGTAAAAAGGGATATTATCCCTCGTATCGGGCGTTGGTGGCTGAAGATGCAAGATTTTGACTTTGATATCGAGTATCGCCCGGGTGCCAGAATGGTTCATGTAGATTGCCTTAGTCGTAACCCTCCGATGTCCGAGTCAGTTAACATTAATAATTTCATTAACGTGACTGAGGCTGATTGGTTGCAAGCGGCACAATTACAAGACGAGGATCTTGTCCGCATACGCGAAATATTAACCTCGCACGATCGCAACTCAGAGCTAAAGTTGTATTACGACAACTATGTTATAAAAGATGGTAAAATGCATCGTCGTCTGGTGGAAGGCGATAAATGGGTTGTGCCGCGAGCGAATAGGTGGCAGATTTGTAAGCTTTGCCATGACGATATTGGCCATTTTGGCTTGGAGAAAACTTTGGCGAAAATTAGAGAAAACTATTGGTTCCCCTAGATGCGCCGATTTGTAAAAAAATATGTAGCCTCATGTCTTAATTGTTTATATTACAAAACTCCGACTGGGAGGAAACCGGGATTTTTGCATCCAATCGAAAGGGTAACAGTGCCTTTTCATACAATCCATTTGGATCACTTAGGGCCTTTCGTGAAGACGAAGAATGGGAACACCCAGTTGCTCGTGGCTGTAGATGCGTTTACAAAATTTGCCCTTATTGAGCCCGTACGAAGCACTAAAGTGAAATATGTACTTCGCGTATTGGAAGACATAGTCAATATTTTCGGGGTGCCGGTGCGAGTAATTACCGATCGCGGAAGTGCATTCACTTCTCGACTTTTTCGCACATACTGTACGGAATATGGCATTAAACATGTGTTAAATGCGGTCGCGACGCCGTGGGCCAACGGCCAATGTGAACGCTTCAATCGAACCATACTGAGTGCACTGGCTGCGATGAATGGTGATACTGAGGAGGATGAGTGGGACAAACACGTGAAAGCAATTCAAAGGGGTCTAAATGGTACCATACATAAGGTGCTAGGGATGACACCAGCAGAAGTGTTGTTTGGAAGTAAGCCGCGTAGTGTGGCTGAATCCATCCTGCTGAACGAATTGCAGGGTGAGCTTGACCGCGCCAGTCTGACAGCCGTGAGAAAGCAGGTGGAAGCCAGAATAGTCGCAGATCAAGGCGTTTCGATGTGAAGCGAATAAAGGCTAAGGAATATCAGCCTGGGGACGTGGTAATGGTGGCGAAGACGGATTTTCCGGCCACGGGAACAAGTAAGAAGCTGTTACCGAAATTTAAGAGGCCGTATCGGGTAACTGCTAAGCTGCCGAATAACAGATATGCAGTATTAAAAGTATCGGACAGATACCGCAACTGCCCGACTGTTTTTGCTGTGGATAAGATCAAGCCATGGGTAACTATGGGTGAACCGGTAAGCACTTATGCGATACACAAGAAAACTTTTTCCATTCTCTAAACACAATGGTCCCAGATCGATGCAAGATATTCGAATCACTCGAAGACAGGTGAAATAAAACATCGAGGGCCGGTTTCACAGAGCTTCAATTAATATTTAAGTTACGATTGACTATGTAACGAATGATTAAACAGGAAAACAATTGCATTTAACAATGCTTAAATTAACACTGATTACTAAACGGTTCGTTCTGTAATCAATCGTTAAATAGTCTAAATGCTCCGTTAAGTGTTTCACAAAGCTCGATTAAGAGATAATGCTTTGTTTACTTCTGTCTAATCAGATGTTAGATTAATCGATAGAATTCCATCGATTAAAAAGTGTCGAGTAAGTTTTCTAGTTATTATAAAGCTTTTTTAACATAAAAATTCAACACATTAATCTAAAAAGTAAGTGTAATTTTATTAAAAAATGTAACACCTTAAATATGAGAAATAATGAAACTTTTATACTTTTTACTTGGCTTGGTTTATTAATTAATTTTTACTACATTATTGCTGAAGTTATTTTGAACAATAAACAATTCAAACTTATTTCAGTATGTCTGCATCCTCACTTTCTTCTTTATCTGATGATGAAGAAATGCCTCCTCAAGGTAGAATTCGTTTAATAAGAGAAAGAAAAAATCCTTTCAATGATTTGGACGACGATGAATTTAAGTTAAGGTTTCGCTTTTCCAAAGAAGGTGTTATGGAACTGTTACATACATTAGGTCCCACACTAGAGCCGGCAACAAACAAAAACAAATCTATAAGTGCTGTAAATCAGTTGCTGATAACATTGCGCTATTATACTACTGGAGCATTTCAACAGCTGATTGGTGATACCTTCAACGTCCAAAAACCATCGGTATGCAGAATAATTCATCGTGTCACTCATCTTATTGCAACGCAAGGCAAACAATTTATTAAAATGCCAACAGAAGAAGAAGCTCAGCAAGTAACATTAGACTTTTACGCAATAGCGGGATTTCCTCATGTCATTGGCACCGTAGACTGTACCCATATTAAAATAATTTCACCTGGTGGTAACCGTGCTGAGCTGTATCGCAATAGAAAAGGTTTCTTTTCTGTAAACGTTCAAGTAGTTGCTGATGCAAACTTAAAAATCAGGCATGTTATTGCAAGGTGGCCCGGTTGTGTACACGATAGTACAATATTTAATGATTGTCCATTGAAGGCAGACTTGGAACGTGGTCGATACGGCAACAATTTTCTTTTATGAGATAGTGGTTATCCTTGCAGAAAATATATCCTTACTCCACTTCTTAACACCCACACTCCAGCAGAAGAAGCATACAACATTGCCTACATTAGAACTCGGAATACCGTAGAAAGATGTTTTGGTGTCTTGAAGAGAAGGTTCCCTTGTCTGCATGTAGGAATGGCATTAAAACTTGATCACGTTTTACCAGTCATCATTGCATGCTGTACTTTACACAATTTAGCAATTAACATCAATGACCCAAATCCTCCAGAGGAATATCCTTTTAATGATGATTACATCGCAATAAATGCAGATAACTTGGCAGCAGTAGGGAGACAAAATGATGTAATCAGAAGAACACTCATTAATACTGTTTTTCAGCAATAATGTTAAAATTAAATTCATAACTATCAACTGCGCAACAAACATCTCCAAACTTTTGAACTTCTCTTCTTGACAATTATTTTGGAAAGTTATAAAAATATTGCCAAACAAAAAACGTTCAAAACCCTACAGGTTGGTGTTGGTACACCTACAGCACCCTACAGCTACATGTCTGTCTCAATTAGAAAACCACCTCCTGTTGAATTATGTTGCCAAAAAGAAAATTTCCCCAAATATATTTTGGTTGAAATTGGTTGGTACTTCACGTTGTCACTGTAATTACATAATGTCAGTAATCTGGCGTCAAAATTTGAATTGTCACATTTGCTACTTCCATCAAATTTTTAACTAAATATCAAAAAATGAGGTCACGTTTTTGTATAATTTTTTTTCCACAACTGAAAAATAAGAAATTGGTAATAATGTAGGATATATCTATATATTTTTTGTGTGCCAAATAATCTAAAGAATATTTCCTTCACAAATTGTTGATAAAATATGTACAAAATAAAAGTTAGGGATAAAATGCTGAAGTTACCTCCTCAAAACTACCCCTTAGAAAGAAGGAAGGACTTGACAAATAATAATTAATCTCTAGGGAGAAATGGTACAGGTACATACAATGGTACTTATGTATGTTGCATATCAACATCACAGTTCATCACACTACGTACTATCGGCGACTATAAACAGAACGAGAAGCGATAAGACTTCAAAATTCGACCTTATTATACGATCAATAGTGCCAAATAAATTTTTAGTCGTTCTTCTTATATCTGCGACTGTACGAAAAGTTAACTTAGCAATTCTTATGTGGCCCACCTACTGGATTTCTTTAGCAATTCTTATGTGGCCCACTTAATGAATTTTTTAAAGTTTTGGATGTTTGAGGACAGTATGGTTGATCTAAGTTGCACAAATGTAAACTATCATTATTACATGTTCTTGCATGTTTAGTTTTTAAGATTTATTGACTTTCCACAGAAAAAAAAATTAATAAAAATGTCCGTTCTATTCGTCAAGATTTCGAGTTCTGAACCGTTCAAAAACGTATTGAGCATGAGCAGTGCACAAAATTGGATATAAATTTCATACTGCGCATGATTTGAACGGTTCAGAACTTGAAATTCTGTCGAATGTTCCATACCTAATGATACTACAACTGTAGTTAAAATAGAACTAAAAACAAATTAACTGTAATTTTTTTGTATTGTTACAGTTCATTTTTCCTTTCTGTTTCGAATACACCCTGTATATGCGTTGTCACTACTCAGTTTTCATTACTGTTCCGAACACGCCCTGTATAGGCGAAATTAGTCGCACACATTGAGCTGATTGGCTCTCACCGTTACTAAGAAAAATTCCGCCAATAGCAAGATTGAATGTGTCTCTCTCTCGATGGTGTTCTTTCTTTTCTGCCGATCGAGAAATACGCCGTCATTTCATTACAAAGTTCAATCGTTCCTGGACCACACGTCCTGTTGTTTATTGTTTGGTTGTGCCCGTTTCACCGAAGAGGGTGAAGGTACATGTGAACGACTTCTGCCGAATCTATTTGGTCCAGTTGGAAACGAGAAAGTCGCATTTATACTGTGATTTATGGCAGTCCGGTGAATAATCCGGGTAAGTTAAAACGAATTGCGTTTCTCGATTTGGCCCTTACATTCGTTTTCTTTTAGGCTTTTATCGTGGGCTTTTAGCAAGCGCTATTTCTATCGTGGGCTTTTGCAAGAGTTAGATTTATTTGGATGACGCTTTTCCGAATTGTGCAGGTGCACTGCGGCTTGCAACTTTGAAAGCTCCCTTCCCCGTCTCGCTACGCGGCAGTCGGCACTTGTCAAAGGGGTTTGCGGCGGCATTGACACACATACGACGACAAACAAATCGGACACCGACGGAATAAAGGTTGGAGCGTTATTTTTTTTATATAGTTTTGAGCGTTAATTCGCGATTTGTTTTGCCGATTCTTTTCTTTGATTTTCCGCATTTCAACATGCACCTTATTGTGTACACTCCGGTGTAAATTTCAAGCCGTCATACGTAAATGAACGATGTCACGAACACTTCGGTGATTATAATCTGTCGTATTAGTTACGATTTAAATATGTTGTAAAATAATTACATTTGTTGGTGTTGTCTGTGTAGTATTTATTTGTTTATGTTTTATTTTTATGTGTGAATAAATTAACGTGTTCTGGATGTAACGGGTTTTCTTAATTTTCATTTCCCCTTTCAAAAAATTAAGTGGCGCCTATTTTTTTGGTTTTGGCCTTCGCGTTTCGGAATTGAACCCCCCCGTCCCATTGCAGCTGGCTGGCCACATCCGAGAAGTACAACCCGATGTGAAACTACTGCCTATCTTCGCAGGTAGGTAGCAAGTTTTGGCGCCCAAACGCGTGTGGCTCGATTTTGTTTTTCGTTTTGTTTATTGTCTAAGAGTATTACGTCCAGAACACTTGTTTTGTTAGAATAAGTTGCGCATTATGATGGAGTACAAATTATTACCGGACCGTCTTAATTCGGAAGAATTAAATTATGAATTATTGGTAAGAGGTATCCAAATTGACGGAACAGTTGCGCAAAAACGTGCAAATTTAAGACGGCAAATGCGTTTAGAGAAAGATTTACGACTGCCTGTACCGAAATATGACGTGACTTTTAACTTTGACTTCAGGAAAAAATTAGCGAGATTCGCTGCTTAATAGAGTCGTTTCCCGGCTCGACAGCTGTTTGTATTCACGATAAAATTTCAGCTAAGTTGGCTCACGCCATTGGTCGCGCTCAGCGTAGCCAACCGACAAATAGCGACGAGACGCAACAACGTGCCGCCATCTTACGGACGCTAGACGAACTTGCGTTCGATTTCGAACAAACTGCGCTAAATGTCTCACCGAAAGAACCGGAAGTCACTGGGGTAACAACATCCCCTTTACTTGATTTGACTGCGATTGCCGAACATTTTCAAAACAATCCTTTGGCAGTATCTTGCGTAGTTCCCGACTCGATTTCGCCACCTAGCGCGACATCTTCACCTGTGGTAAGTCCGTCATCGCCGAAAGCAAATTCATCGCGACTTAAAGTCACGCCTCCTGTAGTTAAGGCTGCTACACACTTCGCGGCCGGGAACGAGATTAAGTCCGTGCCCGTTTCTAAGTGGGGTTTGACTTATAATGGAAATAATAAAGTCCTATCACTTAATGCTTTTCTCGAGCGTGTCGACGAACTTCGTGTTTCGAGGAACGTGTCCGAAATCACGTTATTCGCGTCCGCTTCCGATTTATTTCGAGATAAGGCGTTAATTTGGTTTAAGGCAAATAGGAAATTTTGCGATAGTTGGACTGACCTCGTTAAACGTCTTCGCGAGGAATTTCAACCTTATAATTACGACGACAAATTGTTCGAAGAAATTAAGAAACGCACTCAAGGCCCTGACGAATCAATGGGAATTTACACTTCGGTTATGATCAATTTGTTTAATCGTTTGAGTGTCCCGGTTGCTGAAAGCGTTCAGGTCAAAATTCTTCTGAACAATATTGCCCCTTTTTATCAACGACAATTAGGATTGGTCGAGGTTACTTCGGTAGCACACTTATTAAGGTTAGGTCGACAGTTGGAAGCTCGTAAGTCAGCTGTTGAAGCATACGTTCCGCCCCGCGTAAGAATATGGTCTTAGAACCTGATTTGGCGTACGTACAAGTCTGTGCACCGGTTGTATCTGAATGTAAGGTGGAGCCTCCCAAACCTAATAAGACTTTTAAATGTTGGAATTGCCAGAAAAACGGTCATTTGTCTCGAGATTGTTCCGAGCCCTTGAGAAGGCATTGTTATCAGTGTGGTCGTCCCAACGTCACTACCAAGACGTGCCCGGCGTGTTCAAAAAACTTCAGCAACAACGCGCTAGATGATCGGTTAGTACGTTGCTTCAGTATTTCAAAGCCGATTGACCCTTTGGCAGTCCAACCTGTTCTTGACTATGTCTTGGCTCATGCTAAAAATGATGAGCGTCCGTATTTAACCGTGTCAATTTTGGACATCCCGTTTCTTGGCCTTTTAGACTCTGGTGCATCTCGCACAATCGTTGGCAGTTCGGGATGGGAAGTTCTCCAAACTTTGAACTTACCCTTTACCAAACATGTAACGTCGTGTACCGTAGCGAATGGACAACCCTGTTCTAGTCCTGGTAATGTGGCCACCCCCATACGACTGCGAGATCGTGTAAAAGTCATCGATGTTTTAGTTGTCCCTGAGTTACCTCATTCACTAATCTTAGGAGCAGATTTTTGGAAGTTGATGGGCATCGTCCCTGACTTGCGCTCCGGTGATTGGGCATTCAGTAAAGAATCGATTGACTTAATTGAACATCTTACTTCTTGGCAACATCTGACTGATTCGCAGCAAACTCAGCTGGAAACTCTAACTAATCAGCTGTTCGTAAATTCTCCACATGGTGAACTGGGTTGTACTAAACTCATCGAACATTCTATTCACACAGATAGCGCCCCGATAAAGCAACGCTATTACCCCATCTCGCCAGCAAGGCAAGCTGTTGTCAATAAAGAACTAGACGACATGTTGAAGCGTGGCATCGTGGAGAAATCCAAAAGTGCTTGGTCATCTCCCATTCTTCTCGTGCCTAAAAAAGATGGAAGTTTTCGCTTTTGTGTGGACTATCGTAAGTTGAATCAGGTCACGACTAAAGACGCGTACCCACTACCCTATGTCTCGAACACCCTTGACAAATTGAAAGATGCTAAGTACCTATCATCTTTAGACATCAAGTCAGCTTATTGGCAGATCCCAGTCGCCGAAGAATCCCGCCAATATACAGCATTCACTGTACCTAATCGTGGATTGTATCAATTCCGACGAATGCCCTTTGGCTTGCACAACTCTCCAGCGACTTGGCAACGTTTTATTGATCGTGTAATTGGTGCTGACCTTGACCCTCACGTGTTCGTCTATCTAGACGACATCATTATTGTAACGCAAACCTTCGACAAACATCTCGAAGTATTATCCGAAGTCCATAAACGCCTGACTGAGGCTGGTTTGACCTTGAATCAGGACAAGTGCAGTTTCTGCCTCAGCGAATTGAAATACTTAGGTTACGTGGTGGATCGCCACGGTCTTCATGTAGATCCCGAAAAGGTTCAGTCAATTTTGAGAATGCCTAAGCCCACAACGGTTAAGGAAGTACGCAGACTAATCGGAACCGCTTCGTGGTATCGTAGGTTCATCCCTGGGTTTTCCACAATTATCGCCCCTTTGACCAAGTTACTTAAGAAAAATTCTAAGCATCGGTGGGACGAAACTTGCGATGAAGCGTGGGAAAGATCCGCGAACATTTGGTTTCTGCTCCAGTCCTTTCGTGTCCTGACTTCACCAAAGAATTCACGATTCAAACCGACGCTTCTGATTATGGTGTTGGAGCTGTCCTGACTCAACAACTTGATGATGGCGAGAAAGTCATATGCTATCTAAGTCGCTCACTATCTCGACCCGAGCGCAACTACTCGACGACTGAAAAAGAACTCCTGGCGATGTTATGGGCGATTGAAAAACTTAGGCCCTATGTGGAAGGTTCTCATTTCAAGGTTATTACCGATCACCACTCACTTCTTTGGTTGAATAAGTTGCAGAACCCTTCTGATCGTTTATGTCGTTGGGCTGTACGCCTACAACAATACGATTTCAGTGTTATACATCGCAAAGGAAAGGAACATGTCGTACCTGATATGCTTTCTCGAACCGTCCCTGTTATCGACTCCATCGACTTCGATAATGTTAAAGATAGTTGGTACCTCAATTTCTTAAAGAAAATTCGTTTGGCTCCGGAAAAGCTTCCGAGTTTTCGTGCTGATGGAAACATTATTTATAAACTCGTTCGAAATACCTATTATCGACTAGCTGAGGATGAGCCTCACTGGAAGCCTGTTGTCCCTAAGGAATCTCGATTACAAATTCTTCACGAACATCATGATTCCCCGACTAGTGGTCACTTAGGTGTCTATAAGACGTACAATACGATCGCCCAAAGTTATTATTGGCCCAAAATGCACGCCGATGTTGCGAAATATGTTCATAGGTGTCAAACGTGTCTTCGCACCAAACCCGAACAGAAAGCTCCGGCAGGGCTAATGGGAGGTCACTCTCGAATTTCGCGACCTTCGGAGGTCATTAGTATCGACCTTGTTGGACCACTACCTAGATCTTCTCGTGGGTATCAATACATCCTTGTGGCAACTGATTGCTTCAGTAAGTTCACTTTGTGTTTCCCTCTTCGAAAGGCTACCGCCCCTAAGATCGTTCAGCACATTGAGGAAAATATTTTCTTGGTCCTTGGAGTACCTCGTACTGTCATTTCGGACAATGGAGTCCAATTTAAGTCTAAAGAATATCAAAAACTTCTCACGGCATACCATGTGCGCCCTGCGTATACTTCGTTTTATCATCCAAAAGCGAACCCTGTCGAGCGCGTTAATCGCGTAATTAAGTCCATGTTAACTGCTTATGTGGCGGAAGACCACCGCAAATGGGATTTATTCCTGCCCAAAGTCGCTTGTGCTTTACGAACTGCTCGTCACGAAGTTACTGGTGTGACTCCATATTTCCTCAACTTTGGTCGTGAAATGTGCTTGAAAGGTAGTCTAACCCCTGACAATGACATTGTGAAAGATGAGCCCTTGGAAGTTGTTCCTCAGGATCCTAAGGATCTACAATCTCGTACCGGAAAGTTCGCAGTCCTCTACAAAAACATACAGGAAAGGTTGCAAAAGGCTTACGAAAAGGCTAAAGGCCAATATGATCTTCGTAGGCGAAAGGTTGTTTACCAACCCGATCAGCGGGTGTGGCGTAAGAATTTTGTATTGTCCGATGCGTCAAAGCATTTCGCGGCCAAGTTGGCCAATAAATTTGTTGAGCCTTTCCTCATTAGTCGACGTACGTCTGCGGACACTTACGAACTTAAGGATTTTGATGGTAACATACTTCCTGGCACCTGGAATAGTGAACATCTTAAACCTGATCCCCCTGATGAGTAGAACTTGTTTTATTCTTTTCGGCCCGCGGGATGGGTCTCTTAGAATGCTCCCGACGTAAAATTCTGCGTGGAGTAAAAGGCTCCTAAAAGATACAGTTCTTTTCGTTTAACATCCTTGGAAAGTTACTATTATCGACCTGTGGATTGTGACTTGGATCACAACCACCTGCCCATGAATTTTCTTTTCTACTTGTTTCATCCTTTTCTTCTACTCTAACTCTGTTTTCTTTTCTTTCTTTCTTTCTTTCTTTCTTTCCTCCGGCATCCGTCAGAGCGTGTGGGAATGCCAAGCGTACTGGATCTCGTGAAGGTATGGCTTGCCCTCTCTCTCTGATGTACCGCTATAGGATGCGCTCAAGGAAGTCATGTCTGTAGTATGGTGTGTTCCGTGAAGAAATCTTTATCTATCCTATCATCTGTCTCTCTCGACTTTTCTTCCCTATTTCTTTAGTCTCTACCTTCGGATATTGGGTTGTAACTCTATTCCGTTTGGAATGTTTGTTATTCGGATTCGACATTTTTTTTATCTCTACCGGACGTGACTTACGTTGTTGAATGTGACATTCGTCACCATAGAAGCTTTAGTCTGGAGAACGTCGACTCTCTTCCCCTTATAAGTCGTCTCTACGTCAGGACCAGGCCCGTCCAACTTCATGGGAAATACGGTATCACTTTGAATGTTGGCCAAGGGGGTGAAAGGCAAGGAATAGGTATGGAATTGTGCTGAATTTGAAGATGGCGCTAGCCACATCGTAGTTTGTTTACAGATTTCCTTTTTCAGTATTGTTTACTCGCGCTGAATGTTAAGATGGCGCTGGCCACTTTATTTAAATTTGACGCTTTAGCATCTTGGCTCATGTTTCCTGTTCTTCCTCTCATTTCCGCAACGCTCAGTCGAACGCAATTCGTATTTGAATGTTGTCAAATTTTCTCTTGAATTTGTAGTCATTTTGTAGTGTTGCTTCTTCTTTTACGTGTTCATCTTACGTGTTCGTTAGCGGCACAACTGTTCAGCCATTCTGTTGCATGTTTAATCTTTTACAACATGTCGAAAGATAAGTGATAGATGCAAAAAAAAATTATTACTCTAATTATCATGGTTTGTAGGTTCATTGGGAAACAGTGCTTTTAGCACTGCAACTTTAGTAAATGAAATAGATATGTTGTTCGACAGTTTTAATGGCATGCACGTGTATCCACACCAAGGCAAAAATTTACGTACTGCTGTGTCCGAATCTTCCAACCATTTGCAGTTTTGGGAATCAATGAAGCATAAAATCAGTAAGTTACAAGAATTGCTTATATCATGAAAGAGAATAATACTATTGGAGTAGATCTCAGATGTCAATACTTATAAGTATGTATATATTATTTTCATTAGGACATTCAGGCGTAAGAATCGTAATTTCAATAACAATTTTCTATTAAAAGTCTAAATTAATTAAACTTTCCTACTTTTTTTGTTGAATTTCAAAATATGTTATAGAGGGTGATTTTAAAAAATTTTTATCAACTCTTGCCATGGAATTTGAACGACATGTAGCTTTACTGTAAAACAGCATAAAGGAGTGCAATGACGTACTTTTCACTTAAGCTAAGACATGCCATCCAGATCTCATGGCAAGAGTTGATAAAAATTTTTAAAAATCACTCGATACTATATATGTATTATGGAAATAGTAATATATTTGTTCTTTTTCTTTTCACAGGCCAATGGCGCTTTGTAGGCTATAAAGGTGCAATGCCTCCCTCCCAGAAAGGCTGGTTAGCTAATTTAGAAGTCATGCCCGCAATCTGGAGGAAATGCAAAGCCATGGGTTTGGAACATCTACGGACACGCAGCATAAATCAGGATGCTCTAGAGAATATGTTTGGTGGTCTTAGATCGTACTGTGGTGACAACTGTAATCCTACAAGTCTACAGTTTATAAGTTGTTTAAAAACTCATATACTGAATGGGCTCACACATACTGGTATAAGGGGTACCAATTGTGAGGATGACAGTAATGAGTTATTAAGTAACTTACAAACTTTTCTGAAAGTAAGAAGTAGTACTGATCGTGGTGTGCAACCTGAAAGTAATGAAACAACTGACAAATACATGCTTAATACCATAATAGAATCTGTGGGATCATCATTTGATATCAACAGTTTCCATGGTGGTGCAGCGTATGTATATGTGAGTGGTTTCATTGTAAAACGCATTTTGACGAATTTTAACTGTGAATTGTGCAAAACTGCATTAACTTCTCCTCCTGATCAGTGGATAAATGATATAAGCTGGCCGGGGGTAGCCGTGGGGTGAACCCTGCCAATTTATTTATAAGAGCAGAATGAAAGTGCTTATCTTTTATTTTTATATTTAAATGTTTCACTGCCACCACCGGAAAATATAGGTTTCCGGACCCGTTTTCTTGAGAGCAAGAAAAACAATAAATACTGTGATTTAATCGGAGGATCGGGGTTCTTCTGAGCTCCAAAGTTGTGGAAAGTGCATTAATTGAACGAAAGTTAAGTACTTAATTATAATTAAAAGCCATGAGTAAGAAATAATTAAGTATATTAGGGAAGAAACAAAAATGTATGTAATAGCTTGATACATAAGGTGAATCGAATGAGCAAACATATTATACAATTTAATTCCTACCTTTAGTAGGCGATTAGGAACCTTTGTTGCGACTTCTCTCGATCTCTAAGTTTCCTTTTCTTCAAGGGTTGAAAATCGAATTTGCTTTGGGGCTCCCAGGATGTGAACTCACCACCGAAATTATTAGGAGTAATTTATAATAATAATCTTATTTTAACGGTAATAAATTTTATCAATCACTCGTGTTTTTCTTTTTGGGAAAGAACCCTTCTGATTTCAGAAAAAGCTAGATGAAGACTGAAGATTTTGACTTCTTCTCTGACCGCGACAACCCCTTTGTTTATATTAGAGTTTCGCGCAATTCCTGCAATGTGCTGCCACCTATCTAAATTCCCTTTTTGATCCCGTTCATTTAAGTCACTCAAGTAAATTAAGTTGCCTATCTACAGAGTAGTAATTAGATAATTTTAAAATATGATTGATCATTTTCTAACGCGCGGAGTTATAATCGCACGTGTCGATTGGGTAATTACGCTAATATTTATCTTAGACGTATCTGATTTTCTACTTAGCTTAATTGCTAAATGCCGAAATCGTCTCTTTTCGCGCTTGTACTTTTATAGATTATTTATTGTATTAGAACCTTCTGGAATACCACTTAAGTTAATGCTAAATGTCGAAATCATTTCTTTTCGCGCTGGTGTGGATTTATTTATAATTATTATTATTTATAATTTTTATTTAAAACTATCTAGAATACCACTTATGTTAATGGCAGCATGTTTATACTGGGAATTTCTTTTTCGATATTGGCAAGTCATTAAAAATTGTTACATTCTGTTTTTCCGGCTGTTTACATCCCTTCCCCCTTAATAAAAGAATTGACCCTTATGGTCAATTCCTTTTAAAATGGTCGAGAGGTCTCTTCAAAAGTTCCTTTACAACATATCATGGTAACAATATGAGGGGATTACAGAATTTGAATTTAAACATTTCCATAATGTAATAAAGGTTACAGTGTATATTATCCGATTGCGGTACGTACATATAGGGACACACACAAAACACAATGAGAATAGGTATTAAGAAGTTTTATAAGGGCTAAGGCACTTTCAAAGTCACTCCAGAATTATCTACTTCCTTTAAGTCCACTTTACCATTTCGTTTGTCCTGCACTGCTAGCTGTCCTTTCAGATGCAAAATTCTCTGACAGTCCCGTGGGCAGTTCTTACTTTATAGGGAATAACCATACTTTCTGGCGTAGTGGCGGTTGCCTTTGTTTGATGGGACCTCGTCGGGTGTTGGTGGTCATTGGTTTTATGATGTCCCTTTTTGTGATGGTCGACTCCCATGCAGCATTACATACAACAAAAGAGCAGTATCAGCGAAATACTAATTTAGGGGTACCTTATCGGATTATAATCATATTATTACATTCGAGGTTAGTCCTTATATTAACAACATACAACTAAGTACCTACATACTAATAAAATATGTATATATAGAATCAAAAAAAATTCTAGTAACAATAATTATAATTCTAGGACCAAGTGACAAACAAGTTTAATTCATGCCCAAATGGCAAATTACTGTTTTATAATATTTTATATTTAAAATACGAGGGATTAACATTTTCAGGAAAACGAAAGGAAAAAGAAAAATCTTAAAAATACGTAGCATAGCTAACGGTATACTTATGGATGCAATTCTGTAAGTATGCTTTATCTAGGGTGTTAACCTAGATTTGTAGGTTTTAGTAGATTTATGCTACGGAAAAATAGGCTTTCGTGGTAGTTGTCCCAGAGTCGTATATAATATATTTGTCCTTTCGAGGGGGATCGAACGTAGGTTTATTCCGGATAGAAATGTCGTACTCTATCTCGGAGCTTCACTCTCTTTTCCTCGACGTTCGTCATACGGACCGCCGCCTGAACATCTGTCCAAGGGCCACTGATGAATATTTCTCTTTCGTTGGAATGGGGAAGGCGATTGCTTGTCTCCCAAATGATTTCTTTGAAATTCATCAAGGTGGTTACTAATGGTGGTGGTCCATCCCACAGTTCCACTAGTTCTTCTGGAAGAACCATTTTTACTGAGATCGTTTTTTCAAACCTCGGGCCCTGACAATCCATGTGGTATCTTAGGTCCTTCCCATACGTATCGATCACACGCATGATCTTCTGGACGGCGTGGTGGACCTCTGAGGTTGTTCCATCAATTATAATGAGTCGGGGGTCCTCTTCCGGTGTCCATGGGCTTATCCAAACCCCGGCTCCAGTGTCCCTCCGGATCCGTTTGAGTTGGTGCCTGCAGGCTCCTACGACTATCGATGCCTTATGGTCCGCTAAGAGTAGTCGGATACAATTGTCGTTGTCCGGGTCATACATCTTGAATATGGACAATATTATTCCTTTGAATTTATCCCTTACCCAAGCATGCATTTTTTTTTCGACTCCCCCTTTTTTTTTTTTTTTTTCTTTTTCTATACATATCTATAATATAATGCGAACCTTAAAGTAATACAATATATAATGTTGATATAAAACCTACACTAACAAACAAGGAATCAAGGACTACCTAATATTAACCTTGTTTATATAAAGTAACATTCTTCTCTTCTCCTCTTTACTGTTCTCTTAAATTAACATATAAAAGTCTTTATATTCCTTGCCCCACTACACTCTTTATTTTACAAGCCATCATTTTGTCTCCAATCTCTGTTTGTCTTGTAGCCTTCCAAGATTGGGTATAGTTTATTTGGCTTATTCACTTCGATGTCTAGTTCGGGCAGTTCATTTTGATTCCCAATCTCTACGACCTCACTGGTATTTCCGTTTTTCACGTTCATTAGTTCAATTTCTTCCGGATCCTTTGTTTTCTTCTTTAATTCTTCTGTATGGTGGCGGTGCACCCAGAACATGGTAATGCTATCCAGTATAGCTCCGATCAATTTAAAACTCCAACCAAAAATTTCATGTAGCATGATTCCATGTATCAACGTATCTACTAAGAATTTAATTGCTCTTCCGATAATATATAATCCCATTACGCCGGATGTGATGGTCCCCAACGTAGTGAGCCATGAATAGATTGAACTCCAGGCCTTTGATAACCACGACTTTATTGTGTTTTCATCGATAAATTGATCTAGAGTCGTTCCTTGTCTATCGGTTGATATTCCCATCATTCCTCTCGTAATGATTCCCTCGACTGCTTGTCTTTCAGATGGTAATATCAGGTGTTGTTGCAATTTTTCCATGTCTTCTCTAGAGTATAATCCTCCAGTGAATAAATTATTTGGATTCACGTAAGTCCATTGGTGATCATTTGAAGGTTCAAGGATCTGGGGATTAGGTATTTCATGTACTCCTTGGGCATACTCATACCATTTTTCGTTAAGTTTATAAGCCGAATACAGGAATGGGTTGCATCCTGTTTCTGTCCCAAATTTCTGTAAGACATGATTTCTTGGTGTCATAAACATGGTCTTATTATCGTGTTCTACCGGTAGTTCTTTGTAACACCTTACAGTACGCCTTACTGACACTTCTACTGGTAGGCATTGGATGATATGGACGATTTCTCCGTAGTTGACAGCTGTGTATCCGGGAACTTGCATTTTTGCGAACGCAAACGCTTCTGGTGCTATTATTGCTAGTGTTTGTAGGTTCCTTAGGACTTGTTGTTCTAGCGCGCATTTATGGGCAATCACATCTGCATACAAAGCAGAAACTTGTCCTTGAATATGCCTTTCTACAAACACCACTTTTGCATTGGTGTAAGCAGTAGGGTCCATATTTAGAACGTTGACTGCTGACTTTTTAAAGTAGAACCTACCACTTTCAGATGGTTTCACTATGAAGAACTTTGGATGATCGGTTTCATACGAAGATTGTCCACAAATCATTGTCGGTCTAGAGACTGGCATAGCGAAGACTGTATCTCCTCTGTCTACCGAATAAATAACGGTCTTTTGTTCCCTCGGAATATCATCATCACTAGGTGCGAGTTTCTCGGCTGGACCTTCATACAGCACAGTATACTTTTTTTCAGAGCACTGGGAGTTATCTACGTGATCCCAGTAAGTCTCGCCATACACTGAATCTATACAAGACTTTTCCTTGTACGGACATTGTATCCCTCCTGGCAGTATTATTTCATTTTCTCCGGTCCTCGCCGGTGAATAGCGTTGATACAGCGAAATTTCCAAGGCTGCTTGCACGATCACACTATCCCAACGTCCTTTATGGTCTTCATATGAACTACCTTGGCAGCTACTTTCTCCAGTCATTCTTCCTGTCATCAAAACAGTTGCGTGTGTTGTTCCGTTAATAACTAAATGATCTATGTTCTTTCCATAGAAATTCAAGAGGCTTGGGTTAAACGCATCTCTTGGCATCTTGTACGACCTATTGGGTGTATATAAGTGGCTAATCCATTTAACGTAGCAGACATGTGAGAGTGCATACCACAATGGGATATTAATCTGGTTACATGAATTTTGCATTGGATTATTGGTAACATCTCGATTTCATTTACTTGAAGTAGTTGTATTTCCTCACGTGACGATACAATTTGTGTTGGAGGAGTTTTACATTTCCCAATGTCAGTTAAGCTGAAACTAGTTAGGTTCATCTTTTGATTCTGGCAATCATATGCGATTATCGCTAGAGCTGGTTCGACTAGGAGGATGGCTGCGAAGAATGTTATTATATTACGCCGCGTCATTTTGAAGACCCGGTTTTCCTTGCACGTTTTTGTTATTATGTTTATTATTATTTTTTTTTCTTACACACTTGTCCTTCACAGGGTGATTTTATAAGTTTATATACAGTGTGGTGATAAAGTAACGCACCAAGCGAAAAAACACCCTTAGCGTTGACTTTTTCGAAAAACGCTCGGACAGGTCGATTTTATTTTAAAAAAAGACATCTTTTACAACCAATTTTAATTTTATGTCAGTTACCACTTTTGCGCCGTGACGTCATCGACATTTTTTTTAAATGACAACCTATTTTTTTGAAAATGTCATTTGAAAGCACCCATTTTTCTGAGTACAAAATTGAAAATGAATCACTAATGCATAAGAAAATTTTGAAGAAAAAAAATATTGAAAAATGGAGATGTGATTTTTAATCTTAATAAAATTTCAACCTAAAATAGTACTTTTTTATAAAAACATAACAAAACAACTTAATAAAATTACAATAAATATTGAAAATGTCCTCCACCAACCACTTGACAGTGACCAGCTCGTGTGTAAACGCTGTTAATGACCCTTGCGATAGTTTCACGGCTAAATGTTATTCACTTCCGCTCACCCGACTTAACTCTCCTAGATTTCTTTTGTGGTTGCGATTTCGCAGGTCCTTTACTCCTTGTTCCATAAGGATGTTCTGTAGAAGTACTTGGTTTATTTAGTTCGTTTCCTTCATTCTCGAGATTTTCTTCCAATCTTCCACTATTTTTACTTGCAGTTTCTTCGAGGTCTTGTTCTTTTTCTCCTTCTCCTCCGTCTTCTCCACTCTCTTCTTTCTCCTCTTCTCCTTCTGAACTACTATTTCTCACTAGATCTGGTAGTTCCTCGTTCTCAATTTCAGAATCTTCCTTGATTTCATCCAGCTCGTCTGGATTATAGTTGACTACTTGTCGCGCGAAGCTGTCATCATTCATAGACCTCGGTGTGCCTATCCAGGGTTCTACTTCTTCTGGTTGGTTTATCGCATGACCTGGTGCTTCTCTGAAGAGTGCTTTCTCCATTTCTTCTAGATTTCCTGGAATTCTGAAATCGTCTTCTGATTCTGTGTCTGATTCCTGATCGTCGGAATCCTCTTCTGAAACCTTCCTTCCTCCGTGTTGAGTCTTATTTCTATTATTATCCCCTCCATACCACTTCAGTCTATTGACATGTACTGTTTGTTCCTCTCCAGTACCAACTTTGGCAATTTTGTACGTAACTGGACCTAATTTTTCCATGATTCGGTAAGGTCCTTCCCACTTTTTACTTAGTTTTTTCGACAGACCTGGTTTCGTCATCGGGTTGTATAAATAGACTTTATCGCCTAGTAGGAATTCAGTGGGTTTTGTCTTCTTGTTGTATTGCTTCTCCCGCTGCCCTGCCGATTTTCTGAGGTTTTGGCGAACGACTTCAAATGCCGAATTTAGTCTTGCGACTAATTCAGATGCATAATTCTCACTGTAGTCGTATCGCTGTCTCGTAGATCTAAAAATTTCGTCATTAGGTAGTCTCATGTCCCTTCCATGGAGCAAAAAGTACGGAGTTTCTTTTGTAGAAGAGTGAACACTGGTTCTATACGCCATCAAGACGTAGGGTATCCACTTATCCCAATCACGTTGTGACCTTGAAATATAATGCGACAATATATCCTTCAACACTCTATGCATTCTTTCTATCATTCCGTTGCTTTGTGGATGGTAAGGAGTCGTCTGAATCTTTTTTATGCCTAAAAGTTTGCAAGTGGTTTTCATTAATGCCGACACGAAGTTTGTTCCTTGGTCAGTTAGTAATTTTTTTGGTGTTCCGTGTCTGACAACGATGTTTTCTACAAATGCTCGTGCTACGGTATCTGCTTTTTGATCCGGTAAAGGTATGGCTTCCGGATATTTTGTAAAATAGTCTTGGAAAGTTAATATGTATTTGTTGCCTTGATCTGTAGTAACCAATGGTCCTACTATGTCCATGGCCGTTAGTTCGAATGGGTATGAAACCTCACAGAACGGTTGCAATGGAGCTGGTCTCTTATTTGTAGGTGTTTTACGGGCATTACAGGAATGGCAATTTCTGACGTAGTATTTTACATCATCCTCTATTCCTTTCCAGTACGTTCTTGTAGCAATTTCAGTGTTTTTGGTATTCCCTGATGTCCGGTGTACGTTAAATCATGATGATCATGAATGCATTGGCGCACTAAATTTCTGGGAATAACAACTCTGTCTTCTCTTTCTTCACCACGTTTCACTCGAAAAATAACACCATCATCGTCGATATAATAAGGATCTTCTATTTGCTCTTCTCGAATTTGTTGATGAAGTTTCTTCAACGTTTTATCTTTTCTTTGTTCTCTTCCTATCATCTCTTTATCCAAGTATGGTACAGGTGTATCTTTTGTGTTGATTTGATCGCTGTTCAGAATTGGGTGGATTTCGATTTCTTGTGGATTTACTTTTTTGATTTGTCTTGCCTCGTGTACTATCATATCCTTCCTGCGATCTTTTTCTCTTGCTTTTCGTGCCCATTCTTGAAATTCTTCATATCCACGGAGTCTATCTTGCTCTAATTGCAAAAAGGTTCGGTCGTACTTATTTCCTGGTTCATCATCACTAAGAATTTCGTCATGTGTAGTGATTTTCACATTAACTTCGACTGGATTTACAATCGTATTCCGACAAGAGTAATGCCCATCGGGCTAATCTCGATGTAGGGTCTTTCAGAGAGAACAACCATTTTAATGGTCTATGATCTGTGTAAATTGTAAATTTTGTCCCATAAAGGTAACATCTAAAATGCTTGATGGCCCAAACAACTGCTAAACACTCTTGCTGAGTCACGTCGTAATTCCGCTCCGCTTTGTTGAGTTGTCGGCTCGCGTAAGCTATAGGTCTTTCGTACTTACCATTCTTCTGGCTTAGTACTGCTCCGATAGCTGTTCCAGAAGCATCCGTTGCAAGGATGAATGGTTCCGCAAAGTTAGGGTACTTCAGGACTGGTGGACTGCACAACTTTTCCTTTAAGTATTCAAATGCGTCCTCTTGTTCCTGCGTCCATACCAACTCAACGTCCTTTTTCGTGAGCGATGTCAATGGGATTGCTTTATGCGAGAATTCTGGGATAAATTTCCTATAAAATCCTACTAGTCCCAGGAAAGCTCTAATATCCTTCACATTTCTAGGTCGAGGGTAATTACTTAGTTTCTCTGGATCTGGTTTCACTCCTTCTTCGGATATAATATGACCCAAATACTTAGCCTCTCTGGCTAGAAACTTACATTTTGATGTCTTTAATTTTAAATTTGCTTTTCTCAGTCGTTCGAAAACTTCGCTCAATCTTTCTAAATGTTCTTCCAACGTTTTACTAAACACAATAATGTCATCGAGATATACTAAACACTTTTCACCTGTCAGTCCTGACATGACCGAATACATCAGTCTCTGGAAGGTACTAGGCGCATTGGCCAAACCAAATGGCATTCTTAGGCATTCGTAGTGACCATCAGGGGTTGAAAATGCTGTTTTCTCCCTATCTTTTGAGTCGACTTCCACCTGCCAATAGCCGCTTGCCAGATCCAACGTGGAAAAGAACTTTGCATTTCCTAGTTGATCGATAGTTTCCTGAAGGTTTGGTAATGGGAAGTAGTCTCGCTTGGTGATGGTATTCAGTGCTCTATAGTCTATGCAGACGCGAATTTTATTTTCACCTTCTGTGGCTTTCTTCTTTACCATTATTACCGGTGCACTCCAGGGCGAGGAGGATTCTTTGATCACTCCTTGCTCCAACATCTCTTCGATCTGGTTTTGGAGTTCTTTCCGTTGACTAAACGGTACTCTATACGGCGCTTTGGTAATGGGTGGCACATCTTCTGTAATAATTCTGTGTTTCACTTCGTGTGTGCACCCCAACTTTGCCTCTTTCCCCATAAAGAGGTCGCCGTAGTTTCGAACCAGGTTTAATAGCTTATCTTTTTCTTCCTTTCTTAGATGTTCCACTTCCAATTTTTCTAGAATTCCTGATCTTTTCAGGTCTACCTTGTTTATGGAGACGCGCTCCTTTCCTCTTCTTGGTATGTGTTCAAGCACTTCAATTCTTTCACTATAGGCAACTACTGTATTTTTCGGTATTCTGACCATTTCGCTGGTAACATTCATGATACAAACTGGCACTTCCGGTCTGGATTTGGAAATTGTGCGAGCCACTATAAGTCCATGGATGAGCAGATGAGCTGGTTCCAGCAATATATCCTGTGTAGGGTTGTACCTTCCCTGCACAGCAGTACACAACATTTGACATCTAGGAGGAATTTCGGTCGCATTTTTAACGCGGACTTGACAGCTACCAACTATCCCGTCCTCCATCATTGGTAGTGATGGTGTTAACCTGCGATCCTCCTCCCTTAGAGTCTCCTTCTTTAATTCGTTCCCTGCAGCTTCTAGGTGCTTTTTCCACTTCTTTATGTTTGTGTATCGTTTGATTCCTTGTAGTATCATCCTTCCGCATTTTGTTAACATTTTTTTCCTCGTGCATACTTTCTTGGTTTCGTTGCCTATCTTCTCGCAACCCCAAAGCATAGACTGAGATGCTTATTTCGGTTCCAACAAACACATCTTCTATTATTCTTCTAACTACCTTCCATTTCAACCTGTCCAATCCGCACCCTATCCTTGGCATCGCTAACTTTTGAACTCTGTACTGTAGACAGTGATCACGTAAACTGATTAATGCCTTTTCTAAGAATTTGTAGGTGGGTTTGCCTTGGCTTCGACTTTTCGTTACAAGGTAGTAGATAAACCTGCTTTGTCCATTTAACAAGCTCTGGCGCAAAATTGCTACTCCGCCGACTTGAGCATTTTGCCTTCTTAAAGCTCCTACTCGTCCAAATCTTTGCTTGAACTCAGCCGCTATACCCTTGTTCAGGTGGAGATCTTTTGCTACACAATGAACCAAGGAGTATTCTTCTGGAGCCGTAAACAAATCGCCGCTAATCTCTCTTATTTCAACATTCTTTTTCTTAAAATTCTTGCCGACCTCTTGCGTCTTTCTATTAAACTGTTTCTTGTTATTAAACTTAACACTCTCTTGGATCGGTTCTAAATTTTTCTTTGCCGTCGTATTTCCTTTTCCACGTTTCACTATTTCACCGCAGCTCGGCTTTTCCAATTCCTCATAATAACTTAACCTTTTGATTCCGTTGTTTCTTGTCTCCATTCCTCGATTCCGGTGTCGAGATTCTGTAAATCTCTCAGATTGTGCAATTCGATGATTCGGTTTCTGAGGTTTGTTTGGCGTTCTCCTAGCCTTTGTTTTCCAGGCACCCTCTTGGTGTAGAGCGTACGCGTTATCACATCCTGACTCGTTTAGGTCACTATGACTTAAAAGCTCAATATTTTCTCTTCCAAGCCTGATGACATTTTTCCCATAGTCGACTGATGCTCTATTGGCTCTGAGAAAATCCCTTCCAAGAAGGCCATCTACTTTCAGGTTCACGGAATCTGAGCATATCATGCACTTGGTGTCATAGTACTTTTTCCCTATTCGGAGTGATAACATTATTGACCCCAAGCATGGCTCTTCATCACCTGAAATTCCTCGAAAAATCACATTTGGTTCTGGTTCAGTTCGGGCCCCGATTCTCCGAACGAATCCATCTTTTAATATGGTCAAAGAGGCTCCCGTGTCCACTAGCATAGTTGCGATGTGTCCACGTATTTCCGGTAGGATAAGACATTTATTTTCTTCCTCTTCGACCGTATATGTATGAGGGAGCGTGATTTTTAATTGTTTTGGTAAGGTCCTTTGACCTCGGGTTTCTGCAAAGGACCGTTTAAGTTTAAAAACTTTCTAGTTTCACTCCTGTTATTGCCTCTATTTGGCACCCTTAGCTGATTATTAGTCCATCTACAATCCGGACCATAGTGTCCCATCTTACAACACTTAAAACACCTCACTTGCTTCCTGAAATTCCAATCTTGTGGTTCTCTTCCTATTTCATAAAGATTTGGCTTTCTTTGATGGTAGTTCGTCATGTTTCTCGTGCATTTATTAGACTTAGTTCTGCTATTCTCCGGAAAATTTTGCTTCCTTGTTGCTCCCCTTGAGTAATAACTTGTTGTGGGGTAACTCCTTGAGTGTTCCTCCCGTCTAACTTCGCCCATACCAGCGATTCTTTTTTCATTTGGGAATTTATTGTTTCTGTTTTCTGGAAGTCGACCAGATGTTGATGACTTGGCCCATTTCGTTCTCTCGATCGGTTCTGAACTGTATTCTCTTCGGTTACGTCTATCTTGTCCACCTCTAAAAGCCTGTTCATTATATTCTTCATCAAATTTTTCCATTTCTTGGTTGGTAATATAAAGATCATTCAATCTCCTCATTTGTTTCAGCATTCGTCCGCTGATTTCTGCCTGTTGGGCAAGTTCGATCACATCTTCGAACGACATGTGAGGATTTCGGTTTAAGTCTAGGATAATCATTTTCATTATTTCCGGATCCAATCCTCTTTTAAATTGTTCCGACAAATCTCGTTGATGCCTTTTTCTCTTTCAGCCAGTTGATTTGGTTCAACTAAGGCTAGGTTTTCTTCCAGGAGTTTCTTTCCAGCCTTTTTCACTCGGATCGCAAAATCCTCGATTTTTTCTCGGGATGCTTGACTACATCTTTGAAGCATTAAATATGCTTCTCCCGGTAGAATTTTCTTCTCATAGCGCTTTATTAACGCTGATTTAAATTCAGCATATGTGACAGCGGACGACAAGAGATTAGATTCCAGTTCAAGATACTGAAATGCCTCCCCTTTCATCTGGTACCTTGCAACTGCTAATACCTGTTGCTCCGACCAGGCATCAATGTCCGCTCGTTGACGCAATTTCAGGAAAAATTCTAGAATGTTTTCTCCTGGTTTACCGGAAAATTCTGGTAGATCGACAAGGGTTTGACCAATCGTTCGAAAGTTCGTCATCATTGGTTGTTGTGCATCAATTGTGCCACCAACAGGGAAGATGTTTGTTTCCGTTATGTCATCTGTCGCAGTGGTTATGTCGAGCGTTTCCTCCGCCATAACGGATTATAATACACTTACTTTTTAAATTTCAGATTTTACACTCAATTGAATTCACTGTAATTGAATACTAATTATTATGTTTAATAACAATAGCTTTAAAAACTTTATATTTTTAGAATTAATACAACGGTCTGAAAAAGAAAAAAAAATCCCTTTTTTTTCAATTTTAATTTGAAAATTTCACCGTGTGGAATACCTTTGATTAGTTTTAATTATTCGTTGCGTTTATGTGTGATTAATTTTTAAAATTAAAGTCATGCTTTTGCTACAACTGAATTACATAAAACACAAAACAGGAGTACATAGCAAAGTCTGAAAACTAAACTACTCTTTGTTAGAGAAATTTCTCTTAAAATTTTTCTTTTTATTAAACTTGTTGCTAAAGAAAAAAAAAATTATTTTTTTTTTGTTTAGAAATTGAGTCGCACAAATAACTTGCTTTTTAAACACGCCCTGTGGATGCAATAATGCTAGTCCTTATTTAAGAGTAACTTATTACTTATTATATATTTCCTTTAAAAAAAAATAATAAAAAAAAACACAGACATAAAAAGAAAATGCGTTAAACACAAAACAATAATCTTTTATTTATAACACTCAACATAAACGTGTACATAAAATTCACTTTCCACGCACTTCAGGCCCTTGTCCTATTTTAATTTTGTTCAAGTGTAGTTCACGTAGAAAATTATTGATAATTTTTTTTTTTTTTTTTTTTTTATTGAAAATTGTTAAACGGCTATTAAATTTGAAAACCTTGGAATTGAGAAAATTTACGCTAATATTCCGGAGGAATTTTAAAAGCCCAATGACTGGAATTTATGCATTCACTTTTACAATTTTTTTACTTTTTAATTTATTATAAGCAATTAAAAAAAAAGGACATTCCACCGCTGCCACCATTTATAAGCTGGCCGGGGGTAGCCGTGGGGTGAACCCTGCCAATTTATTTATAAGAGCAGAATGAAAGTGCTTATCTTTTATTTTTATATTTAAATGTTTCACTGCCACCACCGGAAAATATAGGTTTCCGGACCCGTTTTCTTGAGAGCAAGAAAAACAATAAATACTGTGATTTAATCGGAGGATCGGGGTTCTTCTGAGCTCCAAAGTTGTGGAAAGTGCATTAATTGAACGAAAGTTAAGTACTTAATTATAATTAGAAGACATGAGTAAGAAATAATTAAGTATATTAGGGAAGAAACAAAAATGTATGTAATAGCTTGATACATAAGGTGAATCGAATGAGCAAACATATTATACAATTTAATTCCTACCTTTAGTAGGCGATTAGGAACCTTTGTTGGGACTTCTCTCGATCTCTAAGTTTCCTTTTCTTCAAGGGTTGAAAATCGAATTTGCTTTGGGGCTCCCAGGATGTGAACTCACCACCGAAATTATTAGGAGTAATTTATAATAATAATCTTATTTTAACGGTAATAAATTTTATCAATCACTCGTGTTTTTCTTTTTGGGAAAGAACCCTTCTGATTTCAGAAAAAGCTAGATGAAGACTGAAGATTTTGACTTCTTCTCTGACCGCGACAACCCCTTTGTTTATATTAGAGTTTCGCGCAATTCCTGCAATGTGCTGCCACCTATCTAAATTCCCTTTTTGATCCCGTTCATTTAAGTCACTCAAGTAAATTAAGTTGCCTATCTACAGGGTAGTAATTAGATAATTTTAAAATATGATTGATCATTTTCTAACGCGCGGAGTTATAATCGCACGTGTCGATTGGGTAATTACGCTAATATTTATCTTAGACGTATCTGATTTTCTACTTAGCTTAATTGCTAAATGCCGAAATCGTCTCTTTTCGCGCTTGTACTTTTATAGATTATTTATTGTATTAGAACCTTCTGGAATACCACTTAAGTTAATGCTAAATGTCGAAATCATTTCTTTTCGCGCTGGTGTGGATTTATTTATAATTATTATTATTTATAATTTTTATTTAAAACTATCTAGAATACCACTTATGTTAATGGCAACATGTTTATACTGGGAATTTCTTTTTCGATATTGGCAAGTCATTAAAAATTGTTACATTCTGTTTTTCCGGCTGTTTACAATGATTTAATTACTTTCAAGGAATATTCTGACAATGTTAGTCGTTTAACATATCCATCACAGGATGTGGTCAACACAGTGACTTTGTCAGCAAATATTATTGAAAGTACATTGCCTTGTATTTGTCATACTGCTCAGGTTGGGAAGCAACTCACAGAGATAATTTTTCGCAATGCTGACTTCAGTTGGATTCCATGCACCGAACATATTTCTTTCCTTCAGGAATTGAATTGTGAGATCAGTGTGCCATATATGTATTCCCTGGTACTGTACGCGCATCAACAGTACATTTAAATCATCAAGCCAACGAGCATCCCGCAAATTAGCAATTCTGCAGCACTCATAACTTGTAAGTATACTGTCACGAAAGGGATTTTCCAGAAAAAACACAAAGAACTTTGGGGTTATATTCCGCGAACAAATAATTAAAACGCGAATCTGTGTAATCAGGGCACGCGAACTTGTGTAAACGGGGACACCGCAAACGTGTCGAAATGTAAACACAATAAGGAGGTAACAAATACAACATAACGTAAGGCTTCATATTTCATAATCAGCGGAATTTACGCCGCAAACATACGAAATCGCTGGGCGAAACACGAGGCAAGAACAAAGAAGATACAACATGCAAACTGGCCAAAAACGGTGTATAAAAACGCGGGCCAAAAAATTAGGAACCAGTCGTTTCCACCAGACGGACTCAGCCACTCAGGGCACTAGTGCCAATCCACGAGGGGACGCCCAACATCGCCGTCCAGCAACATTGCCGCCGCCAACGCCCAACATCGCCGTCCAGCAACATTGCCGCCGCCAACGTCCAATATCGCCGTCCAGCAACATTGCCGCCGCCAACGTCCAACAACGCCGTCGCCGCCACCCACAACGTTGTCGTCGCCACCCCAGCATCAACATTGCTGGAGCCCATCACCTGCCACTGCCGCCGACAACATTACCGTCCGTCCTAAAGGGAACACCGTGAGCTAGTCGTCGCCGCAACCACCCGGACCGCATTCCTACATTTCAAGACAAACCCACGAACTAAATTTATTTAATTCTTTTTCGTGAATAAAGAGGTATTAATTTCTTTTTTTAAACAACTGTGTTTTCAAGCTCTACCATCTACTACCATCTACCTACGCCCATACCGCGACATGATGAAGGCTTGCCCTTTATCGTAACATGGTGAAGGCTTGGACTTTACCGTAACATGGTGGAGCCGCCCTTATCGTAACATGGTGGAGACACCATTATCGTAACATGGTGGAGGCGCCAAAAATTCCGTGCGTGTCACCGTACGCGCAAAAGTAAAACCCGGACTCGTGACATGGTGAACAGACATGGAAAACAGAAGAGGACATTAACACACCGACGGAACTAAGAAAAAATACAACGGAAAATTTACGAGGTAACAGACAAGTTTTAGGAAGCTGTCCAGGAAACAACATGGAATCGAGAGGCACTCAGAGTCAGGCGTCCACGGAACCCCAGAAAAATTACAAGTTGATCGTCGACCCGTTTCTAGTGAAAGGAGCTCTCATATGGTACAGATACGACGAGAACTTTCCCGACGGACAGCCGTCGACCCCTGTGATACCGAGAGATCCAAGGTCACACGTAACCAGGATAGGGACAAAATTGGATCTGCCCATTCCCAGGTTCAAAATCGATGCAAATTACGTGGAGTACCCATCGCCGAGTAACAGACGCACTCACGACTCCGGCCAGCCCTAAGTCATATACATTATTGGAAAATTAGATAGTAAGAAATTATTTTAGATATATATAGTCAACGTTAAATATTATTAAGAATAGTTCGTAACAACATATTTATCAAGCACCGTGGACACCACCAGAATTTCAGCCAGAATATATGAAGTATTCAACATGCAGACTTAATCCAACCCCGGAATGTAAAAAAAAAATCCTAAGGATAGAAAAACTGGTTTACGCAATAGATACAGAAATCGAGGCTCTACAAGAAGAATGGAGTAAGAAAAACATTGAATTAAGTTCTTTAGATATAGAATTAATGACGGAAAACATTACGAAACGTTCTCTTAATTTCGTCGGGAACGCTTTCAATTGGTGTTGTGGGGTTGCCACACAACACCAGCTAGATAATCTAGTAACAGGAGACGATGACATACAGAGGACCATAGAGAAATTAACATCCGTACTACAAGATTTTGGGACTAACTCGGAAGCATTCCAGAACTTCCAGGAACAGGTGAGCGACTCCATGAAAAACAACCGAAACAAGAATTAAGGCAATGGAAGACACAGAACGTCATGAAATCCAGCATCGAATTATCTATCACCATCCATCAAGCTAGCTACTAAATATTCATGAATATGAAACGTTTAGGTAGTTCGATGAGGCATTCTGACACCCTTTCCTACCAATGCAGCCTGTCTACAGATGGAGAAGTCATTATTTCGACAAGATTCCCTTGTCCAGGTCGAGAGGAAGAATTCGAAAATGTACATATCCTCCCCACCGTATGGACAACAGTGAAATCTTTCATAATGAAACCAACCTTCGTGGACGCAACCCATATACGCAAACCTGTCGGAATGCATAAATTCAAATTGGAGCTTGACAATTCCCAACCTAAACATCACGACAAGCAAATCAGTAGTACTCCAGTCACTAAGGAATGTGACTCCCAAGTGATAAAGAGAATAAGAAGAAAAGAAGTTGCAACAAATTCGCGGAAAATGGATAAACCCCAACCATCTGTCTCACAAAGAGAAAAGACCCTCTGGATTATGCCATGTCCTCTTTGAGACACCAAGTGGGAAAGGTCCGCATGAAGAGAAGCGAACAAGATCCAACCAATTGCCTCGCCAAGGAAAAGACCCTCTGGATCGTGCCATGTCATCCTTGAGCCAGCCAAGTTGGAAAAATACGTTCGAAAAAACGAAGATTTAGTGTATGAAGTTATAGAAGAAAGTGTGCCTACGCGAAGCACAAGAAGCAACTCAGACAAAGGTGATGTAGAAGAAAAACTAATTACGATAGGTATCCTCTGGCTATTTCGAAGAATCGCAGTAGTGCTCACAATGACGCCAGTCCACTGTAAAAGTGTATGTCGCTACGAGTATATTTGTCATCGGTATGATTATGTTAATTATTATTTTTGTGATAAAAATGTTACTAGAGAGAAAAAACACAAGGAGATAGGTTCAAATCCTCCTGCGAAACGAGGAACAAACAGCGATCACCAGCATCATCAAGGAGCAGACCCTCTGGATCATGCCAAGTCCTCCTTGAACCGCCAGGCAATACAGTACCGCCCAAAGGTGAATACGCGAGAGAAAAAAGTAAATCAACATTGGAAAGAATATACGAAGATATAGAAGAAATCGGGGCCATAAAAAACGCTGCAGTAATCCACAAGGATTGTACCAATCGAAGCATGGGATCCACGAGAAGAATCAAACATCATCGCAAATCCTGGCTGAAATACGAAATGGAAAAGACGAAATAACTACGGTATCCTTAAACGATTTATGTTTACGTTTTGTTTCCACAGACTATTAATAATTCAATGTCAAGGTGTTATAAAAACGAGTGCGCGCCGCAATTAATTAAGAGTAAGCGAAAAAACTTTAATGAACTCAGCAGGTTATTCACGACCTGCCTTAACGAATAAACTTCGCACACGCGACGAACGTTAGCATTGCTCTGGGACGAGCAATTTGTAAGGGAGGGGGTAATGTCACGAAAGGGATTTTCCAGAAAAAACACAAAGAACTTTGGGGTTATATTCCGCGAACAAATAATTAAAACGCGAATCTGTGTAATCAGGGCACGCGAACTTGTGTAAACGGGGACACCGCAAACGTGTCGAAATGTAAACACAATAAGGAGGTAACAAATACAACATAACGTAAGGCTTCATATTTCATAATCAGCGGAATTTACGCCGCAAACATACGAAATCGCTGGGCGAAACACGAGGCAAGAACAAAGAAGATACAACATGCAAACTGGCCAAAAACGGTGTATAAAAACGCGGGCCAAAAAATTAGAAACCAGTCGTTTCCACCAGACGGACTCAGCCACTCAGGGCACTAGTGCCAATCCACGAGGGGACGCCCAACATCGCCGTCCAGCAACATTGCCGCCGCCAACGCCCAACATCGCCGTCCAGCAACATTGCCGCCGCCAACGTCCAATATTGCCGTCCAGCAACATTGCCGCCGCTAACGTCCAACAACGCCGTCGCCGCCACCCACAACGTCGTCGTCACCACCCCAGCATCAACATTGCTGGAGCCCATCACCTGCCACTGCCGCCGACAACATTACCGTCCGTCCTAAAGGGAACACCGTGAGCTAGTCGTCGCCGCAACCACCCGGACCGCATTCCTACATTTCAAGACAAACCCACGAACTAAAATTATTTAATTCTTTTTCGTGAATAAAGAGGTATTAATTTCTTTTTTAAACAACTGTGTTTTCAAGCTCTACCATCTACCTACGCCCATAGCGTGACAATACTAACTTATTTACTTGCATTTCTCGTTTAATGCTATTTAGATTTTTCTAAAGATTGCCTATTTTTATATTACTATGCTAATATATTGTATAACTTTGTATCTTTTATTTAGTTAATTCCAATAATGTATTGTAGAGTTTGAAAACTTTATGACTACTAATACTAATCCTGAGTTTTGTGTTTCAGGACATAATCTGACCTCGAAGGACCGTGATAGAATATACATATGACTAGCTTTTAATTTTAGTTTAGTTTTAGTCTTAGGCATTTGATTTTTCCTTATTCATAATTTATTGTTTTTGTTCTGTCAATCAAAGATTTAAAGGAAGAGCAAGGGCAGCATTTATCTGCTCACGCCTCGTGATTTTCTCACTAATTATCGGTTTGTATTTTTATCTTCCTTGTACTTTCTTTCTTTTTATTTTCTTAGTGAGAAATAAAAACATTTATTATCATTATTAACTGTAAAGTACAAGTTGTGAATACTGAAATATCTCCTCGGTTAAAAACTTCTTCAAAGTCTGCCTGCTTTTTATTTGTTGTGCTTTGTATTTTAAAGTTTTTCTTAGCATATTAAGTTGTTTCGGAATTACAAACTGGGATGACAAATACCTGGCAAGTTTCAACTTACCTTACTTTTACTATCTGTTTTTATTTGTTTTTACTTATCTGGTTTGTATGACTATCTTAAAATTAAAAAGCTTGTTGTACTTTATGATTCCTTAGCTGTACATACATATTCTTTATGTAAAATACTGTAAAATTTTGAAGATGTAAGCATATAATTTCGTCAGTTTTTTTATGCACTATAATTGCTGATTAAAGCCTAACACATTTTTCTATCATAGAAGTTGTGTAAATTGCCTTAGTAGCAATATTATTCTCTTTGCATGCACTATGAATACGTAAATATGCAGAAACTTTTTTGCAATGAAAATTGTAATTTGTACACAATTGTTTTGTTATTATAAATTATGTAAAGAGATGTAATAATTATATTTGGGTACTTTTAAATCAAATGTGTTTTATACTTGTCGTGAATTTTGTGATTTTGTCGTTAAATTCTGACGAAGTCATAACTTTTACGGTGAGATGTACAACATATTTGATTTCTAAGTAACGAATGTAATTATAACATCTTTTTATGCCCCAGAAAGTATTCAATTTGAATTTGAATGTCCCGCGGATTTTCAATTTTTTTTTGTTAATAATGACGCGAGAGGGCGCTGCAGTATCATCAGCGACATCTTCAAATTCAGCATTCAGCATTTTTGTGGAGGGGGAAGTGTACCAAAAATTTTACACGTAGTTAGCTATCTCTTGTTTGCTTATCTCTTTGCGTATCAGTCGGACCAATGCCTCGATTGGGTGCGGCCGGGATTCACAACTTTTAGCTTGGATTTTCTTTCGTGGTCTTCGACCAAAAGTTTTCGCGTAGTATCACTTCGTCCGTGTTTCGTTTATGTTAGTTAAGCCGAACACTTAACTTCGACACATATCGTTCGTCTCCGTGCCATTTCGTTTCGGCTAATTATAGTGTGGACACCAGAAATTTTACCTATGGGCAAAATTTCCATCTTAGTAAGGGTGGGGTTGTTACAGTTCATTTTTCCTTTCTGTTTCGAATACATCCTGTATATGCGTTGTCACTACTCAGTTTTCATTACTGTTCCGAACACGCCCTGTATAGGCGAAATTAGTCGTGCTGGATGGTTGCTTGGAAACCACGTCGTTGTACACATTGAGCTGATTGGTTCTCACCGTTACTAAGAAAAATTCCGCCAATAGCAAGATTGAATGTGTCTCTCTCGATGGTGTTCTTTCTTTTCTGCCGATCGAGAAATACGCCGTCATTTCATTACAAAGTTCAATCGTTCCTGGACCACACGTCCTGTTGTTTATTGTTTGGTTGTGCCCGTTTCACCGAAGAGGGTGAAGGTACATGTGAACGGCTTCTGCCGAATCTATTTGGTCCAGTTGGAAACGAGAAAGTCGCAATTTATACTGTGATTTATGGCAGTCCGGTTAATAATCCGGGTAAGTTAAAACGAATTGCGTTTCTCGATTTGGCCCTTACATTCGTTTTCTTTTAGGCTTTTATCGTGGGCTTTTAGCAAGCGCTATTTCTATCGTGGGCTTTTGCAAGAGTTAGATTTATTTGGATGACGCTTTTCCGAATTGTGCAGGTGCACTGCGGCTTGCAACTTTGAAAGCTCCCTTCCCCGTCTCGCTACGCGGCAGTCGGCACTTATCAAAGGGGTTTGCGGCGGCATTGACACACATACGACGACAAACAAATCGGACACCGACGGAATAAAGGTTGGAGCGTTATTTTTTTATATATATAGTTTTGAGCGTTAATTCGCGATTTGTTTTGCCGATTCTTTTCTTTGATTTTCCGCATTTCAACATGCACCTTATTGTGTACACTCCGGTGTAAATTTCAAGCCGTCATACGTAAATGAACGATGTCACGAACACTTCGGTGATTATAATCTGTCGTATTAGTTACGATTTAAATATGTTGTAAAATAATTACATTTGTTGGTGTTGTCTGTGTAGTATTTATTTGTTTATGTTTTATTTTTATGTGTGAATAAATTAACGTGTTCTGGATGTAACGGGTTTTCTTAATTTTCATTTCCCCTTTCAAAAAATTAAGTGGCGCCTATTTTTTTGGTTTTGGCCTTCGCGTTTCGGAATTGAACCCCCCGTCCCATTGCAGCTGGCTGGCCACATCGGAGAAGTACAACCCGATGTGAAACTACTGCCTATCTTCGCAGGTAGGTAGCAGTGTGTAATGATGTGAAATCATGTTTTACTGAATTAAGAATAATAAGTAAATCCTTGAGAACGAATGCATATGTCATAAATCCAATTTGTATAATTTGTAGTTATTTACATGAACAATTAACATTAGATTTGTAAGTGAAGTCAACTCTTGTCAGATGAAATTTGTATGTACATAGATTTTAGAACCTTAAATTAGACACTGTTTAAATTAGATGGAAAATTCTATGTTAAGGTTCTAAAATCTGTTTACTTATTAGAGTTGTAATAATACGAGTAAAATACAGCCTTCTAGACTCCAGAGTGTGGAAGTTTTCAATCGTGGTACTTCTACAGCTACTAAATAAAACACAATTTTACATGTAAAACATTTATTTATTGTAATTTTTCTGTAACTGTTTTCTGTAAATTTTCATTTGTAATTGATGCTCACGCATCAGTAAATTTCTTTTCAAATTTTCGTTTTGTATTTTCTTTTTAATATAAATTATTCTTAATTTTTCATACGTTTTAAATTTTTTTTTTTAGTATTGTTTTCCTTTTTTTGTGGATGGGAAGTGGAAGTGGAACCTTGATTATAACTGGTGGAGGTGAGGAGGGTGCAGTCTGAATTAAGGACTCGATACTCGGTACATTGTTGGATTCTGGGACTGGAATTTCCATTAAATTTTCATTTAGCATAATATTACCTACATTCAACAAGTTATGCATTATTTAAAACTAATAATACTATACAACCATGACTTTATAACAAAGGGAAGGCTCAATATGAAACCACAGAAATGGACTTTTAACTTACAGTCTTTTTCTTTTGGTTTTCCCCTTTTGTCAAATGTGTTTCCGAATTTGTCAAATGACTTTCCAATCTGTTCAAAGTATAGTAGGCCTGCGGATTGAAAAGTCATTTGACAAATTCGGAAACACATTTGACAAAAGGGGAAAACCAAAAGAAAAAGACTGTATAAGTGACATAATGTAAATTAGCATAACTAATTCCTAATCCACTGAAATACAGTTTGTTAAATGGATCTTTTTACGCACGTCATTGACAAAGGGCACTATTAAAATCAAGTTTTATATATAACTATTGTACCTAGGTACATCACTCGTTAGGATTAAAAAAAGAACGTCTTTATACAAATGTTTGTAAAGTAAAACTTACTTT
The DNA here is from genome assembly GCA_958336345.1 of Dorcus parallelipipedus. NCBI lineage: Eukaryota > Metazoa > Arthropoda > Insecta > Coleoptera > Lucanidae > Dorcus > Dorcus parallelipipedus. Next base: position 10,838,862 of record OY284484.1, read on the forward strand.
AATTAATTTTTACTTAATTTATTGCTTGGCTTAAGAGTATTGACGAGTTTCTTACGGAAAAAATCAATGATGTGCATAAAAAGATCCATTTAACAAACTGTAGGTATACTTATATTGAATTTAGAAACATAAAATGATAACTTTCTGAAACAACATGATTCCAGTTGTTGTGAAGTCGTGGTTTTTAATGACTAATTATACAAATAAAAATAATTAATTAAATATTAATATGATCTCAACTTTGATATAAACAATGAGGGTTCAAAGCTTACCAAAATAGTCCGTAGCACTATCATAAACGTTTTCCAGTGGCTGCACTTGGTCCCCTAAAATTGCTAACACTTGACTTCCGATATCTGACAACTGAGTGGAAGCAACTACCACCTCCAGTCTGCTTACGTTCTTTCTGCAAATCATATTTACTTTGACGCCAAATTATTGCTACCACTAAGTTTCTGTGATTCATGCTCGCTTTTACCACATTTTTGTTAATAAACTGAAATCACTATCTACCACTAAATTGTGTCAGTTAGATTATGATTGATATTATTTTGGACTTACACTGTCATTCTAAACACAACATAAATTTAATCTGCACTTAAAAATGTGAGGCATCGGACATAAAACAAATGTTTCAAATTACCTTTTCAATTGCAGCAATTTCCTGAAACTTCTGGCTCTCCTTTACAGAAACTCCTAGCTCCTGCATTTCTTCATACCGTTTTTTCTAAAAAAGAATGTAATGCAAAGTATATATATTGAGAGTAAAGTGTTTTCTTGACCGGTACTGTATTCTTTGAAATAAAACTTCATGAATCACGGTCTGAATGTTTTTTTATTAATTGTTTAACATAACGTTTTCGAACCTGGCCAGGTTCTTCCTCTTTAATTGTAGACACTGAGGAAGAACCGGACCAGGTTCGAAAACGTTATGTTAAACAATTAATAAAAAACATTCAGACCGTGATTCAGGAAGTTTATTTCAAACAAAGTACCTATATATACTAAAGTATTGCTACTTTGTATTAATATGCAATCAATTACAACAAGGTATTTAGATTTTGGGATGCAAGGAATTTTACACCGATGATTGCATTTCATATGAAATAGATTAACTAAGGCTCACTTGTACAAAATGTAGTTAAATACATTATTACTTAAGTAATTTTACTGTTCAAGACATCCGTTGGCATATTGAATAAAGTGAAATTGATAGTATTTGTCCCACATGTGTATTTTTAGATTGAACAAATTGTACGTTTTCATATTCATGGCAAACTAAAAAAACATATTGCAATCTGATGAAGATATCTAATTATTGTAAGAGAGACTCAACATTTGGTCCTCCAAGCAAAATTCTTACACAGTGGTTAATCACATTTTACACGACAAGGCCTAATTATTTTGGCATTCATTAAAAACTTATATTCCTGAATTACAAATGATCAAGGATTACTTACATTTTCATCTGCAGCCTCCTTTCGGGTGTGCCTTTTTAAATTCTCATATAAATGTTTTAATTGTTCAGCTGATCGTGGAACCATATTTTGGCAATTAAATTCTTCTGCTATTTTCTTCCAGGTGTCGGTTTTTGTTTTTACAGAAACGGCATCTGTTCTTTTATTTTCTATAATGTTATTATACCTAGAAAATAAGGAAGGGAAGGTTGAAGGGATAAACTTGGTATAGGTATAGTAAGTATAGGAAAACAAAAATGGCGATAGATTATATTATCCTAAAATTTGGTTACACTTTACATTTACATTAAACTGGCTAAACTTTTACTGCAAAGTAGTGATGGAAAGACCCGGTTCTTTTCTGTGAACCGGGTCACACCAGGTCACTAATTCATATGACCCGTTCCTAAAGATTCGTTCATATGAACGAGATAATGATTAGCGACCCCACATTGCTCATCCGGCTCATGGTTCATTGTCGCACAGGTGCAGTGCTACCTACCTGCGAAGATAGGCAGTAGTTTCACATCGGGTTGTACTTCTCCGATGTGGCCAGCCAGCTGCAGTGAGACGGGGGGTTCGATTCCGAAACGCGAGGCCAAAACCAAAAATAGGCGCCACTTAATTTTTTTTGAAAGGGGGAGAAAATTAAGAAAACCTGTTACCTCCAGAACACGTTAGTTTATTAACACATAAATAACCAAAGAAAATAAAGCATAAACTAAATAAATAATAAATCGACAACACCAACAAATAGAAATATTTTACATTAAATTTAAAACGTAACTAATTCAACAGATTAAATTTACACCGGAGTGTACAAGACATTTATTTACGTAGGACGGTTTTAAATTTACACCGGAGTGTACGCAATAAGGTGCATGTCGAAATGCGGCAAAATCAAAGAAAGAATTCAACAACAACAAAACGCGAATTAACGCTCAAAACTACGTATAAGAGAAAACAAGTAACGCTCCCACCTTTGTTTCGTCGGCGTCTTATTTGTTTGTCGGCATCGGTGTGTCAAAGTCGCCGCAGACCTCTTTGATGAATGCCGATAATCACGCCGCGATACGGGAGGGGAGATTTCAACGACGCTAGCCTCTGTACACCTGCACGAGCGTCATCCCATGAGAAGTCCACAACAAAAAGAAAAAGGATAGCTCTGATTAAGAGCCCGCAATAGAAGTCCGTAGTAAAAAGCCTATAAGCGAAAAAAAGAAATCGAACGTAAGGGCCAATTCGAAAATTTGCGCCGTGCAAAACTTTCCTCGGCACTTTACCGAAGCTGGAACAAAACACGAAGTACGCGTTTTCTGTCTCACACGTATTCAGAAGCGGCAATTTGCCGTAAAGTGCACTAACATCCCTTTGATGTAATGCCACGCACAAAATGAATTTGTTTAACGAAAGGAACGTGTAGCCCGGGAGACGACGGATTTCGTTCTGAAAAATGGCGCAATATTTTCCGTTCGACCGAAAAGGAACGAATACCAAAGAGAGAGAGAGAGAGAGAGACACGTTTCATTTTACCATTGGCGGAATTTTTCTTAGCAACTGGGAGAACCCATCAGCTCAATGTGTACAGTGACGTGGTTTCCAAGTAACCTTCCGGCACGAAAAATGAACTGTAACAGCAGTTCACCATGGCGGAATTATGTAGTGGACGTGGAAACCTCAAAACGAAATAACTATTGAAACGAAAATCATTTCGGTTTCATTTCATATTATTGTTCAATTGTTTTCGTTTCGCATGTACCGGTCGTGAATAATTTTTTTTATGTTACTACCTATTCACCTATTCAGTCGCGAATCATTCAATATATTCAGTTTATCCGGCACGGCACCTATCATACATATACATTTTAAATTAGGGTCATATGAACGATAGGATCACAGAGAGTGATTGAATCGCTCACAGGTCATCGGGATGATTCGATCATGAACGACACATCACCACTGCAAAGTAATAATTTCTATGGACACGTAGTTAAATTCGAACTGACAATTGGTACAAGAGTATAACTTTTGCAGTACTAGAATTTTGGCTCAAATTATCTTTCTGCCTATTTATAAGTACAATTTCAAATCTTAAACGTAGGTATTTTTGTTCAAGTTCACATCCTGTGTGCACTTAGTAAATGTACTTTAAGAGATACTTACGATTTTACTAACTGCAGAAGCTGTTCTTTTTCAACTGCACTAAAGTTAGCGCCTTTCTTTCTTTTATCCATTTTTAAAAACTACTAACTGCGAGCTGTGTACACGGAGAAAAATAAATTCGTTGAATTGGCCATTTTTATGTTAAATATTTTGTTGAATCATTCACCATTTAACTAGTTAACCATGAAAATGGTAAAATCAACGCATTATTTTTATCCGTATATATATCTAGTTTCCAGCCGAGTTTGAAGTTTGAATTTCTAACCTTACACAAACTACACTTGACGCGGACTGGTGGACTTGACGCACAGACTTAAAATAACAATAAACGCGCGCAATTTTTCGATGTTGCCAAACGTAAACACCAATTACTAAATCATAGATTAACTTAATAGTTTTTTGTTCTGTGAAACAGCGTCAGGTTTTTAACACTGATTAAACTTAACGGTTGATTAGTTAATCAACACTTAAACAAATCTTTGTGAAACCGGCCACTGGAATTCTATTTTACTTTCGATCAGTATCAACTTTTTAAAGGGAGACTTAAAATTTTAAAAATTTACAAAATACTCGCCAGTTTGTAGGATAGGTGTGTTATTGTAATTAATTATTTTTATTTTCTTTTAACTGAAATCTATGTATATTTATACATATTATAAATATGAAATGTATATTTTTTCGTTATAATTAAACGGAACTTAATATGCATTACAAAAAAAGGAAAAGGCAAGATTTAGAAATTTATTGAAATTCAGATATTTATGTAATATAATATGTAATTTTACTTACAAGTTTATAAATTAAAAAAAAATACATAACTACATCTAAATATTTCACTAATAATAAGTGATTAAATATAATAATTACTTTTACCAAGTAATTTTTTAAATTTTTTATCAACTCTTGCCATAAGATTTGGACGGCATGTCTTAGCTTAAGTGAAAAGTACCTCATTGCTGTACTTTTATGCCGTTTTACAGTATAGTTAAGACATGCCGTCCAAATTCCATGGCAAGAGTTGACAAAAAATTTTAAAATTTTAATACAGAATTTAAAGAATTAAAAAGGCGATCCATAAATAACACAAAGGTGGCTGTATGATGATTATTCAAAACTCCACATTTTGCAGCAAATGATAAGCCAGCATATACATTATTACTGGACACCTGTGCAGCTAATTTAACTTTCATTTTTCTCCTGCCTGTTGGGTTAATATGTTCTTCTGTCAATTTTGGGCATATTTTACCATATGGAGTGATTTCATCAATTTTATATAAAGCCTCAATATCAGAAAATTTTGCAAGATTACCCTTAAATGAGATGTTTTTTGTTAAAAAGATATTTCTTACACCTTTAAGTAAATGGGGTGGATCAAATATATGTACTAAATCATAATTGAAAATTTTATATTGATAAGATTGGAATTTGAAAGTTCTTTAATAGCTTTAACATTTGTGGAACCCTAATCACTAACTGTTGCAAGAATTTGAAAACTTGTGTGTTAATGGAGAGTTTTTGTTACTGTAATAATGAGATTCTTCAAAATAAAACTTGGTGTAGTACTTTGTACAAAGTAGTATGCTATTGGTTGCTGCCATTTTTTATTAATAATGCTTAATATGAATACCAAAACATGATCTGCTATTTTATTTTCGGGACCACTTTCGAATTGAACTAAACCAGAGAATGTACTTTTATTTAATTGTAAATGTGGTTTCAATTTCATTTCGTCAAAAATTAGAACTGCATATCTATGTAAAGGTTGCATGGTTTTTGAAATTGAATCTAAGTAATTTAGAATCCTATAATTAATACCTACTTTAATATTTATTACTGCTAATGAATGCATCAAAGTGCTACGTGATGGCAAATGAAAAATTTGTTGAAGAAATCTGTAAGTTTTTGGACTATTTTTATAAAGTGCCAGAAACAAAGCTTTTTCTTTTGAAGACCATGTTGCTTTCTTCGTAAATACTTTGAACTGCGACTGAATAAATATTAAAGCAGATTCACTTAATCTATTCTGGTGCTTTTTTACATTTGCAATAATGTAATTTAATAAACTATCATCTGATACTTTCCTTTTGGCCTTCAACTGCTTAGTAGTTCAACGATCTCTTATATCTGATGACTTCTTTACCACCTACAAGAAAACAGAAAACATGTCAGAGTGGTAATAATACAGGTGACTTTTAATTTTTTCATCAACTCTTACCATGAAATCTGAACAGCATGTCTTAGCTTAGGTGAAAAGTAAGTCATTTCACTCCTTGATGCTGCTTTAGAGCACCCTCAGAATATAATGTAACTAGGATAAGAGAACCAGCAAAGATGTACAGCTGAAAATCAGTCGAGCGTAACATAAATACAAGACGATAACATAAACATAAGAACGACTCCTTTGCAATTATGTAACGTATGACTCACAGCGATGATTCATTCGTGTGCCGCAAAATCTTATGACTCATCTACGGGCACAGATCTAGCGCGGAGCCGTGTGCACGGAAGAATTGCGTAATAAATCGGAAAATAGCACTATAAGTTCAAGGGAAATTAAAAAACGGTTAGAGGAATTAAATCCTCTGTTCAAAGGATCACATTATCAAGATGCGCATGAATGTTTGAATTATATTTTGCAAGGAATACATGAAGAGACGAAAGACGTACAGTCTGCGCAAGAAACGTCTATAATAACGAACACATTTTCAGCTGCATATGCGTCATATTTACATTGTTTAGAATGTGACAACCAAACGGTGACAACTTATTCATCATGGGAACTTTCACTCCCAATAAATCTACACAATAGTACACTTCAAGAATGCCTAGATCATTTCTTCAAACGAGAAATATTAGATGAAGAAAATAAACCTATATGTTGGGAATGTAAAAGAAAAACTAAAAGTGAAAAATTATTAAACTTTATAAACTTAATTATATATATATTATAAACTTAAAACTTTTCCTAATTATTTCATAATCCATCTAAACATGTATATGTGGTCAGGCCAAGAGATTCGAAAATTAAATCAAAGTATCGATTATCCTATAAAAGGATTCAATATGGGAAGGTACTTGGATGAAGAAAATAAAAATAGTCCAAACTACAATTTATGCGCTATAGTAGAGCATGAGGGTTGTACTAACGCAGGCCACTATGTCAGTTACATTAAAAGCTCCGAACAAAACGAAGGGTGGATCAAATGTAACGACAGTGAAATTACTGTTGTAAATTCGAAGGACATTAAGAAAGTAAAGGCATATCTACTAATTTATGAGTTAGTAACGAAATCTTAAAAGACCGTAAAAAAAACCTTAAAAATGTATATATGTAAATAATGTCCGAAATGGTTTAATTTTAATAAAAATTAAGCGAAAGATTATATATTAATAATTCTTTATGTTTTAGGTACTTAAGAAGATATAAATTAGCGGGGCCCCTAAAAAGTAGAAGAAAGCAGCATCTCTTTCCTCGTATATAATATTTTATGTTAACTAGGGTATAGATTCTATTTTTAGAATAACTAATTTTAGATTAACTAATTAAAAGATGTGGCCACAAATTAGAATTATTGTAATAACAATAATATACGTTGGAGGAGAAACAACCAATACCAAGCCAGAAGGAGGATTTGAAATATATCCCTTAGAAAAGTCGTCCGGAATATTTTACGAAAGAATAGGTAATTTATTTGTAACTGATACATTTTGGAACGTAGTAACATTCATAGACATGAATACGTTTGAGGAAAAGTTCTTACAAATTTAAAACCTTTACAAAGATACTAAAGCCTTATGTAACTCTGAAATCTTAAAAAAGACTGAATTTTGTGGAAATTATATAAATTTAATTACTTCAGTAATTAATCGAATACAATGGGAAAAACAATTAATTCCAAATTTAATTGGTCATAATGTGGTAAAGCGAGGTTATTTCGATGCAGTGGAAAAACTCTCAAAAACACTTTTTGGTACGTTAACAAGCGAAGATGCAGAAAGATTTGATCAAGCAATTCAGGAAGTACAAACTGATCAAACTAAGCTGTCTAACATTCTAAAAAATCAAACTTTAGTTGTTGTGTCAACCTTAGATTCATTGAATAATACACACAACATCAAAAGTCTTGGACCCCCTCTATATAAAAGAAATGAACGGTGTATTTTTATTTTTGAGTACTAATCAAAGTAGGCACATTGTATGGGAAACAAAAAACAGCAATGACGTTTGATAATAACACACGGGTGATTTATTGTCAATTGTTGAAGAACAGGGTCAGTTTTGTTGCATTTGTAGTCAAACGATTTTCGTGATTATCTCGTGTTATAATGCCGGGCCGTAAAATTTCCGTCTTCAATAGAACAAGAATTATTGCACTGCATGATGCTGGACATTCAAATCATCAGATATCCGCGATGTTAAATATTCCTAGAGCATCTGTTGTACGCATAGTGCATAGATATGCAGAAAGTGGTTCTGTGGAAAGAAGACCACGTTCTGGGCGTCCTCGAGTGTCGAATGAAAGGGAGGATCGTTACTTGGTTCAATATACCCGGAGGCATCGAAATGCTTCAGCTCCAGCCCTTAGAGCTCATTTCCAAGGTACGTTTCGTCGTGTTATTTCAACCTCTACTATTCGAAGAAGACTTCATAGTGCGAATTTACGTGCTAGAAGACCTTTAAGAGTACCCACTCTACTTGCACGACACCGAGCTGCCCGTTTCCACTGGGCGCAGGAGCATAGGGGATGGCTTTTACGGCATTGGCGATGGGTCTTATTTACCGATGAGACCAGAATTGGATTGGTGAGTGATGATCATAGGCAACGGGTCTGGAGGGCACCAGGTCGTCAAGAACGATTAAATTTGCCCCGTGAAGTTGCTCCTTACGAAGGGGGTACAGTCATGTTTTGGGGTGGTATAATGTTCAACCGTCGTACCGCGCTAATTCCCATACAACAGAACATGACAAGTGCAGTTTACATTGAAAACGTTATTAGGCCCATTATTTATCCATTACGCAACGAACTGGGTGAAAATTTCATCTTTATGGATGATAATGCCAGACCACATCGTGCAATAAGGGTTCGGGAGGCACTGGACGAAGGACATATCACCAGATTGGATTGGCCAGCACAATCCCCCGATATGAACCCAATAGAACATATGTGGGATTTTGTTGCTAGAGCCATTCGCAATCGGATTAACCCACCCCACACCGCGGAAGAATTAAGCATAGCGGCTATAGAGGAATGAAACAATATTCCGCAAGAAATCATAAATTCATTGATTACTTCAATGCATAGGCGTGTCAATGCGTTAGTAAGAAGCAGAGGTGGGCACACTGACTATTAAATATTGTTTGTGTAACTCATTCCTTTGTTTCCATATCTTTTCCTGTTTATTAAATTTTTTAAAAGTTTTTCTTTTTGCCTCTTCTGTTAGTGCCTTCGTTGATCAACAATTATCATTATCAAATTTTCATCTGAAGAAAACATGTTTTCAATAGCATATTTTTATTTTTGTTAATAACACACTATTATCATAATCTTTTCGGGGTCCAAGACTTTTGATGCTGTGTGTACATTAGGTCATATAAATCATAATGAAAAATTGATTTGTGGAAATTTTGAATCGATTAAGAAAATTTTAAATAACACAACAACAGAAGTTGATTTCTTATATAAAGTTGATAGAAAACTCAAAGACCACATGACAATATTATCAGTAATAATTGATCAGTACCAACAGGAAATAATAAATTTAATTAATGTTATTGTAGCTGCAAAACAGGGAATTTTTCATCCACTATTTATTACACCTTCCACACTTTTACAAAAACTGAAATCTATTACCGGCGTTATTCCTTCAGGTCTTAAATTACCCATAGACATTTATAATTCAAGTTCGATAGAGCCGTTGCTTAAAATAAGTTCTTTAAACATTTTTTACAAAAATTTCAAACTATGTGGAGTTATTAAATTACCGTTGGTGCATATTAATTCTTTTATATTGTACAAAATGACACCAATGCCAATCAGGCTCCATAAGAATGTATTTATTGTGATAAATTTGAATTTCGCTTATTTAGCAGTTAATGAATTGCATTTTAAATTCTTTCATATGAGTACACAGGAAAAGATGAAAACAATTTTGGTGCAAAATGATATTTATATTTCACTTAAGGAAAAATCGCTGGTTACGACATCCAAGACTTCATGTGAAGTTAGATTACTGACTCCTGTGGTAACAATGCCAGATATTTGCGAAAGACACGTGATAAATATTAATCAGACACTTTTCATTGAATCTGAAACAACAAATTCGTGGATATTCGTAGCTCCAACTCCAGAAATTTTGACATTATCATGCAATTATCAAAATTACTCAAATAACTTAAATCACTTGAAGTTACTCGGTACAGGCAGACTTCACTTGGCAAAAGAATGCAAAGCTTTTCTGAATGTTGTAAAAACAAAACAGTTCGAAATAAATTATGATTACATCCCATCACGGAATTTTCAACCAAATAATATTGAAAATACTAGTTCATCGCCCTTAATAGAAGATTTAAATCGGCTAGATTTAGAAAAATTGGAAGAAATAATGAGCGACAAAAATTCCTTTTTAAGTAAAAGTAAAAAACTGAATTCCGTTATCACTGACATTAATTTAATGCAAAATAAAACACGTGCTAAAGCTAAAGAACATTATGAGTCAATAACTCTCTATTGCTTAGTAATAGCTTTTGTCATAGGATTGGGAATATATTTAAGAAAACAAAAAATTAAATGTTTACATAGAAAAACTAAAATTCAAAAGGTTAACGAAGAATGCATTAGTTTGAAAGAATACGAAGAGGGCACATTTATATTACCGGATGACAGAAAATGTACCATAAATTTAAAAGAAGCTACTTCTCGTGATAATCTGGATGATCTGAACTGATCAGCAGACATTCGGATCACCGTGAGGAGTAATTATCTCGCTGCATAGGAATAGAAATAGAAATATTTTATTCACAAACAAAAATTTGAAAATTATACTGATATAATGTCTCTCTTAAAACTGTTTTATTTATAAGTTATCTCTAAGTTTTTAATGTTTTTAAGTTTAAATGTTGTCAACCTATTACGTTGAACTATTTCATCAGTAATATACCTAATACATTTACATAAATTCATAATAATTATTAATAGCTAAGTTCTCGTTTAAGCTAATTTTAATGATAACTTTTGTAATAAGTTGGGCACTAGCTATAAGAAAATATTTTGTAAAAAGGCAAAACTGATACTGCTTTTTCTTTCATGGACCATATGGACGAAACGACAACGAATTCAGTTTGGAACGCTTATTCCCATCGAATCTCATCTTCTCTGCAGCCCAGTTCACTACCTGCTAGTTTATATGATATATAGAATGGACCGAAACATCATAAGAAACGTCGTGACACATGACACATCAGTCAATCCAATCTTCCAATCTTCGGAGAAGTCATATTCGTAGTGTGACACAGTAAACCGAACCACTGGGTGAAAAATAAGGAAATGGAAATTAAATGCGAATAAACGCCAACATGGAACTTGGAATTGGACAATGAGTAGAGAAGATCGGAAGAAGAGGAAAAAAAGCTAAAAACCATTTGGAGGTTCATGTAAAGTTAAAGCCAGTACAGAAAATTGTATATTACTTATTATTTGCATATTACTTGAAGAACTGACCAGAACGAATCTTCGTGGCGACGTACGATTATAATAATATGCCCGGGGGCATATTCCTCGGCGGGGGAGAAATGCCACGAAGATTAATGCGGGACAGCTATAATGTAGATTGTTAACGGGGTATTTTGCTGAGCTAAGTCGATTAATTGGGGCCATCGATGGAACGATGGACGGAGACATTCGATCGCGGGGCGGTGGCTCAGCAAGGTAGCCCAGGGGGAAAAGCTTTTGGAAAGTGCCCAAATAAAGTTATCTGTTAGGGAAAAGTGTAGTTTTTCTCCACCGCGGCCACCTCTGCTGAATTTCCGGCTAACCCGGGCTAGGTAAGTTACCTTTTTATCTTTTTGTTGGGCACAGAGGAAGGTGTCTTTGGTTCCAGCAAATCGGCACCCTCTATCTCTGAGTTAAGTTTACCCCCCGGTATTTCAAAAACACGTTAAAGGCGTGACAGTATTAGTTGTAAATTGTTGATAACAAATGTTTTGTTATAACGAGTGTTTTTTTAAATCCGACGTCAAAGTAGGCCTTGAAGAGGCATTTGTGAATGTTTCACAGCTATGAATGAATTGTTTCACAGCTAACTTGACGTCGGATTTAAAAAACCACTCGTTATTAAGCTACGTCCCTTATTTCATGTTACTTAAATAATTACTGTAACAATATCCATCCCTTATTATTACATGAAGTTAAAATAAAATGAAAATACTCTGAGAAGTGCTCTTGAGCAGTCAATCGAAAGTGCTATTAGACATGCCGTCCAAATTCCATGGCAAGAGTTGTTTTTTTTTTTAAATCACCCACTATAATCTACATCCAATTTTTTATAAATTGCACTTCCGCTACCAGTTAATATGTATAATTTTATGTATACACAATTGAACTTCCTTAAGTTGAAACTTTAACGTCTGAATATTTTGTCTATTGGAGTTCTGTAACTGTTCTACATTTTAGTTTCATTCACATCATTATTATATTTACAATATAAACAATATTGCCAGGTTTCAATCACAGAATTTCTATTTACTCAAAGTAAATTAATTGTAATATTTTAATACCCTTTAGTTCAAGCACTATTCCATAAAAAAAATATTAAAAGCATATGAAATTTTGAGATACAATCTTTCAGCTTAGAGCAGGTGAATATGCAATTTGAAAAATACTGGAAATAGGAAATTCAAATTACAATAAGAAAAGAAAAAGTGAAAATTTCTTTAAAATTCTATGGAAACACTGAAATAAAAGAAATTCAATTGCAACTTTTTTTACACCATTTTCAAATTCATTATAATAGTTTGAATAACAAAGAGTTTGTAATTGATTACCTGAAATTACAAGTAGCCTTGATGTTGATGGTGGTGGCGTAACGCAAACTGTTCTACTTGATTCTGAAGTCCCAGGTAAGCTGCTTTCTTTTTGAATATTTTCTGTTACAAATCTACTACCTAAGAAATGTGCCGATGTTACTGGTGTCTGTGCTGTAATTAGACAGATTAACAAGATATATTTAATTAACATTATTTTACTTACCAAATTCTTGACTTTCTAGTGAAACTGTATGCAATTCTCTTGCTTCTATTGTTTCTTCACGGTTTAAAGGTAATCTTAAAGGCGGAACAGCCCCTCTATTCAGTTTAATTTTTTCTACTGTTTGAAAATAAATATATTCAAAATGATTGTTACAAATCTTATAAGCTCGAATAGCTGAATCTGATTTATTCATTAATTCTGCACTGCCAATATTTTCCAGCCATTTCATACGCAATTGTTTATTTCTAGGAAAAGTATGTAAAATTACGTTTTCTTGGATTAAATTTTCACATTCAGGAACACTACACCGTGATCGTATCATTTCTGTAATGTGAACCTTTAAAGGGATTCTTTCAAGCAGAAATCAATGCAATGTTATGCATTTTTTGTCGCCGAATTGTGGCTTTCGTTATGAATAAAACTTTCTGAAAAAAATATATGTGATTTAAGTAGTGATTGCCCGCCGCCCGTTGCAGGTGCAGAGACCGACAGAGACCGCTTGCAAGGGATAGCGTTATGCCGACTCTACTTTAACTCCGTTTTGCAGCACAATTTTGTCAACGAATTACGGAAGTTGTAATTAATCAATACAATTTAAATTTAACCAACATATCAAGGACATGTAAAACAAAGGCTGTCGACCACTATTTTCTTAAAACATGCATAGTTCACTTCACTACAGCGTTGTACAGTAGAGCCAATTTATTGAAGGTTTGGATTTTTTTTTTTTGGAAAACCCTATTTGCATTTAATACTCCTATGCGTCAAGGTACCTCGATCATCACTACTTAAATCACATATATTTTTTTCAGAAAGTTTTATTCATAACGAAAGCCACAATTCGCTGACAAAAAATGCATTGATTTCTGCTTGAAAGGATCCTCTTAAATTAATTATTCTATGCTTAATTAAGAAAAGAATTATAATAAAACTTACTTTTTGGTGTGTACATATTGCAAGAAAATTAATTTAATACTTGCAACCTGTTGTATTATTCAAATAAACCTTTCAATTAGGCTTTTAATCACTTAAAACTTGTACATACAAAATTGTAACACATGTCAGTTATTTATAATTCATTTGTTATAAACAGATTACTATTATCACTACATTCTTCCCCCTTTAAAGAGAATAGTCCTTTAAGTAGGAAGGAAGCTTCCTTGCACGTTGAGGGCGCTTAAAATCCAGGTTTGCTTCAGCATCTTTATTTGGCGAAGATTCACCAGATGAAAAAGGGCTTTCTATATTCTCATCACAACAATTTTCAGGAATCAAACTAGGTGGTACATCAGAGGTCTGCAATAGTTCCCGATGAGGTGATTCATCTACACTACGGTTGAGAGATTCAGGTAATTCCTTGTTATTATTATTAGAGACTTCCAGTTCCTTATTGCCTCTCGGAGCTAATTGTCGTAGAGAGACAGTTGTTTCTGCACCGTCTTTCTTCCGAATAAGAGCATATTCAGGATTTGCCTCTAATAATTCTACTTCTTCGACAAGATCTTCGTATTTGCTAGCTATGACATTTCTTTTCATAAAGACGAGTCCAGGGGTCAAAAGCCAAGAGGGTAGTGTACTTCCATTTGTAGATCTCCGAGGAAATGACAAGAATCTTTCATGGGGAGTACAATTAGTAGAAGTACATAAAAGAGATCGAACAGAATGCAGGGCTTCAGTTAATACTTTTTCCCATTGAGAAATAGGAAGATTCTTACTTTTTAATGCTAAATTGATAGTCTTCCATATAATTCCATTATAATGTTCAACCTGTCCATTACCTTTTGGATTATATGGTGTTGTGAGACTATTTGCAATTCCAAGAGTATGGAGAAAGGATATTAGTTCACGAGAAAGAAAAGAAGAGCCTCTATCGGAATGTATAAACGAGGGTGTGCCAAATATTGAAAACAGTTGTGTAAAACATTTGATAACAGTTGTAGAGCTTATGTCTGGGCAAGCAAATGCAAATGGAAAACGTGAAAATTCATCCACAATTGTTAATATATAACGATTATGAGTTTTAGATGGTAAAGGTCCTTTGAAATCTATGTTTATTCTTTCAAAAGGACTTGTAGCTTTTATGAGAACTCCTTGGTGATGTAAGAATTGAGGCTTAACTTTCGCACATATGGGACATTCTGATGTTATTTTTCTTACTTCTTCTAGTGAGTAAGGTAAATTTTTAGTTTTTATCCAATGATACATTCGAGTGACTCCCGGATGGCATAAAGAGATATGAAGGTCATAGAGTTTATTAGGGCTAACCGCTCCACAGGCTCGAGATAACATATCAGCCTTAATATTTTCTATCCCAGGGCGGTAGATTATTTCAAAGTCATATGGACTCAATTCTAGGCGCCATCTCATTATCTTGTCATTCTTTATTTTACTAGAAAGTTCTTTGTTGAAGATAAATGAAAGAGCCTGTTGATCGGTTATTAGTTTAAAAGGCTTACCTAAAAGAAATGTTCTCCATTTCCTGAGTGCTTCCATAATAGCCGCTGCTTCCTTCTCAACAGCAGAGTGTACTTTCTCTACTTTTGTCAGTGTTCGTGAGAAAAAGGCCACTGGTTTACCGTCTTGACTTCAGAGTTGCAGCCAGTGCTGAATCAGAAGCGTCAGTTTCAACAATCAATGGTAAATCATGTGAAACAGTTGTTACTAAGGCATTTGCTATTTCCTGCTTTATTTTATTAAAGGCTTCTAAAGCTTCAATATTAAGTGGAAATTTTTTACAGTTAATCAAATTCTTGATTTTGTCTGAGAAACGGGGAATCCATTTAGCGTAGTATGCAAAAGATCCTAGTGTTCGCTTCAGAGAAGCTGAATCGGAGGGAGCCGGTAATTGAAGCAGAGGAGTAAGCCTTTCTGGATCTGGTTTAATTGTTTTATGACTAATAAAGTGTCCCAGGATTTTAATTTCATTTTTGGCAAATTTACACTTTTCCTTATTTATCACAAGCCCATATTTTTTTACACATTGTAGAAATTTTGATAAATTAAGATTATGCTCAATTTCATTGTGTCCACAAACAGTTATGTCATCCAAATAGGAGTACACGCCTTCTAGTTTTTCTTGTGTGATAATGTTGTCAATTATTCTTTGGAAACAGGCTACTCCGTTTGTAACACCAAAAGGAATTCTTGTAAATTCATAGAGCTTTCCACAAGCCTCAAATGCAGTAAAAATTCTCTCCTCTGGTAATATGGAAATCTGATGATAAGCATTTTTTAAATCTATAGAACTAAAAATGTTATAGTTAGCTGTTTTATTAATTATAAATTCCACATTTGGCAGTGGATATGCATCTAGCAAGGTGTACCGATTTATAGTTTGTGAGTAATCAATAACTAGCCTCTTTTTGTGATGATCATCTTTTGTTACCAACACTTGTGCACGCCAAGGAGATGCGCTTTCTTCGATGACCCCTTCTGACAGCAATCTTGAGATTTCTTTTTTTAATAAATTGAGAATCCTCATCAGAGTAGCGTCTTGATCGTGTCGCAATAGGTTTACAATTTGGAGTCAAATTTCGAAACAGGCGTGGTGGCTGAACAAAGGTAGAAGTTGAATTGCAGATCCGGAGGCGATCTCGTTGTCCACCAATTGACATGTCCACACTAGAATGCAATTTCATAAGATCATGTCCTATAAGAATATCAGCACACAATTCTCTTAATGCAGACTATTTAAATTGAGGGTAGACATTTTCATACAACTGAAGATTAACAATAACATGCCCTTCTAGTTTAGAAGAAAGAGAAGTGGTTGCCATGGAGATTCGTCCATTATCAGGAAATAGTCTGAGTTTATTATGCTTAACAAAATGCAGATTTATGTAGCTATTGTCAGTATCTACTAGGCACGTAGCAGGAATATCATTGACTCGTGCAAGGATTAATGCCTTTTCCAAGTGACCAGGTGATATCGAGGCCAAGATTGAAGAAGCAATAGACTTCTTTGTATTCGATTGTGATTTGCACACCTTAGCAAAATGTCCAGTCTTTCCACATTTATGTTACCGCATGTTGCTTCTCTTGCAGGGCAATGACTTCTTGAATGTCTGTCAAAACCGCAGAAATAACACTTTATTTTAGTAGATGAAGGACGAGCTGTTGCATTTATAGAATCATTTACTTCTGCAGATATTATAGGTTGTGAATTGTTAGGGGTAGGACCTTGCTCAGGATCTGTACTAGCACTAGCAGTCGTATGTAGGTAGTCGTGCTGCTGTGAATACAATTCAGATTGCGTCTGGGCAGACTCCAATGATAAAGCTTGTTTCGTAGCATCGGCGAGATTCAATGTTGAGTTTTCTAACAAACGTTGCCTTATTGTAGACGAGATAAAACCATTAATGAAAGCATCTCGAACGTATTCATCCCTATGCTGAGCAGCAATGACACTTTTGAAATTACACTCCTTACTAAGTTGGTTTAAGCAATTCACGTATTGTATGATGGATTCTCCTGTTTGTTGTTTCGGCATAGCCAATTGATGTCTGGCAAAAACTTCATTTTTCTTTGGCAAATAAACATTATTTAGTGTAGCAATGGCATTTTCATATGAGCTGCATTCATTAATCATTTCGTATACATTATGAGACAAGTAATTAGTTAATATTTTGAGTTTGTCTTCGTCACTAGTAAATTCAGTTAGTGCCACAAAATTCTCGAAGGTTTTCAACCAGTGTACCCATTCTTTAGAAGCCGTAGGCGTATAAGGATCCGACTCGAATCTGGATGGTCTTAAGAATTTTTCCATAGTACTCTTAGTTATCGCTTGAATTATTTAAGTGATTAAAATTGTTGTATTATTCAAATAAACCTTTCAATTAGGCTTTTAATCATTTAAAACTTGTACATACAAAATTGTAACACATGTCAGTTATTTATAATTCATTTGTTATAAACAGATTACTATTACCACTACACAACCCAATTTCGGTGATTTACAGCTGTTACGCTGCGCTTCATCCAGTACTGTCATCTTTTGCTATTTTTGAATAAATCTGTCGTTTTGCAGATATCTGTATATATTGCCCTCTGTGAATGGTTAACACTATTATCTAATTGTATAAGATTTGCCTATATAAATGATACCCCTCTGCTGCAACCTTGAGGAGGGAGGGTCACGTCACCCCACTTCGGTGGCGCATGTCGCAATGACGTCGCGTCAAAGTATGTTCACTCCAGCCAATGATTATAAGGCCCGGTTTATTCACCTATCAGTAAAGTGTTCGGTAAGCTTACTGTACGTTAAATAATTTAAGCGTTTATTCACATATCGGTAATTAAATATGATCAGTAAAACCCTCTACTGAACAGATAAACTTATAGGTCGAAATACCGGCCAATATAACGTTACTGAAGCACGTGTTTTGGCAATTTTGTTTTGTTGGGGTTAGCAAGTGATAATTTGTGAAAAGTGCATGTAAAAAGAGTGCATTTCTGTATTTGTGCGCATTACAATTTATATTCGTATGCCAAAGTAGGTAAACTATGAAGGTAAGGTTATGAGTTATGAGCATAGCCCTAATTTTTTAGTTTATTTTAAAGTAAGAGCTTCCTGTAGCAAAACGCAAAGTAATTAACAACTGTTCCAAGGGTCTTATTGGATTATTTCTGAAAATAAAGTAGCATGTTAATAAAATATTTTAATTTTGTAATAATTTCTATATACCTATTACTTTGCGTTTGCAATGCTTCTTCAATTAATCCAAAAATTTGAAGTACCGATGTTTTCGATAAACGAAAACGATCTTGAAATTCTGGAGTGCGTTTAGAAAAGAGGTAGAGTATTGTCAGTGTGTACCCAAGCCGTTTATAAAAGGAGATGAATAATTACCGGTTAGATTTGTTCCACATTTCTAAACACCGGAGCGTGCACACTGTGTAAACCCAAGTTCCCGTGCTCAGAGACTGCGGGAAAAGTTACCTTGTGAGGTTAGGTTTAGGGATGCGCATCGAATAACAAAACATCGATGTTGAACATCGATGGTAACATCGAATAGCAAAATCGATGTCGCTAATACATCGTAATAAAAATATCGATGTTTTCTAACATCGATTTTTCTATATAAGTACGAGACATTTGCCAAGGAATTTTTTGTTGCTGCCTACTAAATTCAACAGGTAATGGTTTTATAATTTTTGCAAAGATGATAAGTAATGAAACATATTTTGATTTAAATTTATCTAAAAAATGAAGTAGTAGTTAAATAAACTCACCAAAAGACAACTCCTTAGTATGAAATATGAATACACTTATTAATGCACTTTTTTGCAACAGTCATGCACTTATACAACACTAACAGTTTGCAAAATATAACTTACTGCAGTTTGTGTTTTACAGTAATGACGCAAAAATTGTCCGAATTCGTATTTATGACCTCGGAACACGTGAAATGTTCGGGGAAGGCCCTAATTTTAAATCAGAATTTCAAAAAAAAAAATTAATCAGAAAACATTTTCGCTTCTTTTAGTAATTCTACTTACCGATAGATGACTATCGCTTAACTTCGATGTTATAAAAACATCGATTGAAAATATCGATGTTCTAAAAACATCGACAGAAAAACATCGATGTAAAAATATCGATGTATTTTTGTTCAAGATCGATGTTTGGAAAACATCGGTATTCGATGCGCATCCCTAGTTAGGTTTATGTTTTCGAATCTGAAAGTAATGTTACACATCTAGAATTATACAAATTAAAATGAGTAGTGACAAAAATGTAATTGTAACTTCGTGTAGTCATAATTTATTGATCGATGAAAACGGAGAAATCATAAATCACAACATATATGTATAAACATATATAAACATATCCTCATAGCGTAGCTTAAATATTATATTAAACATAAATAAATACAAACAAACATAATTTTACAAAGTTCAACTTACCCTAACAGCACACTTTAACAAAATAGAGCCTACATCATGCTCTGATAACAACTAGTTTAAGATCTTTTCATTTTACAAGAAATTACATACTGTTATAACAACTGATTATGATCTTATCTTTATATCGGTGCTTTATATGCAGATCGCGGGGTTTTTATACAAAGCGTAAGTCGATCAATTCCGAGTTCTAACGAAACCGAAAAGGCACGACAGATTACGAGATGATTTAAATCCGTTCCCACGCTTCAAGGTTTACCACCTGCGTCGTGTGTCGAGGTCATATCTGTTAGCGCCGCCGAGATGCATTTTCTCTTATCTCAAGTTTGCTAAATAAATCCAATGCATGAATTTACTTGCATCTTGTCACAGTATCTTATAATAAGTTATAGCGTTTTCGATTGATTGCACTAGTGCGCACTCAGAGCATATTCATCTCATGTTATTGCATGAGATTAAGAGAAGATACAAATACACCGAGTGCAACCGGTGCAGGTGAATCGAAAACACTATTATTTACAAGTGCATAAGAAAGCATAATGAGCTCCGTTGTGAAACTGTTTTTGGTGTCACAATGAGTTCGTTGTGAACGCAAAGTAGAAAACGGAGATTTTGATGCAGGTATAATAAAAAATCTTTTTTACGCAATTTATCTAAAATTGAACTTATTTGATTTAACGATTTCTCGTTTTAGCTTAAAAAATTGGAAAGAAAAGTAATTTCAAACGTTTAATAACAATAAAGATAAACAAAAAGAACAATATTTTCTTTGCAAATTACTTAAATATGGTATTCCTTTCTATAGTCTGACTCAGAAGAAAATGAAAAGTAGTTACACTTATACAGTAGAGTAGTCTAAATTATTTTAAGCTATGTTTGAATCATTCTTTATTCTGATGGTAGTTGAACATTTCGGATTTAATTAGTTGAATCAGTACAAAATCTAAAAATGACCTGATTAAATTATATTTAATTTTTTAATTACATATATAATTTACGAATTACTCAAGATTTGTATTTTATATATATATATTTTTTTTCAGTATCCCACTGCAGTGTTCTTAATAATTTCATTTTAATAAAGATTTTAATTATATCAATTTTATGTTGATAATATTTTTCATTTTCAAACCACGATGTATTGGCGTGGAGATAATTTAAGCTTCCTTGAAAAATGTTTTTACTGATTCCATATTGATATTTACATTTCTCATAAGAAAATGAGAAATAATGTAGAAAAAATTTTACAATTTCAGTAAATTCTTCCGAAGGCCTCTTCAAATAAGTAATTGTTTCACTCGGAGCAAAATCTTTATAGAAAATTAATAATTCGTTCGGATTAAGTAATACGTCGGTATCAGAACAATCTTTAAACAAAAACAATTTACAGTTTTCACACTTTGTTTTAAAAAACTACTACTACTACAGCTTTCTAGGGAAAAATTTTTTTCTTCTATTTCTGGTACAATTTCAATTTCTGTGTTTGATACATCATCAGTTGAACCAAAGCCGTCTCTATCTAACAAGCCGTGCTGTTACGCTTGGCAACGTCGCATTGATACCCGAAAGTAGTCCTAATCGAACTTGGCATCTACAACATAAACCTAATTAATAATTCAGAAAGAATAGTTATTTATTTACCTACAACGAAAAGTCAAGTTTTAAAGTAATTAGGAGCAAGTTGTTTAGCCGAGGCTGTAATTACTTCCAAGTATATATATTTAAAGTCAATTTTCGTTCGAGGTAAATATGAAATTTTCTTTCAAACTAGACGTTTAACGAGTTTAAAATTAAGTACTAGGACTTTAAAGTTCCACTTTTTGTACCATTGAAAATCCGAAAAATGTCACATTGGTATGAAATAAAAGCAAATAAAGGAAAACGAAAAAGTTTGGTTATCTAGCAGAATTAGGCTTTGTGGACTTAACTTGATTGTTAATATAACATTTAAAACGTTATTTTTGTCACCAATACTATAATAAACAATAAAATTTGATTGATAAGTACAGAATTACATTACAGCTTTATCTCGTACAACTTACGTCAAACTGGTGAAACTCGTGATCGGACTACTTGCTCTGTTGCCAAATTTACAAGTGCACGGCTTGTTAGATAGAGACGGCTTTGGTTGAACTTTCATCGATTTCATAATCCAAGTTAAGTACGTCAGTTTCGTTAATAACACAGTTTCCGGTTTGTGGTGCCATTTGTAATTTTATTTGCATATTATTTTGTAATGCCAATCTAAATTCTTGAACAGATGGTCTAGCATTATAACCACCTCTTTGCCTTACTACAGCAAATGCGTTCTCAAGAGGATCTTGGTTCAGAAAACCCGTCAGTAAATATTTTACACCTGCACTTTTTAAATCATCAAAGAGCTGCAATATGGATTTAATAGACCATTCCAATCCTGCTAAACAATAAATATTGTTTCGTTTCTTGTTATTTTCGTACACTTCGATGGTTTGTAAATACGTTAATGATTCGGCTAGAAAGTTTACTATAAAATTATTATTTACAGATAACGGGCGCCTATGTGGATTTGGATCTTTTAGGATTCTGCTGTTTAACGAATCAAAAATATTGTTAATATTTTCAACAAATTCAGCAGTATTTAGCGCTTTCACTTTGAAGTTCGCCAGTCCTAAAAGCACATGTAATTGCAGCAGAAACAGAATGGCTAAATATTTGTGTGGCGTATTTTACTCTCATTTTTTCGAAAGCGTTTGGTTCAATGTGCTGCCTCTTTAACTTTAAAAGTGCTCGTGTTGTTACACTTTTTTTGTCAATATTGTATGTATCCACTACATCTGACCGGGAAACTTCTTCATTATTTACAATAAATCTTAATTTTTTGTTCATGAAATTATTTCTAAGAGATTTTATTAAGTAAGGGACATCTAAAACTGAATAAATTGCTTCATTGTCTATGGTAAATGTTGGATTATTTTTGGTTGCGCCAATCAAGGAGAGAGTACTTCTATTATTTGAACCTTGATCACACCCCAAAACTTTTGGCATCAGAGTCATTTTTCTCAGTTTTCTGAAAACTTCAGAAACTAAAATTTTTAAAGCTTCACTGTTTACTGGCCCACTAGATACAAAATAACAAAAGGGAATTTTCCAGTTATGTAAAATTCCTCATAAATAGAATACCAAACCTGAATTTGCAGGTCGACCATCCCTTGCAACAAAACCGAGATCATGAAATCCTTCAATAATGTCTAACTGTTTATTATGTTTTAATTCCTTTTTCAGAATTAATTCGTCTATCAAAACAGCACAAACTTTCTCACGCTCTGACATTACTTTCACTTTCTCCTCTAATTTTTTAGATAAAACTGTTTCAGTACCAGTTGGTAAATTAAAAATTTTTAACCAGTTTTGCATAGTACTGACAGAAGGAAGCACAAATTTTAACTTGTTCCGTAGAAACTTATAACAGGAAGGAGATTTGTAGTAAATTGACATAGATAGTTGCTTTTCTTCGGTAGACCAGCGGGAACCTTTTTTGTGGAATAATTGCATGGAAGTAAATGTTTTAAGAGCACTGCTTTTGCCTAATAAACTTTTCTGTAAATTTTCCCTAGAAGATAACATAATTTTTTTCCTAAGTCTACAGTTCTTGCTTCTACTTGCTCTCAATTTTTTCTTTAATACATTTACTTTGTATGTAAGACATTTATGAGTTACAACTTCATTTGATGTAGGCATGTTTAATAACCGGGCGGAACAAATAGATATAACGGACTGCCTGTGTATTCCCTGTTTATAATTTTTGATATTTCGTCATCTTCCGAAGTTAAAGTACCCTCTTTTCTAAATGACTATTAAATGAGCTATTTAAGTAAGTATTCGTGTTGCCTTGTTCACCATTTTTATTAAATTTTAGTGGAAATGCTTTTGGTCTTAGACATTTACGTTTCCCACTAATATAGTAATCAGTGGACTTAAAGTGTTCTTCACAGAGTACCATATTTTTATAAACATTAAAGTTGTTAATGGCAGCAACTTTAATATTGCCACAATTTAGTTGCCATTGTTTTACAGCGACTTGGTCAGTAAGTGGAAAATTGAAAAAACTTATGTCAGTATTTTTGCGTTTTCTTTTGTTCGTACAGTTAAAATAAACGCACTGTCCACTTGGAACAATCTTATCGGCCATAATTTAACTAGCACAACACCAACACGCACAAAACTCAAAACATTAAACAATTAAACAAAACATTAAACAATACAGAATTATTTAATATACTCAGATTTGTCGTTCTAACAAGAAAGCACAACTACTAAAACTGTTTTGCGCATGCGCAGTAAAAGCTTATTTGGAATGCGCAAAATTGCGCACACTCAGAACAAATTCTGATATGTCCTGCCAGAACAAACTAAAACAATAATCACGCTATCGTTTTGGTTTGTAATATACACTCCGCAAAAAAATTATCGCATCGCCTAAAATTTTTCATTAAATGTTTTTATATTTATTTCATTTGTCTTTGTTTTTATAAATAGTGACAGGTTAGAGTCAGAGAAATTAATTAAATTGTTTAACTAAACCAGAACTTTTAAATATCCTTTCTTTCTTCAAGAATTTTTAGTAAGTGTAAACTCTACCATAATCTAAAATGATTTTAACATGTGATTATTCTGAAAATTTTAGTTGTATTGTTCTTAAATATGAACATGGAAGCCCCTTTTCGCAATTCTAGAACTTTAAGTCATGACGAAATTGTTAGAGCCATTGCATTGATTGAAGATGGCCGCAGCTAAAGATACGCAGCTAGAGCCATCGGTGTTCAGCAGTCAACAATTTCAAGTATTGTAAGTCGATTTAGGGAAACCGGGAATTACAAAAAAAGAGCAGGACGAGGTCGTAAAAGGAAAACAACGACCCTAGATGACCGCTTTATACGTTTAAGCGCTCTACGCACCCGGCATTGCACGGCAAAAATGCTGAAAATTGAGTTGTACAATGCAAGAAATGTCCAGGTTACCACACAGACCATAAGAAATCGTCTTCGTGATGTGGGACTTCACGCCAGGGTACCTGCTAAAGGTCCCATAAGTAGATATACTATGGGCGTTCGGGGCCAATTTCCCATAAGATTTAACACAGGCCTCGAGATTGCAATTTTTGCGGGGATCGTGGTCAGGGGGGGTGAGGTGAGAAGGGGGAGCGGGGTCGCGCGCAAGCGGCAGCAGAAGCGAGACGTGAGCAAGCTGGAGCGAGAGGGGGAGACGCGGCAGTAGATATCTAGACTCGCGACCTTGGTACATTTTTGGGCGTAGTTACATACATCATAAGTATTAAATAGCGCGTCGACTTATGACCAGCGCTAATAGATGTTTATTTCAAGATAACGGATTTTTTTCCTCCAGCCAGAGAGAGATTTGAACCCGTTCCTCGACGTTCGTGAGGCGTCCACCTAAGCCGCTCGGCCGTTCAGTCAGATGTTCGTATCTGTTCGATATGTGTAATATTAACGACGCGCGCGGTGAATGATATCCTTTTTCGAACTCGTTCGTGAGCCGTCCACCTAAGCCGCCGCTCGACCGTTGGGATCAATTGCTCGTATCAGTTCGAGATGTGTAATAAGACGAACGCGTGGGCGGAGGCGCTCGCGGTTTCAGGAATGTTAATACTTGTCGAGACGTGTTAGCAGATAGCAACACTCGCGACCTTAGAGCAGCGAGATAAAGAAAAACGAATCAAGGTCGAATCGCACGCGATTAATCGAGAATGAAATTTAGGAAATTAATTGCAAACGGAAGTCGTTTCAGTACACATCATGAATCAAATTTTCTTTCAAACCGTTTTAGGAATCACTATACTAATTAACTGTTTCAAACTGAACATAAA
The DNA here is from genome assembly GCA_958336345.1 of Dorcus parallelipipedus. Taxonomy (NCBI): domain Eukaryota; kingdom Metazoa; phylum Arthropoda; class Insecta; order Coleoptera; family Lucanidae; genus Dorcus; species Dorcus parallelipipedus. Next base: position 10,864,493 of record OY284484.1, read on the forward strand.
ATTGCAAACGCGCTGTAAATATCTGAGAAACGAAAACTGTGAAGCAATTAATTTGCTAAATTTCATTCTCGGTTAATCGAATGTGAAGATTTGGTTGATTCGTTTTCTAATACAATTTTTTTTTAAACTCCATATACGTTTTCGGTTTAGACATCTTATGCATTAAATACCGCCGCGACCTTAATTATAATTTTTTACCTGGCGCACTTCCGCATGCTAAAGTCGAAGAAGAGGATTCAAATTCCCCACGCACTAGAGTTATCGTACGTAACTCAAAACGTTTATGCAACGAAACGTAAACAATGAGTCAGATGAATAAAACGAACAGCGAGATAAAGAAAAAGAATCAAGGTCGAATCGCACGCGATTAACTGAGAATGAAATTTAGGAAATTAATTGCAAACGGAAGTCGTATCTTTCAAGCTAATTTAGGAATCACTACACTACTTAACTGTTTCAAACTAATCATCTCGTATTTTTCATTCGTAGATGGTTCCAAGTCAATGAAATCTCCTTGATCTCTAATGCTTTGAATCTCTGCTAACAAACGAAGTTTAGCTGGAGACATTTTCACCTTTGGATACGTTTAGAAACTGAAGAAAATAATGTGTTTCCATTAACTTTTATTCCTAGTAAGACTTCATAAACAATTACCTTTTATCTCTAATTCTTTGAATCTCTGCTAACAAACTGAATAAAATATCTACATCTATACATGTTAAGACTTGTTGAACAGATAAATTAATTAAAATAATTCTGAACATCCTACATCCTACATGTTCACAGATTTTCGGCAATAGCAGAATAATTCATAAATTGTTTTAATTAAACAGGGTCAATCCTTTTATACAGGGTACAGTTTAAGCTGCTCGAAAAGTTACATACACAAGAGATGTAGACAGAATAACAGATATTTTTTAACTACTACATTTATGATTTTAATTTGCGCGCGCTTCAACCTTGAATGCATAAACGTTTTGATAATAGCGTTTAATCGCATGTGTTTAACCTTGATTCATCTCACTGCTCTCTCTACTGCCAGAGAATTTTATTGCACACTAATGTAATTGACCTTAAGGCTTTTAATTCCTTACCACTGAAAATCAAAAGTATAATATAATATAAACAAATTTAAAAGTTTATTAAAGCAATACTAGATACACAAATGTCTATATTCATATAAACATTTTTTCGAATGATCTCTTTGTTTGAATTGAATTAAATGTACGGTGTTCGTGAATGAACATAAAAATATTTTAACTTGCATCACCCCTACGCTGTATTTCTGTATGTTACTATTATTATCATTAAGTACTGTATTGATTGATTGATCTGTTGTAAACTAAACTAAATGTTAAATGAGTAACGATTATGCTATCAGAATGTAGATGCAATCGAATTGAGCAAATTATATTGATTCTCGTTAGAAACGTTATCTGCTACTTCTTCGTTCAACAAAAATGCTTTAATAAAAATTATATTACATACCAATATACCAACAAAAATTAAATAACCAATTATAGTCGCACCTCTATAACTCGAAATTTACTGATGTCCTTGCACACTGTGTGTAATTGAAATCTCTTTCTTTAACTAGAGATTTCGAGCATACGTTTCTGGTTTAGCAGTTTGAAATTTATAGGGCAGCATAAATACACACAGCAGCTTCACTCTCCTTGGCGGGAAAATTCAATATTCTGGATGAATAATCTGTCACGTGACCTGTTAGAGCGCATTCGACTGAACGCACGGAGTGTTTCTTTTCTCACTCTTACATGCACTGAAACACAGTCGCTCTCCCTCACACTTCTGCTCATCGCGTGCATTGAGCATTATATCGAATGCGTCCTTAAATTGTATGAATATGATCAGTGGTGTCTCGGCACTTCTTTATTAGAACAAAATACATACAAATCATAAATTTTCATAAGACCGAACATAAAGTAACGTTCACCTCCGCCTTCACCGCGTATCCGCTAAGAATGGCGTATATCATAATGTTGTGCAATCGTCACTGCCCATACTGGCGGTAAAACACACCCACATAGGCAACCTTTACCTTAACAATCATTAGTTGGCGCGAAATTCAAAATTTCACATGTGGTGTCTCGTATAATTAGCAGCATAATCGATCTATGCTTTCGATTATGCATGCCGGGATGGATTGAGTAAACTTAAACTCTAGGGTTTCAAGTAGTGATCAGATAATTCAAATTAAAAATCTTGCCTTGTCAGGTTAAAGGTGTTGACAAACAGTTTCCATGCTGATTATGCTGTGTTTATAGGATAGCGAAACAAAGCGTTGTTGTTGTAAGTCATTACTACCTCTAAGCATTATCTCTGTTGTGATATCATATTTTGCAATGAAATAACTGAACAATTATCAAACGATTTTGAATTCATTTTTGCTGCTGCATTAGGTGTGAGTGAAAAAAAATATTTCTATAAAATTATCGTATCGATTAATCAAATTTATTTCTTAAGTGTGGTTAGTTAGTTTATCGTAATCCATTATTTTAGTTTATATTAGAGGGTTTGGAATGATTCTTCTGAATATAACCGAAATAAAGAAAAGAAAATAAAACTTACCAAACGATCATTGATAAATTTAATGTGAAATCTCATGATATTTATGTTACAATTAATACGTTTAAAAACATAGTCTAAAAATCTAACGAAACTACAATGTATCCTTAAGTAATAATATGTAGGTATGGGGAATTTAGATACATGATAGAAAAGTGCGTAGGGGTGGATGGGGAATTGAAAAACAATTATCGTGGAAACTCAATCTTGGGGACATACTGTATATAGAAATAATTATGAAGTTAGATGATCCATACAAAAGATATCTCGAGATATATGACACCCTGTATAAGGATGATGGTGTTGACAGCGTTAGATTCTATTAATTTCTCGGTATTATCAACTAACCTAGCATACAGACAATCAGATTGAGTAAAATACCTATACAATTATCTAAACTAGTAAAAAAAGGAGTCTGGTATAGATTAGTACTTATCATACACTGAGAACCTTATAAGACTGCACATAGTAGTTATCAATGGAAGCATTATTAAATTATTATTTCCATATTTATTTCATTCACCATGGTTACCGTTTGCTGTTATTAATGACCCTACTGATTTTGAATTGTCAGATTGAATTAAATTGTTCTTTTAACTTATTGTAAAATAATGTATACAACCACCGAAAAAGTCGAAATGTACATATTATTCTCAAATACAACTTCGTTGAGAGAGGTCTCTGCATTATTTGCTGCCAAATTTCTGGATAGACAAATTTCCAGCTAAAAACATGCAATGAAATAAACCTTCCTTAATACTTTCTATGTGCAGTTTAGATGATTCAGCATTGAAAATTGAGTAGTAACCATAGCAACGTAATGTTAAAGCGTCTATATGCAATTTTATATAACTCAGATATGTATTATCTGATGATGTAATTTTCATCTATGTGCAGCGTTACAAGATTCTCACTGTATCAGTTTCCACGCTTCGACCGATTACGACCGATTTTGTTTACGTCAACATAATAGTATGTTTTAAATTGCGAACAATAAATTAATACTATCTGCTTATAAAAGCCGTTTTGTTTATAAGTTTATAATGTGTAGCTAGAATCTGAAGCGTCATTACCTTTAAGTTAATATTTTTGAGCAACGACCTCATCCGTAAAAGCAAAACGCTTTAACTTTGTATTGAAGTATACATATTTGGACTACGGTCTTGTGCATATAATCTATTCCATAAAATTTATTATATATAGAATTTTAAACAGTGTGTCCATGGATTTTCTGCAACTGTTGAATGACATTATTCAATGCAATCCCCTCCCACCTCTCAGCACTTAAAAAATAAGTTTAATTAATCACATTGGCAATTCCGGCTAAAGGTTTGGTCACACTGGCTCCAGATTCAACAGAACTTGTACGGCAGAACAATACAATTGCACTTCATTATTGTATTGCTGAATTAGGAAGAACTCTGTTTTCCTGACATA